>CM062617.1:30002266-30602266 GCA_025617555.3 Puccinia polysora | reverse complement strand
TTGCTCTAACTCAATGAGCAAAAAAAATATATGAAAAATTGAGAAAAAAACAGAAAAATGATTCAATCAAGATAAATTTGTACTACTTGATTATTTTTAATACCAGGAATCAAAATTTTCAAACCAATTTCCAAGTTATCATGAATCAAATCTTCCCTTTTTTGTGATTCCTTGCTAGCAAAAGACTTCCAAAGGGAATCTAATTGGGGAGCTGGCCACAGTTCAGAATTATAGTGGAAAGAAACTATGTGCTGAAAATCCTCTAAAATAATTAAACATATGGGAGATGTTTGAGAATCAGCAGTTGGAGGTGAATTTAGGGGAAAATAAGTTGATGGCATCAACTTAGATACAAGTACCACTGGCCTTTTGTATGTATCTGCAAGCAGGAAACCATGGCAAGGGAATTTCATCTATTAAATTTGAGGGGCAGTTCCAGAAGTCTGGTTGAGATTTTTTCTTGCTTTGTCAAAATTTTCATCCCAGACTTGATCCATGAATATTTCATCTTTGAAGATAGATCCCAGACTTGATCCATGAAGATTTCATCTTTGAAGATAGATTTTGAGTCCATTTCCTTGATCATTTCCTGAATTATTGAGCTCTAATCTTCATATTTAGGGAAAAAATTAACTGCTGCTGATCTAAACCCACAGTTCCCATTACCTATCACATCTTGAACATGTGAAATTTGTGGTATGGCTGTCTTTGGGAAAATGAAATTTCTGTATTGATACTAAGGAAAAAAAGATAAGTATTGTTTAATATGAAATGAAAAAAAAAATCATACTGGCTTTATCAATAGCCACCACTTCAAAATTATCAGAAGATTAAAAAGACAATGTTGTGACCTTCATCCCCAAAAACAAGAGGTTAATAAGTGAACCATAAAGAAAGATTAATTCATAAATTTGTTCACCTCTTACATTTCAGAGGCTGTGGCTGTGGGAGCAAACATGGATTCCCAGGAAGTATATAAGCAATTTGAAGTGCATTCTAAAACTTTAAGCTCAGTTTGTCCACAAGAAGAATCACACTTCTATCAGAAATTGCTTCAAAATGCACCCCAAAACAGACACTTCCCATTATTGTTGTAGATACATCAATTTTTTGGGGTGAAAAATTTATCCCAAAAATCCCCAGCTAATTTTTTTGGGCCCTTCACAATTCCCACTAAAATACTGCGAACTGAAAATTTGGAAAATCTCATGGAAAAATGACAAAAAAGGATTGAAAATGATGTGTCATTTTTTATGTAAATCCCATTTTCTGGCTGGAAAGTGAATTACTAAAATTCTGTAAAAATTATAATTTAATGGCCTGCCATATTTGAAAAATTTTTGTCTTATTGGATTTTTCAAAATAATTAAAGAAAAAAGATTAAAAATGTGAAAAGATTTGAGATGTGGAGAATTTTTTTTTCAGTTTTTTGAGGGCAATTTTGAAGGCCTCAAAATTGGCCAAAATTTTTCAAATTTATTCTACAGGGGTTTGAGATGCCTTTCTATCACCTAGTATTTCTCTTTTTATTTTCTGAAAACCCCAAAAACCACTTTTTTCCCAGGTTTACTGTGTGCATCATGGATGTTGGGGGATGTTTTGGCAACTTCAAAACCATGTGATTTCCAGGTTTTGGGGCGTGAAAAACTCAACACCCTATATATATATATAATGAAATAAATAAAATCCACATTTCTTTTTGCCATTCACTACCCAAAATGGGTCGCGTGGCGCGGTTTGCGACCCATTTTTGGTTGTGAACTGTTGTTCACAACCCAACTGAGTTGCATATGGCCATTTGCAACTCAAATGGGCCGCAAATGGCCGTTTGCAACCCATTTTGGTTTGCAAATTGCGCCACGCAACCTGTTTTGGGTAGTGCATGGGTTGCGGGGGGTTGAAAATTTAACATTGCCCTTTCTTTTTCTTTTTCTTTTTCTTTTTCTTTTTCTTTTTCTTTTTCTTTTTCTTTTTCTTTTTCTTTTTCTTTTTCTTTTTCTTTTTCTTTTTCTTTTTCTTTTTCTTTTTCTTTTTCTTTTTCTTTTTCTTTTTCTTTTTCTTTTTCTTTTTCTTTTTCTTTTTCTTTTTCTTTTTCTTTTTCTTTTTCTTTTTCTTTTTCTTTTTCTTTTTCTTTTTCTTTTTCTTTTTCTTTTTCTTTTTCTTTTTCTTTTTCTTTTTCTTTTCATTTTTCTTTTTCTTTTTCTTTTTCTTTTTCTTTTTCTTTTTCTTTTTCTTTTTCTTTTTCTTTTTCTTTTTCTTTTTCTTTTTCTTTTTCTTTTTCTTTTTCTTTTTCTTTTTCTTTTTCTTTTTCTTTTTCTTTTTCTTTTTCTTTTTCTTTTTCTTTTTCTTTTTCTTTTTCTTTTTCTTTTTCTTTTTCTTTTTCTTTTTCTTTTTATTTTTATTTTTATTTTTATTTTTATTTTTCTCTTTATTTTTCTCTTTGTTTTTCTATTTCTTGTTATCCTCTTTTCTTTTCTTTTCCCTTTTTTTTGGCTTGGAAGGTTTTAATTATTTACATTAAAGTTGTATTGGACTCCAAAAAATATGAAATAAATTTATTTAGTTTTTTTTGAATCCCTGGTTTGATCTACCTCACTATTTATTATTATCTACCTTTTTTAAAAAAACAGAAAAAAGAAATGCAGATGAAGATGCCATAAAAAAAATACTGGAAATAATCTGACATTCCTTGCCAACCAAAGTTTGAAGAAAAAGAGAGATGACTGGGAATTCAAAAAAAAAACCATTTAATAATCAATGGCATTTTATACGCATGTCATTCAAGATTATTTTTTCTTGTGCTTCATTTCAGAACCTGAGGCAAAAAATACTGTCGTAATGATTTTCAGATTTAACAGATTCAATAATATTTAGAAAACACAATTACATGCCATTTGAATTTATGAAACATTGAAATCAGATAATTATGAGGAGCAGTTTGATGAATATTTTGGAATTTTTTCAAACCAAGACATTGTTTAGTTTAAAAAATAGGGAGTATAGAAGTAAAAAAACCTTCCATTTTTGATGGAAGTTTTTTGAAATTGTCCAAGATATATTCACACCTGAAAAATTAATAAAGCCCTACCTTTTTGACTCAACAAGAAAAATTGAAAAGGTAAAATTTATCCAAACAGGCAAGAACTCATCCTTGTTTGGATGAATTCATTCCTTCTGTGATTTTTTCACACCCAAGGAATTCATTGAATATTGCATCAAATTCAGAAAATTTGTGCATGTTTATTTTGAATTTAAGGTTTTTATGTTTATCCAGGTGGGAAAATTCTTTAAAAAACTTAATTTGATTGAAATAAAATATCCATGCCTTTTCCAAGGTGGGAAAGTTATGGCATCCATCTTTGGATAACTATGAGGGGGAAGGGGGAAGAATACATTAATTTAAATTCAATCAAGTTTTATTAAGAAATGGATAAAAAATCAATTGAAGCAACTTCAATGCAGAATGAAATATTGAGAAAAAATTTTGAAATATGCATCAAATTCAGGTTTCTATTGGCTTCAAATTAAAATGAAAGGTCTAGAAAAATTATCAAAAAATTAATCAAACTAAAACTTGAAGGCAGTTCAAGTCAGAAGGATGAAAATATCAGAAATTAGTGAATGAATAATATTACCAAGCCTTAACTGTCTATATTCATGCCTTTCTTCAATTGGCACAAATTTTCAAGGATGACATGCCTTCCTGGAGTAGAAAAAATTCCACAAGGTTTGAATTTATTAAAAAAATTACTGTAATCAAGCCATTTTTTGAACAGGCTGTGATTTTAGCAAAAAAAAATTAAGATCATGCATCCTTTGAAAGAAAGGTGTGGGTTTATTAATTTTGAAAGCATGAATTCAGCTTTGGGGTTTTTTGAAAATACAGATTGTTTTTTACTTTTATTTTTGTGATCAATTTTTCCTATAATTTTTTTGTGCAATTTGACATTTATTTACAATCATTAGTGCCATATCATTTAAATTTTGAAAAAAAACCCAGCCACTGATGTGTAAAGCAACCCCACCTGGTCACTTCAATTTCTTTTGATGAAGACCATGAAATTCCATTTTCACCAGTTTTCCATCCTGCTCCTTACCCACCCTATTCCACTCACCAATATCACAACCTTTGAATTTTTATTCTGATTCAGTTCTGCCTGAACAATAAAAAAAATACAATCTTGAAAAGTCATTTTTTTAGACAGAGACTGATCCATTGCAATATCAATTTTCTTCCATTTTGTTGTTTGAACTTTATATTTTTCTAACTATTTTTCCATCTTGAAGATCCAGCTGGTTGATTGACCCAGTTCTCTGAATGCTTTAATTCTTAGAATTAATTTTAGAGTCATAAAATGTTCTCCATCTTAAACCTACTGTTTTATGATCTGTCCTCAAAAACTGCAATGAAACCAGGAAGGTTCCAAAAACAAAAATAGATTCCAGATATGAAGATGCAATTTTCAAGTAGATTCCGTGAGCACTTTTTATGAATCACAATAAGCACATATCACTTATCCAATTCAACTTGGAAAATCAACATGAAAAACAGAATTTGATTCAATCAAGTGTTCATGACTGGCAGAATCAAGCAATATGAAAATTCTTCCATCAAATGTTCTCCTCTCAATAATTGTTCAAGATCTCCAAAAGAAGAAATGATATCAATGGCTATTTCTTTTGTCTTTATTTTTTCATCATCCAGCATGTTTTCAATTCTTTTTTCTCTTTTTTTCCCTCTTTTTTTTATTTCTTATTTTCCTTTTCAAAGTTTCATTATTAATGTTGATTATAATCTTTTTTTGTTCCAACTCACAAATTGCATTCTCAGTGCAAAATTGTAGACAAAATAAACTCACCTCCCAAATCAAAATCAGTTGATGTTGATTTATTTATTTTTTATTTATTGAGAAATATATTTTGAAAGATCATTTATCAAAATCAAAGGACTCATTTAGTGCAATTAGTGGGAGACTATACAATTAATCTTGAAAATTATGTTTCATCAAAACAAAAGACTCAACTAAACAACAAAAATGATCAATTCTCAATGTTTAAGCTTCTCTTCATTACTCTTCTTGCCAAAAGCCTTTTTTTTTAGTTTTAAATTGAAAATGCATATTTATATACTAGTATATGCCCCCAAATTTGGGGAGGCATGGCATTTGCCTGGTGCAGGATGGGCTTTTCCTGGTGCAAAAGCTTGACTGAAGATGCACAGCCTGCATACAGTTTGTAGCCATGATTGCAGATAACAACACCAGCTACTCAATGGTTTTTGAAGGAGGTTGATGTTGGTATTTTCCAATCCTTGAAAAACCAATCTTTTTATAGGAGTAGATTTATTGAAAAAGAGAAAATGGAAAATGGAGGCAATTAAGTCAGCACCAGTTTTACAAAGAAAGCACATGCTGTACAAATCCATCTGAAACAGAAAGAGAACAAAAAAAAGAAAGAAAAAATAGATTATTTGTTGATTTAAGTATCAGATTCAAATTTTTCAAGACATGAGTGGCGGTAAAAAAAAGGGGGGGATTGATGCAGTTTTTTTCCTGTTACTGATCAGTTTTGCATGCTACAAATCCAGATGATTAGTTTTTTTTTTGTTCCTTCCAAGTTGAACTAGTGGGTTACGAGGTACTTAGACTAGCATGTCAACAGTAAAATTGGTTTCATCACTATGCACCAAAAGCTGTCGGAGAACTGCGGGACTTTTACAAACCTGATACTTAAGATCAGCGAGGGCACACATTTTGAATTCTTGCTCAGCGACTTACAAAAACCCCAGATATTCACGTATATATATAGAGGTCAAATCATCTGAGTCGTGCCAGAATCGGGACAAGAATCCCCATTCTTGTCCATACAGATAACCAGCCTTCATAGGTAAGGAGCTCAACTTGAACTCTCTGCATGACTAGCCCAAGATACCCTCCAAGTTGGGGCAGGTTATATATAGCTCATCTGGTCGTAGAAATTTGACTCTGTACTCTTTCACTTCTCTTAATTTGATGGGAGGGCTTGTAAACTTAGCGTTGGATTTTTCAAGATTGCACATCAATTCATGGTGTGAGTCATGGTCGTTGCGGTCTTTCCCTCTCCCCCCTCCTCTCTCCGTTCGGTTTGTTTTTCATTGATCGAAAATCAAAAGCATACAACAGCAAGATATTACAATAAAGAAATCACCAAAAGTTTGCGATAAAAACTTGAGGGTTGACTTTCGTTAAGCAAAACTAGTGACCCTGACGTGTTATTAGTCTAACCCTTCACAAACTCACGTCGAAATTCAAGGGCAAGGCCTTTGTATTGAACTTGATGTGTCGCTTCATTGCTGTAATTCAACGTAATTTGCCGGAAATAATCCTCGCTGGCGAGATGAAGCCACAGTTCCAGTCCACCAATCTTCGGACGAGTATTCAATGTCGATAATCTCTTCGCCTTCTTGGAAATCTGAACAGCAAAAGGAATACATCAGTTATACAGTCTCTAGCTCTCTCGAGACCGAATCTGCCCAGAGGTTTTGAGATGAATGCCAGGATAAACAAAATCAACTTACTGATTTCGTTATCCTCGCCAGCCTCGTAATCATACATTGAGATCGCGAATATCCCCTTATTGACCACCGGCTGGGATTCCGCCTCTTCGGTTATTAAGCTCACACAAGATGCTGATGAAAAACATGGGTAAAAAACATTATTTACTGGACTTCATGACGCCAAATGCCACCAGCCAAAGTGAGTCATTTACCGGGAAACAAGCCTTGCCTAGATCCGTCTTCACTCATACCTGTCCACCAACCCTCATCCACTTGTTCAATATTGATGATAGTTTCTCCTTTGGTTAGGCCCAGTTCATCAGAATCCGCCTAAAGAGATCAAAAGTCCAATTATCTAATGAGACAACATCACTTGCATATCGCGTGGTGAAAAAAGCAGATCACTGACCTTCTCGTAATCATATATGACAACCGCGTGCAAGCCATGATCGGAGGTGGCAGAAGTCACTTGGTCAGAGGCCAAAGCCAATGCCTCCATTTTTTGGTGTAGTGCTTCCTCTGCTCGAGAGACTTCTTGCACCGGGTTTGCTGCTTGCTTGGGAGGAGGTAAACTTGATACAGCGTTGAACACTGGTGGCGGTGGTGGGGCAGGTGGAGCAGGTGGAGCGGGTGGGGCAGGTGGAGCGGGTGGGGCAGGTGGAGCGGGTGGTGGTGACGGCGGTGATGGTACGAGAGAAACCTCCGGAGCCGGTTCTACTGGAACAGCTGATGGTGATGGTGGTCGAGGGGGAGGAATAGGTGGTGGGGCAGGTAGCGCGCTTTGAGGCACAAAGATTTCATCTTCAGATTCTACGGCTCGAGGAGGTGGTGTTTCAAAGTCATCCTCAGATATGGGTCCGGGACGAGGCGGAGCAAGAGGAAGAACAGGCGCAGATCCAGCCAATGGAATCCGATTGATCGAAGTACTACTTCGATCAATCGCAGCTCGACTGCGTGCCTCTTCTTCAGCCGCCAGGCTTTTCGCCAAAGCCTGTCGCTCGGTCCAGGTCATCTTCATACCAGTCTTTTCACTCGAAGTGGGCGGATTAGCTTCCTGTGGAGTTGAAAAGGCAGAGAGTCTACTTCCAAGTTTTCCAGGTTTACCCAGGGATACAGGAGTATAGGCGGTTCCCTGTCAAAGTCCTAGTAAGTTGATCAAGTTCAATTTGGAGAGATTGAAAGAGAACTCACAACATAGCCGGGACGCCCTTCATTTTGAGCGTCTTGGGAACTCTTGGGCGGAGCGGAGGATTGTGGAGGTGTGGGGCGGTTTGTCGAAATGATGGGAGGGGGTGGGTTCGAAGTTGCTTTGATTGTCGGCTCGAACCCATCATTATTAATACTTTGACCCACTGGGGCTCGCGCCGGTACTGGTGCCGCTGAGGGGGCTGTTCGGGCAGCTCTGATTTCAGCCAATTCATTTTTCATGGAAGTATACGAAGTTCCAACTGGTGCTGGAGGGGTAGGCTTTTGTTTACTGGTCATGGCGGCAATGTCAGGTCGTCCGATGGGTGTGTAATTCGTACCCTGGGAGAGAAAACCGATTAGCAGACAATCTCCTAGCCCCTATCGAATCGAGAGACTTACCACAGGTGCAGGCCTTTCTCTTTTGACGGGCTTTTCATTATGGGTACTATATTTGGCACCACTGGAATCAGCCACTTTTTTCATGATTTGTGCAGGTTCTACATCCGCATCACATCTCGCGTTGATCATAACATGATAACTAGAGATGATGATGATATGGGGATCCAGGAAGATATCAGATCAACTCATCATCGAATATTAATGCTTAAAAGCCTACAGAAAGACTCACCCTTTGAGAAACTGAGCAACCGTGCTGGCGTGCGAGTGAAAAAGACCTTTACGTGATTCAAGCACACCGTCACCACACTGTGAAGTTTACAGAAATATTATTTGATTAATATTAAGGACTATCTAGATGGCGATCGCTTAGATGGCTTACCCAGGCAATCAGGACAAACTTGATCAAGCCGGAGCCGGATTCCTTCACTCGAACAAACGCAAACTGTATTCGGCCGTCATTCCAGCTATCCTGTAACTCAGCCAGTCCTCCCGTTCCTTGCTCTTGGACTTTAAGGTCATTTGTCTGTCCAACATAGGACAATAGCATATAATCGATATCAGGATCGGAGGCGATGATACGTTGATAAGCCCCATTGATGCCAGGATCTGAAATCCGAACTTGAGCCTGTGAAAGAGAGATGAATCAGTATATTTCATCAGAATTCATCACGATATCCCCTCCGGCAGGCCATGCCATGAGTGATAGGTCTCCTCCTCGGGCAAAAACTTTGACTGACTGACCATGCCTGGCAGATTAAAGAAGTGAGAACCGCGGGGTGAGTTTTTGCGCTATCTCTGAGGCGTATCTGTAGGGACAGACCAGAGCTCGGGAAGTCGCAGGATTTGGATGAGGTTGAAGAGAAATCCAACTTAGTCCATGTCCAAGATGGTTCGAGGAAGTCGATCGGATGATGGTTTGCAAGTTGCCCCGGTTGAAGTTTGGCCGGTCCGATCGCCGAACAGCGTTGGGCGCGCCAAGTCCGAGATAAGACGAGATAAGGCTTCGTCCGGGCGTGGGGTACAGCAACGTACACCTTGCCTGTCAACACCCTGTCACGAGATCTAGCGCGCCCACACAGCATTCTTGCCCGTGGATGGCCTCGGAACGCCGGCCCCTTCATACTCCATCGAGCCGTCTGCACCAAGAGGTCAGTGAAGGATCTGTCCCACTCACAATGGCCATCCAGGCCCTTTGCCCTTGACCAGGACTTGAGAAAAATATCATTATTATTATCGCTTGTTCGGTGCATTGGAAACCTCATCGATCGTCGGCTCTAGCAACCACTCAGTATCAAGACTTAATCCTGATTTCAAGGGTATGTTTAGACAAAAAGAAATCCAACCCCTTGGTGAAAAAATGAGTTGGTGGGGATCATAGAAAATTTATTTTATTTTTTTCAAAAAATAAAGATTAAAATTAATCCTCAAAATATTGCTATTCCTTGGAGGCTATCAACATTAGGAATAGAATCTAAAACCTTTTGTCTTCTTTCAAAAATAATTGGATGGTGTAATGGTTTTTCTAGTTTAATCTAATATTCACCATTCATTAATTTTGAAATTATTAATTTAAATTCAATTGAATTTTTTAGTACTTATATAATTTGTAAATATCAAAGTTAGTATTTTCAAGGAGGAAAGTGGGTATATCAGGAATCAATCACAGGTTGAAGAACTGGTATTGAATATTGATTGGCTACGAGAGGATTGGCAGGGGAAAATGGATTTAGAAATAAAAGTTTTGGTATTAGATATGGTTAAGATATTGAATGAATCAATATTTTTGAAATATATCATGGCCAAGATAAATTTATGACTTTTCAATTAAATACTCAAAAAAAGAGGTGAATACCATGAATTTAGATTAATATTATTCTGGGATGAATTGATGCCTTGGGGGGTGTTTTCCCACCCAAGGAAGGCATCAAAAATTCATTATAATAAAAATATTTAGAAGCTTGTGGTTAGGAATACTACGCTTAGGAGTACCACGTCTGGGAATACCATGTTTAGCTTTTCATTTCAGTTTTCCATTTCTTTTTGTTTCTACAGTATGTCTATAGCTAGCCTGATAGACACAGGTTGGTTATGGTCATATGCATATTCATCTGCAAAACTACGGACAGTCTTTTAAGACCATGAGTCAAGTCTGCCTCTGGGGACTTCTTTTTCCTCAGGAACTCCTTCATCTCTGATCATCAATTTCAATCTCTGAAGATTTTCACATAGAATCATAAAACTGAAGAAGTTTGTCATAACGTAGGATCCTGGATAATTTGGTGCAACCCTCCAAGCTTTCCTGAATCTCTTCAACATATTTCTAATCCTGTCTCTAAAGATTCATTACCTCCTTTGATTCATTATTATTACCAGAGAAACACCAGCGTATATTTAAAAATCTTCCTCCATCATTGTTACTATCATGGGCCGTTTCAATCTTGTTGGGTATGGTATTGTAGTTACTTGTGCTTCATATCCTTGTTCCTTTTGGCTCATGTTTCTGAAACCATTCTTCAGTTCTGGTTTTAAGTTGTTCAGTTATTTTTTTTTTCAGAAATCTGAACTCAGGGTTCAACACAATCAACAGTCAAATAACCAAACACCTCTCTCCTTGATTGGGACAACCAGCTACAAACCAACCATGACCAACTCACTCACTGCAACCATTCTAAAAACTTCCCTGAGGCCATACCGCTTCTTACCTTGGATAACTTCTCCATATGGCGCAATCAAGTCATCAACATGATGGATCTGCAAGAAGACTTGTACAAAAAATTATTGAGGAAGGGAGTGAACACTAATGGGAATCCAGTAGGGCTTTCAAATTCAGAAAATGTCAGAATTCAAACCATCCTAATCTCCAAACTCTACACCACCGTGCAAGCCAACATGATCACTCCCAAAAGTGAGAAAGACACTCATCAAATCTGGGATGACATCACTGAATATTTTGCCTCAAATCACACCTCAAACCAGGCCAGAATCTTCAAGGAGTTTCTTCAAACCCTGTTCTCCCTGTCAAACATACCTGCATTTATCACTGATACCAAAATGGCTATTGCCCATCTGCATGAGGTAGGGATTTACTTACCCACTGATATTATTGCGTACCTCTTATTCGAGAAACTTCCTTCAACCATGGACACAATGATACAGCAAATAACACAATCCAACAAGAAGATCACTCTGTATCAGGTCCTGGATCACTTACAAATGTTCAACAACAAGTTTCTGAACAACGGAACAGAAGAAGAAAAGAAGGAGGAACTTCCTAACTTGGTTTCATTTCTCACTTCCAACGGTGTCAAGGCCTGCAACAGTAACTGGCATAACCCAAAAGCTCTAAATCCCAAGGGTAGATGCTGGAAACTCTATCCTCATCTCAAACCAGCCTTCCCAAAAAAGAAAAAGGCAACCTCATCAGATGTTGCTGGGAATATCACCTCAGTCAGCTCATTTGGCACTAGTCCTCTGTTTCCCTCCAAACATTTTGTGATAGACTCCGGATCATCAACAAATATTGTTTCTGATCCAAATTTTTTCCCCACTTAGACCAATCAATGACCGGACACATCTCAATGGGCTCAGGACAGGATTTGCTTATGTACAAAGGAAAGGGAACAATCAGACTGTGGGATGACCACGGTCTTGCTATCTCTCTCTCTGACGTCTTGTTTTCTTCAAAGTCTACAGCAAATCTCTTGTCAATGCAGAAACTTGCGCTAGATGGGTTTCACATCAATTTTAGAAAAAATGTTGTCTCTCTACAGAAAAATGAATGGTTTAAGAGGGGTTTCTATGAATAATTTCTACCTGTGCTCAATTTTGACCATAAAAGTCATAGTAATTCATTTTCATTTCTCACCCAGGATGAAATAAACAAAAAATGCCTCAGGCATGCAAGCTATAGCAGAATAAGACAAAAGCTGGGCCTCATGATAAGCAAACCATCCACTTGCCAAGCATGTTCAGTTAGCAAGATTTCCAAGAGACCACTCAACAACAAGCAAAGTCATGCTGAATGGCCCTTTCAGGAGCTTCATTGTGATCTGATTGGACCAATCACTCCAGTGAGCTACAATGGGGACTCCTACTTCTTAACCATTGTCAACATCTGTACAAGATTCTTTGCCGTCATTCCAATCAAGTCCAAGAATGATGTTCCTGACACTTTAAAGTTTATGATTGACGTAGAATAAAAAATATTAAACTATAAGCCAATGATACTTCACTAAGACTGTGGAGAAAAATTCTGGAATCTAGCCCTTTCCAACTACTGCAAGGAAAACGGGATCAAACAAACCTTCTCCGACTCATACTCACCCCAGCAAAACAGTCTAGCCAAACTTTTCAATTGCTTAGTGCTTGAATCCCTACAAACAGTTCTATGGGACTCTCAGATTAAAAAACGTCATTGGAACATAGTCATAAAATCCTGCGCATTGGTGCTTAATCAAATCCCTTCACACAAATCAAAGAAATCTCCTTATGAGCTCTTCAAGGCAAGAAAACTGAACATCAGTTACCTATGTCCAATAGGCAATCCAGTCAAATAAATCCTCAAGGACCTACCAGCCTCTTCAAAGCTTGAACCACGAGGATTTTTTGGTAGAATTATTGGATAAAACAATCACTTGATGTCGCATAAAGTCCTGACTTCTGAAAACCAAATTGTGGATACTAAACATGTCAATTTTCTCGACTTCAATAGCAATATAAGGAGAATAGAAGATAACAACATAGCCATGGATGACTTGACCACCTATTCAGATCCTGGGGAGTCCATGGAGAATAATGAAGCCAAAGCTGTGGGGTCTACACTCCAGTCGGAGAGCTCTGAGAATGTTGCAAACTCTTCCAATGTCTTGGTTCCTGAAGTCCAGGTTCCAGAGATCATTGGTGACGTTGACAAACCACTTGAGGCGATTGCAGAAACTACTCAATAAAACTTATGAGCAAGAACTACTGCCATCAAACCCCAGAAATATTCTTACGCCTTGGTTGAAAAGAAGGAAAAGTGCAACTGGGCCATTGAAAGGGAAACTGAGCTTAGCAAAATTGAGTCACAAGAAGTCCGGGAGGAAACTGAAGAGGTAACCAAACGTTATCTCAGGACCATGTGGGATGATAAAGTCAAGCCAGAAACCAGATTCTCACCAGAGAGAAGAAAATTGTGTCTGTGCATTATGGGAATTCTCCAGACTCCTGGGATCAATTTCACTGATATGTACGCACCAATGGGAAAGTTTACCAGCCTGTTGCTCTTGCTAATGAGTGCCCTCAATTGTAATCTCAAAGTCCAACAGTTTGACGTAAAGGCTGCTTTTCTCTTTGCCCCTCTAGATGAAGACATCTTCATCCTAAAGACCAAGGAAAGTCTTCAATCCTCCAGATTTCTCAAACTCTGAAAGTTGCTTTACGGCTTGCAACAGGCACCATCAAACTGGTACAAGACGCTCACAGGATTGCTGGAGGACCTTGATTTTATCCCATCCACCGCTGATCCGTGTCTTATCATTCACAAGACTCATGAATGATCCCTCTTCTTCCATGTGAAAAAGCTGGTTGTGGTTGGAAAAGTAGAATGGTTTGAACATGAATTTCTTCTAAAGTTTCCTTGCTCTTCAGCTCACTCACCGGACACGTTACTAGGGATGGAAGTCTCCCAATCTGATGGGGTAATCACTCTCAGCCAGAAAAAAAATTGTATCAAGCGTTCTGAAGGATTTAAAACTAAAAAATCCCAGAACTTTCCTGACTCCTCTCACCCCAGTAATTAAACTTTTTTCTGCTTCCACAGACAACCAAACCAAATTTTGCAAGCTTGGAGTAAACTACAGGAAGTATACTGGTTTGTTCAACTATCTTTCTTGCTGGACACGGCCTGAATTGGCGGCAGCAGAATCTATTCTGTCCCAATTCAATCAAAATCTGGGTCTCTCCCACTGGAAGGAGGTAATTCACGCATGGAAATATCTTGTGGGGACCTCAACCTCTTCTCTAACTCTACAACCTAGTGGAAAAGATGGGGACCCCCTGTGTGTCTATACCAACTCAAGTTGGGCGGACAATCCACACTCAAGACAGTTTCAAACAGGTTATATTGTTTTCTGGAAGTCCATATCAATTTCCTTGACAAGCTGTAAACAATCTAACATCATGCTCTTGTCCACCAAAGCCAAGCTGAACGCTCTGACTGATGGCGCTCAGGAATCAATCTGGATTGAATCAATCATCTGTGATCTTTGGGGAGGGTCCAATCTTCCTCCCACCAAATTTCTATTCAACAAAAAAGAGTTAGTTGACAAAATCTTGCACTTTGGTTCCAACTCCAAGACAAAGTACATTGACATGAAAATGAAGTGGCTTTGTGATCAACACTCCCTTTGGAACATTCAAGTGTCACTCATTCCTAATGCCTCAATGGTGGCAGATGCTCTCACAAAGGCGTCAAAAAAGCAAGCTCTTCACCTTCTTACCTCAAAATGCCTTGCCCCTGGGTTGCACCAAATCATGGGGGGGGGGGTGTTAGAAATACTACGCGTAGGAGTACCACAGCTTAGAATACCATGTTTAGCTTTTCATTTCAGTTTTCCATTTCTTTTTTTTTCTACAGTATTTCTATAGCTAGCCTGATAGACACGGGTTGGTTATGGTCATATGCATATTCATCTGCAAGACTATGGACAGTCTTTTAAAACCATGAGTCAATTCTGCCTCTGGGGATTTCTTTTTCCTCATGAACTCCTTCATCTCTTATCATTTATTTCAATCTCTGAAGATTTTCACATAGAATCATAACACTGAAGAAGTTTGTCATAGAGTAGGATCCTGGATAATTTGGTGCAACCCTCCAAGCTTTCCTGACTCTCTTCAACATCTTTCTAATCCTGTCTCTACAGATTCATTACCTTTTTGGATTCATTATTATTACCAGAGCAACACCAGCATATCTTTAAAACTCTTCCTCCATCATTCTTACTATCATGGGTCATTTCAATCTTGTTGGGTATGGTATTGTAGTTACTTGTGCTTCATATCCTTGTTTCTTTTGGCTGATGTTTCTGACACCAGTCTTCAGTTCTGGTTTTAAGTTGTTCAGTTATTTTTTTTCAGAAATCTGAACTCAGGGTTCAACACTTGTTTCATTCAATAAAATGAAAAAGAAATAAAAATCAAAAGTCTTATTTCTGTTGAAATAAGGTCTTCACAAATTTGCCACCAAAAGTTAAGTTTCCCCTCCCCTCCTGTGATGTGTTTCAGGGGGGGCAGGGGGAAGGGCTGAAGTGCCTACCCATAGGCCCTGCAGGCCCTAATAGTGTCAAAATCATAGGATTCCATTTTTTGGACAACTATGAAGGCCACAAAGGCCTTCAAAATCATGAAAAGTACAGGTTTTTGATTAGTGTGAAGGCCTCTTGAGCCATCAAAACACATCAAATCAGTGGGAAAAGCTTCACCATGTGGTTTTCACCACTTTAAGGGGAACCCAAGCCATCTTAGATAATAATCAAATTTCAATATTCCAGACTTCTACCCAAGTGGAAAGCATCCTGTGTTCTTTTTTCTCAACAGGTTATTAGCTCCTAAATTTCTTCACCCATTCAAACCCACTCTAAAAAAGGTGGAAAAAAAAGTCTAGCATCAATGATACCTGTGCCATGCAGGAACTCTCCATTACCCAATATTTGAAAAAAAAACTGATTCTAGAAATCCAACATACCCATTCATTAACATCCAAAACCTCAAAATTACCCAATGAAATGATCCATTAGAGATAACCATGAGGATTGAAAGGTTTTAATTTGAAATTTTCTCCAACAAGTTAACATAATTCTGTTGGAACCCAAGCCTAGAATACTTGGGGTATGGGGAATGTGAATATAAAAGCTTGAGAACCCAGTGGCCAATGCACTGTTTTATTTTTTCTCAACCATATTAGGGAGTATCAGAGTTTGCAAACTCACCATTAGAAACCCACCATTTTTTTGAAAAAACTGTCATTTTTAATGGCAGGTTTCTGAAATACACATACCCCCTACCCCCTCCTTGCTCAGCCGCTGGCACCACCTTGCCCCCCCTCCTTGCTTGGCTGCCGGCGCCACCTCAGCCCCCTCTCCTTTCTTGGCCCCACCTCTTTGCTTGGCCCCCCCTTGCCCGCCAGCCCCACCACCGCCCCCCCTCCTTGCTTTCCCGCCGGCGCCATTGCCGCAGTCCACCCCGCCCCCATTGATGCCCACCCCCCAATGCCTGCCTCCCCCCCTCCCTGGTTCCTGGGCCCTGCCCACCTGGCCCCAGGACCAACCCAAACTTGACCCAAAACCTGACCCAAACTCCACCCAAAACCAACCCAAATGCCTGGCCCAATTACCTCACACAACCCAAAGGCCCAGCCCAATTCCCTCACACCCCAGGAAGTTTTTTTTATTTTTTTATTTTTTATTTTATTTTATTTTTTTTTTGGTGATCACGTTTCTGTTGACCTTGGGATCAATCCAGGTTTGGTTTCATTTTTTATGATCCAATCTTGTTTCACCAATGATGTCCATTTGACTGAATTTTTTTTTGTTTTTTTTTTTTCAATCCATCAACTGCTATTGGTGAATGTCTAATTCTTCTCCCACCCCCCTCAAAATGTTACACAAACAATCAAATCCTGTCTTGTTCCTCCCCCCAATATAAGTATAGGATTGGTGATGGCTGGTAAGAGGCCACCACATGTTGGATAGGACGAGACGAGTCAAAAGGGATTAGGGCACCATTAGGGAGGAAGTAATTGTTTCCCCTCTGCTCTACCAATTTTTCCTTTAGGTCCTTCTGAAGTTTCTGGCATCGTCCGGTTCCATGGCCTTCCCTATGACAGTAGTAACAGACCAGAGTTGATTTGGGGACAGAAGAAGGAATTTTGGGCGTAGCTAGCAAGGAAATCTTTTGATCTATTTTGTTCTCAAAGGCTCTAAGTAACTTGGTGATTTCATCTATAGTAGTAGGTTCTCGATTGGAATTAGGATCTGCTTTAGGCCTACGATCTGCCTCCATTTTAATCATAATATCGTTTGACTCTTTAAAAGAAGGAGCATGGACTGGTTCAGTAGTTCTAGGCTTTTCAAAGTTAAGAGCAGTTTGACCTTTCATGACTTTATCCACAGTACTCCTAAGGGTGAGAAAAACAGGGAGCTTGAATCGATTATCCCTGGTGGTAATCATGGATCCAGATTTGACCAGTTCTTCTTTAATCCTTTCCTGCACAGCCGACAAAAAAGATTGGAAGAACTTTGCTCAAATTTTGTCCACTGTGTCAATGTGATTGTTTCGGATAAGATAGTTTTGAATGGGGTCCCAAGACTTCCTAAAAATCTGATAGTCAGAGGCTGAAGAAATACCACCATTGGAGATCCACTGAGAAACCAGAGCATCCAAATCCTGCAGAGTAAACCTAGCCACATCTATTTTACCCCAGTATGCCAACATAGCCTCCCTGAGAAGCGTCCAGTTGTGGGATTCAAATCCCTCAAAAGACTCAATTACCTCCATAACTTCATCAGAGGAGATAAAGAACCGCAACTGATAATCCATATCAAATTCACTAGCTCCATCCACTTCAGCAGCCATTTCATAGGAGTCCAAGAATTTCTCGACATTTGTACCATTGAAGCCTAAGTTCTTGTTCTGAGGTTTGATCTTTACCATCTTAGGTTGGACAGGGGTGGTTGGAGTAGCGGAAGATGCCATATCAAATAACAGAGCTCCTAGGGGATCCAAAGAGCAGATTTCCAAAGTGGCTCACGAGTGTGGCAAGAGTAGGGTTTTTCCAAAAACGACAAGTATCTTGCCCAAGCAGTGCACAAATTGGGAGGACTTACTTCTAGGATAAGTTGCCTCCACGGATCAGATTTGAGAATGGAAAAAAAAAGATTGGATTTTGAGGTTGACTTTAAATGTCTTGGGACTGTAAATCCCAAGGTTGCTGGTTTGATCCCAGCCCGGGGGACCAAATGTAAGACTCCAAACGGTGCTAAGCCGTGGCAGTTCTGTGGAGGGGAAAGGTGCTGTTTAGGCTGCCCTCCTAGGAGTTACAATAATATTTGAATGTAACCGGAATCAAGGTCCAGAACCTTATGGATGAGAAATCAAAGTAAGGGAAGAGGATAAGAGTTGTTGGTAGCGATGGAAACAACACTATCTGAGGCAAGATGGTGCAGGTAAAGACTTGAAAAAATAAGTCAAGGTTTGTTCAGAGTTCAATAGAACAAGACAGTTGTAAGTAACAACGCCCACAAGCTAATAACTCTGGTCGTCAGAAGCTGATTAGGAAAGATCAACTCAATCCCAACCAACCTCCAGGTTCTCAATGAACCTGCCCAACTCTCCGCAATCAAGCGCTTGAAGGGTACCAGATAACTGTGGGAGGCTGAACAAAACAAAAGCAATTTGTTTATGAAGCTCTAGAAGCAAATCAATAACGAATTTGAGCAAGAATATCCCAACACTTCTCAAGGGACTCAAGAATAGCGTGGCGAAATTCAACCTTAAAGAAGAAGGGAGGTATAACACTCCAGGTTTTAAGCTTAATAAAACCTCTTCAATCAAACGTGATTGGCTCCAGAAAGATGATCAAGGAGAGATCAAGACCAGTATGGTCGGAAAAAGGGATCAGAGTGGTATAACACACCCAAGAATTCAGACAGACAGGAATTCTTCTTCAACCAGCAAGGCTATTGGTTGGTGATAAGGAACAAGGTCACAAGGGACAGAGTTTGAGTATGGAGGCTCAAAGGATCAAGGGGGCAATCATGGATATACCCGGATAAATTGCTCAGATAGGTGGGGAAGGATGCCCACAGATAAGTTTGATTACTGATGATGGTCTCATAGGATGATGGGATCCTCTGATGCTGGGCCAAAAGGCAGGGGAGAGCCCCTCCTTTTATAGACATGAGGCCCTGTATACTATGTACAAGAGAGATTTACAAATAGGTGCGGGAAAAATGAAAACATAAAAAAAAAAAAAAAAAAAAAAAAAAATTACATGAGAGGAAAAAGAGATGTCGCCTGCGTTGAGAATGACCGCGGGCAACCAGATGGACACCCGCGACAGCGGTCGCGGGTGTCGACAACAGCTTTTGTCGCCCGATCGGCGGCAACAACGGGGTGATGGTTCTGACGGCCGCGAGCGGTTGCTTGCGGTCGTCGGTTGGATTGGATGATGGGAGAGGAGGGCTAGGGTGGATGACTCAAAGGGGGTGAAGGTGAGTGAGGATGATAGGAATCGAATCGGATGATGATGATGATGAATTGGTGTAAGTTCTATTGATGGAAGATGATTGGTGGTGTTGATAGGAATTGATGAGATGGTTTAGATTTGTTCGAAAGATCGATTTGAACCTGAGTAAGACGTTGGAGAGAATCAACTGGGAGCAACGTTTGAATTCGATCATCATCATCATCGATCGATCTCAATGGTCATCGAGCAGGTCAACTAGAATCCTTGGATGATCGACTGAGGACGAGCACTTTGATCTTGGGGTCCTCTTAGGTTTTGATCGATTCCCAAAGCTGATCTTCATCGAGTTGGCTGGTTGGCTGGATGATGATCTTGGGATCGGGATCTTGATGAGCTCGAATGGAGCTACGATGGTGTTCAAGTTGATGGGATGATCAATCCTTGGAGGAATTTTTTGGAGACTAGGGCTAGATCAAGGAGTTGAAGGTACCCATAGGGGTACAACTGAAAAAAATAAAATATATATATATTTTTTTTTTTTTTTTTAGTGTCCCGGATTGGTCACCACACCGGCGTGATCCGCGGGCTTGCATGTGCGCTCCATCTTTTCCTTTATAGCCCGCAGATTGCTCCGCCTCTACGTATCCAAACCGGCGCGCCCCCAAACCTAGTTGAGCGCACTACCTTCCAAATCCAATCTCCGGGGCGGATTGCTGCCCACGCCGCATTCAATGCTGAGCCCGACCCGTCCACTAGGTGCGGAGCCAAACAGCGGCTGCTGCTGAGCACTCCGCATACCGTAATGCTGAGCCCGCTTGCCTCCAATGCTGAGCGCGCAGCCGCAAAGCAGTTCCCAATCCGCGTCTATAAATTGACACCACACCGGACCGCCGCGGATGTCTGCGGGCGGTAGTTGACACTCTCCACCCCTTGGCCAAAGGCGGAAGAGGGTGGGAGAGTCCCAGGAAGGGTGACGGATGAAGTTTTTGAGAGCGTGGTGGGCGGATAGGAGATTGGCTTGAGGCAATTGAGTAAATCCTGACAGGCATGAGATTGGCGACTGATAGATTGAGTGAGGTGGGAGATTGATGGGTCCGAGGATTGGACAAGCGCTTGGAGGTGCGGTCGGGCCAGGTTTGGTAAGGCATGGATGAGCGGCGCGCAACAATGACGGATGAGCAGCGCGCGAAGATGATGGATGAGCGGCGCGCAATAATGACGGATGAGCGGTGCGTGACGATGATGGATGAGCGGCACACAAAAATGACGGATGAGGATGGGGATGCGCAAGAATGAGGATGAGCGAAGCGCAACAATGATGGATGAGCGACGCGCGACGGGCAAGGATAAGGACGCGCAAGGATAAGGATGAGGACGCGCAAGGATAAGGATGAGGACGCGCAAGGACAATTTTTTTTTTTTTTTTTTTTGAATTCTTTTTCCCACAGTGTCCCAAATGGTTCACCACATCTCTCCCCAACTTACAGACTGTTCCTAGTCTGCATTGTAATTTTGAAAAAATGAAAAAGAACAGAAGAAAATAATTGGCCGTTTCTTGATCCTCTAAGTAAAAAAAAACGTTGAAACCCATCTTGATCCATCCAAAAGAGCCTAAATGTGGAGAAGATAAAAAGAAAAGGCGTCCCAGGTGCTCACATATGTGGCATAAAGTAGAGTTTTTACAACAAAATGCAGCAGAAGACCCCGGTGGTGCACAATTGGGAGGACTTACCTTGAACCCAAATTGCCCCCACAACAATAAAATCTCTTAACTTGATCAGCAGAGAACCTTCTAGCCAACTGAGTACCATCCAGTTCTTCCAAAACATAAGATCCACCTCTAACCTGACAAACCACCCTATAAGGACCATTCCAACGATTCAAAAAAAGTTTTCCCCACTGAGTCTCTAAAGATTGATTATAAGCCAATACCAGATCACCAGGGTTTAAAGGATCCCTGATTCAATTTAGATGTTTATCTTCCCAATACTGAACTGATTTTGCTCTTGATTCCATCATCTTCTGATAAGCCTTGTTACAAATATCTTCACTCCGCTCCAGTTGCTTTGATCTGGCAACTAATAGGTCAGTAGTTGAAGAAAATTGTTCCCAATAGATGCCCAAGAAAGACTCCATTTCAAGATCAAGAGGAAGAAAAGCCCTCTGACCAAAGATGATTTCATAAGGAGAGTAGCCAGTGGTTTGCTTGGTGGAAATTTGATCAGAGAAGAGGACCAAGGGGAGAAACTTCCAACAATTCTTGCCACTTTCACCAGCCAGTTTAACCAGAGCAGCCTTCAAGGGAGCATGGCCTCTTTCCACCGTGCCTTGTCCTTCAGGATAATAGGGATTAGTAACTCTGTGTTGCCCAGGGAGCAATTGGATCATTTCAGCTAGTTTTCCACCAAATTCCGAGCCACCATCAGTAGAATAAGATCGAGCCAAACCGTAACGCATAGTCCAATTCTCATGAAGGAAAGCTGCCACAGATTCAGAACTAAGGTTCTTAAGGAATTTGGCTTCAACCCATCCAGAAAAATCATCTCTAGCCACAATGAGGTACTTAGCACCACCTGCCTTGATATGAACCACATCCATAGCAACCCTTCCAAAGACAGTGGACTCCCCAGTAGGATAGCAAATTTCAGCAGGACGCCTAAGATCACGTTTTTGACAAACTTCACAACTCTTGCACCATTGAGAGACAGATTTCTTCAGAGATGGCCACCAGAATTGTTTGGATAATTTTCAATAAGTTTTGGTTTCCCCACAATGACCAAGGCCCTCATGGAGACTTTCAAGGATTGAATCTTGCTTAGCTGGGATAGTAACCACAACAAGAGCACAAGGAGTTCCTCTTTTCATAAGCCTAGAACCTTGGACAAAGAAACTAGAGGACTTTCTTTTAAGGGATCAAAATTCTTTGGCAGAGAGATCAGGGGGTCTTTGGAGTGTTGAAAGGTACTGCTCTAACTTAAGCCAGAAACCTTGTTGGAAACCAGAGTAATTTTGGGAGGAGAAGGAAAAGACAGGGCGGAACAAGGGTTCTTCCTCATCAAAATCCATTCCAACATCCAATTCATTGTCTCCAATAGGTCTTCTAGATAAACCATCAGGCATATTAAAAGATTTCCCAGGCCTATGGACAATATCAAAAGAGAAAATCTGGATAAAAGCTACCCAGAGAGTCATTGGAGCATTTGGAAGACTGGGAGCATTGATCATTTCCACAATGGATCAAGCGTCAACTTGCAATTCAAAATGTTGTCCCCAGAGTACTGTTTGGAGTTTCTTCAGCATTCTGGCCACACCACAGAGTTCCAGTTTGGACTGAGAGTATCTAGATTCCACATCCAAAAATAGCAAAGATTCATAAAGAAAAGGGCGGTCCAAACCATTTTCATCTTCCTGAGTAAGGACAGCCCCAATGGATTGATCACTAGAGTCAACAGCCAATTTTATTTTGCCGGCTCCAGGCCCATAAGAGATCTTTTTCAAAACTATGTCATTGCCAACAATAATTTTGAGCAACTGAAATGATTGTTTGCAATCTTGGGTCCAAATCCATTCAGCTTCCTTTCTGGTTAGACGACGCAAGGGTGCACAGATTTTGGATAGAGAGGGAATGAAGATCCTGACGTAAGTTACCACACCTACAAAACCTCTAACTTCAGTTGGATTTATTGGAGTAGGCCAGGAGATGATTTTGTTGACTTTAGAGGGTGCCATCCTTCTTCCTTCCTTGCAGACTATATGACCAACAATTTCCAAGGAAGGGACACAGGCAGCAAGTTTTGATCCAGAGACAGTAAGGCCAGATTCCTCAATTCAAAACAAAATCCTTTCCAAGATAGTAGCATACTCCCAGATAAATCGTCAAATTCCTGAGTGCCAAGGTAAGAGCTCATTATCATAGTCAGAAACTGGACCTTTAATTCCACCATCATCAATAAAGATACCCGCATGATCCGGGATTTTGTCTTGGAGGATCCACATCATCTGAGCCTGATAGACTGCAACCGAGTTGGTGGCACCTTGAGGCAATTGAGTCAGTTGAAATTGACCAAGAGGAGTATCGAAAGTAGTGAGCGGCCAAGAAATAGGATTCAAAGATTGTTTGTTGTAACCCCCCATGATGTCTCCTAGACCATAACAGGCTCTCCCAGAGAAGGATTCAACAAATTCTTCAGTGGCAGGAGGAACACCAGAATCCTTAATAGTAACTTTATTGAGAGGTTGGAGATCATGAACTACTCTAAGTTTACCATTACTCTTTAGAACACAGAAAACAGGGCTAGAGTAACTAGAGGTTGACTGTTTGTATAGACCGGTATGGACTTGTTTGCAGACCAACTTGATGAATTTGTTGACTTTTGCAGCAGGAATAGGGATCTTTCTCTTTTGCCAAGGATCATGTTCAACTACAGGGATGATGTAAGGGAGACCGTAGGTTTCTTTCAAGAGACCTCTCTCTTCTTCACAGAATGCAATAGATTTTTCCCTTAGAGATAAGATATTTTTGATCAAATTTAACTCATCAGGTAAAAGCCATCCATCTGGACCAAAGTTGATCACCTTCAATCTTTCTTCAGTGACACGACCACAAGGTACAAAGGGGCCAGTAAGAGAGTGAAAAAGACCACAATAAGGATCACAAGATAGAGGAGGACGCATGAGAGGAGGATTGAGATTGAGAGGCATGGGTTGGTTGACAGGCTGGACCTTTTTTGCAACTGGCTTATACTTAGTGGCAAAAGAGAGAAGTTCTTGTTTCCTCCAAGCATTCACCAGCAAGACCTGAGTACAAAAATTGAGACCAGATTCCAACATTCTCCATGTTCAATGTTCCATAAAATTTTCAAAAGGTGCCTTTTCCATAAAAGAGGATCCAAAAAATAACGCTTTTCTCACATGTGTGGCACAAGGTAGAGTTTTGAAAACTATGGTAGAAGAATGCCCTGATGGTGCACAATTGGGAGGACTTACTTTTACCCCCAAGTGCCTCCACTGGAGCCCATACTCCTCCATACCAAAACCATTAAGAAAAGAATTGAGATCAGGATCTAGTTTATACTCATTGCAGAGAATCAAACCAGAGATATAGGAAGATTAATCAGTGATAAGAGTACAAGGAAAAGAAGAAACAACAGAACCAGAGAGAAGAGAAATATTTTTGGAATTTTGTGTTTTAACATGTTTTTGATTTTGGACATTTTTGAGATCAGAAGAAAAAGAAGAAAGAGATGAAAAGGATGAAAAATATGCCTCAGAGATAAAAGTTGGCCCTGTGGTTGAAGTATGAGGCTTAGAAGAACTACAAATATTAGTATTACCAACTATTCTGCTAAAAAATGAGAGGAGTTAGAAGAATCCTTCTGCTTCCACTTCAGAACCGATTTAGGTGAAAAACCAGGGAAATCTCTTTCCCAACAACCAGAATCCAAAGAACAGAGAGGAACTTCAATCTTCCTACCATCAGCATCAGGAAGAAGAATTCTCTCCCCAACTTGATTGGAAAACATCAGGGTGGCTCCAAAGTCTATTAAGAAAGGACGACCCAAAATCATAGGACCTTCCAAACGAGTGATCCAAAAGTGACAGGTTCCAACAATATTTTGACCAATTCAAACTGGCACATCCTCAGCGATACCCACCAACTCACAAGATTGATTCCCAATTCCATAAACAGCAGAGTTGAAGATGACCCTTGGACTGAGATTGAGCTTGCAGACCATTGCATCCAAAATTAAGTTTAGTTGGGACCCAGAATTGACAAGTAGAGAAACCGTTTTGGATGAGTCACCTAGAGAGCATGGTAAAAATCCAAGAGGAAAAGAATAAATATTTGAATCAGAAGGAGGATCTGTTCCACCAGAGTCTTCCATCAAGGTTCCAGAGGAAACTTTCAATTTTTCAGGACCAATCTCCACACGTTGCCAAGAAACCCATTTCTTCATGCCTTCAGCCACAGATGGTGAGATGGAAAGGAGTTCAGCCACGGTTAGATCAGGGATTTTAAGATCAGAGATTTTCTTTAATACCCCTTCCACAGCGTTGGGGTGGTCTTTGGAAATTCCCCTTTTGAATTGAACCTTGGGTTGAGTTGGAAGAGGAAGTTCAGGTGAGGGTGGCACTATAACTGGATCAGTTGGAGAAGGTGATTTGGATGGCAAAGGAGCAGGATCAGAGTATTTGGGGAACCTATCCATGGGGGGTTCCTTTTCTACTTCCATGTCTTCTACCTCAGAAGAAGGAGGCTCCAGTGAAGATTGACGTTTGACCGGTTTTTGAAGAATTGAAGATGGAACAGGAGAAGCTTCATGAGGTCTGGGTTCTTCATGTCATTTCCTAGCTGGATCAGATTGATAAGTTCCAGAAACGCTGGAAGAAGAGACAGCAGGAGGATACCAAGGTTGAAGAGTTCCACAAGAAGATTGAAAATCAAAAGAGGCCAAGGATGCCTTCTTGGGAGCAGAAGGCTGGAAAGAGGCTACCACATGACAAATTGGACAAGATGAATCAAAAGGGATAAGTGCACCATTAGGAAGAAAGAAGTTACTCCCTTTCTGTTCCACCAACATTTCCTCCTTGTCCTTCTGGAGTTCAGGACAGCGACCAGTTCCATGACCTTCTCTGTGGAAATAATAGCAAACTATGGTTGAACTAGGAATAGAGTTGGAGGGTTTAGGGACAGCCAGAGAGGAGAGTTTCTGATCCATTTTATTCTTGAAAGCTTGCAGGAGTTTGGTGATCTCATCAATATTAGGTGTTTTCTGGTGGGTCTGAGGATTTGGTTTAGGTCTGCGATTGGCTTCCATCTTATTCATGATTTTGTTAGATGCTTGAAAAGAGGGGGCAAGGACTGGTTCAGTGATTTTAGGTTTTTCAAAGGTGAGAGCTGTTTGACCTTTCATCACTTTATCAACAGTATTCCTAAGGACAATGAAAGCAGGGAGCTTGAACCGATTATCTCTTGTGGTGATCATGGATCCAGATTTGACCAATTCATCCTTAATTCTTTCCTGCACTCCTGGAGAGAAAGACTGAAAAAATTGCACTCAAATTTTGTCCACCGTATCAATGTGACCGTTTTGGATAAGATAGGATTGGATAGGGTCCCAAGATTTTCTGAAAGCTTGATAATCAGAGGCTGAGGAGATACCACCATTGGAGGTCCATTGGGAGACTAGGGCATCCAGATCTTGGAGAGTGAACCTAGCTATATCAATTTTGCCCCAGTAGGCAATCATTGCCTCCTTAAGAAGTACCCAGTCAGGGGATTCAAATCCATCAAATTATTCAATCACTTCCATGACTTCATCAGAGGAGATAAAGAATAGCAGTTGATAAGCCATGTCATATTTGCTGGCACCGTCCACTTCAGCAGCCATCTCGTAGGAATCCAGGAACTGTTCAACATTTGTACCGTTGAAGGATAAGTTCTTGTTCTGAGGTTTGATCTTGATCATCTTGGCCCAAACAGAGGTAGAAGGGGTACCAATAGATTCCATTTTGACAAAAGATTTCCTAAGGGATTTGAAGAACAGATTTCCAAAGTGGCTCACGAGTGTGGAAAGGGTAGGGTTTACAAAACAAAACTAGGATCAAACCCCTTGATGGTGCACAATTGGGATGACTTACTTCTGGAACAAGTTGCCTCCACAGATTGGATATAGATGATAACAGAAACACAGAAAAGAAGAGAAAAACAGAAAGAGAGAAAACAATTGGATTTCAAAGTTGATTCCACAAATTTGGGACTGTAAATCCCAAGGTTTCTGGTTTGATCCCGGCCCTGGGGACCAAATGTAAGACTCCAAACGGCGCAGGGCGTTGGAAGTTCTGTGGAGGGGATAGGTGCTTTTTTAGGCTGCCCTCCTGAGTGTTACAAAAATATTTAAATGTAACCAAGATCAAAGTCCAGAACCTGGAAAACGGGGAACCAAGAGTAAGAGGATAAAGATTGTAGTGGTTGGTAGCTGGGAGACAACACTATCTGAGGCAAGATGATGTTGGGGAACACTTGAATAGAAGGAGTCAAGAATTTTTCAGAGTTCAAAAAGACAAGGCAATTGTGAGTGACAACGCCCACCAGCTAATAGCTCTGGTTGTCAGCAGGAGCTTAGGAAAGATCAACTCAATCCCAAACAACCTCCAGGTTCTCAATGAACCTGCCCAACTCTCTGCAATCAAGCGCTTGAAGGGTACCAGATAACTGTGGTTGGCTGCACAAGACAAAGCTAATTGTTTGAAGAAGCTCTAGAAGCAAAACAATAACTGATTCAAACAAGAATAACCCAACACTTCTCAAGGGACTCAAGAGTAGCGTGGCGGAATTCAACTTCAAAAGAAGGGAAGGGAGGTTTAACACTCCAGGTTTTAAGCTTAATAAAACCTCTTCAGTCAAACATGACTGGTTCCAGAAAGATAATCAAAGGATGATCAGGACCAGTATGGTCGGATAAAGGGATCAGGAGTGGTGTAACACACTCAAGAATTTGATTATACCAATTCTTCTTCAACCAGCAAAGCTATTGGTTGGTGATAAGGATCAAGGATCAAGGGTTTGAGTATGGAGGCTCAAGGTTCAAGGGGCATTCATAGGTATCTGATGTGATGATAGGATTCTGCTCATTCCATGCTGGATGATGTTCCAAAAAGCCAGGGGAGAGCCCCTCCTTATATGGGCAGGAGGCCCTGTTAGACTATGTACAAAAGATACTACAAATAGAGCGGAAAAAACAATTTTTTTTTTTTGATTTTCAGATTTTAGGTTATCAGAAAAATTTGATCATGCATGCCAGTGGAAGTCTGGCCTGCCTGACCAGGGGGGGGGATCCTTTCATCCCTTCACCTATCCTGCATCTGTCCATGGATGGAAGTGCGCGACAAATACGGGAATCACACCCACCCCTTTCCCAAAGGCAAAAGGGGTGGGAAAGGGGAAATGGATCAGGCCGCCCACGGGTGTCCGCGGGAGGAAGACAACATTTTCCCACCCCCACCCAAAGACAGAGGGGGGGTGGGAGTTATTGATGGATTGGCATTGGCCGATTCACGGACCGAGGGGGGGGGCTAGTACTGGTACAAGGATTGGCTTGGGGATCCGAGCGCCGGTGGGTGGCTTCGATTGACTCAGTCGTCTGCGGACCGCCGGCCCAGACATTGTGAGTCTTGAGGATCAGACGGTTGAGCTCGGACTCCTGCCAACTCAGGTGGCCATTGGGGATCAAAGTGGAGTAACCTAGGATTGGATCAGGCTTGTACTTGAGCCTGAGGTGGGTAGAGGTCTGCAATCAAAGATTGTTTTGCTTGAGCCTCTGCCGTTTGATCTCTCGCTTCTGCTTCTTGGTCTTAATTGAGACTTGAGTTGTACTCAAGAAGAAGTTCCTCTGGATCTGAATCAATTGTCAATAATCAACGATTGGCTTGACCAATGTCTTCTTGGGTCAATGATTGAGAGTCAAGGAGGATCTTGAGACAATGGATGGGATTGATTGGATTGGGTGATGAGTGAGAGGAAGATGATGGTAGGAATGGATGATGTTGGAGATCAATCAAGTACTGATTGTCATCCCTCTAAGCGTCCCAAACAATTAAATTCAGGTTTTTCTTGGAGTTGAATGAGATTCAAGATTGAGTTTTTTTTTTTTTTTTTTTTTTGATAATGATGCCTATGAATGATGATAAGGAAAAATCATAAAAAAAATTAAAGTCTTGGAACTGGCCAGGGTGTCCAGGATGGGGCACCACATCGGCCAAAGGCAGAAGAGGGTGGGAGAGTCCCAGGAAGGGTGATAGATGAAGTTTGTGAGAGCGCGGTGGGTGGATAGGAGATTGGTTTGAGGCAATTGAGTAAATCCTGACGGGCATGAGATTGGAAACTGATAGATTGAGTGAGGTGGGAGATTGATGGGTCCGAGGATTGGACAAGCGCTTGGAGGTGCAGTAGGGACGGGTTTGGTAAGGCATGGATGAGCAGCGCGCAACGATGACGGATGAGCAGCGCGCAAAGATGATGGATGAGCGGCGCGTGACAATGACGGATGAGCGGCGCGCAACAATGATGGATGAGCGGCGCGCAACAATGACGGATGAGGATGAGGATGAGCAACGCGCAAAAATGATGGATGAGCGACGCGCAACGGGCAAGGATAAGGATGAGGATGCGCAAGGACAAAAATGTTTTTTTTTTTTTGAATTCTTTTTCCCACGGTGTCCCAAATGGTTCACCACACCGTCTATAAGATAACCAAAGAAAACCTGAAAAGAGAGAGAGATTTTTTTTTTAGCACAAAACTGTTGCCAAGCCCAGGCCTTGCTCTTTGACCCACATCTGTTTTGCGCCACGCACTTTCCTAGTTCCTTGGATAATCTTTCAAAAGTCATTCTTTTCACAAATGCAGGGCTCATCCTTGCGTCCACAGACCCAGCTTTGCGCCGTGCCCGTACCTAAAAGAAATCCATAACCTAGCCAGTAATAATTGTGAAAAGCCAATCCAGAGAGAAGGAAATAAGAAAAAAAACATTCTGGGTTGTCTAGTTGTTCTGGCTGTGAACCGGCTAGAGCACCCCCTCACCAAATCCAATCATATCCCCTATTCATCCATTTTTCCCCCCCACCTTGGCTGCTGTCCCCAGCGGTCTGCACTCATTTACTCCGCCGGACACAAACCACATGCGTGGGCTTGTCCTTGGACAAAGGATCTGTGTTGTCAACCCCTTTGCTATCCAAACCAGCCATCTTTTCAAATGAAGTTGAGCCCCGCGCAAAGAATTTTTTCACGCGCAAAGCTGCGGCCTTCCATCCAATTCCTCCAACTGGCAAATTCCTTCAGTGAACTTGGACGTTACATGAAAAGGACCGTTCCATTGATTTTCAAACAGTTTCCCCCATTGAGTTTCCAGTCTCCGGTTGTAAAGCAGAACTAATTCCCCCTTCCGCAACAGATCCTGGAGTTTTTGCGCGCAGTGCTTGTCCCAGTAGCGGACGGACTTTGTGCCAGTTGCCTTCAACCTCCCAGCTGCTTTCTCAAACATCTCATCCCATTGCAGGAGCTGCTCAGCGCAGGCCTCCACTAGATCTGTGGCCGTTCTAACCTCCACCAATTAATACCCAGAAAGGTTTCCAGTTCAATGTCAATTGGCAGCATGGGTTGCTGCCCAAATAGCAGCTTGTACAACAAATAACCAGTTTATCTCTTTACCAAAATCCAATCCACAAAGAGGACTACCGGAAGGGTCTCCTGCCACTGCTTGCCATCCTCCCCACTAATTTTCACCATTGCGTCCTTGATTGGCTGGTGACCGCGCTCAATCATCCCTGCACCTTCCGTATAGTAATCTGTCATTTGCCCAAACTTTGCTCCACAACTCCGCACAAACTACGCCAACCGTCCCCAGAACTCTGCACCCCCATCAACCATTACCAGGCAAAGTGGTCTGTAACGCACAAAACAGTCTTCCTTCAGAAACTGCCCAAATTTCTCCGCCAAGAGCTTCACCAGAGGCTGCGCTTCCACCAATCCCAACAGATTGTCATGCAAAATTACATGCCTTGATGTGCACCACATCCAGAGAAACCCGCCCAAACAAAGCGTCCTCCCCAGTGGGAATACCTACTTTGCAAGGCAGCGTTGTGCTTTGCTTCTGACATTCTCCGCACAACCGTACCCACTCCTGCACTGCGCGTACTACACCCGGCCACCAGAACCTTGCCCTCACCCGCTTCTGTGTTTCAACCTTGCCACAATGGACAAGATTGTCATGCATACTTCCCAGGATTACCTCCTGATCCGCCCTTGATGTTCTGACCACAAGTGGTACTGGCACGCTCTGCCGCCACAGCTGTCCTTTCTGCAGGTAGAAATATCCCACTCTCTGCCAAATCCATCTGAAAACCTTGGCGGGCGTAACATCCGGAAACCAAAGATCCGGCAAATAAAAACTGAGGGATGTGTACCTCCTGGACTGTTGGAGCGGAAGTCAAACACCTACTTCCATCACTCCCACCTTAACCGCTGGAGCCTCCACATCGAGTGGTTCTGCCCCTTTGTACTGATCATTGCGCGGGTACCAAGACAGCGCGTCTGGCATTGTAAAGGCCTTCCATGGAACACGTACCACCGTGAAATAAAACAACTGCAAGAACACAACCCACCTGGTCATAGGCGTGTTCAGCAGCGTTTGCAAATTGATCATCCATGCCAGTGCCTCTGCATCCACCAGAAGCATGAAGTGAACCCCCCATAGCAAATGTTGCAACCTCCCCACAATCTTAGTGACCCCGCAAAGCTCCAACTTTGGCTTCAAATTCCAGCTCTCCATTGGCGTAAATGTAATGGACTTGTAGAAGAAACGGTCAATCTTTCCCCTCATTGTCCTGTGTCAGCACTGCCCCCTTGCCAAGCTTTCTCAAATCCACGGCAAACTTAATTCCCCCGGCGTTTTAATCCAAGTCACGCAGTACAATATTGCGTCCAAAAATATCCTTGAGTTTGCCAAAGGCGTTGTCACATTTCAAACCCCAGACCCATTCCGCGCCCTTACGTGTCTTTGGGGTTGGCCACTTGAGAACTTTGTTGCACTTCTTTTCTGCAATCAACTCTCCATTGAAAGCCACCACATGCCCTAGAACCTCCAGCGCGGGTACACAGACCGCTAACTTTCTCCCCAACACCGTGAGCCCCGCTTCCTTGATCCAGAACAAGATCCGTTCCAGTGTTTGCGCAAATTCCCAGACAAATTGGCAAATTCCCAGAGCGTTGTTAAGCGTTTCCCCTCCATAATCCATCTTCAGGCCTTTTATTCCCGCATTGTCAATGAAAACCTGCACCCCCTTTGGAAGATTGTCCTTCAGAATCCAGGTCATCTGCGCTTGGTAAACCACAACCAATTTAGTTGCACCTTGCGGCAGCCGTGTCAGTTGCATCCTTCCCAATCCAGTTCCAAAGGCAGTCATTGGCCGCAAACTCCAATTGAGTTTGCGCTGATCATATCCGCCCATCACATCCACCAATCCCTAGCACACGCGCCCTGCCATAGATTCCAAAAACTTGTCCACGCGCAGAGGTTGTGCCGCATCTCAGATTGTAAACAAATTGAGCCGCTGCAAATCATGAACAATCTTTCACAACTTTCCATCCGGTTTAACCACCGCAAAGATTGGTCTTTTGTCACTTGATGTTGATTTCTTGTAAAGGCCCATCCCTACACGCTTGCTCACCAGCTCCAAAAAGGGCCCCCAAACCTCTTGCGGAATCGGAATTGGCTTGATCTTCCAAGGCTTGTAGGGTGAACAGTTGCACTCAGGGTTTACAGACGCAAGGGATCAATAATTTCCAAACTTGGGAACCATTTAAGGAGAAGTCCTCTTCTGAATTCCCCAGCAACCACCAATTGTTTCTTGGATTGCCAGTGTATTGGGTTTCCATATAATGTAATAACAAAGCCGGTTGTGAACTTCCTCATTATTTTAGCTTTGGTGTAGTCAGTGTCTGCCCACCCGCAGAGGTTTTCCAGCAGTTTGTTTGATTTCTGATAGTGAATACCAACCGGGGTAATCCCCCTCAGGTATTGGAGCAAGTGCTTGACCACCAACCAATTATTCTGGTTGGGCTTAGAAGTGTGCTGTGAGAGTATGTTAACTGTATGTGTTATATTGGGTTGAGTGTGTAGAGCAAGGTGTTTTAACATGCCTATGGCCTTCTCCATTACCTTGACGTTGAATGGTTTGCCTGGCTTGTTGAAAGGCCTGAGTAGGTTGGCATGAATGAGGCTTTTGACTGGTCTTTCTTGGTCCATTGAGAACTCTTCAATGATTTTTTTGCAGTAGTCCCTCTAGTGAATGATCATGCCGTTTTCCCCCTTCCAGTCAAAAGTGTACCCCAGATGCTGAACGGGTTGGTATTGATGCTTGATAGCCTAATTTTTCTTCAAGTTGGTCAGAAATGCATTGATCTCAACCTGTGAGCTCCCCACCACCAGCCTGCTGTCCACGTGCAGATGAATCAGTAATGAGCAGGACTTGTTGAGGAAGATGGACTTGTTGTCCTTCAATGGGGAGAGCCCCAGCTTGGACAGGGTGTTGGTCAGATGACTCTTCCAGCACCTGGGTGCCTGCTTGGTGCTTTAGAGTGACTTATTGAGTCTCCAGACCCAGTCTTCCTTCCCAGGGACTTCAAAGCCCAAGACTTGCAAGACGTGCATGATTGCATCAATGTTCCTGTGGAGGAATGCAGTTTCCACGTTGAACTGCGCCACCAGTAGGTTATGTTGGACCGCCAGTACAAGGAGAAATTTTATGGACTCATTACTTCCCACGCTGGAGTATGTGTCAAAGTATTGTCTTGGTGGTTGTTGATGGTTACCAAAGCATACCCAACAGGACTTCCTGTGGACCTTCTGTCCACATTTGTTCTTCTTCTTCACCAGCCTCCACATGCCGCCCAACACAATATTTTCCTTAGGAGGGGGAACCAGGGTACCTGTATTCTTTGTGAGGAAGGACTGATTCTCTTCTGAAATTGACTTGATCCATTTTGCTTTTTCTTCCAGATCCAAGAATGCCTCCTTCACGGTGATCACCTTGCTCAGCTTAAGTTCTTCATTGTAATCCAGAAGATTTGGCACTGGAGCGGAGGCGTTAGCCCAACATGAGGACAAGAGGATGGCAGAGGCATCAATTTTTCAGGAGATGTCCTTGGGAGCAGTGTTGTATTATAGCATGTAGGTGTATCCTTTCTTAGGGAGAGGAGGGGGAGGAAACTCCAGATGGGTCCCAGCAACTGGAGGTGGAGAGAGTGTTTTGGCAGGGTTGGACTGTTGCTGTGGAGAAGGATCCGCAAGAAAAGTGGTGTATTTGGCTTGTTTCTGCTGGAGCGGGTCTGTTTGATTTGCAGTAGAAGGGTTGCGTATAGGGACAGAAACCATTCTTGGAGCAGCGTTGTGGTCACTGGGCCCAGACACCCAGAGTGGAAGGGAAGAGGGGGATTTCTTTAGAGCGTCAGGTTACCAATACTTGAAAGAGCAGGGCAATAAAGAGAAATCTCTACTGACGGTGACAGAATTTTGGGAGCTGTCCAGAAACCTGCATGTGTTGGAGTGAGGTTCATACCAAAGGAAGAGAAGTGGTTGGGCAGGGGCCAGTAATTTGGAGGGGGGCCTGTGGTGTACATGAAACTTCAGACCAAAGGGAATGAGTGAGTTTAAATCACAAATGGGCTCAATGCTGCATCCCTTGTTAGAGAGAGCACCAACCAGGGATCTCCAGTTCAGGGATTTTCTGGGCAGAATTTTTATTAGTGTTGAGGCATGCTTTGCGGCCTTGTCCCAGTAGTTTATGGGCATGTTGGAATGAGCCCTCATGCACCTGATTTTTTTGAGGAGGGTTTGATCAAAGCACTCTGCCAGTCCATTTGTTTGGGGTGAGTTGGCGGGTCCCTGCTCAATGGTGATGCCCCGGTTTGACAGTTTGGTTTGGAATTCGGTGGATGAGAATTCCCCCCCTTGATCTGAGTGAAAGACAGCTGGTGTGATTTGTAGGCAAACGCAGATCTTGTTGAGGTAGGAGATGATCATCAGTTCAGATTGAAGAGCTAAAAGATGTTTGATTACCTGAACCAACAGACTAAGGAAAGAAGATCAAAAAATGTCATGGGAAGAGAACAAAGGGAAAGTTGAAGCTGGCTGAAAAGTTCTCACTCAGTTTGGACATAAATAAAATAGAGCTCTTGAGTGAAAATTACAACAGGAAAACAAAAGGAAGGCAGAATGGGGCAGATGACTGAACAAAGATGTTGCAGGTTAAATCAAGATGATTCAGCAGTTGTCACCAATTCTGGAGTGAAGCAACCTCACATATGAACAAGGAAGGAAATCAAGAAGGTATTGGAGGTGGGAGTTGAACTTTGGGAGGAATGAGTTGATTGAGGAGCGTGACAATAATTGAGATAAGAGCTGAGGATGATCGTAGGGATAATTGTATCAAGGTGAGCTGATTGTGTGCGGAGCTGATATTCAAATGAAAGCAGATGACAAAAGGGGAGCAAGTATGAGAATGGACAAGGATGATGAAAGAGAAGCAGACAGAAGATGGAGGGCAAGCAAGGATGAGAATATGAGGGTTTGGTGACAGAGGAGTGGATGGATGATGAATTAACAGTGATGGAATGGCATGGTTGGGAGCAGGAGAAGGGATTGAGACGGTTTGAGCGGGGAGAAGGGAGAAAGAGAGTTGAGCTGGAGTGGTAGTTGCGTTTGAAGGAGATTTCCTCTCAACACGCTGCCGTGTTCAGATGAGAGGTTTCAGAATTTTGTTGGTGAGGCGATTGACTGAGGGTTTAATGGCTGATTTTGTGAACAGGTTGGCCAGGATTGATTCTGAAGGGAGAAGGTTGGTGATAAGAAGTTTGGCTTCCTTTTGCTCTCAAAGCCATTTTATCTGGATATCTACATGTTTGATTTCACTATGATGATATTCAAAATTGATGAGATCATTCAGAGCTTTGTTGTTTATGTGTGAGCAGTGGGTGAGAGAAATGGAGGGATTCAATTCTTTCAACAGGTTTAGGATCCAAACCTTTTCTTGAGTAGCTAGGACAAGTGATTTGAGTTCCCCTTTGGTTGAGGACAGCAATACCCTGGGTTGAAGCTTGCTTTGCCAAGAGACAGCACAGCTGTAGAGTAATACCAAATAGCCAGTGTGACTCCTCCTTGAGATGGGATCATTGCCTCCATCAGAGTCACTCCACGATTTGAGATCAAAGTTGAAGGAGTTGTTTTTGAGACAAAGTGCAAGATTCTGAGTTGTCTTGACGTAACACCAGGCATGCTTAGCTTCCATCCAGTGAGAGAGGCCAGGTTTCACATTGAATCTGGATAGAGAGGAGACAGCATAGGAGAGTTCCAGTTGAGTTCAAGTGGCTATGAAATTGAGGTAACCCAAGGAGCAGCAATAGTTAATGTTAAGGTTGGAGAAGTCAGAAGCGTCATCATTGTTAGCGGATTTGAGTGCAATACCGGCGGTTATGGGTGTGCTGATTGGTTTAGATTCTGAAATTCCAAGTTTGGTCATTGCAGTCTCAATATGATTGGGTTGATGTAGGCAAGTTCCATCTGGCAAGTTGACAATGTAATTCCCAAGGATTTTGGTGAGAGGGCCTTTGTGCAAGATGGCAAATTTAGTCTTCAGTTTAAGTTGGAATTCTTGTGAATTTCTGATAATGACCAGGTCATTGAGGTAGAAGAAGATGAAGATCTGAGAGGATTGATTTATGAACAGGCATGGATCTGCAGAAGACCCAACAAAGTCTTGATTGAGAATCCACTGCTTGAGAGTGTCAAACCAGCTTTTTGGGGATTGTTTCAGGCCGTACAGAGCCTTATATAGCTTGAGATAGGGAAAAGGAGTGTTGTGTCCAGGAGGTGCCTTGATGTAGATGTTTTTGTCAAGTTCAGAATGAAAGAATGCAGACTTGATGTTCATTTGCTTAATTGTTAGTTTTTGATGAAATGCATACACTAGCATTGTACAGAGTGTTGTAATTGTTCCTGTAGGTGCGTAAGTTTCTCCATAATCAAAGGATTCCAGCTGTTGGAAACCTTGGACACATAGTTTTTCCTTGAAGATGAGGACATTTTTATCAGGGTCAATTTTGAGCCAATAGACCCATACGGTTAACAGGGCCTTTTTGCCTTCTGGTAGTGAATAACAGCCAGTCCAGACGCCCATGGAGTCAATTCCATTTAGTTCCTTTTTCATTCCAAGATTCCAATTTTGAAAATCAAGCAAAAATTTTGCCTCTTCATAGCTTCTTGGAACAGTTCTGGTGATAAATCCATAGCCTTGAGGACTTTGAAGGGAGGAGCAATTTATGAGAGTTATGCCGGAGAGAGTGAGTTGGGATGTTAGATCCTTGTTGTCAGAAGAGTCAGAGTTTGATTGATTGATTTGAGAGAACTCCTTTGGAGTTTTGGGATCTGAGGTGGATTTGGTGGATAGAGATGATTCCATGATTTTGGGATTGTTTGAGCTTTGGGAGGAGCGTGGTGACTGATTTTGATTTGTTGAGAGCAAGGTGTCCAGGAGATCAGAGTTGATTTGAAGAAGAGTTTCAAATGGAGGTTTGCACAAAGGGGAAGATTCAGTCAGCTTTATATTTTCAAGGATTTTAACATGCTTTGATTGGATTGTTTTGCTGAGTTCTGGGACAAAGATTTGATAGGAATTAAATTAGAGGTGATGACCCACAAGGATTCCTTCCCAACATTTCTTTTTAAACTTTCCAACATTGTGATGGAGATAGAGAACAACGGCTTTAGATCCTAGGGTTTGAATCAAGTTGATTTTGGGTTTGAGCCCGCTCCACATCTCCAAGGGGCTTAATTTTGTTTCTTTAACTGGCAGCAGATTGAGAATTTTGCAGCATCCCACCAGGACTTGATCCCACAGGTCAACAGGAATGGACATATCAATGAGAGTGGCTCTTGCGGCTTCAACTATTTTTTGGTTTCCTCATTCTGCAATGGGGTTGTGCTGGGGTGTGAGGTTTGGATGTGGTGTGTATGATTACCAATTCCAGAAGAAAATTGGTAAGTTTGGAGTTTACAAATTTGCCACCATTGTCTGAATGGAAAGACTTGAGTTGATATCCAAACTAATTTGAGTGTACTTTGATGAATTTGATTATTTTGTCCATGACATTGGATTTGAGTTTAATGGGAAGGCAGGTTTTGAAGTGGGAGAATTCATTGGTGAGTAGTAAGAAATATTGATTACCAGTTTTGGAAATGGGATTGATTGGTCCACATACGTTGGCGTGTATTCTGGCAAACAGTTTGGTGCAGTTATATATGTGAAAATTAAAAGATGATTTGTGAATTTTCCCCAGGGCACAAGATTCACATGACAAATTGCTCCATTTAATTTTTGCAAAATCCCTAGATATAATTTTTGTCTGATCCAAATGAGGGTGGAAAAAGCGTTTTTGAAGAGTGGTGAGCGTGACAAAAGCATGGGTTGATTCAGACTGAGAGAGAACAAGGTCTTTGAGAACTAGGAGATTATTTTCAATGGATCCAAATAGAATTTCATTGTGCTTGAACTTCACAACAAAATTATTTGGAACTGATAGATGGAGAGAGCAGCCCTTATTCAATATTTGTCCCAACAATACCAGATTCACTGCCAATTGAGGAACGTAGAGTGATTCTCTGAGAAGAAAAATTCAATTTTCAGACAGAAGCTTAGCTGTTCCAACACCTTTGGCGTAAAGTGAAGAGTTTTCCTTTCCAGTTTGGATCTTCTGTGAGAGTTTTGAAAAAATCTGGTGAATTTAGCATGGATTGAGATTCCCCAGAGTCTAATATGATGGCTTTTTTAGAGAGAAGTCAAGAGTTGATCATAGCAAAGTTTTAGGAAGTACAGGATAGGTTAGCGGAGGCAGGTTTGTTTTTTTTGGTTTAGGGTTGTTTTTGGGATTTGGATGGAGGTGGGGGTATAACCACCAGCATGCATGCTTAGGATGGGATTACTGAGGGTTGTGCCAGGTGGGTTGGCATTTGATGAAGTATTTTTTGTGCCCTTATTCAACATTGCTGAAGCATAGGTGCCTGCAGCAATCTCATTCTTGATTTGATTCAGATGTTGGAGTAACAAATTGCCATGGATTTTGGATTCTCCCAACAAGTGGGTGATGATGGTCTTGAGATGTTCAAGTTTGTGTGGAAACTTGTAGAGTATGAGGTAAGCAACTATTTCATTGTGCATCTTGATTCCAATTTATGAGATTTGAATCAGGCAGGCTTTCACTTTGTTGATGAACTTATTGACATGTTTTGTGTCAAATTGAAGGTTAAGGAAATTAAAGAAGATTCAAGACCAATTTGCCTTTTGAGATGAGGAATAAAATTTGTTTATTGACTTCCAGAGTTCTATTCCATTTGTGAGATGGTAGTCCTTGACACAATTGATATACATTTGATTATCAAGCTTGGCCAGGATATATCCAACCAATTCAAGATTGATGTTGGGGGGGGGGCATTTCTTGGGTTTGGAGGTCTGGAGCCATTGGGCAACACCGTTAAGGGCAAAAATGGTCATGATTTTTGAGCGCCAAAGTGAAAAGTTTGATTCCAACAGAGTGGGGATGGAATCTGTGACGGGTCTTGAGAAGGGGGGAGTTGAGATCTGTTGGTCCATGTGAAGGGTCCATACTATTGCTTGTGGTTGTTGGCGGAGTTGTAGCATTTCAGCTTTTAACCATGAAGAGCTAAAAGATGTATGATTAACTGAACCAACAGACTGAGGAAAGAAGATTAACAAATTTCATTGGAAGAGAACAAGGGGAAAGTTGAAGCTGGCTGAACAGTTCTCACTCAGTGCGGACATAAATAAAATAGAGCGCTCAAGTGACAATGACAAAAGAACAACAAAAGGACGGCAGAATGGGGCAGATGACTGAACAAAGATTTTGCAGGTTGAATCCAGATGAGTCAGCAGTTGTTGCAGATTCTGGAGTGAAGTAACCTCACATATGAACAAGTAAGGAAATCAAGAAGGTATTGGAGGTGGGAGCTGAACTTTGGGAGGAATGAGTTGATTGAGGAGCCTGAAAAAGATTGATGTATAAGCTGAGGATGATTGTAGGGATAATTCTATCAAGGTGAGCTGATTGGGTGCGGAGCTGATATTTGAATGAAAGCGGATGACAAAAGGGGAGCAAGTATGAGAATGGAAGATGATGATGATAGAGGAGCGGACAGAAGATGGAGGGGAAGCAAGGATGAGAATATGAGGGGTTTGTGACAGAGGAGCAGATGGATGATGAATGAACAGTGACGGAATGGAATGGTTGGGAGTGGGAGCGGGGATTGAGACGGTTTGAGCAGGGAGCAGGCAGAAAGAGATTTGAGCCAGAGTGGTAGTTGCGTTTGAAGGAGATTTCCTCTCAACACAGATTTGCTCTTGAGATTGAGCAGGTATATAAAATTGAATTGACTGGGATTGTCAACAAGTACCAGTGCATATCAAAATCTGTGCTTTGAGGGAGGATTTATTTGGAGGACATTTATGTGGAGAGTGTGGAAGGGAAATGGTGACTTAGGGAGGGGGTTGGAGTGACTGGACTGCATTAGTTTACAGGACTTGCATACTTTGCAGTTTATTGATGTCTGTAGTGGATCCAGGGGGAGATTCTGTTGACTCAGGAATTCCTTGAGGTATTGGTATGATGGGTGCCCAAGTTTTAGGTGCCAGTTGGGTACAGTTGTTGTGTCCCCAACAGCCAGTAGGGAGCTCTCTGGTTTGATTGTGGCAGCGTATAGGTTTCCTATGTGATTGAATGTGAACACCACTGCATTGGCCATCTTGAGGAGGACCACGCGGTGTTTGTGGACCATCTTTAGGCAATGATCCTTGAGTTCTGAAGCCAAGATGAGGTTCTGTGGCCCGGTTGGAGCAAAGTATACAGGGTATATGGTCACAGGACCAAGCTTGAGTTTTCCTAGTGGGTGATTTGAACATGTCCCCCATAGGTATTGATTTGCTTCTTGTGAGGTTTCACTTTGCTTAGCAGATGTTTGTTGCTGACCGTTGAGCGGGTGGCTCCTGAGTCATATATAACTTGAAAGGAGTTGTGAAATGGAGAGGAGGTGGAATACATGGCACATTCATTGATAAAGAAATTGGAATCCTCCTTGGTGTTACTGTTCAGGTGGTTGGCTTGAGATTAATTGGATGCCTATTTGACTGTGTTGAGGGAGTATTTGTTCTTTGGTGCGGGTAGTTCTTGGGTCAGGTTCTTGATGGTCTCCTCAATTTGAGCTAGTTTGGAGTTGCAGTGTAGTTTTGGCTTGTTGTTTGGCTGGCTTTTTGTGAGCACACCTGATCTGGGGGTGCCCTGGTTGATCTTTTGGTTTGGCCCCAACCTGCGTTGATTTGTACGCCAAATCAATTGATTGGGATGGGTCTTGCAATTTTTTAGAAATGTGGAGTAGGCGGTTTCCAATAGTTTGCTTTGACAACATGTGTCCTTGGCCAGCATTTGGTTGAATACTCAATCAAATCTGAACGGTTTGATGTCATGGCACAACTGAATTAGCGGGTTGAGCGACTGATCTATGCAAAAGCTCTTTAGGAAAAGGTTTGCTGCAAGGAGGGAGGAGATGTTGATTGACTAATCCTTGTCCTCTGGGTTTTGAGAGTCAAGGGTGTCCTTTAGTGCAAGGTATTTCTCACAAAATTTGACTGAGTGGTCTTGAATAGAGCTTGATGGTTGATAGGCAAGGTTTACTAATTGAGAGATGTGGTTGCCAATTGTTATTAGAAAGTTCTCACCGCAGGCCTTCCCTAGGCCTTCCAGGCCTCTAGCAAAGTTCTTGCGGTTTGGGGTCACAATAAACCAACAAGGAGAGGAGGCTAATGGCTAGTGCCGTCTTCTGTTGGAATCTTTTTTAAGTTGCAGTTATCCTTGATCCACTCATTGTCAAGTAGTTCCTTGTGGCCCTTGCTGTTGAGGACGTTTTTGAATTGAGATTTCTACTCATACCAGTTGTGTTGAGTGAGCAGTGGGAGTCTTGCCTTTGTGGAAAAATCCTTGCCTTTGGAATATCTAGAGTTGGGGATGACTATTTGGGTACCTCCAAAGTTACTCGGGTTGGCCATGTTGGATCTGGGGAAGTTTTCTATTCTACTTCTATGGAATTCCAAGAAATGACTCTTGCTACCATGTAACGCTTTGAGGTCTTTCTTTATTGCAGCAAGTCAATGTAAACAGTAGTAACAGTAAAAGCTTCAGAAGCAAACAAAGAAGATGAGATGCGGACAGAGCAGCAGGCGCAGACAGAAAGAATGGACAGAGTAGGGAATTATCATTTACTGTTTATGGGGCTCAATCTGGTAGGTCAGCACTTACAATATAACTTCAGATTGAGTACATCAATTATTACAGGAAATGGGTCTTTGATAGGAAACAGAAGTCTGAGAAATGGAGAACAAGAGTGAAAGCTGGGAATATCTTAGAGGGAGGAAAATGAGTGAATGGATGATTTACCTCTGCCCATCCTCACTCTTGCTCCTCCTGAAGTCCAGGCTGATTTTTGGGAAATTGGGCAGTAGGTCCTATGGTTGGCAAAGTCCACAGTTGGTGATGGTTCAAATGTCCTCCCGGTTTTTCAAGCTTGGAATCCATCCTGATGGTTGGTTTTTGTGCAAGGAAGGACTACAAGAGGCTTCTGCTCCTCAAGCTTGGTAGTTGCAACTTGGGCCACCTGCACACGGTAGAGTTGCGGCAACTGCAACCAGGCGCTCAGGAGAGTTGCGGCAACTGCAACTGGGCGCTCAGGAGAGTTGCGGAAACTGCAACCGGGCGCTCAGGAGAGATCACTTACAACAAAAGGGAGTAGGACAAGAACCAAATTTGATTCATGAGAAGGAGGGGATGCCATTGTCCTTCATTATCTCATGGTTTGATTCAAAGGTAAGTCTGGCCAAATAGAAAAAAATTTGTCCTAAAATTCAAGAGACTTTGTCTGCCTTAAGATTGAGAAAAGCATAATCTTGAGGGGAAGATTGAATAGATGATTTATTGACAAAGCATTCAAATAACTCAAAGGGGTCCATCAATTTTTGCCATCCAATTGCCCACATTTTTCCACCCCAAGATCTTGAGGGACCAACGATGTTGACAAATTTTTTTGACTGGTGAAGAAAAAGTTGTCACAAAGTTGATTTCCTTCTTTTTGGGAAAAATTCAATTATTGAAAAAAGCCTGTTGTGATTAGACTTATTGAGAACAATTAATTTTCCATGGTGGAAGAAATGGAATTGCTTTACTTTCTGCTTGGCAAGTTCAAACTCAGCTGGTGAGGGTTTTTGATTGTTCTTTTTTTCCCAGAAGTAATTTCAGGATACATATCCAAAGGTTGTAGTTTCTGTTCAGACAATACAAACTTTTCATTGATTCCCCCCTCTAAAAGTTCCAAGGAGATTTTGGATGACCTCATTTGATGCCTCTTTTGCTTCAAAGCCATCTGCTTGCCACCTCTCTTTATGTTTGTAGCCTTATCTCCTTCCATCATTTTCCCTCCCAGGCAAATGCCCTGCTTGGGGTGAGTTTCAAAAAGGGATTCAATATGGAGTGTTACATTTTTAGTGTGGTGGAAGAAGCAATGGAACTGAATTAAAAGCATTCAAAAAAGGATGACCAAAAAAAAAAATGTAAGTCATGTGATCACAAAAAAAAACCAAAAAAAAAACATACCGGGGAGCAAACCAATTGGGTTGGGCCAGGAGCCAGATAGGAAGGGCCTGGCGCCGCTGTCAAGGGGGGGGGGGCCGTCAAGGGGGGGGGGGGGGGGGGGGGTTGGCCACTGTTGACGCAGAGGGGGGGGCGGGGCCAAATGGGGGCAGTTGAGGGGGGGTTTTTGGCAGTTGATGCGGAGGGGGGGGGGGGGGGGGGTGAGCAACCAAGGAGGGGGTTGGGGGGTGACAGAGGTGAGTGGGGGGGCTGGCAAGGGTGGGGCTGCCAACCAAGCAAAAGGGAGGGGGGGGGGCAACCAAGGCAAGGGGAGGGGGGGCTGGGCCAGTGAGAGGGAGCAAGCAAGAGGGGGTGAGGGGTAATTGTGAGGGGGGGGGGGGTGATGGAGGGGGATCAATTGATAGGAGGGGGTCAAGCAAGCGGGAGGAGAGGGGGGGATGCAAAGGTGAGGTTAGCAAGGATGGGTGGGAGGGATGGAAAAACTAGATGAGGAGGATGGGGGGGGGCTTACCTGGGAGATCAACCAAGGAGGTGGGGGGGTCCTGAAGGTAGATGGATCAAAGGATCAGACTCAGATGATGGGGAGGATGAGGAGGAGGGGGGGAGCTTACCAGGAGTTCCAACCAAAGGAGGAGGAGAGGTGGTGGGTGAGGAGAAGCGGTGAGGTGGAGGTGGTGGGTGAGGCTGAGGTGGTGGGTGAGGAGGAGGGATGAGGTGGAGGGACCGGTGGTTTGGTGGGGTGAAGTGGAGGGTGTTTTTTGTCCAAGTCCACCAAAAGAGAAAAAAAACCAAGTGAGTCAGCCAATGAATCTTGGGTGAAAAACCAAAACAATAAAAATACGGTGAAGGGATTTTTCACCTATTTTGAAATCAAAAATTACTCATCAAAGAAAACAAGGGTGAGAGGAAGAATCCGCTCTCTCATAGAAGAAGATGAGGGAAAAGATGAGACAGGGATTACTTGAGGCGGATCAGGAATATCATCTTCAAATATTTTTTCCCATTCATCTTTGATGTTGGCCAAAAGGTTTTGAAGGATTACACAAGTGATAATCCAGTTGATGAGGAACTTCATTTCTTTGGGATTTTGAAGCTGGTTTTGCACTTCCCTTAAGCTGGCCCATCTTCCTTTCAGGACTCCTATGGCATGCTCAACCCTAACTTGTGATTGGGCAAGATGATAGTTGAAATCATGTTTTCCTTGATCATTGGATGAACAATTCCAGTATGCTGGAACCACATATTTACCACTGGCATAAGCTGAATTGGCCAGAAGTTCTTGATCTTGGTAAAAGTAGATCTCTGGTTGTTGGGAAATCCGCATCCAATTGAAAACATATGAATTGTGACAAGAACCTGGAAGGCCAGCATGGAAGTATATGAACTTCTTTTTGTTATCACAAACAAGTTGCAGTGCCACGGAGTATCCAAAAAAACAGACCAAACGCATGTGGCAGTGTGTGATCAAAGGTGTTGGAAAAGGTGTTGGAAAAGAAATGAATCAATTGCCTTTTTTTTCTGATCAAAATAGTGGTTGCCATCTAGCTTGGGTTTTTGACTCAAGGGGATGGTGGTTCCATCAACAAAACCAATGCAAGCAGGAAATTGTTTGGTCTCCATTACTTGAAATATCTCCTTGCATTCTTCTTTGGTTGGCCAAGAAAGGACTGAGCAATGGAAAGATAGGATAGCAACCATTACTCTTTTGGTGTATGAGTCAATGGTTCAATAACTGACTGGGAATAGATTTTCTAATTGATGAATTGCTGCTCCATTTCCATTTGATCCCAATCTACAAAGAGCAACAGCCAGTTGGATAGCTGGATTCTGTTGAGGATTCCAAGAATTTTTCTGGAAGATGTGGTGGTCTTCAATGATCTCCCAAAGTTGTATGAATGAAGGCAATAGAGTTTGGAAAAGTTGCTGGAAGCTTAAGTTGGGGAGGAGATGAAGCTTCTGCCTTTCATACATAGGGTTGTGGAGAGTTTTTCTTCTTGGAACAATGTATTGATTTTTTAATGGAGCATTCAAAGACAACCAAGTTGATTCCAAATCAGAGTCTGAATCAGAGTCTGAATTGTAGTCAAATACTAACAAACATTCAGTCAGCTTTTTGCATTTTCAACTTGCTGCCAAGATGTTTGATGGGAAATGTTGAGAAATATGCTGATTTGATGTGGGGTTATGAGATGATGATGGGATTTGTGTGAAGATGGAGATGTGAAGCAATAGAGATGTGAAGCAATAGAGATGTGAAGCAATAGAGATGTGAAGCAATTGAGATGAGATGTGTGTGATGTGATGGAGATGGGACCGGTATTGATTTGCTTATTTGGAGGGGTGTTTTGGATTTGATGGATGGTGGATGGATGATGATGCATAAATGGCGGGTTTAATGGCGGGTTTGATGTTTGAAATCCGCCATTTTCATGAAAACCACCATTTTGAAATACACCAGTTAGGGGTTATGTGTATTTCAGAAATGTGCCATTTTTAATGGCCAGTTTTTTCAAAAAAATGGTGGTTTTCTAATGGCGGGTTTGCTAACTCTGATACGCCCTATTTATTTCCCAGTAAATCAAACTGAAAAGGGGAAGAAAGGCACCCAAATCCAGTTTTTAAGGTTTTTTAAAAAAATCAAAGTACCTCAAATATATTTCACAACAATTATTCTCATAGCTTTCTCAATTCAAAAATAAAAAATCAAAAAATTGACATTTATAAGAACACAATCATTGATTTGATTAATTAAGAAAAGAAAAGAGAAAATAGTTTTTGAAATGTTGATTAATATTTGCCAAATCATTATTCAATAAATTTCATTTGTTGATCACACATGCTTCCCATTATACCTTTTAAAATTTTTCCAAAATTCATTAATATTTGTGATTACTGCATGAGAAAAAATTTTGAAATTTGAATTTAAAAGTATATTAATATCAGTCCAGTAATCCATCATTGATAAACATTACTCAAAATGAATCCAGGGATAGTTCTATATTAAAATATCCAAATTATTTTTGAATATGTAATTCACTCAAGTATGTACACCAAGAATATTTCAAGCTGAAAGCTCTAGAGACTCAAAATTATTCACATTCTCCCCAGTAATATTTCCAATTGCATTATATTTTCTCAATATACCAATTTTCAACATATAAATAATTCAAATCATAAGTTTCCAGATTTATCCCAAATTTTTCACTATCAAAGTCTTTCCAGATATAATTTAAATATACAAGTTCATATATTTAATTTTTCCTTGAAGGACTCTTGAATTGATTTTTATAAAAAAAAAACATTCAATTGGAAATTAGTTAAAAATCAAGGATATTTTATTACAGACTCATCTATTCAATTTCAAGACTATTTAATTGCAGATTCACCTATTAAATTGATGTTCAAATTGTGATTCTTCCTGCAAAAAAAACTTGATAATTTCTTATAATTCAATCTACAATAGGTAATTTAGGATAACAAGTCAGATTTTAAATCAGAGTCTGAATCAGAGTCAATTATTAACCAAATGTTCTTCAAATTGATTGAATTTTTACTAGATTTCTGGACTTTGGTTGAGATAAGCTGAGAGCAAAGATTTTGATTATTTATGGTGATCTATGTGATTTTAAGTCATGGTTTTTTGATTTTAGTTTTGATCAATGATGATTGTGTTGGATTTGATTAAGTGGAGGGTTGTGTGAGTTTTGTGAATTTTGATGGGTGAATAAGCATAAATTAAGTATTTTATCATTGAAAAACAAAATCTCTGCCTATGAAAACCATAAAATAAAACTAAACAAGTAATTAAGGGGTATATTTTCATTTCATAAAACTTCAATCTAAAAAGGCATCTTTTGTGATGTAAAATTGGGGGGTTTCTCAAAGAATTTTTCCTAACTCTGATACACCACGGTGAGAAAACATAAAAAATAAGGATGGCTGATTGGTAAAAAATTTGAAATATTAAAATTCCATAATTCTCTGCGGCTTCATTATATAAAAAGTAGCTATTCTGATCCCCATGAATCAATCATCATATTTGATTCATTTAAATTCCTTTCCAATTTATATCACTTACTGTAACTACATCCATTTAATTACCGGTCTAAATTTGAATGAATTGTCTGGAAAAATCATCTGTATTAAATTTAAGTTGAATATGTAATTTTTTCATTGAATTAACAAAAAAAATTATTTTACATTATTTATTCATGTTTTTATTTTAAACTTCTTTTTTTCATAATCATTTTTTGCCACTGTATCTTTATTAAGATATTTTGGAGGCTGTAATTAGAACTAGAGGTTTTATCTTGACCTTCAATTCATACTGACTTTTCTAATTTAATTCAGAAGTTATTTAATTGCATAATTTTATGATTTTTCTCCAATTCAACTCTTGAATTTCATATTTTAAATTTTTAATATTCATTAAAAAAATTATCCCTTAACTTGTATTTATCTTTAAATATTCTTTTGAAATTGAAGAGCACTTACTGATTTGAGATCATTCCCTTTTTATTTCTATTTAATTTGAACCATGATAATTTAAATTTTAAACAATTCTTCAAATTATGTGGGATTACTATATTTCAAGTTTCAACCACATAAAATCCATGAGATTAATTTAAATTTATATGAGACAAACGCTTAAAAGGAAACTCTCAATTTTGTGCTTGCAGTTAACTTGAAGTGGTTTCAGTTTGCTTTAATTTAAAGCTAATTGGTCCCAAGGTTTGCATTTCAAATAAAATCTCAAAGATAATTAAACTATTGAGAAAAGATATTCTTATTTAAAATGAAAATGGAAAAAGAGTAATGTAATAATATAACATTAGAAAAGTCAAGTATTTATGATATTAAACAACTTTGGAAAAAATACAATGGGTAAAGCATCATTAATTTAAGTAAATAAGACACTCTGGTTCAAAATTAGAACCTGAAAATATTTTAACAAAATTATAAAGACAATTAAAATTAACATTTATTTGGATGAGAATTGAAATATTGAGGAATGATATAAAATCAATGTGTAGATACCTTGATCATAGGAAAAAATTACTGCTGAAAATTCAAAGCAATCCAAATGAAATTTTCAGTAATTCAATGGTTGAGTGGGAAAGGTAATGGATTTAGTTTAAGATATTAAATTTAAATAAATGAGAAAAATATAATTGTGAGTTCTTTGTTATAATCATAGATATTTTAAATGATTAGTAAATGCAAGCAATAAATTAATATTGAATAAATATATTCCAAATTCCAAAAAATTGATTTATTTTCTTGGGAAATAATGGAATGAAAAAATTTCAATGGTCAACTGAGTTTGAAGTTTTTATTTTTTGATTAAAAGTTATTTAAGGTTTTTGAGGAACATTCAAACATAGAAAACAAGATAATGAAAATATATGGCTTATTATGCTGGAGATAATCTTGGTTTTGGAATTTACTGATTGATTATTTTGAATTTCAAGGGTTCCATGCTCTCAAAATAGAAATGATATCTGGATGATATGAATTAAAATTTTGAAATTTATTCCATAAAAATATATATTGTGTTTTGAGAATGAAAGTATCCCAGGTATAAAATTGAAAGCTTCTGCAAGATTCAAAACCAATTTTACTATTTTCTAACCTATCAAAACCAAATGATGGGTTAGAAAAGTCAGAAGGAACCTTTTTCCTTAATAAATTCTGTTATAACTGATAATATGAATTTAAAAAAATGTTCCTGATTCAATTTCATTGATTTTCCAAAATCTCTCAATCCTACACCAGGGGAAAAATGGAGGCAAATGCTAGCATTTTCCCGCCTGTAATGTTATTTGTAATGAAAGAAATAACTCTAGTGTAACTGGAGGTTCAGAAAACCATATCTCCAAAATAAAAAACATGTAACTCTTTTCCAACCAACAGAAAATTTGGTTCTAATTACAACACAATTCCAATGAATCCCAGGTTTTACCAAGCACATTAGCTTCAAATTTCAAGGAAATGAAATTAAAACTAATTAAAATGAAGACAATAAAAAATAAAGCATAAATATGAGAACTTATCATTTTGGTTGTTCCCATAATGAGGCCTTCAATTTTTTCTATCATGCCAAAGAAATTTAACTGGTTTTTGAATTTATCCTGTTCTTTGAATTTAGTCAACAAGTACTCAATTTTAGCATTGAAAAGAATGCATGGGGGCATCAATAGAATTCTTTAATTTAGATAGGAAGATGGCTTTGAAATTTTTGATTCAAAATTATTCAAGGAACCTATCATTTAAAAAAAGATCTTATAGCTGCAAAAATTCAGCAACTTACTTAAACTTTCTAACTTATGAAAAATTTAACCAAGCTTGGAGATTTTTTGCAGAAATAATACAACAGAAAACTAAAATAAAAAATCAAACTAACTCTCAGCAAGTGGAATTCTTTATCAATGCTTGTAAAAGTAAATCCAATTTGAGTTTTATACCAGGCCTATTTTAAATTTTTCCTTCTTTTTTGTTTTTTTCTGCCAGCTCTTTTTTCATTTCTCTTTAAATATATTTATAAAATCATTCATTAATCGTTTTAAAACCAGGTTTGTGTGTGCCAGGGCGTCATAAAACAAAAAATTTTCATTGAAGGGCACCAGGTTGAATCAAACCGATCAAAAAGACTGTTGGACTAAGACTTCATCCAAAAACCAAAAGGATGATGTTAAATTCACGGCGCTAGTTGTGCAGGAGTGATGTAGGGCCCCTGAACACGTGAATGCCCATACACTAATCCATATAATTTATAATTTATATTGATTACTTATAATTATTGATTATTATTGATTATTATTGATTATTATTGATTATTATTGATTATTATTGATTATTATTGATTATTATTGATTATTATTTATTATTATTTATTATTATTTATTATTATATATTATTATATATTATTATTTATTATTATTTATTATTATTTATTATTATTTATTATTATTTATTATTATTTATTATTATTTATTATTATTTATTATTATTTATTATTATTTATTATTATTTATTATTATTTATTATTATTTATTATTATTTATTATTATTTATTATTATTTATTATTATTTATTATTATTTATTATTATTTATTATTATTTATTATTATTTATTATTATTTATTATTATTTATTATTATTTATTATGATTTATTATGATTTATTATGATTTTGTATTATTTTGTATTTTTTATTATTATTTATCATTATTTATCATTATTTATCATTATTTATCATTATTTATCATTATTTATCATTATTTATCATTATTTATTATTATTTATTATTATTTATTATTATTTATTTATTTTTATTTACTATTATTTACTATGATTTATTATTATTTATTATTATTTATGATTATTATTTATTTATTATTATTTATTTATTATTATTTATTTATTATTATTATTATTTATTTATTATTATTATTATTTATTATTATTTATTATTATTTATTATTATTTGTTATCGTTTATTGTCATTTATTATTACTTATTATTAAATATTATTATTTATTATTATTTATTATTCTTTATTATTCTTTATCATTATTTATCATTATTTATTATTATATACTATTATTTATTATTATTTATGATTATTTATGATTATTAATTATTATTAATTATTATTTATTATTATTCATTACTATTTATTATTATTTATTATTATTTACTATTATTTACTATTATTTAATATTATTTAATATTATTTATCATTATTTATCATTATTTATCATTATTTATTATTTATTATGATTATTTATTTATTATTATTTATTATTATTTATTATTATTTATAAAAATTTATTATTATTTATTATTATTCATTATTATTTATTTATTTATTATTATTTATTATTTATTATTTATTATTTATTATTTATTATTTATTATTTATTATTTATTATTTATTATTTATTATTTATTATTTATTATTTATTATTTATTATTTATTATTTATTATTTATTATTTATTATTTATTATTTATTATTTATTATTTATTATTTATTATTTATTATTTATTATTTATTATTTATTATTTATTATTTATTATTTATTATTTATTATTTATTATTTATTATTTATTATTTATTATTTATTATTTATTATTTATTATTTATTATTTATTATTTATTATTTATTATTTATTATTTATTATTTATTATTTATTATTTATTATTTATTATTTATTATTTATTATTTATTATTTATTATTTATTATTTATTATTTATTATTTATTATTTATTATTTATTATTTATTATTTATTATTTAATATTTAATATTTAATATTTATTATTTATTATTTATTATTTATTATTTATCATTTATTATTTATTATTTATTATTTATTATTTATTATATTATTATTTATTATTTATTATTTATTATTTATTATTTATTATTTATTATTTATTATTTATTATTTATTATTTATTATTTATTATTTATTATTTATTATTTATTATTTATTATTTATTATTTATTATTTATTATTTATTATTTATTATTTATTATTTATTATTTATTATTTATTATTTATTATTTATTATTTATTATTTATTATTTATTATTTATTATTTATTATTTATTATTTATTATTTATTATTTATTATTTATTATTTATTATTTATTATTTATTATTATTTATTATTTATTATTTATTATTTATTATTTATTATTTATTATTTATTATTTATTATTTATTATTTATTATTTATTATTTATTATTTATTATTTATTATTTATTATTTATTATTTATTATTTATTATTTATTATTTATTATTTATTATTTATTATTTATTATTTATTATTTATTATTTATTATTTATTATTTATTATTTATTATTTATTATTTATTATTTATTATTTATTATTTATTATTTATTATTTATTATTTATTATTTATTATTTATTATTTATTATTTATTATTTATTATTTATTATTTATTATTTATTATTTATTATTTATTATTTATTATTTATTATTTATTATTTATTATTTATTATTTATTATTTATTATTTATTATTTATTATTTATTATTTATTATTTATTATTTATTATTTATTATTTATTATTTATTATTTATTATTTATTATTTATTATTTATTATTTATTATTTATTATTTATTATTTATTATTTATTATTTATTATTTATTATTTATTATTTATTATTTATTATTTATTATTTATTATTTATTATTTATTATTTATTATTTATTATTTATTATTTATTATTTATTATTTATTATTTATTATTTATTATTTATTATTTATTATTTATTATTTATTATTTATTATTTATTATTTATTATTTATTATTTATTATTTATTATTTATTATTTATTATTTATTATTTATTATTTATTATTTATTATTTATTATTTATTATTTATTATTTATTATTTATTATTTATTATTTATTATTTATTATTTATTATTTATTATTTATTATTTATTATTTATTATTTATTATTTATTATTTATTATTTATTATTTATTATTTATTATTTATTATTTATTATTTATTATTTATTATTTATTATTTATTATTTATTATTTATTATTTATTATTTATTATTTATTATTTATTATTTATTATTTATTATTTATTATTTATTATTTATTATTTATTATTTATTATTTATTATTTATTATTTATTATTTATTATTTATTATTTATTATTTATTATTTATTATTTATTATTTATTATTTATTATTTATTATTTATTATTTATTATTTATTATTTATTATTTATTATTTATTATTTATTATTTATTATTTATTATTTATTATTTATTATTTATTATTTATTATTTATTATTTATTATTTATTATTTATTATTTATTATTTATTATTTATTATTTATTATTTATTATTTATTATTTATTATTTATTATTTATTATTTATTATTTATTATTTATTATTTATTATTTATTATTTATTATTTATTATTTATTATTTATTATTTATTATTTATTATTTATTATTTATTATTTATTATTTATTATTTATTATTTATTATTTATTATTTATTATTTATTATTTATTATTTATTATTTATTATTTATTATTTATTATTTATTATTTATTATTTATTATTTATTATTTATTATTTATTATTTATTATTTATTATTTATTATTTATTATTTATTATTTATTATTTATTATTTATTATTTATTATTTATTATTTATTATTTATTATTTATTATTTATTATTTATTATTTATTATTTATTATTTATTATTTATTATTTATTGTTTATTATTTATTATTTATTATTTATTATTTATTATTTATTATTTATTATTTATTATTTATTATTTATTATTTATTATTTATTATTTATTATTTATTATTTATTATTTATTATTTATGATTTATGATTTATTATTAATTATTAATTATTTATTATTTATTATTTATTATTTATTATTTATTATTTATTATTTATTGTTTATTATTTATTATTTATTATTTATTATTTATTATTTATTATTTATTATTTATTATTTATTATTTATTATTTATTATTTATTATTTATTATTTATTATTTATTATTTATTATTTATTATTTATTATTTATTATTTATTATTTATTATTTATTATTTATTATTTATTATTTATTATTTATTATTTATTATTTATTATTTATTATTTATTATTTATTATTTATTATTTATTATTTATTATTTATTATTTATTATTTATTATTTATTATTTATTATTTATTATTTATTATTTATTATTTATTATTTATTATTTATTATTTATTATTTATTATTTATTATTTATTATTTATTATTTATTATTTATTATTTATTATTTATTATTTATTATTTATTATTTATTATTTATTATTTATTATTCATTATTTATTAGGGGGTATCAAAGTTAACCAAACCCGCCATTAAAAAATGGCGGGTTTCAACCCAAATCCGCCATTTCAAACCCGCCATTAAAAATCAAAAAACCCACTTATTTCAGATCAGACGTGTCAAAGTTAACCTGAAATAAGTGGGTTTTTTCAAATAAAGTATTTAAATGCTTCCACCACCTGTCCGCGTCATACACCCCTGTCTTCCCACCTCCTTCTACCTCTGACCTCATCGGAAAAATTTTTACCCCCACCCTCATCATAAAATTGATTGACCACTCTCATCACTTGATTGCTCTCATCAGTGTATCACTCTCATCCACTTCATCGCTCTCAAAACTTCATCACTCTCATCACTTAACCGCTCTCATCACTTGATCACTCTCATCCACTTTATCGCTCTCAAAACTTCACCACTCTCATCACTTGCGTAGCCCTTACTCTTTCAAATGGCCCCTCAGCGAACCTCTCCCCGCAGGTCCAACACACCCAAGAGAACATTGCCAAGGAACTCCACAACAAACAATCCTCCCCCATCAGCTTCCAAGGGCTCAAGTCAGCTCAAGAGAGCTGATCACATCATCCTGGTAAACTGGCTGAAAATTCCCTCCAACTACGATGCCTGCTTTGGATCCAACAAAGAAACACGTGTTGGCTGACCTCCATCCTCTAAGTTCAATGGTTATCTCCTGATGGCCAATGAACTCAAGAACAAAACAAAAGGTAGGCTGGATCTGTCATCCAAACAGATGAGGGAGTGGTTCAAAAACTATCGAGCCAAGTACAAAAAGGACCACTCCATGTCTATCTCCACTGGCTTTGGTATCACCGACTTGGACAAAGCCAAAGGAATCAACTTGGTGGTTGATAAGTTGGACTCCATTTGTCCTTTTTATATTCAAATGGATGAAATATTCAGAAAGAAGGCCAACATCACCCCCCTAGCTTCTTTTGATGCCCAACAATCCAATTCCGTTGATGCCAAGGACTTGGCTGGGGATGCTCAGCCTACCAACGGGGACCTTGATGAACCCTTGGCGTTGGAGTGGCCCCCATCTGATGACAAGGAGGATATTCAAACACAATTGGCTCCAATCACTTCTACTTTGGTATTGATTGATCAGTCAATCCCAACCTTGGACCCCTCACTTCCTTCTTTTGATTGCTCTCTTCCTGGGGCAGAACAACTGGAGAACTTGCCCAATGAGGAGGATTTTATTCCTGGATCACCGTTGCCATCAAAATCTGCTCAAGTAAGGAACTAAATTGTTTTTGATTCTTTCTGGTTGCTCCTGACTGATTTAAACTGTAAAAAAACAGGCTCATCCATTTTTGATTGGCCAAAACTCAAGCCAATGGGGCCTCCCACATTGCCTTCAAATACTAGTGAGGACTTTCAGACTCAAACCTCCTCTGCCAAGGGTAAGCAAAAGGCTTCCAATTCCATCAATTTCAACCCCAAAATTAATCAAAAGAGGAGAAACACTTCCAGTTTTTTGGGCTTTGAAGAAATCATGGAGAAGCGAGATTCATGTAAGTTGATTGATTCAATATCCTTGCTTTCAAAATCATGCTCATTGCCATTCCCCTCCAAAAAACAGTTAAATCACAAATTGAATCAGATAAACTTCAGTTTGAAAAGCAAAAGTGGGATTTTCAACTGGCCATGGATGGTCAAAAGCAGCAAGCTGAGACTTTGGCTAATCAACAAAAATTGGATGCTGAGTGGAGGTTGAAACAAGCTGAGCTAGAGTTTCAAAAAGAGGAAAAGGAGAAGGATTGGCAGCAAGTGAAACTTGAAAAGGAGAGGGAACAACGGGCAAACAAAAAAAAGGATAAGGTATCAGTAGCTTTAGCTTGCATTGGAAGTGGTAGATTGGTAGAAGAAATACAGCAGATTACTCAAATGCTGGGCTTGTAAATATATTTGCATGGATGAAAGAAAAACAAATTATTTTTTACTACATCAACGTTTGAGAGCATTCTTAACCCCACCAATATACAGATCTTTTTTGTTTTTATTGATATTTTTTTCTCTAGAGTAAATTTGGCCATTTTTCATGTCCCTACAAGTGCTCTGATTTTTTTTATTAATTTGGAGTGACATGGCCATTCTGGTATGGGCTGCTGTGTCCACAGCTGGAAAGGTACAGTGCTTGTAATTTTTAGCCGCCCAAACCATTTTGACTATATCTTTTTGCTTGAAATGAATTCCAAAGCCAAGGTCAGGAAAAACAAATTGACCATCCAAAACTTGATATTCATGCGTATCTTCAATAAGTTGACCATTTGATTTTTTTGTTGGGACCACAAGTAAAAAGGAATAGCCACAGATGTTGCCTTTGTCAATATGAGGAGAATTGTAAAAAGAATCCAAGGTGAAAGTGAGGTGTGGGGAGCAATCAAAAGGTGTAGGCTTGGAACCAAATTCCAACAAAGAGAAAGAGGGGATGTTGCTGTCCTTCATGGTATCACGGTTTGATTCAAAGGCAAGTTTGGCCAAATTACAAAACATTTGTCCTAAAATTTGGGATAATTTGTTGCCCTTCAGGTTGAGGACAGCGTACTCTTGAGGAGAAGATCTAATGGATGATTTCTTCACATAACGTCCAAATAACTCCAAAGGGTTCATTGATTTTAGCCAACCGATTGCCCACATTTTTCCACCCCAAGATCTTGAGGGACCAACCGGGTTGATAGATTTTTTCAAACAGTGAAGGAATGTTTTCACAAAGTTGATATCTTTCTTATCTTGCTCAGATAGTCAATCCAAAGGCACAGATTCAATAATGGAAACCAGAGCATGGTGATCAGATTGGTTGAGAACAATAACTTTTCCATGGTGGAAGAAGTGGAAAGCCCAAATTGTCTGTTTTGCTTGCTTAAATTCTTCCTGGGTGGGTTTTCAAAGGTTCTTTTTCTTTTCAGACGTGATAGCAGGGTACAGATCCAAAGGGCATAGCTTTTGTCTAGACCAGGCAAACTTTTCCTTGATCCAGTTGTCAGTCACTTCCAAAGAAATTTCCAAATCCCTCAATTGAGCCCTCCTTTTTCTACAATTCCTCTGCTTGCCATCTCCCTTTATGTTTTTCATAACATCTCCTTCCATCTTTATCCCTCCCAGGCACGTGCTGCACATGAGGTGAGGATCAAGGTGAAATTTGAATGGTTGTATAACATTTTGAGTTTGGTAGGCAGTGAAGGAATCAATATCAAAAAAGGGGTTGGAAAAACAAAAAGACCGGTCAAACAAATAAAAAAAAATGTCAGCAAAGTTCTCATTATTGGCAACAAAGGGTGGGATTAAAAAAATAAAAAAGAGATGAAAATAAAAACCTGGAAGAGCTAGAAAACCTAAAAAAAAAGAAACAAAAACAAAGAAAAAACAAAGGGAAAGTCAGTTCGCTGTACCCTCCAAAAACTCTGCATTGATCGCGAATTGATTGCTTGATCAATTTGCAATCAATCGGGCAATCAATTGCAAATCAATTGCTCAATCAATTCGCAATTGATTGCTCAATTGATTGCGAATTGATTGCCTGATTGATTGCAAATCGATTGAGCAATTGATTGGCAATCAATCACCCGATTGATTGCGAATTGATCAAGCGATTGATTTGCAATCAATGGCAGGAAGAAGATGAAGGGGAGGGGGGACTCACCAAGGGCAGAGGATGGACCAGAGGATGAGGAGGGGGAGGTGGACTGGGCTGGCTGGACCTGGGGGGGTTCAAAGGGAGGGTTATGGTAGGAGATCAGCCAGGTGAAAAAAGAGAAAGGTGATTCAATGAGGGGAGGGGACTCACCTTTGATGGTTGATGGAGGTTGGGTGGGAGGTAGGTATGTTGTTGGTGATGTGGATGTTGGTGAGGTTGGTAAAGAGTGAAGGTGGTGGTGTTTTGGTGAGGTTTTGAAGGTGGTGGTGATGAGTGAGGTGGTTTGGTGAGGAGGAGGCAGGGTTTGACCTGTGAGTGAGTGGGGTGAGGTTGAAGGGGTTGAGTGGTGAGGGGGAGGGGGGTGGCATTTGGTGAGTGGCAGGGTTTGAGGTGGAGGTGTTTTTGGATTCAAGTCCACTAAAAAAAATAAAAAAAAAACTCAGCCTATGAATCTTGGGTGAACAACCAAAACCAAAAAAATACGGTGAAGGGAATTTTTACCAATTTCAAAATCAAAAATTACTCATCAAAGCGAGCAAGTGTGAGAGGAAGAATCCGCTCTCTCATAGAAGAAGATGAGGGAACAGATGAGACAGGGATGACTTGAGGCGGATCAGGAATATCATCTTGGAATATTTTGTCCCATTCATCTTTGATGTTGGCCAAAAGGTTGTGAAGGATTACACAAGTGATAATCCAGTTGATGAGGAACCTCATATCTTTGGAACATTGGAGCTGGTTTTGCATCTCCCGTAAGCTGGCCCATCTTCCTTTCAGAATTCCTATGGCATGCTCAATCTGAACTCGTGATTGGGAAATTAAAATTGGTTTTTCCTTGATCATTGGAAAAAACATTCCGGTATGCTGGAACTACATATTTCCCACTAGCATAAGCCAAATCGGCCAGAAGGTATTGATCTTGATCAAAGTAGATCTCTGGTTGTTGGACAATCCGCATCCGATTGAAAACATATGAATCATGACAAGAACCTGGAAGGCCAGCATGGAGGGAGATGAACTTCTTGTTGTTATCGCAAACAAGTTTTAGTGCCACGGAGTATCTAAACAAAGAGATGGAACATATTTGGTCAGTGTGTGATCCAAAGTTTTATCATAGCAATTGGAAAAGAAATGAATCAATTGCATTTTTTTACAATCAAAATAGTGGTTGCCATCTAGGTTGGTTTTTTGACTCAAGGGGATGGTGGTTCCATCAACAAAACCAATGCAACCAGGAAAGCCTTCTGTCTCAATTACTTGAGATATCTCCTTGCGTTCTTCTTTGGTTGGCCATGAAAGGACCAAGCGACGGAAAGATAGGATAGAAATCATGACTCTTTTGGTGTATAAGTCAATGCTTCCGTAACTGACTGAGAATAGATTTTCCAATTGATGGATTGCTGCTCCATTTCCATTTGAACCCAATCCACAAAGAGCAACGGCAAGTTGGATGGCTGGATTGCGTTGAGGATTGCGAGAATTGTTCTGGAAGATGTGGTGGTCTTCAATCATTGCCAAAAGTTTCATGAAAGAAGGCAACAAAGTTCGGAACAGTTGCTGGAAGCTTAATTCAGGGATGAGATGAAGCTTTTGCCTTTCATACATAGGGTTATGAAGAGTGTGTATTCTTGGAACCATGTATTGCTTTGCCAACAGAGAATTCAAAGCTAACCAAGTTGATTCCAAATTGGAGTCTGAATCAGAGTCTGAATGGGAGTCAAACAGTAGCAAAAGTTCAGTCAGCTTTTTTGCGTTTTCAACTTTCTGGCGGGATGTTTGATTGGACATGTTGAGAAAGGTGGTGAGTGATGTGGGGTGATGAGATGATGATGGGATTTGTGTGAAGATGGGTATGTGAAGGTATGTGAAAAACAATAGAGATGTGTGTGATGCAATGGAGATGGGACCGGTATGGATTTGCTGATGTGGATGGGTGTTTTTGATGTGATGGATGGTGGATGGATGATGATGCATAAATGGCAGGTTTAATGGCGTGTTTGATGATTGAAATCCGCCATTTTCATGAAACATGCCATTTTGAAATACAACAGTTAGGGGGTATGTGTATTTCAGAAACCTGCGATTAAAAATGGCGGGTTTTGTCAAAAAAAATGGCGGGTTTCTAATGGTGGGTTTGCTAACTTTGATACGCCCTATTATATATAACTTATTATTTATAATTCATAGTTTATTATTTATTATTCATTATTTATTATTTATTGGAGGCTACGCAAATTGATTTGATTTGTTTAGCGTGCCATACAACTCAAATGGGACGTGTAGCATGAAACACAGCCCATTTGAGTTTTGTAGCATTCCACACAGCCCATTTGAGCTGTGTAGCATACCACACGGCTTATTTGAGTTGTGTAGGGTGCCACACGGCCCATTGAGCCGTGTAAAAAACTCAAAGAGCCGTGTAAAGAGTCGTGTACACGGCTAAATGAGCTGTGAATTTAAAAATACCCAAACCAAAAGTTGAATTCATTTGGAGTTTTTTTTGGAAAGGAAAAAATCTTAGTTTTGATTAATGCTGATTGAAAAAAGGGGGGATATTAAGAACTAAATTCTTTCAATTAATTTACCCAACCAGATCAAGGATAAATTTTATCATGAAAAAAGTGAACACCAATGAATGGTTAATTTTTGAAAACAACTTGAGTTCATTTTTAATACCACCACCCAACAAAGTTCCAGATGGGGGATTGTTCAACACTCAAATCATTGGGATATTTTTTGGTTTAATGACTGCCACAGTCTTTCAAAATAATTTTCATTAGACTGGAGTATGATTTATGGGCAGAAAAAAAAATAAATCCAATCTGGAAGAAGGTGTTGGAGCCATGCACAAGGACACTGTGTATATGCATGCCATTTATTTTTCACTCCTAAATCAATACAGTGTCCCCCAGAACTTTTTCCAAAGGTCAAGAGGACATATCTGTCTCAATTTTGAAACTTTTGCGGAATTTATAAATATTGGGCATCCTTTAAACAGAAAATTGAGCACCAAATCCCATATGTTCAACATGGACAACCCAATTGACTCAGGGTTTTAATTATATCTTGAAGGGGCTGCAACTGAATTTCAACAACTTTTGATAGCTTGAATCTGTGTCCCCCCTTTTCCAAGATTAAAAATGATTTTTTTTTGAATTATATCTACCTGTAAAACATTTAAGAGAAATTACAGGAAAATTCATAGGTGAATACTAAACCAGCCAAATTTCACTCACAAAAACTTATAGAAAATTCATCATTTGGAAAGAAATTTACCAAGCTTTCTTGAAGGGTAGCTTCCAGAAAGTTTGAATAGTTGAAAATTTAAATATGCAATTTGACAAATTTAGCAATAATTTAATCTGAAAATACTCTGTTAAATATATTTCAAAACTCATTTGGTCCAAAGCAGATTCTTTGGAGTCAATGAAAAGAACCAAAACCAGATTAAACTCCATCATGAAAATATATCCAAAAAAAAAAAAGCTGTGGGAAAACCAAGAGGGCAATCAAATGATGAAAGCTTTCAAACTATCCTAATAAATTGGCTTTCTACAATGGTATCAAAAACCTGGAAAATCAGCAAGGGGAAAAAAAATTGGAAAGATATTATAGATTTGTTTTATCTTACTGAATCACTGATCATTTTTCTCAACTCCTGCTGTGGGTTTTTTGAAGCTAATGATTCAGCTTTCCAGAATAAGCCAATAAGACTAACCAATAAAAAAAGTCTTTTTTTTAATTTGAAAGCATTGTGCTTTTTCAGGAAGTCCAGCTACAATAATGTGTTTAGTTTTTAGTTAAATAATGACCTTCTTTGATTGTTCATTCAGAAATTCAATTTTCAAATTCCTGAACATGATGGAAAATCAGAAACAAGAGTGATGGTTCTATTCACTATCAAACAAGGAAATGGTTAAAAATTGCCTGATAAATTTATGAAGGTTCAGGAATATTATTTCAGTATGAATAAACTAGCTAATTAAAATCTCAAAATCTCAATAGGAATTTTTTTTGGAAATAACAAGCCTACAAGAGACTCTTTCAAGGCATAAAACCTTCAGTAAATATTCTTGCAATACTGGATTTTTATCAAAATTTTGATGAATACACAGACCCATCCTTGTGAGTGTATTAGTCCAAAGAACAGGTTTGAAAACAGGGTAGAATTTTTTTTTTGAAATGAATAAGGACCCAGCTAAACTACAGTTGTTTTCAAAATTTCAAGGTTCAGATTAGCAGCAGTCAAATTCTCCCAAGATTGATTGATTTATTTAACTTTCAATATTTTTGAGGAAATACTCCAAATTTTATCATGAATTTCCAAGGATCAAAAAATTCCAAAAAAGTGCTACAACCTATATCAAACTGATTTTTTGATGATGCATAATCAAAATATATTAGCAATTTCAATGAACATGAAACTCCTGTCAATAATGAATAATATTTGATTGCAAATTGATTATTGAATTTTCAACACAAGTTGTGGAATGGGTATGTGGGAGTTATTTGGATAGATTACGTCAATTAGGATGGAGTTACAACCCAGTTGTAACCAAGTTGAAACATTTTTGCAGGGTGGCACATGCTAGCATGTGCCTCTATTTTTCTCCTGGTTCTAGTACCTCAAATTGATTTGACTTCTAAAAATTTAAATCTTGAATATTTCTTCCCACCCCTATAAATTTATTTGAAAAAATATTGAAGGAAAGAGAATTCTTGCAGAAATAATAAGCTATTGAAAAACTTTGTGAGATTTGATTATCAAATTCAATTGCCACCAAGATTGATTTTATTTTTGATTTCTGTGGTAAAAATCACATTTTTGATTGAATATTTTCCTGATAATGCCACAGTAATGGGTAAATTTCATTACTTTGCAATTATTTTTCACAAAAAAGTGCTTTAAAACAAATCTGGGGGTGACTTCCACCTAGAAATCCTGAGATTTTGAATTTTTCCTTTTCAAGTTTTCTGTGCACAGAATTTATCAAACTTCCTGTTAGATTCACTCCACATCCCACTTTTATTTGAAATTTTCTTTCTGGTATTTTTCTACTTCTGCAACTAAAAAATAACCACTGGTACTCCAGCATAAAAATTTTTATTTATTAATAGATTCAAAATTCAATTATCTAATATGATTCTTGGAATACTTGCCTGATCTATCTTCCCAAAAATCCTTCTTTTTTACAAATATAAAATAGGAAAATATGTCAAAATTACCCCACCCCCTCAGAAATCCTTGCTGTGGCTCCCTCTGTGTACCTGCATTCCACATCCAACTTGTTTGAGATTTTTCACGTTTAATTTCAAATACATTTTTGTTTTCTTTGGTTTGCCCTAGGATAATTTTCACCACACTTTGGAAAGAAAAATTGACAGAATTCCCTCACAATTCAACAAAAAATAACAATTTTTCACTGTCAATTTTTCAACTGAAATACCATGAAAATCTAAAATGAATTATTGTTTAAAAACAGGTAAAATTTTTTTCTTGTATTTAAAGTTTACCTTCCCTAATCAATTAGTCCGTGGATTTATTTTGAAATATTTACTGATGATATTTTCTTGTATCTGGTAATTTTTTACCCAATATTTCCAAAAAATAGAATATAATCTTTTTCACAAGTGCAGGCTGTAATTTTGATTTTTTTAAGTTAAGAACTTTTCTGATGCTAAAATTTTCTGCACCAGGATTAATATATCCTCTTGAAGAAGTGAATGTGGGAAATTGCTAATTTTCTTGGATCCAAGCTGAGAAGACATTCATATATTGAGAACTAAATTTAATGGCCATGGGAAAAGGTGCAGAAAATTTAGCCATGTTCTGCACATGGGCTTCTGCTTGAACCCTGGTCTGACACCCATGGGAATCAAATCCTGCCTCCTTCCCCATCTCCTTTAAACCAACGTTTTATCAATAAGAAGATCCCTAATGCATAAAGATAATTTGGAAAATAAATTCAAATATTTGAATAGGACTTTTATGTAAAACTTCTAAAACCAGGATCTTACATCAAGTTCATTTTTATTTATTACAGATTGAAAGCTGATACATCAATACCATGTGCCCTCCTCCCTCCACAAAACATCCAATTAACAAAACTCTCATTCCTGGACTTCTAGATGACCTTCCATGTCTCAAATCCTGATGATTTATATTATACTGAAATATATTGTTTAATAACCAGCGTGATTTTGATTTCCTATGTCAAAACCCATGCTAAATAGTCAGAAACCTCATGGTATCAATTTCACACCAAAACTACAAATATTGCAAAATTTTAGGCATTACCTAGTCATGATTGATTTGTCACCATGATTGATAAATAAAAGGTGTTTTCTGCAATTGAAATGTTTTTGCATCTCACTTTTAATTAAGCAAATGTCTATGCTCAGGTTGATTTTTTTTTTCATGAATGAATTTTTTTGTATTTCTTTCCATGAAAAGTCATCATTTTTTGATCAAAATGATACCCTTCATATAAAGAATAAATTAATTTAATTAAATCTGGATTTCTCATACTTGTCAAAAACAAATTAAATTTGAGTGAGAGTCCAATTTACAAGAATGAACTTGAAGCAATTTTAAGCTTTGAAAAATGAGTAATAATTTTCTTATCATTAATTTATCTAAATTTTGATGAATGAATTTTATAGTATTTCATAGAACAATAAGGTGTTATATTTGAACCATTTCATTATTTGTAAACCATTCTGAAATTTGTAATTTATGGATTTGTTGATGTGTTTCATACTGATTTGTTCAAAATTTGAAATCTGTACCAATAATTTTGCATTCAGCTTTAAATATGAATATTGAATTAAATTTAAAAACATTTGAACTAAAAAGAAAAAAAACATTAATTTTGCTGAAAACTAAGTTTTGTTACTTTATATATTTTTTTAAATTTCATCATTCAAGATCACTACATAATGGCCTGGGAGTTGTCCCAATTGGGAAAACTCCCAGGAGGGGGCAGGCCCCTCTGAGCACTCAGTCCCTCACAGGAGGTCTGATCAGACCCCATCAAGGTAGGAATAAGTCCCCCTCCTGGGAGGTATCCCAATTGGGACCACTCCCAGGCCAGGGGGGGCCTGGGACCCTGCTCAAATAGGGCCTTGGTCATCCTTCCCATTGTTTTTGCTTTGGATCTCTGATTATCTTCTCCATCCCTGGCACTCATCATCCCTCTTTCCCCATGAAAAACAAAGAATGACTTCCCCACACCACTATAACAACCTTGAACCAACCACAATTGTCCCATTCCAGTCCTGCAATTGTGCCAATGAGCAGCTGCCCTTCCTTTTTTCTACCAAAAAAACTCCCAGCCTCCTTTCTTCCCTCAAACTTAGATTGATATCATCTGCTTCTGAATCAAATAAAATTCAGTTACCCTCATTAAAACTGATTAAAACATGTAAACAGACTGGAATAACCGCCACTACAAGCCCTCCTTTTTCAAATTTGATACCTAAACTTTCCACCTCCATCCCATCAGCCTTGCTAAAATCCCCCTTTTTTCCTTCTCTAACTTGAGCCAAATCCTCCTTTTAAAATCTCCTGCCTGGTTATGAGTATTGGGCTGGGTTTTCAACAATGCAGACATAAGAAACCGCTAATGGACAAGGTATTGGGGCCAAACATACCTTTACTCTTCAGGTCAAGAGCTCAAACAACCAACATTTTCAAGACTTACCATGTTTTTTAGTAGCTAATGATGGTCAATCATATTCAATTAAAGCTCTTGAATGGCTCATTAATTTATTGGTAGAGGTTGTTAATCTTTAATCATGTGGTTGAAAACAGGATGAGCAGATCAAGAGTTTTTTTATGTATTAAAGTTGTATACAGTGACATGCTTCCCTTTCATTCGCCTTTCTAGCATGGGGATGAAGTAGTTGAACTCAAAGCTGTTGAGCCAGGAAATTCAGCTTCAAAGTAATTCAAAAAGGAGCAGAATTCCAAAAATGAAGCTCAAGAAGTCCTTTAAAATTTATTGACAAAAATGATTGCCAAATTACCCTCACAGTCAAATTTTTCATTGGACCAGCCATCAAAATCATCCAAATTTCTTGAAATAGTTTCTCTTTGATTAAAATCTGTTCTAAAACAATAAACTCCATTGACTTTGTGTTTCAGAATTCTAGAAGTTTAAGCAAGCTTTGATTCTGATTTTGGTTTTAATTTAGGGTGATGATAAATTCACCACTCAAATGAGTTATGTACATGACTCATTTGAGTTGTGTGTCCCCCACGAGGTGTCCTGGGGTTGTGTGGCAAAACACCCAACTACATTCAAGTTGTTTGGGGCTGTAAACAACTCAAATGTAGTCCTGTTCTGTGCAATACAACTACAAGTGGTGTGGGCCAAAAAAAAAATGAAAAAAATAAAAAAAATCAAAAACTAAAATAAACTAAATAAAAATACAAAAAAGACAGAAATCAACCAAAAGGTCAAAAAATGTTGGTTTTTTGGTAAAAAAAAATAAAAAAGAAATAAAGAAATAAATATGAATATAAAAAAATAAAAAAAATAAAAAAATGAAGACCACCAAATCACAAAAATTAAATAAACAATGAAGGAGTCTATGGAGAAGACCCAAAGTATAAGTTCCAGAAAATACAACTTCAAATTGACTAGCCCTAAAGTAAAAGTGCCAAAAAATACAAGATCAAATTGAACAAAAAAAATACAAGTTCAAATTGAACAAAAAATAAAAGTTAAACTTGACAAGCCCTAAAGTAAAAACATACAAAAAAACAAGTTCAACTTGAAAAGACCTAAAATAAAAACAAAAAAAAAGCCAAGTAACTTAACAAGACCTAAAGTAAAAAAAAACAAAAAAAAACAACTTCAACTTGTGTTAAGCTGATCCAATCACAAGAAGTAAAAATAATCCTTATTATGGGATCAGCACGACACAATTTGAACTGACTTGCCAATAAAATCTCATTAAAAAAAACTCATCATAATAATGTTAAATCAAAAAACTCAACAAAATGATGTTCAAGATGTGATAACCCTTTATATTAATAGAATTACAAGATCAGCATCAGAACCCAAACCCAAATGATGAAATTCAAGTGATGTATATAAATTAGAATACAACTCCAACAAGGGGATTTTTCAGAACTCATGGAATGTGGTTTTGAAACTATGGGCGGGATTCAAATCAAATATCCCCTAAGTAAAAGCTGGACACAATGGTTATTATTAACAAATGAAATGAATATTGGGTCTGATGCTTCATTTACACCCATTTTCATAGGAGTATAAGTACAGCATGAATATAATGAAATGAAAAATATTTTTTTCCATAAGTATCTGCTATTATTTGACCCATATCTAACTTTGAAAGCCATTTTGAAGATGGAATCTTTTCATTGATATCATTAACATCAAGTCTTTTTTCTATCTTTTCAAAGTCTTTCCTGCCACCAAGGATCTTAGAATAGCACATCTTATTTTTCACCAACTTTTAAAGCATTTCTTTTTTAATTGAAACCATCCATGATGATCATAACAAAGTGATTTATAAATGAATCTAAACTGCATCCCAAACCTCCCCCAAGAACTTATGTAAGTTCTCAGGTATTTCATTGAGGTAATTCACTTCCTAAAATCAAAAATTAGTTAGCCAAAATTCTAATCTAATTAAAGGAGAAAACACTCACCAAAGATGAGCTTCTGTTTGACTTCTCCATTCATTAATCTTCCTCCTTTGAAAAGGAATCTGATTCCAATGGAAGGGAACCTAATGAACTTTTGGTCTCTTCCACTGAACTATGAAATTCAGATGACAAGCCTTCCTTGAACTTCAGAAATTATGTTCCCATAAATTCGTTAAACCAAACAAATAAAAATTTCTCAAAATAAAAGACTTAAAATCTTTGATCTTTTCTTATTTTGTTCCCTTCTAATTCTCTTTTCCTTCTTCAGTTGCTTCTCAAGGCTTTGATTGATATTTTGCCATATTCTGAATCAAGTAATTCATCAGACTGCAATGATCTTGTTCAGGATATCCCAAGATCATTGCATTGGGCTTCTCATGTAACTGAGAGCTTCAACCTTTCAAAAATCAAAAGGATCAAATATTAGTAAAGTAGGAATCATCATTCAAAAAGAATTAATCCCATTCAAAACTAACAGAACTATAACTGCAAGGGTCATAATCCAAAATCCACTGCGGATGAACATCCTCAGGCACAATGGATCCTCTTGAAGCTAGTAGTTCACCTATCTGGTGGGAACAGGGCAAACCAATAGTCTTGGAGTATGAATTGGTGCACACTTCCACATCATGGTTTGGCTTTAACCTATCTTATTGTTCCACAACAATTTTAATTACCTCTAAAGACAACTTGTATCCCAATGGTAACAGTTCAGTAAGAAGAACTGTTCCTATCTTAATTCAGGAGTTGTAAAGCTCAGTATTTTGCAATGCAATCTATTAAAAATGTCTCTTTGATATGGAAGATGTTATGATCCATATACTCAAGCACATCCTCAGGGTCTTCCAAGAAACACTTGATACACGTAATAATGTAAGGAAACCAAAACTAGCAAGATTGACAGTAGAGGCAGTGATTTGGAATAAAATATAAGTTCTGCATCATTAACATCTGCCTCCTCCTTAGATTTTGAGGCTCCAACCTCAGCCTAAAGAGACATAAAGCTTTGCCATCCTTCAAAATCATTATGAAAGTTCACTTCAAAGTTTGCTTTTATTTTTTTAGACAAGTGCCACTGACAAAACTGTCTTTTTGACTCAGGGAAACTTTTTTCTATAGCAAAAATCTGAGCTTTTTCATGGTCCATCACAAAGAATTTGGGAAGTCTCTCAGGATCATAAGCCAGCTGCTTTAGTGCATTCACAGAGCAACTGTAGAACCTGAATGTTTCTCTTGTTATAAAAACAAGAGCTTTTGTGAAAGTTTTTTGGTTTGCTGTAATTCCTACAACATGAAATAGGGGGATGCTGTACTTATTTGTTTTATAAGTAAAATCCAACATAGAAATACTATGGACTTGTTTGCAAAGCTTTAATGACTTTGGGTGGGCCAAGAATAGGGCCTGCAAGTGACCCTCTCCACTGGCTTTTGCTTGATAGACCCAACCTGAATTAGCAAGTTGTTCAAAGAGGACCCAATGACACATTTCCCCTTTAGTTCTACAAGCCCTACTTTATTAGTGTTATAGATTGTTTTGTCATCAACATATTCCCCACCATCAATCTTGCTGAATTTTCTTTTCAGTTGAATTTTATTGAGCCCATCTTTCATGCCTTCTTTTAAATTCACTAAGGCCACCCCAGAGATTCTCCTGGGGTGAGCATGCACTGAGGGGTGTGGGGATGGTTGATAGTTATTTTGATAATTTCTCAAGGAGATTGGCTACAAGGGGTCTGCCTTTGTGTGACTTAAACAGATTCAAAACTTGCACCCAACCTTCCTTGTGTGAGTTTTCCTAAAACATTTGGTGAGAAATTGCACAGAGTACAAACCATGTCCATCACAGGCTAAATCCACAGATTTATCACACTTTGAGTTGAAACAATTCAAAGAGTAACCATTATTTGTTGACCATGTTTGAAAATAGTTTTGTGTCTCTTCCCTATTAGAAAGTGCTCTCACAGGAGGTGGTTCAAGTGGATCTTTCATATTTACATAGTCATATTTACATATTCATAGTTCAGTTTCAATCAAATTAAAGGAGGCAAAGACCATTATAACATAAAATGTTACTCACCAGCAGAGGTCATGTTCATTTGTGAAACATTTTTTTCCTCAACCTTAATCCTAGATGAGGATGCCTTTGGGGCTTCCAATGTTTCATTACTCAAATCCTTCTTTTCCGCAGCTTTCTTAATAGAACTATCAATTTAGTCCTGCAATGCAGCCATGTTACAAAAAGGAGGGCTTGCAACTGTTCCCATGATGAAAAAAATGCAAAGGTACTTCAGCATTCAATCTAACTTTCTATTCAACAACTACAAAGTTTGCTCACTTTTGAGTTGAGAATGATCAAGTTAACCATTGGGCATTAAAAATTTAATTTTCCATTATCCAAAGGGCAAGTTGAAAGTGTACTTTTTGGGAAAGTGAAAATTTCACATGTTTTATTGGCCAAAGGCAATGATTGTGTTTGCAGTTTCACTTTAGGTTTTACTTTATGATTTCTAGGTGTGGTCCAATGGTCCCAAATAGTATGTGTTAATCCCAAAATTGGGTTGATGGAAGCCAAATGTGGTCCAGGGGGTCCCAAAAATCTGGCACAACCCCTGGGGGGTTGTATCACCCAAACACGCGTCAGAATGGCTGTGTACAGGGGTAAATGACCCAAAAATGCTTTCAAAGGGGGGTGTACAACCCCCCGGAGGTTGTGCATGTTTTAAAAAACACTTTGGACGCGTGCAGATGCATTTATGGGCCCCCACGCAGACTTTGGATGTGTGTATGGGCCCCACGCGTCCATTGGGCCATGTAGGGCCATACACAACTGGTAGTTGTGAATTTATCATCAACCTTTAATTTAGGTGTTCTCAATGAAAGAAAGTAATGTTAGTTTCTTCAGAATTTCCCAATTTGAAAGAATTCATTCTTGGTCAAACATCAACATAGAAAAAAGAATCATTGTTGAAACAAAGGAAAAATCACCAATTTTAAGCAATTCATCATTCTAGTACAATGACTTGCACACAGAAAATTTGAAATGATCTTTTACAGAAATAAATCAAACAGGAATAATCATTTCTGAAAATTTTCCCTTGAACCTCAGCATCACATCAATTTTTCATGTTTACCTCTACCCATACAAAATTTATGGCACAGAACTATCACATATAATATAAAAAATTTGTGTGTGTATAGTTTTAAAAGTACTTCAAAATGATCCAAACAAACAATTAAATAAAAAAATTCAGTCCATGAAAGCACAATGAAATTGTGAGAAAGTGATCCAAACAAAGTTTTGAAGGGCTCCAACAGTGTTCTTCTGGGGTTCTGGAAGGGTTCCAATGGGTTTCCACAGGAACTTTAATCACTGAAAATTTAGCCATGTTCCCTGAATTTACCATGGTTACCATTGGTAAGTAAAGCAAATATTTGAGAATTGAAGGAAGAAATAAATTAAATTGTAGAAATAATAAAATAGAAAAATAGGGATGCTTCCTGGAAAATCCTTCAAAATCAACCCCCTAATAGTGGTCCTAGGACAGAGAAAGTAACTTCAAAATCTCTTTCAGTCAAGAGAAAAGTTGAAAAAATTTAAGATTAATCAAGAGCAGATATACTAACTGTGTGAATTATCCCATCCTCCACATTTGTTTTTATCTGGACAAAAATCATGAAAAAAACTTAGGTAGTTGCTTCTTCACAACCACATTTCAATACCAGCTCCAACTTATACTGATTGGGATAAATTGTGGCAGTGGCCTCTGAATTTCCAGGGAACTGAACAACAATCCTAAAAGTTCACCAGAACCAAAAATACAAACCAGCTGAAATAGCAATCATTGGAAAACCATTGATCCAACCAACAAGACAAATCCCAACCAAAAGATCAAGAAAGAATTGAAAAAACAACCAACCATCAAGAATCAATTGACCTATCAAGAAAATAATGAACAAAAAAATCCAATAAATTTAAAATAAACATCTACCCTATCTATTCTCACTCCATCACTGCTATAGCCTCCCAGACCACCATTTCCCATCAGTCCAAAAAATACAAGTATAACAGAATATCAACCAACTAATCCATACTGGGACTTGAACAACAGATATCAACAGAAAAACAAGCCAGGCCAATCAGCTAAAAAATATACCATTAGGATCCCTACAAATAGGGCCTGCTTAGAGCTCAAGAGTCACTCCAGGCCTGGTCAGATCTCTTTTTCTCAATCCTCATCTTTTGGAAAAATGTGCCTTGACATGAATATTTTTTCTTACACGCACTAATCAATAATCTGAATATTTCTCCTTTCGCTGCTCTATTTGTTTCTTTTCTTTTTGAGTAGAATTCTGCTTACATTTTTGTATATTTTCTTTTTTAAGTAGACTAGATCAAACCAAGCTTAACTGCTGCTTTTTTTACACAGAGAAAAAAAAAATGCAGATTGACAACAGTTATCAAAAATTTTAGCATTAAAACCATCCTTTTTTCCAATCTGGACCCTTCCGTCCATGCAAAAACCATCAATCATGGGAACAAGAAAGAATCAAAAGCCATCTGGAGGTCTATTCTGAATTTCTTTTCCTCATCTGAAGAAGAAAACAGAGCCAGCTTTTACCAAAAATTTATTTGTATCACCTTCAACCAAAATGACATCCAAAATTTCATCACTCAGATCAAGAGGTAAATTAATAAGCTGCAAAAAGTACGTATCTCTATTCCTGAGGAAATTCTGGGCTACACCATTTTCAACAAAGTAACATCAATCCTGGAAAATCTTAGTCAAAACATCACTCACTCAGACAGGCTCATCAATCCAGACTTTGTTCTAAACCACTTTAAAATATTCTCAAAAAACAGAAAAACTATGAGTTAATCCAAGACCAATGCCAAATTAATTTGAATAACCACTGAAAGTGAAATCAGATGCAAGAAAGGCAAGAATAATCCTTTAGATCAGCACTTAATCTTAAACTTCAGAAATCTTCACCCCAAACTTGAACCAAAAAGAACATCAACCAGAGAGACTCATATAACTGCCAGCTGTCTTCAATATTCTCAATCACACCTAGACAGAAGCTTAATTCTTTATTCTGGCTCTAATTTACTTCTGATCTCAGACCCCATCCTCTTCAAAAAACAGTAAAAAAAAGAACAAGGATCCATGAAGACTGGATCTAGAGCTCATCTTCTGGACATCAAAGGATCTAGCACTGTCTTTTTGATAAATGACAATGGTTCTTACTTGTGGTTAAAGAATGTTCTATGTGTCCCTGATTTTTTGGAAAATCTTCTATCTGTTTTCTGTCTACTCCTAGACCAATAAAAAGCCACTTTTGAAATCACCAGTTGTCTGTTTCCAAAGATGGAAGAGTGGTCTTCAAAGGAAACTATCAGAACAGTTTTCCAGTCATAAATATACAAAAACCACAAGAAAATTCCTTCCTTTCAAACGCAGAACTCTTGAAAAAATTCCTGGGGCATGTCATCTATCACAGAATCAGAAAAAATTTAAAAATCCCCACAAAAAAAAATATATATGCAATTCCTGTGCTGTTGGGAAGATAACCAATGTTTCATTCAAAATTAGATAAAGCCCAGCATCCAGACCCTTTGAAGTGTTGCATCTGGATATGATTGGGCCCATAAAACCAGCCTCAATAAGAATCATAGGTAAATTCTTACTGTGGCTGAAAGCCACTGCAGATAATTCTCCTGCATTCCTCCTAGATCCAAAATAAAAACCCTCAAAACTCTCAATCACATCCTGGATCTAGAAGCCAAGAGATTTGGATAACATCCTAGTGTTCTGGACTCTGGAAGAGGAGGTAAATTAAAGAATGATGTTTTCAAGGATTACTGTAAAAAGAATCTGATCAAGACAAGATATTCTCACCCATATACTCCTCAACAAAACAGTCTGACTGAGAGAAACAACAGAACCATACTTGATTCACTCAGAACCATTTTTCACAACTCATTCTTAAACAAGAATCTATGGAACTGTATTCTCAAGGCAATCAATATTACACTAAATCAGATATCTAGCCATAAGACCAAAAAATATACATAATCCCCTGTCAAAAACAAAAAATCTCCCCCTAGATCAATTTCATCCCATTGAAAACCCTGCCTCCTTCCTGAATTTACCCAAGAAATCCTTCTGAAAAATCAAACCCAATAGCAAAAGTTGGGTCCTGACTGGCTTCAATGACAATCTTAGATCTTATCTTATTCTCTATGACTCCAGAAAAATTTTCAAAAGCAAAAACACAAATTTCCTTACCTTCATTCCTAGAACCAACAACACAAACTCGCGGGATCTTGAATTTGAGAACACATAACAACCAAATCCTACAAGAAATCTCAGAGAAACAACACATTCCTTGAAATTAGACAGTGAAAGAAAAGCCTCACATGAAAACACTGAAGATGAAATTAGTGAGGGGTCAATTGTGGATGATGGTAAGAGCATATCAGCAAGCCAAGTTTCAGATCAAGAAAGCCCTGATAAATTATTAAATCCAGAAAGTAAGCCTATTCCTTGCAGATAAAAACTCAGAGAAAGATCCTCAAGAGTAAAAAATGTCAGATATACATATCTCAGCACCCCTGACAAGTTCTCTGACACCATTGAAACTGGGTTTGGATCCATTGAAAGTATGGAGGTGTGGGAAGATGCAACCAAAATTTCAGAATATCAATTTAAGAAATTCATGGTGCTCATGGTGCTAAAATAAAAACCTGCCACTACTTCATCTCCAGAAAATAAAAAGGCTAGACTGTGAACCCAAGGATTTGAACAGGTTTCAGTAATCAAGTAAAACAATAACTTCTCTCCCACCGTAATTTTTACCACCCTCTTGAGGCTTCTTGTTCTATCCATTGGCAGAAAACTTTCTCACAGACAGTTTGATGTGAAGGCTAATTTTCTGTATTCTCCACTGAAAGAAAAAAATCTACATCAAAACTCCCTCTGCCTTTGAAAGAACTGCTCCATTCCTAAAACTGAAGAAATCTCTCTAAATTCTCAAGCAAGCACCAGCCAACTGGTATGTCACTCTCAAAAACTGGATCAAATAAATCAAATATATTCCTTGCAATTCTAATCCCTGCCTCTACATCCACCAAGATTTCAACTCATTTCTTTTATTTCATGTTGATAAATTTATTGTAACTGGAAGAAACCAAGAATTTTAATCCCCTTTTTTTAGGCGCCTTCACAACTCCTCCTCTCATAATCAAGACACTCTCCTTGGTATGGACCTGACCATCTCAGGCTCCAAGAAATCACTTTCACAAAATAAAATCACCAAAAAGGGACTCCAACTTTTTGGGCTTTCAAATTGCAAACCTGTTCTCACTCCTTTCACCCAAAGCATCTAACTTCTGAAGGTAATTGAAGGAAAAATAGAAATATTTATAAAGCTCAACATCAAATACAGAACCTATACTGGAATTCAAAAATATCTTTCCTCCAGAAACCAACAAGAAACAGCTCCAGCATTCTACATACTGCCCCTATTCAACTATTCAACAACAGTTGAGGAATAAACTATTGGAAAGAATTTCTACACTGCTGGAAATACTTGGCTGGAACCAATTCCAATTCTTTTTAACTTTCCCCTTCTTCATTTTATTCCTCTTCTAGACTTGAATAATTCAGTTATGCTACCTGAGCTGACAACCTGAGACAAAAAAATCAAGAAGTGGTTATATCTTTTTTTGGCTCAACTTTCCCATCTCCTGGAACAGCTGAAAACATAAAAACTTTACCATTTCATCCACTAAAGATGGATTCAACTTGCTGGCTGACTGTCACCAAGAAAGACTATGGATATCTGAAACGATTCATTAACTTTGGCCCACATATTCTATCATCCCTGTCTTCAATGCTAAAAATAAAGGACTCACCAAACAAATCAGACATTTTGGATCAAACTAAAAAACCAAGCACCTTGAAATAAATATCAAATATTTCAGAGACCTTTAAGAAAACAACAAGATTGAAATGCAGCTAATTTGATTGGAAGATATGGTTGCGGATGCTATTATCAATGCCTGTAATTAATAATACCTTTCTAGACTCAATAATAGACTTTTCACATCAAGGCATGGGGGGTGTTAAAATTTTCCCATCCTCCCCATTTATTTTTATCTACAAAAAGATATATATATATATAAATTAGGTAGTTGCTTCTGCAAAACAAAATTTTCAGAAAAGCTCTGATTTATCAAAATTGGGATAACTTGGGGTAGTTGCTACCATGCAAATGCTGCTACATGTTATCCCAATTGGGATAACTTGGGGTAGTTGCTACCATGCAAATGCTGCTACATGTTATCCCAATTGGGATAACTTGCGGCAGTGGCCTCTACATTTCCAGAGAACTGACAGAAAATCATACAAGCCAACCAGAACCAAAAAGACCAACCAACCACAATAGCCATCATTGGAAAACCATTGATCCAACAAAAAAGACCAAGCCAGACCAACAGATCAAGAAAGACTTGAAAAACCAACCAACCATCAAGAATCAATTGAAATCTCAAGAACTAACTGAACAAAAACAATTCAATGAATTTCCAATTAAAATCTACCCTCTCTATCCTCACTGCATCACTGCAATAGCCTCCTAGATTGCCATTTCTCACCAGTACAAAAAATAAAATTATAGCATAGTATCAACAAACTATTCCATACTGGGGCTTGAGCACCAGATCTCAACAGAAGAATAAGCCAGGCAAATCAGCTACCAAATATGCCATCAGGCTCCCTACAAACAGGTCCTTCTTAGAGCTTCAGATTCACTCCAGGCCTGGTAAGATCTCTTTTTTTGAATCCTCATCTTTTGGAAAAATGTGCCTTGACATGAAGATTTTTTCTTACAAGCACTAATCAATAATCTGAATATGGATCCTTCTTCTGCTCTATTTTTTTATTTTATTTTTTAAGTAGGTTAGATCAAGCCAAGCCTAACTGCTGCTGGTTTGTAAACAGAGAAATATATATTTAGAAAAAAAAAGATTGAGGCCCTTAAACCAAGATGTCATCCGTAAACAAATGTTTTAAGGGAATGATTGATGGAAGAATATTGGAATTTAAAGTGCAAGCTAAGATGGATTCTCAGACATTGATTAAAGAGGTTGGAAAATTCATTTATGAAAATTTTGGGGAAATCAGAACAAAAAAGCAGAATTCAGAATTGAATACTATTTAAAAGAAAAAAAAAACAAGGTTATAGTTTGAATATAAAATATCTCCATTTGAAGACCATCTCATAAGGCAGGTTCAAAATTAAGATTGCTTCAAATTCTTGATAGAGGAGGAAGATATAGAAAGATATTGATAAATAATACATTATGAAGGTAAATTTTTGGAAGAGGCTGAAAACAAATCAAAGTTGATTTTAAAGATATATATATATATATGTTTAACTTCCCCAGCTGAATTCACCCCCCCAAATTACTATTTACATGCTGTTTTTTTAATGGAGGGGTGATTTTAGCATTTTTGCTGAAATAATGATATTTCAAAGGAAGGCTTGAAAATAGTTATTTTTTACTAAATAAATACTTTCTGGAATGTTTTAAAACCCCAGGAAGGTGTTTAAACCTTGAAAAATTTGAAAATTGAAAAAAGTGTGAGTTTAGACCATTAAGTTTTTTCACACCTTTTGAAGTTTAAAAGGAGCATCCAAGGTGGGTGATAACACCTTTTAAGGAAGTGCTGAGCCCCCAAAGTCATTTAAAAATTAATTGAGGCCTTGGTGGGTTGAAATAAGGCCTTCAGATCCCCTATTGGTTAAATTGTTTGGGACACTCCAAATATGGACACCAATTGAGGTAATTTAACATTTAAAAATTCAGTAAATATGAAATTTTTTCAAGGAGTTCAAATATGAGCTGAGATTTTTTGACAAAATTTCATGCACCATGAGAAAAATGAGAAAATGATAGAAAGTTAATATCTGAACACAAAATATAATATTTTCAGTGGGAGGTAAATCAAATTTTGTTCAAACCCATAAATAAATAAAGAAAATGATACATGTACCAGGAAGAATATGATTGAACTTGGGGCTAAGTGATTTCAAATAAAAACCTTTATGTTTTGGTTGATTATAAATTCACAACTCCCAGTGGTGTGGTAGTTGTGTGGGACCCTACACAGCCCAATGGACGCATGGGGGCCCATAAACGCGTCCAAAGCGTGCATGCAGGCTGAAACACGCGTCTACACCCGTCAACAGTGTTGTTTCAAACAAGCGCAACCCCCGGTAAAGGGCCTTTTCGAGTCATGTACCCCCATACATGGCGGTTTGGAGGTATTTTTGGGGGTACACAGCCCCCCGGGGGTTGTTCCAAAATGTTTTGGACCCCCTGGACCACATTTGGGTTCCATGAACCCAAATTTGGGATCAACACATACTATGTGGGACTGTTTGATCACAACTAGCAAACCCCAAGTGAAACTCAAGTGAATTTAAAGTGAAATAAAGTGAAATTCAAGTGAAAATAAAGTGAAACCCAAGTAAAAATGCAAACAAATTTCCCACTAAAATTGATCTTTCTCAACTCCAAAGTGATCAAAATTGGTATTTTTCCAATTGAAAGTTGGATTGAATACTGAAATAATGTTTCATTTTTTTGAACTAATGGGAACAGTGAAAATCCCTCCTTTTTGTAACATGGCTGCGTTGAAGGACAACATTGATAGTGCCATGAACAAAGCTGTGGACAAGAAGGATTTTGGTAATGAATCATTGGAAGCCCCAATTGCATCCTCACCTAGGGTGAAAATTGAGGAACAAAATATTTCACAAATGAACATGACCTCTGGTGGTGTGTAACATTTTATGTTACTCTGGCCTTTGCCTTATTTAATTTGATGGAAACTGATTGGCAGCTTGTAACTATGAATATGTAAATATGAAAGATACACTTCAATCACCTCCTCTGAGAGCTTTTCCTACTAGGGAAGAGGCACAAACCTATTTTAAAACATTGGCAATGAAGCATGGTTACACTTTAACAGTTTTCAAATCAAAGTGTGATAAATATGTGGATCTAGCCTGTGATATACATGGTTTTTACTCTGGGAAATTGCTCACCAAGCTGTCAAGGAAAACTCACACATGGAAGGTTGGGTGCAAGTTTTTAATCCATGCAAGTTGCACAAAGGCAGACCCCTTGTGGCAAATCTCCTACAGAAATGATCACCATAAACATGAACCATCTACACACCCCCAGTTCATCCTCACCTGAGGAGAATCTCTGAGATGGCCTTAGTGAATTTAAAAGAATGAATGAAAGATGGGCCCAATAAAATTCAACTCATAAGAAAATTGAGCAAGATTGATGGCAGAAAATATGTTGATGACCAAAAAATCTATAACACTAAGCAAAAGGTAACACTAGCAGAACTAAAGGGAAAAAGTGTTATTGAGGTCCTCTTTGAAGAACTTGGTGATTCAGGTTGGGTTCATCAAGAAAAATTCAGTGGAGAGGGTCACTTGGAGGCCCTATTCTCGGCTCTCCCCAAGTCATTAAAGCTTTTCAAGAAATTTCATCATATTGCTATGTTGGAGTGTACTTATAGAGAAAATAATTACAACATCCCCCTATTGCATCTCATAGAAATTACAGCCAACTTTAAAACTTTCACAAAAGCTCTTGTTTTTATAACAAGATAAACATTTAGGTTCTACAGTTGCTCTGTGAATGCACTAAAGGAGCTGGCTTATGATCCTGAGAGAATCCCCAAAGGATTTGTGACAGACTGTGAAAAGGCTTTAATTTTTGCTATAGAACAAATTTTCCCTGAGTCAACAAGACAGTGTTGTCAATTGCACTTGTCTAAAAACATACAAGAAAACTGTAAAGTGCGCTTTAATAATGAGGTTGAAGGGTGGCAAAGCTTTATGTCTCTGTGGGATAAGTATGGGGCCTCAAGAACCAAGGAGGAGGCAGAGGTCAATGATACAGAACTTTTAGGAAGTGCCAAATCACTTCCTCTACTGTTAATCTTCCTAGTTTTGGGTTGCTTACATTATAATTGTATAAAGTTTTTCTTTAAAGATCATTAGGATGTACTTTATTATATGGATCATAAAGTCTTCTGTATCAAAGATAAATTTGTAATGGCTTGGAATTGCAAAAACCCTGACTTTTTCAATAAAAAGACGTCTTGGGTTGAAGGGGCCCATTCTACTCTCAAAAAAATCCTTGAAAATTCTTTGGGAAACATGTTGGATGTTTGGAAAACCTAGAGGGAACATTTTCCAATCAAATTAAATTGGTTCAGGCTGTGCTTTACAACTCTTGAATTAAGATAGGAATAGTTCTTCCTACTTAAATTTCAATTTTGGGATAAAAGTTTTCTTTAGAGGAAATTAAGATTGTTATGGAAAAATTCAAGAAATTGAGGCGGAACTATGATGGGGAAGTGTGCACCAAGTCATACTCCAATACTATGCATTTTCCCTGTTCCCACCAGATAGGTGAACTACTAGCATCAAGAGGATCTTTTGTGCCTGAGAATTTTCATCCTCAGTGGAAGTTGGATTAAGATCCTTGCAGTTCTAGGTCTGTAATTTGGTTTTATGGCATTCATGATTTCTGTTAAATGATTTTTGAATGATACTTCCTACTTTACTAATATTTGATCCTTTTGAATTTTGAAAGGTTGATCTTTATGAAATGCTCAGCAATTCTTAGTTACATGAGAATCTAAATGCAATGGTCTTGGGACATCCTGAACAAAACTATCAAGGGCTGTTGAATCACTTTATGCAGAAGACCGCAAAGTATTGATCAAAGCCAAGACTTGAACCTAAAGTCTTGCAATCAAGCAGAGGAATTCAAAAATTGAAAGATACCTGGAGGGATCCTTCTCAATTTGAGCACTTTGAAAAGCAGCTTAAGCGGGAAAAGAGAATTAGAGGGGAAACAAATAGGAAAATAGAAAAGATTTTAAGTCTTTTCTTTTGTGAAATGTTAATTTTTTGGGTTTAATGAAATAATGATGATATATGATGATAATTGTTATTCAAAGTCCGCAGGATCAGAATGTGAATTTCATTGTTCAGAGGAAGGGAGTGAAATTGAATTAGCTTCACTTAATTTTTAATCCAATTCCTCTTCAGAGGAAGAAGCCATGCATGAAGAATCAGGCAGAAGCTCATCTTGGGTGGGTATTGATGTCATTAATGAATGTTATTGGAATTTTGGCTGAGTTAATTTTGATTATAGGAGCCCAAAGTGAAATACCTCAATCAAATACCTGAGAAATTACATAAGCTTTTGGGTGAGGTTTGGGATACAATTGATGATGGGAATTGTGGATTTAGAGTCATTTCTAAATTGCTTGGGTATGATAAACATGGTTAGTTTAGAGTGAGGAACAGAATGATTGAAACAGTGAAGAAACGTAAAGCATGCTACATTAAGATGATTGGTGGTTCAAAAGAGGTAGCAAAGATTAAAAAAAGGATTGATTTTGAAAACATCAATGCAAAGATTCCCTCTAAAAAATGGATGGATAAGTCGGATATTGTTCAAATAATAGCAGACACATATGCCAGACCTATATTTTTTGTTTCATTGGAGTCATTTTGTTCTTATACTGCAATGAAAAAAGGTGTTACAGATCAATCAGAGCCTATTTATATTTTGTTTGTCCGCAATAAACACTGGTTTATATTATTACCTGAGGGAGAAATGATTGAAATCCACCCATTGTAGAAAAACCCTCTGCTTTCATTTCAAAGAAAGCTTCTGGTTTGTTTGATCATCTCAAAGAGAAACTGTGTGTGCATTCTAGATTATAGAATTCAATTATCAAGATCATTTCATCATTGGATTTCCATATGACTTTAAATTCTGATGCAGCTAACTTGTAATTGTATTAATATAAATGATTATCAAATTTTGAACATCATTATGTTGAGTGTTTTGAGTTAACATTGTTATGATGAGCCTTTTGAATGAGATTTTACTGGGATCAGCCCAAAACAAGGTGAACTTGTTGTTTTTTGGTGCTTTTAGTTTAGGGATGGTAAAGTGACTTGTCTTTTTTTGGCGTTTTTACTTTAGGGCTTGTCAATTTAATTTGTCTTTTTGTGGTGTTTTTACTTTAATGCTTGTCAAGTGACTTGTCTTTTTTTTGGTGTTTTTACTTTAGGGCTTTTCAAGTTAAACTTGTATTTTTTGGGACTTATACTTCAGGGCTTCTCCATAGACTCTTTCATTGTTTATTTCAGTTTTTGTTTTTTGGTTGTCTTCAGTTTATTGCTTTATTTTTTACTTAATTTTATTTATTTATTTTTTACTTATTTTTATTTATTTATTTTTTACTTATTTTTAATTATTTGTTTTTAAATTATTTTTAATTATTTATTTTTTACTTATTTTTATTTATTTATTTTTTACTTATTTTTATTTATTTATTTTTTACTTGTTTTTATTTATTTATTTTTTATTTATTTTTATTTATTTATTTATTTTTTTTAACCAATAAATCAACATTTTTTGATCTTTTGGTTGATTTCTGTTTTTTATTTATTTATTTTATTTTAGCTTTTTATTTTTTTATTTATTTTATTTTATTTTATTTTTTGCCCAAAACACTTGAAGCCATGTGGCATGGAAAACAACTACATTCCAGCTGTTTACAAGCCCACACAACTTGAATATAGTTTGTTATTGTGCCACACAGCCTTGGCTGTTGTGTGGGAGCCTCACAACTACACTCAAGCCGTATGGCGGTTAAACCACTACAATTGAGCTGTGTAGCATGCCACATGGCCCAAATGAGTTGTGTATAAGGCTCATTTGGGCCTTGAATTTATCATCACCCTTATGTTTTGGTACTACTGCATTTTTACTTCAGTGGAACTATCAAGGTAATGTAAAGCACATTGACCTTGAAAACTTTATTTTTTTCATTGAATGGGTATCATGTGGAAAGATAGACAGAGTCATCATAATTTCACCTGAAATCAATGCCATGAATGTTTTTCTGGTGATTTAATTATTGTTGGAGATGATTCAAATTCATTTTTCAGATTGAGGATATAATTCATGAATTGCAGAGGGTTGAAAAAAACAGAAGGGATGACAAAACTAAGACAGTTAATTTGGTTTGAGTTATTTGTTTCAAGCTTACTAAATTACTAGAAAAAAGAATTTCTTCATTTTTATTAATGGGATTATACATAAAAAATATTTGATTTGATTTGAAGAAAAATTAAAGTTCAAAAAAGACTAAAGTGTCACAACTGCCCATGGTGGCAAGGGGCTAAAAGGCACAGGCACTAATAATCATAGAAATCAAGGATGATTAATTTGGATTGCAATGAAGAACAAGACAAGAGGATTAAAAGTGATGAAGAAATCAAAGGATGGTAAGAGCATTCCAAGAAGAGGTTGTTGAATCCTATAAGACTAACACCAGGAAAGGGAAAGGTGATATGAGTTAAAAAGGCTGGGTGAAGGATGGCTTGTGCTGAAATGAAACTGACTGGAAGAGGGACTAAAAAGTAAGAAGTAGTATACTAATTCCTTGGGATGAATTAGCCAAGGAGGGAAGGAGAGACCAGTGCATGAGAGAGCTGAGAAGGAGGCCTTGACGGATGAGTGGCTGGTAATGCAGGGTGGAGTTCCCATGGTATGACATGTTGAATGATTTTGCTAGAGGCTGTAGGTGACTGATTGGGTGATGGGCCTTTCCAGGAAGGTTTGAAATTTACTGAACTGGAGTCCTGGGAGTATGGGCTGAACAGACAGTGGAAAATATGTACTATGTATGTAATAATTGTAATATTTACTAACTCATACACCAATTGGGTTGAGGAGAGATAGGGGATGTAACAAGCCATAGGAAGAGAGGGAGAGATCCTGGGAAGGTTGACTGAATCACATGAAAAAGTGGTAAGGTGTACATGGACATAGGGCAGATAACATCCAGGGAGAGGGTGGACCTGGGAGGGGAAGTAGGGGAAGATGGAAATATATGCAGGAGTACTATACAGTCAAATTTACAGAATTAAGTGGAGTTGAATGTGAAATTAGATTCAATTTGATCAATGGTTGGATTTTTTTAGCTGAAGGAGTGTTTGAAATAAGGCTATGACAAAGTGATATAGAAAAAACAAGACAGAAATGATGTTACAATCAGTCTACTGAAGTGGAGTGCAGATGATGGAATTTTCAACAACTGAAAAAAGAGACCTTGGGTGTCATCTACAATTTTTGAAGTACCCAAGTGGTGCTGTTTTTCCAAAAGAGATTGTGTGACTTTTGGAAACCAACTCTATGTATGTAAATAATTGATCATATCAAATATCAAAAATGAGGAGTTTTGAATAAATTTTGTTTATTCTGATCAGGAATAAATAAATTTTTACCAAAAATAAAAAAACATGAGCAAATGCTACATAGAAATACCTTATCAGGAGAATTCCAATATGTGGAAATATTTGAAAAGAAAAAAAATTGGATATATTTTATAAAATAAAACCATTGATATCTATAGGAGAATGCAAAACCAAATATACCAAGCTTAGACAAACACAAAGAAAAAATACATTTCCAGTTATTGGGGTATACTGTGATTTTTGTGATAAAAAAAGTTCCAGTTAATCAATAATATAAAAAAGAAATATTAAAAAACTATTCATTTGAAAGGTGGGGAATATTTCAGGTGGAATACAAATAACATGTTTTCAAAGTTAAATAAGAAATGAAGAAAATGGCACAGGATAAATTCACACCACATAAATTACTAAGATCATGCCTTGCTTTTAAAGAGGACTAATTTAATTAATTCTGTTGCTAAAATGATCTAAGAGTCATCATGGGCATTTTGATAGTAATTTTTTTACTATAATCATGCCTTCTGGCGTGGTTTCCTAACCCAGGAATGGGTTTAAAACTTAAAAATACATGCCAATACAAAGAATGTGTCAAAATAGATAATTAAGGTTTATCATAACTTTTCAAGGTTTCCAAGAGTCTCTGGAAAGTAAGAACACACCCTTTGAGGGAATTCTGGGCCTCTCAAGTACTGTAAACATGAGGTGAAACTGTGGGGGGCTAATATAAGGCCTGAAGACCCCCTGTGGGTCCTTCTGGGGTAGAAATTTGTGGAGGATCAAAATGTGGACACATGTTGAGTAAATTTATTATGTAAAAATGAAATCAATATGAGTGATTTGAAAAATAATTAAATAAGAAACTCGCATTTGAAATAAAAATTCATCCAATGAAATAAAAATGAGGAAACTTATAAAAATAATAAAAATTCATTCTTTTCCCAAAATGGAATATTTGTGGTGGAATTTTAAAATATTTTAACCAAAAATAAAAAAACCATAGAAACTCTCAATATATATATTTGATTCTGAGTATTCAAATAGTTTGAAATATTTCAACAAAGGAAAGTTTACAAATAATTATGAAAAACATTAAAAAATATATTTCTTTTATAAAAATTGAAAATTTCTAATGAAATATTTGTGCCAAAAATATTCTATGATAGAAAATTTTTACATATCTATATTGCCTCAAGAAAGTTCAAGCACCTTTGAATATTTTAAAGAAATCTTAATCAAGGAAAAAAAATATAAAATTGATTCATTTCCATAAGAATGGACATTTCCAGTGGGATGTATATAACTCATAAAAAAAGAGAAATAAATAAAAATATCATAGATAAACCTATTTTATGAGAAGAATCCAAATAATTTTAAATATTTTATTAAATAATCCATTGAGTAAAATAATCATAATGATGAAATAAGAAATGAATTCCTATGAATATAAACTGATATATCTTATGGAATTTAAATATACTTTTAACAATAAATGAAACAATATTAAGGAAAAAACCACTATTAGGGCATGTCAAAGTTGAAAAAACCCACAATTAGAAATGCACCATTTTTTTTTGCAAAAACCACCATTTTTAATGGTGGGTTTTGGAAATACACATACCCCTAACTGGTGTATTTCAAAATGGTGTTTTTCATGGAAATGGCGGGTTTCAAACATCAAACCTGCCATTATCATCCATCCACCATCCATCACATGCAAAACACCCATCCACACCTCTACCTCACAAAATCAATAATGATTCCATCTCCATTGCATCACACACATCTCATCTCCATTGCTTCACATCTCTATCACTTCACTCATATCACACACATGCTATCATCATCTCATCACCCATCCAGACCTCCACCTTGGCAAATCCATACCAATTCCATTGCCATTGCATCACACACATCTCATCTCCATTGCTTCACATTTCCATTGCTTCACATCTCCATTGCTTCACTCAAAGCAGAAACATCCCATCACCATCTTTCACAACATGTCCAATCAAACTTCCCGGCAGCAACTTGAAAATGCAAAAAAAGCTGACTGAACTTTGTTTATTATTTGAATCTGATTCAGACTCCAACTCTGACTCTGATTTGGAATTGACTTGGTTAGCTTTGAATTCTCTATTGGAAAAGCAATACATGGTTCCAAGAAGACACACTCTCCACAACCCTATGTATGAAAGGCAAAAGCTTCATCTCCTCCCTAACTTAAGCTTACAGCAACTGTTGCAAACTCTATTGACTTTATTCATGAAACTTTTGGAAATGATTGAAGACCACCCCATCTTCCAGAAAAACTCTCAGAAACCTCAACAAAACCCAGCTATCCAAATTTCTGTTGCTCTTTGTAGATTGGGATAAAATTTAAATGGAGAAGCAATTCATCAATTAGCAAATCTATTCTCAGTTGGTTATGGAACAATTGACTTATAAACCAAAAGAGTCATGATTGCTATCCTATTTTTCTGTCACTTGGGCCTTTGTTGGCCAACTAAAGAAGAATGCAAGGGGATATCCCAAGTAATGGATACTGAAGGCTTTCCTGGTTGCATTGGTTTTGTTTATGGAACCACCATCCCCTTGAGTCAAAAAAACAAGCTAGATAGCAACCACTATTTTGATTGTAAAAAAAGGCAATTGATTCATTTCTTTTCCAATGAATTTGATAAAGTTTTTGATCACATAATGACCAAATATGTTGCATCTGTTTGTTTAGATACTCCATGGCCCTACAAAATTTTTGTGATAACAAAAAGAAGTTCATATCCCTCCATGCTTCCCTTCCAGGCTCTTGTCATGATTCATATGTTTTCAATTGGATGCAGATTTCCCAACAAGAAGAATATTACTTTGACCAAGATCAATACCTTCTGGCCAATTCAGCTTATGCTAGTGGGAAATATGTGGCTCCAGCATACCACAATATTTCATCTGATGATCAAGCCAAAACTGATTTCAACTATCATCTGGCCCAATCACAAGTTTAGATTGAGCATGCAATAGGAATCCTGAAAGGAAGATGGGCCAGCTTAAGGGAAATGTGAAACCAGCTTCAAAATTCCAAAGACATGAAGAGCCTCATCAACAGGATTATCATTTGTGTAATCCTTCACAAGCTTCTTGCCAACATCATAGATTAATGGGTGAAATATTTGAAAAAGATATTCCCTATCCTCCTCAAGTCATCCCAGTCTCATCTTCTACCTCATCTATGGCCATAAGAGAGGCAATTCTACCTCTCACACTTGCTCAATTTGATGAGTAGCATTTTTTTTCAAAATAGGTGAGATATCACATTTGGTTTTTGTTTTTCAACCAAGAATCCAAGGCTGACTCCCTTTTTCTTTTTCTTTTTCTTTTTCTTTTTCTTTTTCTTTTTCTTTTTCTTTTTCTTTTTCTTTTTCTTTTTCTTTTTCTTTTTCTTTTTCTTTTTCTTTTTCTTTTTCTTTTTCTTTTTCTTTTTCTTTTTCTTTTTCTTTTTCTTTTTCTTTTTCTTTTTCTTTTTCTTTTTCTTTTTCTTTTTCTTTTTCTTTTTCTTTTTCTTTTTCTTTTTCTTTTTCTTTTTCTTTTTCTTTTTCTTTTTCTTTTTCTTTTTCTTTTTCTTTTTCTTTTTCTTTTTCTTTTTCTTTTTCTGTTTCTTTTTCTTTTTTTTTCTTCTTTTTTTTTTTTGGGTGGACTTGGACAAAAACCAAAACTTCCAATCCATCCAACTCACCCCACCAAACCACTGGTCCACCTTCACTGGTCCACTCCTTCCTCCTCCTCACCAAGCATCCCCACCCGCCACCTTCACCTCACCCAGCACCTCTTCCTCACCAACCACCACCACCTCACCACCACCACCACCACCACCTTACCAACCACCACCACCTCACCTCACCTCACTCACGGCCTCCCATCCTCCTTTTGTTGGAAACCCTGGTAAGCCCACTCCCCCCTCTTCCTCTCCCTGCTCTTCATTAGTTGCTGATCCTTTGGTTGTTCAACCTTTAGGTACCCCCTGACCACCTTTCTCATCCACCCTGGTAAGACCTCCCCTCCTCTTCCTCCTCCTACTCCTCTTCCTCCTCTCCATTCCCCAGAAATTGATCCAGGCATCAATTTGAAAATTAATTTATCAATTGCTTGATTGATTGCTGCATTGGTTTGAAATCAATTTCTGGATTGATTTGCAATTTATCAAGCAATTTCTTAGCAAGCTCCCCCCTTCCCCCTCCTTCTCCTTGTCATTGTCATCTGATGAAGCTGACTTTTTTTTGGGGGGGGTTTCAGCTTTGAGCGGTATTGTGTTTTTTTTTTTTGATCATTTAGATTGGTTATTACTGAATAATGATTTTTTTTTTTTTTTTTGGATCCAATTCAATGCAACACCGTTTTGACCCCTTGTTCTCTTGACCCCTTCCCCTTTTCTGGAATCCTCATTCTTCTTCCACTGAACTCACAATGTTATACTACCAGAAAATTCCTTCTTGATCCTCACCCCAAGCACAGCAGATGCATGGGAGAGATCAATATGGAAGGAGATGGTTTGAAAAACATAAATAGAGATGGTAAGCAGAGGGCTCTTTGGCAAAAGCGGGCTCAAATGAGAGATTCTGAGATCTTTTTTGAAGTAAATGAAGATTGGTTTAACAGAAGAGTGGCTTGGTATCAACATAAACTGCAAACTTTGGATCTGTACCCTGCTATTGCTGCCAAAAAGAAAACTCAACAAACCTACCCCAAAGAGTTTGCACAAGGCAAACAGAAGATCAAACAATTCCATTTCTTCAGCACTGGAAAATTAGTTGTTCTTGATTGTTCCAATTTCCACTCTCTTGTTGCTATATTTGAATTTTTCCCATTGAATAAACTCTCTGAGAAAGAAAAGAATGACATCAACTTGGTCACAAAATTCCTTCACCAATCAAAAAGGTTTCTCAACATGGTTGGTCCCTCAAGATCTTGGGGTGGGAAAATGTGGGCAATTGGATGAAAAAAATCAATGCACCCTTCTGAGCTTTTTGGATGGTATTTGAAGACAGCAACTATTCAATCTTCCCCCCAGGAGTTTACACTTTTGAACCTTAGGTCTGACAAGGTATCACAAATTTTAGGCCAAATGTTCTGAAAATAAGCCAGACTGGCACACAATTACAACAGAGAAACCATGCTGGAAAGAAAGATCCCCTCTTTCTCTTCATTGGAATATGGATCCAAGATCACTCCTTTTGACTGTGAACCTCACATCACCTTCACCTCTGACTAGTTCTACAACTCTCCCCATATTGACAAAGGGGATGTCTCATGCTATTATTTTTTACGTGTTGTTCCAACCAAAAAATTCAATGGACAACATATCAACCACAAGGATGAATATCAAGTATCTTATGGCAAATTTGTCTTTCCTGAATTGGGATTTGGAATTAATTTCAAAAAAAAAGTTATTGTAAAAATGTTTTGGGCAGCAAACAAGGAAAAGCACTGTGATTTTCCTGCTGTTGACACCGTCACCCATACTAGGATGACCATGTCTTTCAAAATTAAAACAACCACTCTCAACACTTGAAAATACTTAAAAATTGGTCAAATATATTCTAGACCAAGAAATTTAAATAAAAATAAAAAACATTTTTTCATTGGAGGGGTTAGCAATGGTCTTAAACATTGTTGTATTTGAAAATAATTTTTTTTTCTATTTTTGAAATTTTTATCAAGGCAAACATTTCACAAGCCAAGAAATTGAGTATTTTCTTTGAATTCATCCACAGTTCTACTGCTGCCAATCCAGGCCATGGCTTTGGCTAACCTGTCTTTCTTTTCTGTAGCTAGCCTTTCCCTCTCATTTTCCAGTTGCTCTTGCTGTCAATCCTTCTCCTTTTCCTATTTTTGAAACTCCAGCTCAGCCTGGTTCATTTGCCACTCAGAATCAAACTTTTTTTGTTGAGACAAACTCAGCATTCTGTTTTTGAAAATCCATAGCCAGTTGACAATCCCACTTCTACTTTTCACATTGAATTTTTTTGGATTTAATTATTGATTTCACTGTTTGTTGGAGGAGGGGAATAGGAATGAGCTTGATTTTGAAAGCAAGGAGAATCAATCAATGCAATGACTAGAATGTTGCTTCTCCATGATATCATAAAATCCAGAAAAACTTCAAGTGTTTCTCCTCTTTTGAAAACAATTGAGGTTGATGTTGATTGAGTTGGAGGCCTTGTGCTTTCCCTTTTTGAAGGAGGTTTGTGTGGGAATGGTGTCACTCTCATTGGAAGGGGATGTGGGAGGCCCCATTGACTTGAGGTTTTGGCCATTCTGGAATGGATGAGCCTGTTTTTTTACAATCTAAATTAGTCAGGATTAACCAGACAGAAGAGAAAAGGACTTGTTTCATTACTTGAGCAGATGTTTATGGCAAAGTTGATGTAGGAATAAAATCTTCTGAATTGCCCAAGGTGTTGAGTTCTTCCACCCCAGGAAGAGAGCAATCCATGGAAGGAAGTTAGCGCTCCAAGGAAGGTTGTTTCAATGCTGATGTAGACATGATTGGAGCTGGTTGTGTTTGAATATTCACCTCCACATCTGATTTGGACCACTCATAGTTTTTTGTGGGATCATCATGGCTAGGCTGAGCATCCACAGACAAGTCCTCAGCATCAACTGAATTGGATTTTTGGGAATCAAAAGCAGTCAAAGGAGTGACATTGGCCTTCTTTACAAAGATTTAATCCATTAGAACATAAAAAGGACAAATGGAGTCCAACTTATCAACCACCAAGGTGATTCTTTTGGCTTTATTGGAGTTGGTGATGCCAAAGCTGTTAAAAAAACTAAGCAGAATGCTCCGGTCAGATTTGAGTGAGAGGATGAGGAGGAGGAATCTTGTGTTGCCAAGAGGAGCGGATCAGAGAGTCAAGGGGGGCACTCAAGTTCAAGGTGAGTAAGAACGGATGATGATATTTCAGTTGAAGTTGGCAGGATTTAAATAGTAAATACAAGCCATAATCAACATAATCAAAATGTGGTTTTAACAATAACAAGTATAATGAATAATGAATAAGAAGCGACCAAAGAACTGTCACATAATCAGTGAAAGACAGTATGCAACAAGGCAGAGACACAACAGGCCATAAGCCAGGACATAAAATCTATCAAAAGAAGAGTGACAAGTACAATACAACTGAGGCGTTAATTCAAGCTGATTTGGTGATTCAACAAACATTAAAATTAAGAAAGATCAAGATAAGAAAGGAGGTTCTTAGAGATAGGAAGTCCATTAAAAGAACTAGTGACTCAGGGTTCTATGACTACAAGAGTTTGATCAGTAATGGAAAATCAGACTACTTGAACTAGCATTCTTTCAGACTTAATCATGACTTAACCTAGAAATATTCAATAGTAGGAGGGACAACTGATTAGAGACATGAGAGACAATTTGATCATAACAAGCTACTTTTATGATGCCCATAATACCGGAGAACAGTCTTATATTTTTTTTATAGTATTTTATTTAATAATTTATTTTATATTTAAATCAAAAGGAGAATGAGGAAACTTAGTTGCCATAATTCCAACACCCCTCCCCAACTATTGACCAAAAGAACTCTTGATCCAGCTGAAAATGGTGTAGTGAGCGGTCGCTAAGTGATTGCGCAATTGGAGACTGACAATTGTGACCGGGAGATGGCGCGCGGTCAAAATCAAGGTTTGGAACTTGATGGGTTGTCCAAATGGAGCAAGGCGGGTAAGTTGGGTGAATGATGGAGAGGAAGCGGCGGAACAGAGATGGGTGTGAGCAAACAATTGCAAGATCAAATTGATCAATCGGTCACTTGAGGTATCCAAAGTATCGGACCCCTTCAAATTTGATATTTTCCAGGGAGTAGAGCTTTCCATCTGGAGTACGGAAGTATTTGAATTTGCCGTTATTGTTCCGTTCTTCCTGGCTGCTTGCTTGTGTTAGGTGGGCCACAGCAGAGGGCTTGTTTTTTGGGGCTTTGCCTGGGAACTTGATCCAGCAATTGGCGGATCAATGACTGGGTTTTTTACAATGGACGCAGACAGGAATGGTTCTGGACGCGGGGGCGGCGGCAGAAGACAATTTGGCCGAGGAGTTGAACATGGTTTGAGGAGATGGATAGTTTTTGTGACTGGATTGATCCATCTTTGTGAGATTGGTGAACAAGTAGGATTCCAATCTCTTGATGATGGACTCAAAGGATTTGGTTGCGAAACCCATGGAGACTATGTCCCTGAAGGATTGGAACTCTTCCTTTGGTAATTTCCAAAGCATCAGCAGGGTCTTAATCTGATCTTCTAGTCAAATGCCGGCCAGCAGAATTTTTTGATAAGCGAGGCGGATAGCAGGACAGAAAAGGTCTGTCTTGCTGAATTCCAGGTCAAGGAATTGATCCAGGGCAGCGGATCAAGCAGCAAGGTTGTTTCCAGCATGTTTGGTTCTGTGCAGGTTCCACAGGGCTTGTCCGTTGAATCGGTCATTGGAGGGGAGAGTGGTGCTCACAAGAGCAAGATTGTTGGTGTCAAGGTTCTGGACAATCAAGGTGTAAGCTTTTCTGTTTGCCTTCTGAAACTTGATTTTATCAATTTTGGTTTCCAACTGTTCCTCCTTGATACTTCCAGTTACAATGTCAAGGGCTTCTATTTCTTCTAACTTGGCTTCCATGGGTACAACCCATATAGCATAGTTATCAGAGGTGAGAAGAAAACGGGGGGTTGATTCCAATTTTGTTTCCATTGGTGACACACTTTAACTGTTAATTGTGTTAAAAAAATTAAGCAGAATGCTCCGGTCAGATTTGAGTGAGAGAATGAGGAGGAGGAATCTTGTGTCGCCAAGAGGAGCGGATCAGAGAGTCAAGGGGGGCACTCAAGTTCAAGGTGAGTGAGAACGGATGATGATATTTCAGTTGAAGTTGGCAGGATTTAAATAGTAAATACAAGCCATAATCAACATGATCAAAATGTGGTTTTAACAATAACAAGTATAATGAATAATGAATAAGAAGCGACCAAAGAACTGTCACATAATCAGTGAAAGACAGTATGCAACAAGGCAGAGACACAACAGGCCATAAGCCAGGACATAAAATCTATCAAAAGAAGAGTGACAAGTACAATACAACTGAGGCGTTAATTCAAGCTGATTTGGTGATTCAACAAACATTAAAATTAAGAAAGATCAAGATAAGAAAGGAGGTTCTTAGAGATAGGAAGTCCATTGAAAGAACTAGTGACTCAGGGTTCTATGACTACAAGAGTTTGATCAGTAATGGAAAATCAGACTACTTGAACTAGCATTCTTTCAGACTTAATCATGACTTAACCTAGAAATATTCAACAGTAGGAGGGACAACTGATTAGAGAAATGAGAGACAATTTGATCATAAAAAGCTACTTTTATGATGCCCATAATACCGGAGAACAGTCTCATATTTTTTTATAGTATTTTATTTAATAATTTATTTTATATTTAAATCAAAAGGAGAATGAGGACACTTAGTTGCCATAATTCCAACAAAAGCCAGTGGAGATTGACATTGAGTGGGCCTTTTTTTACTTGGCTCAATATTTCTTGATTTGCTCCCACATCTGTTTGGATGAAAGATCAAGCCTACCCTTGGTTTAATTTTTGAGTTCATTGGCCATCATGAGATAACCATTAACCTTAGAGGATGGATTTCAGCCAACTTGTGTTTCATTTTCCAATTCAAAGCAAGAATCTTTATTGGATTTAATTTTGAGGCAGTTTACCAGGATGATGTGATTGGCTCTCTTGAGCTGAATGGAACCTTTGGAATCTGATGATGGGGGGATTGCGGGATGTTGATTTCCTGGGGGATGTTTTCTTTTGTTGAGTGGACTTGTGGGGGGAGTTTTGCTGAGGGGCTATTGAAAAATAGTTTGAGGGATGAAGGGATGAAGCAATCAAGTGATGAAGCAATGTGATGAAGCAAAAAATGAGAGTTAGGATGTGATGAAAGGGGGGATGAATATATGAAGCAATGAAGGTATGAAGTTTTGAAGTGATGAAACAATGAGATTGATGAAGGGATCAAGTGATGAAGCAATGAGAGTAATGAAGCAATGAGAGGATGGATGTGATGAAAGCAAGAGTGTGATGAGGGTGATTAAGCAAGGTGAAAGCAATGAAGTGATGGGGGGATGAAATTAATGAAACAAAGAGGATATAAATAGATGAGAGTGATGAAGTGATGAGAGAAATGAAAATCAAATGTTTCAGATGAGTTTTGAGGTAAAATTTTCCCAATGAGGTCAGAGGTGAAACCGGGGCAGATGATGTGGAATGAAGTGTGGTTGAGGCGGTGAAAGCCTTTAAATACTTTTTTTGAAAAAACCCATTTATTCTGAGGTAACATTTACACGTCTGATGTGAAATAAGGGGGTTTTTTGATTTTGAATGGTGGGTTTGGAATTTCAGATTTGAGTTGAAACCCGTCATTGAAAAATGGCAGGTTTGCTTAACTTTGATACACCCTATTGAATGAGAAAAATCCAAATATCATGAAAGATTAAAAGATAAACTGCATCAAGTGCAAGAATAACAGTGTGTATCAATGTTAAGAAAACCCTCCATTTTTTAATGGTGGGTTTCAATCCAAATATGAAATTGCAAACCCGCCATCAAAAAGCACAAAAACCAACTTTTTTCACATCAGATGTGTCAAAGCTACCTTAAAATAAATGGTTTTTTCAAATAAATTATATAAAGGCCTTCAAAAGCTCAACCACCTGTCATTCCACATCATCACCCCTGGTTTCATCCTCCAACCTTATTGGAGCACTTCACCACTCTCATTGCTTCATTGCTATCCTCATCACTTCATCACTCTCATTGCTTCATTGCTATCCTTATCACGTCATCACTCTCATTGCTTCATTGCTATCCTCATCACTTCATCACTCTCATTTCTTCATTGCTATCCTCATCACTTCATCAATCTCATTGCTTCATTGCTATCCTCATCACTTCATCACTCTCATTGCTATCCTCATCACTTCATCAATCTCATTGCTTACTTGCTATCCTCATCACTACATCACTCTCATTGCTTCATTGCTATCCTCATAACTTCATCACTCTCATTGCTTCATTGATATCCTCATCACTTCATCAATCTCATTGCTTCATTTCTATCCTCATCACTTCATAAATCTCATTGCTTCATTGCTATCCTCATCAATTCATCACTACCCTAATCACTTCATCACTCTCATTGCTTCATTGCTATTGTCATCACTTCATCACTCTCATTGCTTCATTGCGCTTCATCACTTCATCACTCTCACCTTGCTTTATCACTATCATCACTTTATTGCTTTCATCAGATCCATCCTCTCATTGCTTCAGTGCTTCATCACATCCTAACTTTCATCTCTTTATTGCTTCATCACTTCATCCAACTTACTCTTTTGAAATGGCCCCTCAGAAATACTGCCCCACAAGTCCACTCAACCAATGCAAAAATCCCCCAGGAACTCAACATCCAACAATCCTCCCCCATCAGCTTCTAAAGACTCAAGTCGTCTCAAGAGAGCTCATCACATGATCCTGTTAAACTGGCTCAAAATTCCATCCAACTATGATTCTTGCTTTGAATCCAACAATGAAACACAAGTTGGCTGACCTCCCTCCTCTAAGGTTAATGGTTATCTCCTGATGGCCAATGAAATCAAGAATGAAACAAAAGGTAGACTGGATCTTTCATCCAAACAGATGCAGGAGCAATTCAAGAACTATTGAACCAAGTACAAAAAAGCGCACTCAATGTCAACTTCCACTGGCTTTGGTATCACCAACTCCAATAAAGCAAAGGGAATCAAGTTGGTGTTTGATAAGTTGGGCTCAATTTGTCCTTTTTATGTTAAAATGGATGAAATCTTTGGAAAGAAGACCAATATCACCCCTTTAGCCACTTTTGATACCCAAAATTCAGATTCAGTTGTTGCTGAGAACCTGACTGTGGATGCTTGGCCTAGCAATGATGATCCCAATGAAACCTATGAGTGGCCCCAATCTGATGTGGAGGAGGATATTCCAACAGAATCAGCTCCAATCATTTCTACATCAGCTTTGATCAACAATTCAAACCCTTCCTTGGACCCCTCACTTCCTTCTTTGGATTTCTCTCTTCCTGGGGTGGAAGAACTTAAGCACTTGGCCAACAAGCAGCAAGTTATTCCTGTATCATTACCATTTTCATCATCTGCTCAAGTAATGGACCAAGATCTTTTTTCTTCTGTCTGGTTTGTTGGAGTATATTCATATCTCCATATTTTACTTTATTTCTGTTCTATTCATATCTCTACTCTGTCTCACATATCTCTTTCTACTCTTTCCTCCTATGTGACTCCCTACTCATTTCCTTTACATGTCACACACTGAACACACCAAAATCATCCTCACTCAATCTCTAGACGCGCGCCCTTTCTTTCTTTCACACTCAATACTCGTTGAACTCTTAGCATGTCACACTACACGTGACATCCAGTCATGGCGCCTCTACCTGAGGACAGAGTTTGAGGAAATTTGAAGGACTTCTTTCCTTATCCATCTACTTTACCACTCATCTCTGTTATTCCTCAGCCCAACATGATTATGAGCCAAGAGACGCACTGTAAGACAGAATAGAAGGATCTGATAAACTCACATTATTGTAATAGAACCATCATGGACAAAATTCAAAACTCGCATCCTGTCCTAAAGACACCCTCAATTATTCCATTAAACTCCCCTGGGTCCGAATCAAACTACCTCAATTGGGAGATGTTTCTGAGGATACATTTCCAAGCTTCTGGCGTTGGTTATCTCCTTAAGAACAATTTGCCAAAGGGTGAAAACTGGTCAAAAGACAACTTGGCGGTCTGCTCAGTTATATCCAGGTCAATTGGACTTTCAAACTTCCAATTTATTAGAAAACATGAAGAGAGCGCAATTGGAATATGGAAATCACTACAAGAAGCACATCAGGAGAATTCCTCAGGAGGCAGGATGTACTGGCTTTGTAAATATCTCTTAAAAAATTTGAACAACAAAGATATGACAACCCACCTTTCCAAGATAGTCTTGTATGGAAAGAAACTCTTTTTGCTCATCACTCCCAAGAATCTGCTCACAGCTGAAAACCTTCAATCTACCGCTATACTGTTGTCGCTTCCCAATGACTGGCTAGGCTGTGTCTCTAGCATGATGAATGAGAAATCAGTTCCCTCTTCAAAATTGATCAACGCATTGAAGCAAGAACATCTCAGAAGGCAAACCAGAAATGAAGACAACTACGCGATTAACTCTGTTAAAACCCTGACAACCAATCCTAGAATTCAAAATTGACGTGATTGGGAGGCTCAAGGCTTCTCAAAAAGGTACTTCTGCACTAACTGCAAAATCAAGGGTCATTTGTTTGCAAGATGTGCAGAAGTCCTTGAGGCGCTGGAATACTGCAAAAAAATCAGAAAATCTCAGAAAAACTTTCTGCCTGGTTCCAAACAAGCCAAAGCAAATCTGAAAAAAGCAAAAGAAAAATCAGATGATGATAACGACAATGACCACTTCACCGACTCCAAAATCATCATCCATGCAGGGTATGCCTCGTGCAATCTCACCACCTCAGTTCAATCTCACGGGCACGATTTCAACCTGGATTCAGGATGCTCCCTGTCAACGACCCCATATGACTGGCAAGTGAAAAAGAAGAGATCCAACTTGACCGCCGTTTGAATTGCTGACAGAACAAACATATCTGCAAATAAGGAGGGTTTTCTTTCACTCCCATTTGCACGAGTTCAATCTCTAGTGGTTCCAGATCTCCACAAACCCCTACTTTCAGTTTCCAGTCTTTGCAATGCCAGCTTTCTTGTAATCTTCTTGTCCAACACCTGCAAGATTTTTAAAAACTCAATCTCAAACATAAATACTGCACTGGTTGCCAGCGGGTACAGAAAGGGTAACCTTCATTATCTACCTCAAGACAAAGTAAGCTGCAAGGAATCAGTCCTGTCTGCCAGCACACAAACATCTGACAATAGCCTTTTTGGCTACAATTGCAGACTTTCCCATCTGAACCTGAAGTCCCTGCAAAAACTGCTCAAATCCAAGGATATTTGTCCTGATCCCAACAATGAGTCCAAGGTACAAAAATGCACCACCTGTATTGAATCAAAAATGACAAGAACACCGTTTCATTCTTGACTGAGCTATAGATCCAAGCAACCGGGGGAAATTATACACTCAGACCTTTAAATTTTTGACACCACATCAAGAGAAGGATACAATTATTTCATTACTTTCATGAATGACTGCTTGAAGGCATTATTTGCATACCCATTGCGTCAAAAATTGGATTCCTTCAAGTCAACCAAACTCTTCTTCTCCTTTCTTGAAAACCAATTTTTGCACTCTATTAAATCCCTCAGAATGGAAAACAGCGGGGAATACCTTAACAACAAAATGTCATCCTTCCTCACTGAAAGGGTGTGCAACACAAACCTAGACCTCCCCACTTTCCTCAGCTCAATGGTGTTGCGGAAATCTCTAACAGGACAATCCTCAACGTAATTGGCTGTTTGCTCTCCGCTTCCAACCTTCCCAATTCTTTCTGGTCTGATGCCCTCAATCACTCCCTCTTTAGTTTCAACTCCTATCCCTGCAAAAACACTCGTGGTTTCACCTCACCAAACTCAATCCTTGCCGTCAATGACATTCCAATCTCCTATCTTCATCCTTTTGGCTGCCTCACTTGGTACAAAATCCTGGAGGCTAACTGAACCAAACTGTCTCCCAAAGGAAAACCCTCAGTCCTTCTCTCCTATCTCCCTCAAGGCAATGGCTACCGCATCCTTGACCTATGCACCAAAAAAATGATTAAGTCTAGGGACTTTATCTTTGACAACTCAACTTTCCCATACAGCCAACCTCTCCAGAAAGCTGACACGGACTCCTCAACCATTCCTGTCACTCTTCCTTGGCCCCATCCTCCCTCAACCCCTGACCCTCCATCTCTCCCGGTCCCCCCAAACCCCCCTTCTTCTCCTCCCTCCTACTCCCCCATCCCTCTTTCTTCACCTTCCTCGCTTCTGTACAGAGACTCAGAAAAGCCACAAATCTCTCCTGCTTGCCCCCCTTTGTCACATATGGTGCGCTTCCTTGCTCCACTAGCCCCGCCATGTCTGATGACTTGGAGATGATGGCTCCCGTTTCCCTGTCTCCAGTTCTACCTCCCCTCTCCTTCTTCCATTTTTATCTCCCCGCTTCATTCCCCCCCTCCCCTTCTCCCTCCCCTCCATCCTCTCCTCCACCCAAGCTGCGCCGCTCCACCAGACCAAGGCGTCCTCCATTGCGCTTTGGGACGTACTCGCGCTCTGCCTCCGTCAAAGACAATATCTGGGCGCCCACGACCTGGAAACAACTTCTGAAGTCTCCTCACCAACACCGCTGGATCATGTTGGCTCGCAAAGAGCTCTCCTCCCTCCAGGGTATGAATACCTGGACTCTTGTCCCCCCGCCAAAGGGTCAGAAGATCATCAAGTCAAAATGGGTCTTCAAAGTCAAACAACGCCCCAACGGCTCAATCCTCAAGCTCAAAGAGCGCCTGGTTGCCATGGGGTTCACTCAGGTTCACAGTCTTGACTTCTCCAAAGTTTTTGCTCCAACTCTCCGTCTGGAGACCCTCTGTCTCCTCCTTACCCTACTAGGCGCAAACAATTGGGTTGGCTGGCAAGCTGATTTCAAGACAGCTTTTCTGAATGGCTTCCTGGATGAAACGGTTTATATGTCTCAACCACCCAGTTTTGAGGACCCTCTCCACCCCAACTGGGTCTGCAAGGTCTCAAGGGCAATCTATGGGCTGAAGCAATCCCCTCAAAAATGGAATATTGAACTGAACACCACCATTTTATCTTTAGGTCTCTCCCTTTCCTCTTACAACCCGTCCCTCTATTTTAAAATTGTTGATGGTACTCTGGTGGGTGCTCTCACTGCGCATGTTGATGATCTGGCAATTGTTGTTACTCCGGATTTTGTCTCTTCTTTCATCTCTGAGATTGGCCAGCGTTTCACAATTGGTTCTGACAAAGATCTCAATCTCTTCCTCTCAATCTCAATCCGTTGTGATATGGTGAGTAGGACGGTCTCGCTGTACCAATCTCACTACATCTCTACCATTGTCTCCACCTTTCTACCCCCAAACTCTCCGCCTACCAAGTCCCCAACATCAATGTCTTTCAAAACCTTGCAGAAGCGCAACCCATCTGAGCCTGCCTTTCCGGCGCAGTACAGTCAGCTGATCAGATCTCTGCTCTGGATCTCCCAATGCACAAGGCCCAATTTATCCTTTGCGGTAAACAAACTATCTCAATTTCTTCAAGAACCGTTGGTTGAGCACTGGGAAAGCGCGCTACGCGTGCTCCGTTTCTTAAACTCCACCAAACATTATCATCTGATGCTTGGCCGTTCCTCTCTCAAGCTCTTGGGCTACTCTGATTCCAACTGGGCCAAGGACAGGGACAAACAACGCTCCATCTCTGGCTACACCTTCCGCCTGGGCATTGGCGCTATCTCCTGGAGGTCCAAAAAGCAACCCACCGTGTCCCTATCAAGCTCCAAGGCTGAATACAAAGCCCTCTCCAACTCTTGCAAGGAAGGGCTCTGGCTCCGGAACATTCTATGTGAACTCCGAATGCGTGACTCCTTGCCCGTTCCCATCTACGTTGACAAAAAAGGATCCAAATCCATGGAAAGAAACCCCAAGCATCATTCCCGGACAAGGCACATCAACACCCCTCATCACTTCATCAGGGAATGTGTTGCACAGGGCGTTTTTATGGTTCATCATGTCAGTACCAAGGACATGCTTGTGGATATGCTAACCAAGCCTCTGAACCATGTCCTCCTGCAAGCACATCAGCAACTATTTGGTCTCAGCGGTGGTGGTTAGCAAGGGGGGGTGTTGGAGTATATTCATATCTCCATATTTTAATTTCTTTCTGTTCTCTTCATATCTCTACTCTGTCTCACATATCTCTTTCTAATCTTTCCTCCTATTTGACTCCCTACTCATTTCCTTTACATGTCACACACTGAACACACCAAAATCATCCTCACTCAATCTCTAGACGCGCGCCCTTTCTTTCTTTCACACTCAATACTTGTTGTACTCTTAGCATGTCACACTACGCGTGACATCCAGTCATGGCGCCTCTACCTGAGGACAGAGTTTGAGGAAATTTGAAGGACTTCTTTCCTTATCCATCTACTTTACCACTCATCTCTGTTATTCCTCAGCCCAACATGGTTAATCCTGACTGATTTAGTTTGTAAAAAAACAGGCTCATCCATTCCTGAATGGCCAAATACTCAAGCCAATGGGGCCTCCCACATCCCCTTCAAATTAGAGCAATGACGTTCCCACACAAACCTCCTCTTCAAAGGGAAAGTCAAAGGCCTCAAATTCCATCAACCTCAACCCTAATAGCCCTCAAAAGGGGAGAAACACTTCAAATTTTTCTAGCTTTGAGGATATCATGGAGAAGCAAGATTCAAGTAAGATCATTGATTGATTTTACTTGCTTTAAAAATCAAGCTCATTGGTATTCCCCTCCAAAAAACAGTGAGATCACAAATAGAATCTGAAAAACTTCAATTTGAAAAGGAGAAGGGGAATTGTCAACTGGCTCTGGATTGTCAAAAGTGGAAAGATGAGATTTTGGCTCATCAACACAAGTTTCATGCTGAGTGGAAAATCAAACAGGCCAAGCAGGAGTTTAAAAAAGTGGAAAAGGAGAAGGATTAAGAGCAAGACCAAATCAAAAAGCAGAGGGAAAGGCTAGCCACAGAAAAAAAGATAGGTTATTGGTAGGCATGGCATGTATTTGTAGCAGTGGAACTGTGGATGAAATAAATGAAATTACTCAATTGCTTGGTTTGTAAATATATTTAGTTTGATAAAAATTTCAAAAATAAAAACAAAAAAAATATTTTTTGATTTCAACAAAGTTTGGGAGTATTTTTAACATCACCAATGAACATATTTTTTTATTTTTATTTATATTTTTTTCCTAAGATATATTTTGCCACTGGCCAGGTCCTTGCAAGTGTTTTGAGTTGTTATATTGATTTGCATGGACATGGCCATCGTAGTATGGGTGGCAGTATCCACTGCAGGAAAAGTAAAATTTTTTTACTTGTTTTCTGCCCAAACCATTTTCACAATACCCTTTTGTTTGAAATAAATCCCAAAACCCACATCTGGGAACACGAATTGGCTTTCAGATTCTTGATATTCATCCTTGTTGTCAATAAGTTTTCCATTCAATTTTTTGGTTGAGACCGCAAGTAAAAAGGAATAGTCAGAGAAATCACCTTTGTCAATATGGGGAAAGTTGTAGAAGGAGTCTGAGGTGAAGGTGATGTGAGGTGAGAAGTCAAAAGCAGTAAGGCCAGATCCGAATTTCAATGAGGAGAAGGAAGGGATGTTTTTTTCCATCATGGATTCACAGTTAGAATCAAATGCAAGTTTGGATAATATTTGAAAAATTTGGCCCAATATATGAGAGACCTTGTCAGACCTAAGGTTCTAAAAATAATACTCTTTAGGGGAGGATTTGACAGCATCTTTCTCCAAATATTGTCCAAATAGTTCAGAAGGGTCAATCAATTTTTGCCATCCAATTGCCAACATTTTCCCACCCCAAGATCTTGAGGAACCAACAGTGTTGACAAATTTATTGGATTGGTGAAGGAATGTTGCTACTGATTTGATGTTCTTCTTCTCTTTCTCAGAGATTTTATTCAAAGGGATGAATTAGATGATGGAAACCATAGTCTCATGATACAATCAATCTTGAACATATAACTTTCCAGAGCTGAAGAAATGTAACAGTTTGATCTTCTGTTTGGCCTGTTCCAACTCTTCAGGGGTGGGTTTTTGACTTTTATTGAAAATGGATGGATAAAGGTTCAAGGGACATAGTTTGCGTGAAGATCAAACAGCCTTTTCATTTATTGTATCCTCAGTCACTTCCAATGCAATTTTTGAATCCTGCATTTGAGCTCTCCTTCTCTGGAAAGCCGTTTTCTTCCAACTTCTCTGTATTTTTTTCAAACTATCTCCTTCCATCTTTTTCCCTACAAATTTTATACTTTGATTTAGGTGAGGATCAAGATGAAAATCCATAGGTTGTAACATTTTGAGTTTGGTGGGTGAAGAATGGGCCTTCAAGAAAGGGTTTTCAGAGCAGTGGAATTTCCAATTTCATTGCATTGAATAAAAAAAACAGTCATTAGTCTGGTATAAACCACTTAGATCATCAAAAAACATAGAAAATGAAAAAAATTATAGCGGCAATTCTCCTACCAAAAAATAAAAAATAAAAAATAAAAAAATAAAAAACAATCATCAGTCCAGTTTAAACCACTTAGATGATCAACCAACATAGAAAATAACAAGAACATTACCGGTAATCTCCTACCAAATAAAAATTCAGTCAACTGATAAAGAACTGGGAGGAGGAGGAGGAGCTGAAGGGGGGGAAGGCCACCAGTTGGTGAATTGATGGATTGCTTTATTGGCAAGAAATCAACCATTTGCTTGCCAATCAATTGCTTGCAGGTTGACCAATTGATCAATCACTTGCCAATCACCCAGCAAGGTGGTGGTGGGAAAAGATGTGGAGCAGGAGGAGGGGGAAGAAGGAGAGCAGGGGGAGGAGGAGGGGGGGCTTCTACTGGTGGTTCCAAGCAAGGGGGCTTACTGGTGGGGCTGAACAAGGAGGGATGAACGGCCTTGAACTTGTATAAGGAGGAGGAGGGGGGGGAGGTCAGCTCCAATGAATCAAGGATTAGGAGGGGGGGCTTACCTGTGGCACTGAGCAAAGAAGAATAAGGAGGAGTTTGACTGGGTGAACTTGGAGGTAGGTGGAGGTGGATTGTGAGGTGATTTGGTGAGGAGGAGGGAGGTGTGGACCCGTGGTTTGATTTGGTGAGTTGATGGTTTTGTGAGGAGGAGGGAGGATTGGACCGGTTTTTTGGTGGGGTGAGTTGGCTGGTTTGAAAGTTGTCATTCTGGTTTTTGTGTAGGTCCACAAGAAAAAATAAAAAAAAATGGGAGTCAGCCTAGGATTCTTGGTTAAACAAACAAAACAAAAAAAATTTGGTGATGTTATTTTTTACCTATTTAAAAAACCAATGCTACTCATGGTGATTTTATTTTTTACCTATTTAAAAACCCAATGCTACTCATCAAATTGAGAAAGTGTGATGGGTAGAATCCGCTCTCTCATGGCCAAAAATGAGGTAGAAGATGAGACTGGTATGACTTGAGGAGGATCAGGAGTATCTTCTTTGAATATTTCTTCCCATTCATCTTTGATGTTGGCAAGAAGGTTGTGAAGGATTACACAAATGATAATCTATTTGTTGAGGAACTCCATGTCTTTGCAAGATTGGAGCTGGTTTTGCATCTCCCATAAGCTGGCCCATTTTCCTTTCAGGATTCCTATGGCATGCTCAATCCAAACTTTTGATTGGGGAAGATGATAGTTGAAATAAGTTTTGGCTTGATCATTGGTTTAAACACTGTGGTATGACAGAGCCACACATTTCCCACTAGCATAAGCTGAATTGGACAGAAGGTATTGATCTTGGTCAAAGTAGTTATCCCTTTGTTGGGAAATACGCATCTGATTGAAAACATATTAATCATGACAAAAACCTGGAAGGCCAGCATGGAGGGATATGAAATTCTTTTTGTTATCAAAAACAGGTTTTAGTGCCACAGAGTATCTATACACACCAATAAAAAAAATTTGTTCACTGTATTATCAAAGTATAATTGCCTTTTTTACCAATCAAAATAATGGTTGCCATCTAGCTTTGGTTTTTGACTCAAGGGGATATTGGTTCCATAAAAATAACCAACGCAACCAGGAAAGCCTTCAGTCTCCATTACTTGAGATATCTCCTTGCAGTCTTCTTTGGTTGGCCAAAAAAGGAACATGTGACGGGAAGATAGGATAGCAATCATGAATATTCTGGTGTATAAGTCAATGCATCCATAACTGACCAAGAATATATTTTCTAATTGATGAATTGCTGCTCCATTTCCATTTTATCCCAATATACAAAGGGCAATGGCCAGTTGGATAGCTGGATCGCGTAGATGATTCCCAGAATTTTTCTGAAAGATGTGAGGGTCTTCAATAATCTCCAGAAGTTTCATGAAAGAAGGCAATGAAGTTTGGAACAGTTACTGGAAGCTTAACTTGGGAAGTAGGTGAAGCTTTTGACTTTCATAAATAGGTTTGTGGATAGTTTTTCTTAAAAGACTTTGATGATTCTGTGAAAACAGGACCACTGCCAGTTCATTGCGAGAACATGAGTTATGATGTGAACAATGACAACTTGGGAATGAAACAAGAAAAAGAGTCCAATGGGGAATACCAACGGTTGTATTGGGCTGATAATACTCAGTTATGAAGAACAGGTGAGGACTTGGCTTGAGGACAAGGAAAATGGAAGGTCTGAGAGGTCTTGGAGAGTCAGGAATCGATGAAAACAAATGAGAAAGAACAAAATGAGAATGAATCTGGGCGAAGATACTGTCAGTAGATTGAGATGTACATTGGATCACCAATTACAGGATCGTACCAGTTGAGATTCATTGAGAGACTTGATTGGTAGATCTTGACCCTACAACAACAATGGTCTTGAGGGATGGATGAGTGGTAATGGTCATAGAACAATCAATAACCAGAAGGAATCCTGCCGTCCTTTGAAATCTGGAGAGGCCTGTCATGCCTGTCATGTGAGAGGAATTTGATCACGCTGGTACTCCATGTATGAAGTACGAGCACTGGGAGAGAGCTTGAGTGAGTTCCAACATGTCTTTGTGGAACCATGTATTGCTTTTCCAATAGAGAATTCAAAGGTTACCAAGTTGATTCCAAATTGGAGTCTGAATCAGAGTCAAATAATAAAAAAAGTTCTGTCACCTTTTTTGCATTTTCATTTTTCTGCTGGGAAGTTTGATTGTACATTTTGAGAAAGATGGTGATGTGATAGTGATGGAATGTGTGAGAAGTGATGGAGATGTGAAGCAATGGAGATGTGAAGCAATGGAGATTTGAAGTGATGTAGATGTGAAGCAATGGAGATGTGAAGTGATGGAGATATGAAGCAATGGAGATGTGAAGTGATGTAGACGTGAAGCAATGGAGATGTGAAGCAATGGAGAGGTGAAGTGATGGATATTTGAAGCAATAGGGATGTGAAGTGATGGAGATGAGATGTGTGTCATGCTTATTGATTTGATGAGTTGGAGATGTGGATGGGTGTTTTTCATTCCATGGATGGTGGATGGATGAAATGGCAGGTTTGATGCTTGAAAACCCCCATTTTCATGAAACCCGCCATTTTGAAATACACAAGTTAGGGTGTATGTGTATTCCAGAAACCGCCATTAAAAATGGCGGGTTTGGTCAAAAAAATGGCTGGTTTCTAATGGAAGTTTTGCTAACTTTGATATTCCCTAATCAAAGGAATATGGAATAATGATTTCTTTACATAAAAATAAAAATCTCCAATTGAATTTAAATACTCTTTTTCAAATCATAATTTTTTCTAAAAAATTTCAAATAAAAATATTCAATGTGAAGAATTTCAATTTTGTAAAATAATTCAACAAAAAATACATCAAATTCAAGAATAATAAAGAAAAGGTCAAAAATTTATTTCTTTGAATAAAATGAAATATATCTGCAGGAATGTAGATCACCTTCTAAATAATTTAAAGAATGATTCAAACATGAATAATACACTCTTTTTTTGAGATGAATTCACATATCTTTAAAAATTCCAACAAGCACTTTTCAACTATGAGAAAAAAAGGAAAGATTGATTTATCTTTATTTAAAGATATCAGCTTTTGATATTTTTTTTATTATTGTTGCACTTGATGGATTTTTTTTTAATTTTTAATGGTAACTAAAACCCTCTAATTACATAGATTTATGTGGAATTTTTGTACAATTTTTTCATTTTTTGTAAAATGACATTTACACTCATCAGAAATAATGAGTTTTGTTCAAAGAAATAAATTTTTAGCTTAAGCGTTCTTATTATTCTAACTAGTCTTTTCCCCCAGATTAGGGGAATGGATTAAATAAAAAGTAATTGAAACCAACAGATGTGATATTTTTTTAAGAATAAAAAATTTTAATCAAACATCAAATTAGGGGAATGGATTAAAAAAATAATGAAATGAAAAATTGTCAAAGTATTTCAATAGATAAGAAAGTAAAAAAATCTTGGTATGTAATTTCAGTTGGTGATAGAATTCAAAATTTTATGTTAATCCAATTCAATGAAAAAAATTGACAGGAAAAAATGGAATATTTTTTTGGCAGTTTTAATCAACTAAACAATTTGGGAAAAATTTTGAAAAAAAAAATTCCCCCAAAAAATGGAGACCCATTGGGGATAAAATGTGGAATTTTAATTTCAAAATCAGATTGATTTGTCTGCCACAACCCCCCCGCCCCCAAAAAAAACATACTTTCAAAAAGATTCAATGATCACAGTCAATAAAATTTGTTATTAGCCAAAAATCATGAGAGAAACTCCCAAAAACAAAAGAGGTCAAAAATGAATCAAGGTCCATGATAAAGCACATTTAGAACCTCATGGTAAAAAATATTATCAGTCTCAAAAGACCTTTGGTTGTCTGGTCTCTGTGATAAAACTACTCTTGTTGATTGGCTTGATCTCCTCCTTGAAAATTCTAAATATAACTACCCATGGCTGATAACTGGATCTTGAAGATAAAGGCCAAAATTTGAAATTTTCTTAACTTCAGACATATTCATTTTCAAAGAGAAGGCCAAATTTACTTGAAACTGTTTGCAAATTAATTTTAATGGAAGACCATTTTCACCTTGTTCAGAAATCAAAGGGATGCATTGAATGGCAACAACTCTTCCCATGGAATCACCTGTTGCTATCTTTGAAAATATAATATTTGTTACCAATATTTCCAAAAGCAAGCAAATCCCATTGCAAAGGTCAATTTTACAATCCATATTCCTTAACATTATTATTGGGGCACCAAATTTCAGAGTTAAGCTATGGGAGGAAATTTTGGAAGAAATAAGGCCAATTTTAAACTTGCGACCTAAAAAGTGTTGCGTGGCGCAATTTGCAGCCCTTTTTGGGTTTGGAATGGAAAAAAAAATAAAAATTTGTAGAATATATTTATTTCATATATATATATATATTTAAATGATTATTTTTAATTTAATTAATTAGCTTATTTTTTATATATTTAAATATTTATTCATTTATTCAATTTTGTTTTGATTTATTTATTTATATTTTATCTATATTTGTCTTTTTAATTTAATTAATTAATTTATTTTTTACTTATTTATTTTGAACTTATTTATTTTTTGATTTATTTTATTTGATTTGTATATATATTTTTTTATATTTATGTTTTTAATTTAATTTAATTGATTTATTTTGAATTTTTACTTTTTATTTTTTTATTAAAATCAAAGAAAGAAATAATAGATAAAAAATTTTAAAAAAAGTTAAAATATATATATATGTATGTATGTATATAATATAACTGTTTGCAAATCAGATGGGTTGCAAACAGCATTTCAAAAACTTTGAAAACTTCAGGGTTGCAAATTTAACATTGGAAAAGAAATAATTATTGAGGAACTCTTGTTGGTAAAGGTTTTGTGTTTCATCTCCAAAAGATTCATGGCTTGAGTAATTTTTCATTTTATCATTTTCTTCATTTGCAGTGATTGAATTAAAAATTTATTTATTTATCTTGTTTACAGAAGTATTCTTGCAACATAGGATCATACATTCCATTAGACAACAATTTTGAAGTTAGCAGAGGTGAACTTCTTGAAAGATAATGCTGATTAAAATCTTCACATAATGATCTTCCCTATTACCATGAACAGCCTTGTTTTCTGGAATCAAAATATTTTTTAACCCTCAATCATATGTTAACCATCTCCAACATCAATTAAGAAATTCTGGATATCAGCATCACCTGCAGAAAATATATTTGAAGTGAGGTTCAAGGCTTGGAAATATCTCCAGAAAACTGAATTTACTAAACTTGCATCAACAATTTGTGGAAATGTACCTTTTTGAATTGTTAGAATTATTGACCCACAAGCTTAGTCAAAGAGCAGTATTTAAAGAAAGAGAAATGCTGAGACAATAATTTCTTATGATTGATTCTTAATCTGAGGCAGAGGCAATGGTACACTTGTGAATGTGAATGAATGGATGAATGAATGGATGGAAAACAGCAGGGATAAGAGCTCCTTAAATACAAAAGATGCTGCTCATCAGGAGCTCATTTAATGAAAAGCAAAATTCAAAAATTGCGCCCCAAATGTGCTCTACAGGCTCTACAAGCCCTTTTACTTGGTTTGGGCTTACTCAGCCCTTTTGGCATTAGTTCTTAACCCTTTTGACCAGCCTTTACTGGTCAAATTTTGGTGTTTCCACCCTCACAGGGCTGAACCAGCCCCTTGCTGTTCAGATCCTGACCAGTTTTCTGTTACAACCGGCCCTGTTACCCCTTGCAACCTCACATACTGGCTTGTTGCCTCATGCAACCAGCCCCTGGACCCACAAATGAGCCAGTTGGGACCCAGAACTCATCTGGGTCCAGTCTCAAAGTCACACAGGGAGGGTCCCAACTGGCGGACATGCCGTCCCCCCCTCTTTCCTACCTAGGTGACCAGAAGGGGTGTTCAAATCCCCTGCTGGTTGCCTGGGACAAACTTTTCCCCTGGCAGACCAACAGATTAGTGGGCTGGAGGGGGATCAGGTCTCCCCAGCCCTTGGCGCCTCCCCCTCAATAATGGGGGGGGGGGGGGGGGGAGAGCACCCCGCTTGTTTGTTTCCTTCCACTTTGCACAGGTGGGAGGGTGATGAAATCCTCCCCAGCGCCAGTAGCCTTGATGAAACCGGCCTGGGCCGTATTGAAATTTAAGTGGGCTGGAGGGGGATCAGGTCCCCCCAGCCCTTGGCGCCTCCCCCTGGTAAAGGGGAGGGGGGAGAGCGCCCCGTTGTTTGCTTGCTCTGGTGGGGGGGTGATTAAATCCCCTCCCATTTCTGATTGTCTTGCTTCAACCAGCCTGGGTGGTCTTGGTGGCTGGTCTGGTAGAGGAGCAACCAGCAATCCTTCCTCCCCCTCGCAAACAAGCAAGGGGAGCAAGGGAGGCAGGGGCCGCCAGCCCCTGCAGGTGCAAACAGCCAGGTGGCGCTACCAGGGCCGTGGCCCTGCACACAGTGGCTGGGGGGAGTCCAAAAGGAGTCCCCTGCCCCCTACGACGGCCCAGCGCAGGCCATTGGGCCCCAGGTGAGAAACAAGCAGCCCCAAGCGGGCCGCAACACGGGTGGCAGCCCCAATGGGCCGCAAAGGCCCAATGACCTCAAAAAACATACTTTGGCAGGCCAGCCCATCTGGACAAGTATGTCCCTAATGGTCCTTGGGCCCATAAATGCCCATATAAGCCCATCAAGGCCCATGTCCCAATTGACTTGGAAAATGTGTTTTGGCGCCCAAATGCCCAAAACCAATAACATCCACGTGACCCATGTGATGTTCAATGGGCCTTGGGGGCCCATTTGTGCATCCCATTTGGATTACACACCAACATGCAGATTAAATGAGTGAATCTGTATTTTAACATGAATCACTTGTAGAATTTGCCTAAAGTCCCCACCAAGAGCCATGAATTTACTACCAAAGGGTATATTGGAATCCATGATTTCCTGTATTAGTCTGTCAACAAGCTCATGAGCATGCCTATGACTCATAGGTGCTTCATCTTAGATTATCAAATGTTCTAATTTGAGAGCTTGAAGTCTTTTTGGATGCTTTGAAATTATTGATACAGACTTGTGATCAATTTTCAAAGGGATTGCAAAGTTGAGATGAGCTGTCCCTCCATTTGGTAGATTCTTGGCAGCAACTCCACTACCAGCAAATGCCAGAGCTATTGCCCCTGTTGATCAAATTCAAGCCAAAAAAATTATACAGAAAGTTTTTTCCGGATCCCCCAGTTCCATCAATAAAGAAGCAAGAAGACTTCAAATAGTTGCATGCATTCATTATCAGGTCAAAAATATGTATCTGTCTATGATTCATCAAAGAAACATTTTCAAAGTTTGATTGAGGTATTGTAGAATTTTTTTTCTTCTGGAAGGAGCCAGTTCCTGTTTTTTGTTGTAAATCCAACTGTCTGTTCAAGTCTTGGAAGATTGGGGAAAGTCCCTTCAACACTGGTTCCCATATTTTGAAATGTTATCAGATTGATTTCTTTCAATATTTCATTTGATAGAACCATTTTGTCTCTGATTCTAGAATAAACAAAATCATCAAAAATTGAATTTAATCATAATTTCCATAATCTAAGGGGGTTTTCTGGTTGAAAAAGTGCTAATAGCATTCCAAATAAACTCCTTTGATGATATTGATGGATAGATTCATCAACTTCAATTATATTTGATTCCAATTGGAAATCATCCTCAAGTAGACCCTTGGAAAAAGTTGCTACTCTGAACATTTATTAAAAAACCCCATTGAACTGTTTTAGGTGATCAAAAGAAGTTTCACCAACTGAGTCATTCAACAAAAATCTTAGAAAAAACCTTCCTGCATCCGCAAGATAAACAGTGTAAATAATTTCAATTGAATAACCTCCGTGTCTAGGTGTCCATTATATTCTATGGGAATTCCAGGTGAAATTTTGAGGAAATTCAGAATTTTTTAACTTTCTTTCAAATGGATCAGTGGGATTCCTTCTAAAATATTCAGTGAGAATGGTCTTGGCTTGTCTTGATCTTTGAAGAACTTCATCCAGGGTGTCACACAACCACCCCACCTACTATAGGGCAATCTTAGATGATTGTGAGTGCAAAGGAAGAGACTGATTGCAAGTGCAAGTGCAAGGTAGCAAAGCTACACTCATTCCTCCACCAAACAGTTGCCCTTCCAGAATCTTTATGGTAGAAGCCCAAATTTCTCTTCTATTCATGTAGCACCTGCTCAACCTGGTACCAATTACCTTAATCACATTCATTCTCTTCAAACGCAACTTTGAACCAATCTTGAAGCGGCAAACCAGCGCTTAAAGGAACAAGCAGACCAAATTTGCAATTTGGCCCCAACCTTTGCAGTAGAAGATCAGGTATGGCTTGATGCTGGCAATATTTGCAGTACTTGCCCAACCCAAAAACCCACTGAAAGAAAACTTGGCCCCTTCAAAGTCAAATCAGTCATTTACCCTGATGCTTTTAAACTCACCTTACCTGCTAAATGGAAAGGTATCCACCCGGTCTTTCATGTGTCTCTCCTAGAGCCAGCTTGAGTCTTATACACGGGCAAGACTCATCCCCCTCCTGAACCGGTAAGCATCCAAGATCAGTTAGAGTGGGAAGTAAGTTGTATTCTGGAATCCAGGTTACACATAGGAAAATTTCAATACCTAGTCAAATGGACTGGCTTCCAGTCTGACAAAGATTGCACCTGGTGGGAACCAGCCCATAACCTTTTCAACTCTTCCAATTTGATTCAAGAATTTCATGCAAGTTACCCTTGCAAACCTTGCCAATCATGACTCCAATCCCATTCTGCACTTCCATCTAATTCCAACCCATCAATCTCATCCCATTTCCTTACTTAATCTCCTTTTCAGTTCCTAAAAATTATCCATTTTCTTTTCACAATCTTTTATTCTTTCAAGTTTTTTTATTTCAAATAATATATATATATATATAATAATAAAATAACCTATATATATTATAATAAAATAAGATTACAAATAAAATACATTTTTACAAAGTTTCCTTTACTTCTCTTTCCGCTCCCTCCCAATTTTTGGTCAATTCCCCTACCAGTGACCTAAATTAATCCAAATCCTTGTCTTTTATCAGAGAAGAAATCCTTTTTAACACCATTGCTTGCGTCACCAAGGTTCCTTTCAAAGTTTTCCTTGCACCTTGCAGTCCAAGCCCTCTTTGACCGGGCATTCCATGAACCTTCCTCCAAGAGCTCCTCATATGCTCTCTTCCTTTGGAACCTTGAAAAACCTTCTTCAACATTCCCAGTTAATCACCTTGCATCATTTTCAATGGGCACTTTGACTTTCACCCGGTTCTCTCCATCTCAGCCTTCAATTTCATTCCATTCCATTCTACCCTGTTCCTCTATCTCTCATTCTGTTCCATCCCTTCCCTCTGTCCCATTTCCTTCTTCTTCATTTCCTTCCCTTTGTTCCATATCACCCTCTCCTTCAGCCATTATCCCTTCCTCCCTTGCTTCTTTGACTACCACCAATTCCTCAGCTTGCACTTTGCCTCACACCTTGGGATTCATCTGATTCATCTTGAATTTGGACAACAATCCAATATACAGTGGCAGCGGCGTAGGCGTATTAGTAGTGTAACTTCTGAATTGTGGCATTAATATCAAGAAAAACAATTATATTAGTTCCATTTCTTTTTATTTTTATTTATTGTTAGTCTCTAAGCCTTAAACTTACCAGGGTTTTGGATTCCTAAGAATTCAATCTCTGGCACTTGCAGTATATGATAGTTCACTTGCAGCCCAGACCTTTGGCTTTGCACCTCACTCCTAGATGCTAAGGGGGTATCCACTATTGGTTCACTATTAATAGTAAAAGTTCAAGCAACCTTGCGCAGACAACATTGCTTGCATTTGCCTTGGAGACCTCTGGCGGCATTACTAGGGACACATTTTTCATTTCAACAAATGCAATTTTCACAACTACAAGATGAGGATGACAACATATTTTCATTATAAATTTATTTGAGAGACAAAGAAGTAGGATAATAACTAGGGGTATACATTACTCACAAAAAATTTTGGAATCAATGGGAAAATCATCTGAACATGTGCAGGAGCTTTCATCTTCATACCCAGGAAACTGTAACGCTTCAAGCTTAAAGATTATTATCTCCCTCACTTTGACATATCCTTTCCTCATACCATCTACCTCAGTCAATACGCATGACACAAATAGAAGCACAAAATCAATGGTGCCTTCTGCTTATCAACTCTGGCTTGAAAAACAACCTTCCATTCTTGGCAACTGACTCAGCACCTAGTTGCAAACCTTGCAGTTAACTCTACTCCAGTCAACCATCCATTCAAGCTCTGCTCTTCCACCCTGGGTATCAATAGCCCTTGGGTTCCCATTCCCGGTCACACACCCTTGCTAGCTTGCCCCCATGCTAGTCAACCACACCAACTGTATAGTTTGCAATTGGACTAGTCCCTTACCCTGCATAAATTAAATCCTCATATTTGCATTGTCTCTCATTTCACTCCTTCCTATCTCATCTGTTACGCCCTTTCACACTCAGACTCTATTCCCTTGCATCTACGTTATTACCTTGGAAACTTCTATACTGTTATTTCATTTTCCAATCCATTCATTTCATTCATTGCCTCATTGCCTCTTAACTTTAGTTGGCTGTCCATCATGTTGTATCTAGTCACTTTGGATTACCTTATAAAGCCTACGCCGCTTGCCTGAAGATTGTCTCCTCAGTTAGTTAATTTAATACATTTTCACATTTTTCTAAATCCAGTCATCAAATTGGGCTTGGATTTAGTTTCCTTTCCATTGGAAAAATTCATCCCTCTCACTGTGTGTTGAGTTACCCAACCATAAGTTTGCACTTTGCAGTTAGCTTTGCTACCTTGCACTTGCCCTTGCACTCAGTCTCTTCCTTTGCGCTCACAATCATCTAAGATTGACCTATAGTATGTGGTGTGGTTTTGTGACACAGGGCTTCATCTGGTTCAGACAAAACCTGTTCTTTGCCACGAAGATTAATATCTAGCATTATCACAGAAGGTGAAATAGAAGACAATTTGAAAGTTAAAATTCTCTAACATTCCTCTGGAGTAGCTAGCCATATTTATTCAGATGTTCTTGGTTGGTGATCATGGTGAAGAATTACCAAGGTGTGGGCATGAGGCAGAGCCTTCTTCTGGAATTCTACAACATGAGTTTTTCCCATTTTAAATCTAAAGATTCCATCCTGGAATAATTCATTGCAGATATTCTTTAGTTTTGAGTTGAAAATCTGTGTTACTATATCTGGTGTATCTTGAGCATTTTTACCAGGCAAAAGATTGTTGAAAATTTCTGGCCAATAAGGATTTCAATTTACAGTAATTAACAGATCTGGATTTGCAATTTTCTTTACCATATCCAAATAATCTTGATGATGGGCTTTTATGTCTCTGGGACCACCAATAAAAAATTGTGGAAGGATGTAGCACCTACCTGAAAATATGATAAATATAAGAAATTTGTTGAATTACTACAGTTACTTTAATTTTATTCCCATAATATATAAAACATACCTTCTCCCTCTTCTGTCTCAACACCAAGTTTCATGGCATCAACAATAAAATAAAAAATTTTCAATCCTTAGCCCATTTTGATGATTTCAGATGTGGGAAAACCTATCTGCCTCAATCTTTACAGATTGATCAAAACAATATTGCTCAAAGAGGCAACTACTGAAATGCAAAAGAGAATAATCTGGATAACTGAATGCTAGATGGTTCATATAATAATTCTTAGAAGTGAACCACCTTTTTCCTGGTTGATCTTTTGATTCTGGAAACCAAGCCAATTCCCTATGTGGATGCAGAAGTACATAGTGGGTCATTTAGTTTTTTTGATTAACTTATCCCTCTTAATGAGCCATTGGAGTGCCTGATCAAGATCTCTCTGTGTTTTAAGTGAGAAGGTTCATTTCCTGTGAAAAAAAGAAATATATCAGCAGATTTTTTTTCAAAAACAAATCATAATAATAATAAATACTGACCTTCTATCCATATTGCAGCTATCTGGTCTGCTGTTGATAGGTTTTAAACCCTTTGATACATATTTTGAGAAGATAGATCAGCCAGCCAGACAGATTTATTTTGACCAAAATGAGGAGAAAATCTCTTAAAAATCTGGATCAATCCATTGTGTTGATGAAGGATATTTTGAATCCTCAAAAATAGATCTTGGGGAAACATTGGGATCATATCTATTTCTATTCTGAAATTCATTATCTTTTTCAAAAATGTAAAAATGCAAAAATGATGGAGTATTTTTTCCTGTAGGATTAAAACTTCCGAAATTCTGATGGAAAGTTCCATTAAATCTGGATGTGTATATTCCCCTGGTATGGTTTGCAATTTCATGCTGGGTATTTTGGTTGATACCCATTGATTTTAAAGCAAAATTGGATTTTATGAGCCTGATATTGGTTGTGAGTTGATTCTCAGGAGAAGATTGATTTCTTGTTTCAATTTTGAAAAAATGTAGCAAATCATTGGGTGGTCTTTGATGGGAAACTAAAACATTCAAATTGCAAAAGCACAGGGAGCTTGTTTAATATTGAAAAAGAATTGCTTGGCAGTTTAGAAAAATTCTTGTTGCCCTCAAAGTGTAAGGTTCAAAGTGAGGAGTTTCATGCCACCCCCAAGCCACAGGATTTTTTTTTTTTGGCTTGTTTTTCATTATCTTCATCATCTTCAACAATAATTTGATTTTATTCAAATCTGGTGAAGTGAATGAGCTCATCTTGAAAAACAGTCTCTTGAGCTTGATCTGCAAATTTTCCTTCAAGCTCTGGAGTAACAGATGGTAGTGATCCATAACCATGTTCAAATTTGATTTGTTGAATGTGAAAATTGGTACTATTGTTTTGAAAAAATCAAGGATGGGTTTCAGAAGAGATTGACAGGTTGAGGGTATGCAAGTTTGGTACATTCCTTTGGAAAGATGTGTTTAAATTATGTGAATTTGGTAAGTTGTATTGGTTTGGAAGGTTGGAGATATCTTCTTGAACTATGGGTGAAGGTGGTGGAAGGGGTACCTCATTGAAGCAATGTGGATGTGTTTTATTTGAAATGGAGTAATCAAGATACATTTGTACAGTTGGTGAATTTTTTGGGTTAAATGTATTGTTGGAGGTTTGAGCTGGCAAATTGAAAATTTTTTGAGATGGGTGATTGGATAAATACTGAGAATGTGAGGATCTATGATTCTGTATCAAAGAATTATTTCTTCTATTTTGATCATTGCTGGAAAAAGAATAGTGTCTTTTTTTTTGGGGATGGTAATCAATCTCCAGCCATAATCAATCTCCAACCCAGTTATGAGTTGGGGGTTGAGAAATAGCTGATGATTAATATCAGGATGATTATATGTAATTGCATTTCTCAAGTGAGAATGATTATAGGTGTTTTGATTTCCCAAATGAGAATGATTATAGGTGGTTGGATGTTTCAAGTAAGAATGATGGTAGTTTAGCATTTCTGGAAACAGAATATTGTCTTGTTTTTTGGGGATAGTCATCAATCTTTAACCCAGTTCTGAGTTGGGAGTTGAGAAATGGTTAATGATTAGGATCAGGATGATTCTATGTGGTTGGATTTCTCAAGTGGGAATTATTATAGGTGGTTGTATTTCTCAAGTGAGGTTGATTACAGGTTGTTGGATGTCTCAATTCAGAGTGATTAAAGGTGGTTAGGTTTCTCAAGCAAGAATGATTATAGGTTGTTGGATTTCTCAAGTGAGAATAATTAGAGTGTATCAGAGTTAGCAAAACCACCATTTTTTTGACCAAACCCACATGTTTTATAGGTGGCCTTCTGAAATACACATACCCCCTAACTTTTGTAAATGGTTTGTTTCATGGGAATGGTGGAATTCAACCATGAAATTTTCCATTTATGCACCATCATCCATCCAGCATCCATTGCATGCAAAACACCAATCCACACCACCACCTCAGCAATTCCATACCAATCCCATCTGCATCACATCACACAAATCTTATCTCCATCGCTTCACATCTCCATCACATCACACAAATCCCATCATCAACCAAAACTTACAAACTTTTGTAATTATGGCCAGCAATTAAATTATGCAAATTAGCAGTGATTAAAGCAAAAAAAATTCTGGACACCTTGTGTCAATAATTGCTAATGGGCCCTCAGAATGGGGCAATAGGTTGGATGATATTGTTGATGAATTCAATTGGATGTGAATGAATGATGGAAAAAAGAAGGGAGAAGAGCTCCTTAAGTAAAAAAGTTTGGCCTCTTGTGGGCCCATGATACAACAGGCCAAAAGGCAAATTTTCCACCCTAAAAGAGCTCTACAGGCTCTATAGGCCTTGTTACTTGGTTTGGGCTACATAAGCCCAAATGGCATCAGTCCCTGTACCCTTATGAACAGCCTATTCCGGTCATTTCTGGTGTTTCCACTGTTATGGGGATGAACCAGCCCCCTGGCTGGTTTTCTGTTAAAACTGGCCCTGTTACCTCACATGCTGGCTGGTTGCCTCATGCAACCAGCCACTGGCCATACAAATGGCCAGGTGGGACCCGGGACACACCTGGGTGCGGTCTCAGACACACATGGGGGGGGGGGGGTGTAACTGGCAGAAATGCTGTCCCCCTCCTCTTTCTCACAAATCCCTGGAGGGGGTGGTCAAATCCGACTACCAGGGCCCTGGAGGTTGATAACCCCAGGGCATTGTCAAAGGTAGTTGAGCTGGGGGGTGGTCAGATCCCCCTCAGTCTGTTGCTCCTCCCCCTTGGTAGAGGGAGGGGGGAGAGCACCCCTTGCCCTTTGCTTGTTGGAGGGCAATCAGGTCCCCCTCACTGCAGGTTTCCTTGTTTCAAATGGCCCAGCCACTCCATATGGGTGGGAGGGTATTGAAGTCCCCTTCACCCTGACCGGTTGCTGGCTGGTTCAACCCAGCCAGCCATCCCCTTCCCCCTTGCAATGGCAAGCAAGGGGAGGAGGAGTGGGGGCCATTGGCCCCAGCTCCTGCGGTGTAAGACTCCAAACGGTGCTAAGCCGTGGCAGTTCTGTGGAGGGGAAAGGTGCTGTTTAGGCTGCCCTCCTAGGAGTTACAATAATATTTAAATGTAACCGGAATCAAGGTCCAGAACCTTATGGATGAGAAATCAAAGTAAGGGAAGAGGATAAGAGTTGTCGGTAGCAATGGAAACAACACTATCTGAGGCAAGATGGTGAAGGTAAAGACTTGAACAAATAAGTCAAGGTTTGTCCAGAGTTCAATAGAACAAGGCAGTTGTAAGTAAAAACGCCCACAAGCTAATAACTCTGGTCGTCAGCAGCTGATTAGGAAAGATCAACTCAATCCCAACCAACCTCCAGTTTCTCAATGAACCTTCCCAACTCTCCGCAATCAAGCGCTTGAAGGGTACCAGATAACTGTGGGAGGCTGAACGAAACAAAAGCAATTTGTTTATGAAGCTCTAGAAGCAAATCAATAACGAATTTGAGCAAGAATATCCCAACACTTCTCAAGGAACTCAAGAATAGCATGGCGAAATTCAACCTCAAAGAAGAATGGAGGTATAACACTCCAGGTTTTAAGCTTAATAAAACCTCTTCAATCAAACGTGATTGGCTCCAGAAAGATGATCAAGGAGAGATCAAGACCAGTATGGTTGGAAAAAGGGATCAGAGTGGTATAACACACTCAAGAATTCAGGCAGACAGGAATTCTTCTTCAACCAGAAAGGCTATTGGTTGGTGATAAGGATCAAGGTCACAAAGGACAGAGTTTGAGTATAGAGGCTCAAAGGATCAAGGTGCAATCATAGATATACCCGGATAATTTGCTCAGATAAGTGGGGAAGGATGCCCACGGATAAATTGCTTATGATGATGGTCTCATTGGATGGATTAGATTCTCTGATGCTCTGATGCTGGGCCAAAAAGGCAGGGGAGAGCCCCTCCTTATATGGGCAGGAGGCCCTGTTAGACTATATACAACGGATTCTACAAATAGAGCGGAAAAGGGAAGGCAACCATGTGGTCACTCGCATTGGTCTGTGGATGGGCGCGCGTAACAATACCAGAGTCACCCACCCCTTGTCCAAAGGCGGAAGCGGGTGGGAGAGAGAAATGAACCAAACCGCCGCGGATGTCCGCGGGCGGTTGTTGGCACTCTTCCAAAGGCGGAAGCTGGTGGGAGAGTCCCAGGAAAGGTGACGGATGAAGTCCATGAGAGCGCGGATGGGCGGATAGGAGATTGGTTTGAGAAAGTTGAGTAAATCCTGACGGCCTTAAGATCCACAACTGATAGATCAAGTGCGATGGGAGGTTTGACGGATCCAAGGATTTGCCAAATGCTTGCGGGTGCGGTCGGGATGGATTCAGTAAATCATGGATGAGCGCCGCGCGACGGTAGCAATGAGGAGATTGGGAGGCGCAACGACAAAGATGAAGACACGCAACAACAAAGATGAGGACATGCTATGACAACGGCGGAGATGACAAGCAACACGGATAAAAGACGCGCGACGCGCGCGGATGAAAGGAGCGCGGCGCGGCGCGGCGCGCGCGCGCGGGTAAATAATGGTTTGGATGAGCCTGAGGATAAGTTGTTCAGCCGGGCGGTATGTTTGCGCAACAGTTTATGGATTGAGGTCTTAAGGTGGCCAGGGTGTCCAGGATGGGGCACCACAGAGGCTCCAACCATTGGCCATGGCCAACAGCCCAGTGCAGATTTGTGCCGTGCGGGGTCCCTTGGCCACTGCAGCGGCCCCAAGCAAGTTTTCAGGCCCCGCGTGGGCCCTACCAAGAGAAAAAAGTGGCCCCAAGTGGGTTGTGACATGGGCAGCAGCCCCAAGCCCAAAACACAAATTAATCATACTTTGGTGAGCACGCCTGTCTGTCCAAGTATGTCCAAAATAAACCTTGGGCCCAATAATTCCAATAAAGCCCATCTGGCTGTATTTGTCCATACACCCCACCGGGCCAAAACAGGCTCTAGGATTTTTTCACGTGTTTTGAGTCCAGTTTCCCCAAATCCATGAAATCCATACAGGCCCGTATGGTCTGTGTTAGTTTCCAATGGGCTTCAGAGTCCCATATGCGCATCTGATCAATCACTTGATTGATTTGCAATCAATCACTTGATTTATTTGCAATCAATCACTTGATTGATTTGCAATCAATCACTTGATTTATTTGCAATCAATCACTTGATTGATTTGCAATCAATCACTTGATTTATTTGCAATCAATCACTTGATTGATTTGCAATCAATCACTTGATTTATTTGCAATCAATCACTTGATTGATTTGCAATCAATCACTTGATTTATTTGCAATCAATCACTTGATTGATTTGCAATCAATCACTTGATTTATTTGCAATCAATCACTTGATTGATTTTCAATCAATCACTTGATTGATTCTCAATTGATTGGTTGATTTATTTTCAATCAATCACTTTATTTATTTGCAATCAATCACTTGATTGATTTACAGTCAATCACTTGATTGATTCTCAATTGATTGCTTGATTTATTTTCAATCAATCACTTTATTTATTTGCAATCAAGCACTTGATTGATTTGAAATCAATAGCTTGATCAATTTGCATTCTATTCAGAAATTGATCACTAATTGATTGCTCAATTAATTGGTTTATTTGAGAAAAAGACTTAGTGAGTGGACAGGCTCCATGGCCCATCTGGAAATGGTACACTTGGCTTAGTGGTTGAGCATCACTCATGAATGTTGAGGTCATGGGTTCAAATCCCATAGTGCACAATCAAATTTTGGATTCTGACACTGCCACAACCCTCAAAATGCTATAAAAAAGATTAAATCCCTGCTTGATACTCACCCCAAGTGCAGGAGGTGCCTGGGAGAGAACAGGATGGAAGTAGATGGTTTGAAAAACATAAAGAGAGTTTGCAAGTAGAGGGCTCAAACGCATTTGATCAAGAAATCAATTTCTAATCAATTGAGAAATTGAGCAATTGATGGCTGTTAGGGTTGATTTTGATGGAATTTTATGTTATAAATATGGCCAGAAATTAGCTTAGGCAAATGAGCATTATTTAAAGCAAAAGAAATGCTGGACACCTTGTGTCAATAATTGCTTGATTTGCTCTCACAATGGGGCAACATGTTGGATGATATTGTTGATGAATTCAATTGGATGATGAATTGATGGATGGAAAACAGCAGGGAGAAGAGCTCCTTAAGTACAAAAGATTGGCCTCTTGTGAGACAATGATACAACAAGCCCAAAGGAAAATTTTCCGCCCCAAAAGAGCTCTACAGGCTCTACAGGCCTTGTTACTTGGTTTGGACTACATCAGCCTACATGGAATCAGTCCCTGAACCTTTACAACCAGCCCATTCTGGTCCATTCTGGTGTTTCCACCCTTACGGGGCTGAACCAGCCCCTGTGCTGTTCAATCCCTGGGCCAGTTGTCTGTTACAACGGGTACTTTTGCCTCACACACTGGCTGGTTGCCTCATTCAACCAGCCCCTGGCCATAGAAATGTCCAGGTGGGACCCAGGACACACCTGGGTCCAGTCTCAGACTCACATGGGGGGGGGGGGGGGGGGTGACCAGCAGACATGCTGTCCCCCCCTTCTTTCTCTCAGATCCCTGGAGGGGGCGGTCAATTCCCCCTACCAGGGGCCCTGGGGGTTGATACCCCCAGGGTGTCATCAATGGAAGTGGGCTGGGGGATGGGAAAATCCCCTCAGCCCCGTCACTCCTCCCCCTTGGTAAAGGGGGGGGGGGAGAGGGCCCCTGGTCTCTGCTTTGCTTTGATGGTTGAGGGGTGATCAGATCCCCCCCACTGCCGGTTGCTCTCCTTGCGGCCGGCCTTGTCATCCTTTGGGCAAGGGGGTGATGAAATCACCCCTGCCCTGACCAACCCCCTTGTTGCGGTTGGTTGCTGGCTGGTTCAACCCAGTCAGCCACCCCCTCCCCCTTGAAATGGCAAGTGAGGGGAGGGGGAGATATCCAGGGCCGCTTGCCCTTGCTCCCGCAGTGGTGGCCTTTTTTTGCAACCGGCTGGGCCCTCGCGGGATCCCTTGGCTGCAGCAAAAGCCCCGCGTGGGCCAAACCAAGGGATAAAAGCGGCCCCAAGCAGGCTGCGGCACAGGCTGCAACACAGGCAGCTTCCCCAAGCCCAAAACCTGGGACAAACACACGTTGGAGGGCCAGCCCGTCTGGCCAAGTATGTCCAAAATAGACCTTGGGCCCAATTATGCCCATACAAGCCCATCTGGCTGTATTTGCCCATATCCCCCACCAGGACCGTTAGGGCCCATGTACCAATTAGCCTGTTTCACACTTTTTGAGGCCAGTTTCCCCAAATCAGTGACATTCATACAGGCCTGTATGGTCCGTGTGAGTGTCCAATTGGCGGGAGAGGCCCATATGTGCATCCCATTTGGATTACACTTATACGTAGCACACGCATAAGTGCATAGGTATTTTAACACACCCCCTTAATCCAAAAGGCGTGAAATCTGCATGTTAGTCACAAAGTCTTGATTCTTGTTCCTATCTAAAGCCATAGTCAAGATATCTGCAATCATTGCTCCAGTGGGCATGTACCTCAACACAATCTCTTTGCAGTTGACTGCATTGCAAATATAGTTATAGTGAAAATAAATATGTTTTGTTCTTGAACGGAACACTTGGTTTTGCGCCAACACAATGGCACTCTGTTTATCAGAATAAAACAATGCAAACCATTGTGGTTTATGTGTATCCTCTAAGACTTTTCTCAACCATTTTGCTTCCTGTAAAGCTGCTAAGTAAACTCTATACTCAGCATCTGTTTATGAAAGACTTATTGCTGACACCTTCTTCAAAATCCATGACACCAGATTCTTACCTAAGAAGAATACAAAAACACTTGTTGATTCCCTAGTGTTACCATCTGCCCAACTTGCATTGGAATAACCAACCAAATCAAAGTTTGCTGACTTTGTAAACAACAGTCCCAGACTGTGCATTCCTTTAAGATACCTCAAAACTCTCTTAAACGCTGACCAATGCCTCATGCTTGGCTTCTCTAAGTTTTGCAACAAGACACCAATTGCAAAAGAAATATTGGGCCTTGTACACTGCCCCAAATAATTAAGCAATCCAATAGCTGACCTGTAGTTTTTCCCAAATTAAACAAACTCCAGATACTCCTCATCTGTAGACTTCTCTAAACAAATTTTTGACTGCATGGGAGTACCAAACTCCTTTGCATCCTCTAAGCCATATTTCTTAAGAAGAGCTGCCACTTAATGGCCCTGGTCTAACTTAATACCATGCTTTCTCTTACTGACTTTCATTCCTAGCACCTGTTGGGCCAGACCCAGATCTTTTATCTTGAATTCCTTTTTGAGTTTCTCCATGACTCTCTCTTTACCATTTCCAATAATGATAATTTCATCAACCCATACAAACAAAATTGCATCCTCTCTTAAAAAAGGACAAGGGTCAGCCTCAGACGTATTGAAACCAATCTGTATCAGTTTATCACTCATGGTATTATACCACAATCTAGCTGCTTGCTTCAATCCATAAAGGGATCTACACAGCTTGAGGACATATTCCCCTTTATCTGCTGAAAGAAAACTTCTAACACAGGTTTTCTTCATGGTTTCTGGTTTAGTCTCTACTAACCATTCACAAAAAACATCAGGGATTGACATATAAACAGTCTCCTCCTCACCAAGTTTTGCATTCAAGTATGCTGTTACAAAATCAGCTTGTCTGATTTCTTCTCCCAACTCCACTGCCAGAGCAAGGATTTACCTGAAGGTGGACAGCCTTCCAGTTGGCAAGAAAGTTTCTTTGTAATTGATACCCTCTCTATGCTTGAAGCCCTGTGCAACGCATCTAGCTTTGAATCTTTTCAAAACTCCATTTCTGTAAAACTTCTTGTTTAAAACCAATCTAGACCCCACTATGGTCTTTGCTTTTGGAAAAGAATCCTGCTTAACCACTTCAAAGACACTATTATTTTCTAGAGAATCAAATTCCTCAAAAATATCACTCTTCCAGTTGGCTCTCTCATCAGAAGTCATAGCTTGGCCAAAGCTATTTGGGTTAACCCTGTTACCCATTTCTGAACTTAACTCCAGGACTTCATTGAGCATACACTAATCCTGAAATGTATCTTCCTCATATGCTGCGTCAGCATAATGGGACTTCCATTCCCCATACCTATCAACTGGTACTCTGACCCTACCACTCCTTCTTACTGGAGGTGTAGGCTCATCAGATTCCAAATTAAAGGACTCCCCTGAAGCGGGCACTGAACCCTCTGGTGGCACGTCTGCCATCTCTTCATCTTCTGGAACCACATTTTCCTCAGCCTTTTCTGATGAAATAGGTGCTAATTCTATTTATTGCTGTGACTTATTCACAACAACATCTTCCATCCATTTGAGTGGAAAGGTACTTTCATCAAATTTTAAATCCCTACTACGGATAAACTTTCTTGTCCTTGGACAATATATCCTATACAATTTACTGATTAAATCATAGCCTACAAGTTCCCCTGTTCTGGCTCTAGGGTCTAATTTTCCAACCATCTCAATATGGTGGACACTAGAATACACCAAGCAACCAATTGTTCTTAGGTGTGATTTTTTGGGGTACAACTTCCAAAACTGATAATGAGGACTCTTCCCATTAACACTTACAATGTTATGCAACAGACTGACTGTACACATCAACTCAGCCCATAGGAACTTTGGTAGACCAGATTGAGACATAATAGTTCTGACCTTTTCCAGTAAATTCCTATGCATTCTTTCAACTATTCCATTATTTTTTGGAGTACTTGCAGTAGTGACTATATGAATGATACCATAATCTTTCAATAACCTCTCAAACTCTTTACTCAAAAATTCACCACCTCCATTGGTGATAACCCTCTTGATCTCCTTCATTAGACCATTCTGTTTCCAGACTTTGAAGATTACAGAAACCTCCTCTGTGGTCTGATCCTTAGCTCAACCGGTTTAACTCAAACATAATTAGTTGCAGTATCAACTAAATTGATGAAGTATCTTGCCCCACCAAGGGACTCTGGTGTGAATGGCCCTGCCAAATCAATGGAAAATTCCTCTCTAGGAACATCAGTGCGGTCTCTTCTCTTTGAGAACACATTTCTAGTCTTAGCCCCTAAGGTACAACTCTCACAGTTGCTGTCCTTTACCTTATGGCCACTTCTATTGTGAGCAACAGTGCTCAAAGCTGAGATTTTGAACAAAATTTCACACAAAAGCTTTTTCCGAACCTGTCCACTAAGAACAGCTCTCCCATGCATATCAATAACAAACTTATCTTCTTTAAGATAACAAATCTGGAAACCTTTCTTCCACAACACTCCAAGGGAAACAAGGTTATAAGGTAACTCTGGTACATGGAAGAATTTCTCAAAAGAAATTTTGAAACCCAACTTATTTGCAAGAATAACTTTTCCAATTCCTTTAATCTGAATTTTTCTGCCTTTCTGAACAATATTTACAACTCCATCATAATGTCCAAGATTTAAAAATAAATTTGGTTCAAAGAACATGTGATCTGTACAGCCAGAATAAATCAAAACAAGAACATCCTCCTTCAATTATCCTAATAGGAAAAAAGCTTTATCAGTAACCAATAAGTTCTCATCTTTGTGGTTTAGATTACTCACTTTGTAATCAATCAAGTCCATTCCTTGATACTCATCAATTTTAGCTTTCTTGTTGAGGCCTTCTTCCCCAACAACCATTTTCATTGGACCATCAAACGCCACCATTGAAACGTTTTCAGTAGTGAGATTTACCTCCTTGTCATTCTCTTTGGAATTCTTCCTCTTCTTGACCTCCTTGCAATCCTTAGCATAATGCCCCTTATTCTGACAATTATAGCATAAGACCTTGGACAAATCCTTTTTTGCCTTCTTGCAAGATTTCCCAGTCTTTCCAACAAGGGCTTTTCCAGAACCCCCCTTCATCTTGAACTGGAGATCATCCTTTTCAATCCTTTTCAGCACATCCTCCTCCCCAGGAAGAGGATCCAATTGAAAAATAATTCTGACTAAAGAATCAAACTCCTTTGGTAGCTTCTGAAGGATTAAGAGTGAAAAAAACTCAGGATCCATGTTAAGTCCTGATGACTTGAACTTGGCTATGCTAGACCTAGCCTCTGCAACAAACTGTTTACAATTTGAATATTTTAACTTAAGAATTTTATTGAAAGCTATACCCTTCTGGTGAACAGAATCACCAGCATACTTGGACTTAAGAAACTTCCAAAGGATGCTGCCCCTCCTCCCCTCATCTTCCAAAAGAGTATCAGCAACCCATTTCACATGATTCTCATCAAGATGCCTAAGGATGAGATGATAAGACTTTTTCTCCACTTCTGAACTGATCAAAGTGTCATCTGCATCCATTATCTCCCCACAACAGATGTTTTCCAGCTCACCATCCATAAGGAAAGCCCAAGCATTATAATTCTGACTGTTCAGAACTATCTTGGTGGAGCTAAAATCAGGGATATAGGACATGTTCTTGGAAAACTTGAGGTCTTTGAGGTTCTCCAGAGTAAGGTACAAGGGTCTAGATGGCTTGGAAGTAATGATGATGTTGGTACTGATAATGTTTTATAACTATGGCCAGCAATTAGCTTAGGCAAATGATCAGTATTTAAAGCAAAAGAAATGTTGGACACCTTGTTTCAATAATTGCTTGATGGGCTCTCACAATGGGGCAACACGTTGGATGATATTGTTGATGAATTCAATTGGATGATAAATTGATGGATGGAAAACAGCAGGGAGAAGAGCTCCTTAAGTACAAAAGATTGGCCTCTTGTGAGACCATGATAAAACAAGCCAAAAGGCAAATTTTCCGCCCCAAAAGAGCTCTACAGGCTCTACAGGCCTTGTTACTTGGTTTGGGCTACATCAGCCCACATGGCATCAGTCCCTGAACCTTTACAACCAGCCCATTTGGGTTTATTCTGGTGTTTCCACCCTTACGGGGCTGAACCAGCCCCTGTGCTGTTCAATACCTTGGCCAGTTGTCTTTTACAACCGGTCCTATTGCCTCACACACTGGCTGGTTGCCTCATTCAACCAGCCCCTGGCCATACAAATGGCCAGGTGGGACCCAGGACACACCTGGGTCCAGTCTCAGACTCACATGGGGGGGTGACCAGCAGACATGCTGTCCCCCCCCTCTTTCTCTCAGATCCCTGGAGGGGGCAGTCAATTCCCCCTACCAGGGACCCTGGGGGTTGATACCCCCAGGGTGTTGTCAATGGAAGTGGGCTGGGGGGTGGGAAAATCCCCTCAGCCCCGTCACTCCTCCCCCTCAGTAAAGGGGGGGGGGAGAGCGCCCCTGGTCTCTTCTTTGCTTTGATGGTGGAGGGGTGATCAGATCCTCCCCACTGCCGGTTGCTCTCCTTGCCGCAGGCCTTTTCATCCTTTGGGCAAGGGGGTGATGAAATCCCCCCTGCCCTGACCAACCGCCTCATTGCAGTTGGTTGCTGGCTGGTTCAACCCAGCCAGCCACCCTTTCTCCCTTGCAATGGCAAGCAAGGGGAGGGGGAGGGAGCCAGGGCCACTGGCCCTGGCTCCCGCAGCGGTGGCCATTGTTCCCGACTGGCCCGGCCTGCGCGGCGTTGCACCACGCAGGATCCCTTGGCCGCCACAACAGCCCCACATGGGCCGTCAGGCCCCGCGGGGGCCAAACCAAGGGATACAAGCAGCCCCAAGCGGGCCGGGGCACGGGCTGCAAACCGGGCGGCGTCCCCAATGGGCCGCCCCAAGCCCAAAACCTGGGACAAACACACTTTGGTAGGCCAGCCCATCTGGCCAAGTATGTCCAAAATAAACCTTGGGCCCAATTATGCCCATAGAAGCCCATCTGGCTGTATTTGCCCATATCCCCCACCGGGGCTGTTAGCGCCCGTGTACCAATGAGCCTGTTTCACTTGTTTTGAGGCCAGTTTCCCCAAATCATTGACATCCATACAGGCCTGTATGGTCCGTGTGAGTGTCCAATGGGCTGGAGAGGCCCATTTTTTCATCCCATTTGGATTACACTTATACGTAGCACACGCGTAAGTGCATACATATTTTAACATTTTAGGCCTTTTGATTTCTCTTTGTAGAGGTGGTTTGTGTGGGAACATTGTCACTCTAATTTGAAGGTGATGTGGGAGGCCCCATTGGCTTGAGGTTTTGGAAATTCAGCAAAGGATGAGCCTGTTTTTTTACAATACAAATAAGTCAGGATTGACCAGAAAAGAAAAGAAATTCCTTCCTTACTTGAGAAGATGTTTATTTCAATGGTCATACTGGAATATCTGGCTCCCCATTTGCCATTTTTTCCAGTTCTGCCACCCCAGGCAGGGAACCATCAATAGATGTAAGTGAGGGATCCAAGAAAGGGTTTGAAAGGTTGATTGATGCTGATGTGGACATGATTGGAGCTGTTTTTTTTGGAATATCCTTCTCCACATTGGATTGGGGCCACTCAAAGTTTCAATCAGGATCATCATTGCTAGGCTGATAATCTACATCCAAGTCCTCAGCATAAATGGAATTGGATTGTTGGGCATAAAAATAGGCTAAGGGGGTGATTTTGGCTTTCTTTCCAAAAATTTCATCCATTTGAATATAAAAAGGAAAAATTTAGTCCAACTTATCAACCAAAAATTTGATTCCCTTTGATTTATTGGAGTCAGTGATACAAAAGCCAGTGGTGATTGACATTGATTGGGCCTTTTTATACTTGGCTCAATAGTTCTTGAATTGTTCCCTCATCTTTTTGGATGAAAGATCCTGCCTAACTTTTGTTTTATTCTAGTGTTCATCAGCCATCAGGAAATAACCATTAAATTCAGAGGATGGAGGTTGTCCAACTCATGTTTTTTTGTTGGATCCAAAGCAAGAATCATAGTTGGAGGGAATTTTGTGCCAGTTTACCAGGATAATGTGATCAGCTCTCTTAAGCTGAATTCAGCCTTTGGGAGCTGATGGGGGAGGATTGTTTAATTTATAATTCCTTGGGGATGTTTGCTTGGGGGCATTGAATTGTTGTGTGGACTTGCAGGGGGAAGTTTTCTGGGAGGCCATTTGAAAAGAGTAAGAGGGATGAAGGGATTAATCAATGAGAGCAATAAAGCAAAGAGAGTCAGCAATTGACAAGAGAAATAGATTTATGAGACTGATGAAGTGACACGGGGATGAGAGATGAAGAAATGAGGATAGCAATGAAGTGATGAGAGTGATGAAGTGATTAGAGAAATAAAATGATGAGAGTGATGAAGTTATTACAGTGATGAAGTGATGAGGGGATGAGAGAGCAAGAAATGAGGATAGAAATGAAGAGATGAGAGAAATGACTCAAATTTTTCCAATGAGGTCATGGGTAGAAGGAGGTGAGGTTGAAACCAAGGATGTATGAGGTGGATGGATGTGGGTTAAGGTGGTGAAAGCCTTCAAATACTTTATCTGAAAAAACCAATTTATCTTCAGGTAACTCTGACACGTCTGATGTGAAATAAGTGGGGTTTTTTTGTTTTTTAATAGAGGGTTTGAAATTGAAGATGTGGGTTAAAACCCGCCATTAACAAATTGTGGGTTTGGTTAACTTTGATGCACCCAATTATATGTGGTCGGATTTCTCAAGTGAGAATGATCATAGGTGGTTGGATTTCTCAAGTGATTTCAATGAGAATTGTGAAGAACTTCATGAGGATGGGGGTGGTGAAATTAATTTTGAACCTCCATGAGAGGAACTGAGGAAGTTCTTATATGTGGATTTGGAAAATGACTCATGGTTTTTCATGCAGATAAATCTGGGAGATCAAAAATGTAGCTAGTGGTGTGGCAAGAGCAGGTGGTATATTTGTAGAAAAACTTACAACCAAGCCCCTTGATGTTACACCAAAGCTAACCTCATTAGTTAAATCCACCTGTTACACTAATTTCTGTTACATGTGTGGCAGAAGGTTTTATCCTTGGCTACATCCCCCTGTTACACTGGAGGTGTTGTAGGTATGTATGTCTGTACATGGGTGTGTGCCAGAAAAAAAAAGGCAGAAACAAACCTTATTTTTTTTATAAGTACATTCAGATATGTAGAGTTTTTTGATATATATACTGGAAAAAAAATTGGACCCAAAAATTAGCAGATAAATTTATATTTACATGGAGGAAAAGAGAAGCAGAAACTCCAAAAAAATACATTGAAAAAAAAATTAACATTCAGATGAATGGTTTGCAGCCTTGAGGTTGGTACTTTGAATTGAAAATTTGGAACAAGGCAAAAGATGCCATTATTTGCCAAGGGTTCAGGACCCAATATTTTTAGTATATAGTAGACAAATTGTTCCTTCATTGCAAAATTTGAACAGATTTGAGTTTCCCTCATACTATTGTTATATGGACAAATTATTTATATCTTTTTATTGTTGTTGTAAGGTATTCAAATCAAAATATAAATGCCAACAAATATTCAAAGGAATAAAAATTTTATAATTAATGATATTTTTTGTGCTTGATGAAGCTTTTTTTGGGGGGGATATCTAAACGTATTTGAATTATCCACATAAAACTCATATATGAAGCATTTTTCTAATTTTTCTTACTTTTAGAACAAAGGTATTTAAATTCCATCATACACCTTGAATTTTCTTCAAAGAAATTTCTTTTCATTTAATTTACAATCATTGGTGTAAATTTTAATTTTTATGTTGTAATATCTCAAAGAATTTTAATTCCCAGAATAAATCATGTTTCTGTAGAATTTTTCCATGTTTTTTTATTTTATGTGAAAATATTTGAATTTATCCAGAAATATTCCATTTTGTGTAAAAAAAATGAATTATAATCATTGTTATAATTTTTCTCATGCTTCATTAAGTTTTTTTTTCTTTTGAATCTGATCTTAGATTTGAATTCATTACAAAGACTTGATAACTATTGTATTTTTACATGTTGTTTAGATTGTAATTGCTGTTGAAGGAAATATATTTGAACTTATTTGTTAAAAAAAATTGATTTAATTACCAAATGAAACAGGAGATGGTTTGAATCATGATGGAAAAAAGAATTGTCTAAACATCCTGGTTAATGATGAAGTTATCAAAACTTTAATGCATTTCAAATAGGTTAAAGTTAAATTCACAACTCTTTGAGTCGTTTAGAGTCGTGTAAACGACTCAAATGGTCCGTGTGACACCCTACAGGACTCAAATGGGCCGTGTGGCATGCTACATGACTCAAATGGGCTGTGTGGCATGCTACACGACTCAAATGGGCCATGTAGCATGCTACACGTCCCATTTGAGTTGTGTGGCATGCTAAAAAACTAAAATCAAGTTGTGTAGCCTTCAATAAATTATAAATAATAAATAATAAATAATAAATAATAAATAATAAATAATAAATAATAAATAATAAGTAATAAATAATAAATAATAAATAATAAATAATAAATAATAAATAATAAATAATAAATAATAAATAATAAATAATAAATAATAAATAATAAATAATAAATAATAAATAATAAATAATAAATAATAAATAATAAATAATAAATAATAAATAATAAATAATAAATAATAAATAATAAATAATAAATAATAAATAATAAATAATAAATAATAAATAATAAATAATAAATAATAAATAATAAATAATAAATAATAAATAATAAATAATAAATAATAAATAATAAATAATAAATAATAAATAATAAATAATAAATAATAAATAATAAATAATAAATAATAAATAATAAATAATAAATAATAAATAATAAATAATAAATAATAAATAATAAATAATAAATAATAAATAATAAATAATAAATAATAAATAATAAATAATAAATAATAAATAATAAATAATAAATAATAAATAATAAATAATAAATAATAAATAATAAATAATAAATAATAAATAATAAATAATAAATAATAAATAATAAATAATAAATAATAAATAATAAATAATAAATAATAAATAATAAATAATAAATAATAAATAATAAATAATAAATAATAAATAATAAATAATAAATAATAAATAATAAATAATAAATAATAAATAATAAATAATAAATAATAAATAATAAATAATAAATAATAAATAATAAATAATAAATAATAAATAATAAATAATAAATAATAAATAATAAATAATAAATAATAAATAATAAATAATAAATAATAAATAATAAATAATAAATAATAAATAATAAATAATAAATAATAAATAATAAATAATAAATAATAAATAATAAATAATAAATAATAAATAATGAATAATGAATAATAAATAATAAATAATAAATAATAAATAATAAATAATAAATAATAAATAATAAATAATAAATAATAAATAATAAATAATAAATAATAAATAATAAATAATAAATAATAAATAATAAATAATAAATAATAAATAATAAATAATAAATAATAAATAATAAATAATAAATAATAAATAATAAATAATAAATAATAAATAATAAATAATAAATAATAAATAATAAATAATAAATAATAAATAATAAATAATAAATAATAAATAATAAATAATAAATAATAAATAATATGGTTGTGTACAGGGGTACAAAAATCAAAAATGCCCATTATGGGGGGTAGATGCCCCACCAGGGGTTGTGTGTGTTTAAAACAACCCTTTGGAGTAGTGTATGGGCCCCCACGCATTGAGGGGCCCTACAAAACTCCCACAGGTTGTGTGAGACCCTACAAGACTCCCACACGACTGGAGTTGTGATTTTATCATCACCCTTTCAAATATGACACAGGAGTGTCACAGAAATGTGAAAACATCCATGGAATTCAAGTTCAGGAAAAACTTGATTTTCCCAATGACTTGGTAGAAGATAGTGTTAAAATGATAAAAATAAATATTAGATAGTTTTCCAAAAGAACTGATCAGAAATTTAGAAGTGAGTGCATTCCACATCAAATAAAAAATCTCAAATTCATCAAGAAAGAAAAAGCTTCATCCAAAACAGAATCAAAAAAAGAAGTTCAAACATGCAAATGCAATTGAGAACTTTGATTTCACACAAACACCATGGAGCTTTCAAAGGAATAAAGCATTTTTAATTTTTTTTTTCCTCAGATTATATTTAGTTATTTTTGTGAGAGGGATCCTTTCTATACAAGAACCTCTCTACCCGCTTGTATTTCTCCTTCATTTTTTCATTCATTCAATTTTCCATAAATATTATTATTTGAAAAAATTATAAATAAATTTAAAATAATGCATTATACATACTGAATGTATTTTCATCACCAATAGATATTAAATTAGGGTGTATCAGAGTTGGAAAACCCACCATTTTAATAGTGGGTTTCTGAAATACACAAATATTCTAACGGGTGAAACATAAATTCTGACTGTTGATATATATTTAAAAACTGAATTTTTCCTGAGAAACTCATGTCTCAAAAAAAATCTGCAATTTATGCATCACCATCCATTCATCATCCATGGCATGAAAAAAATTCATCCCCATATCCAAATTTTCAAATCTACACAAATCCCATCAATGTTTCTTCACACACCAAATCACTGAATCTTATTTCATCTTCATTGCATCCTCAAATAATCACTCCATCCCAAAAAATCATAAACACATATAATTTCCCCATAAACTCATTTGTCCACATCAAATTTCCACCACTCTCAACATTTAAAGATAAACTTCCCAAGATCACATCCAAAAAGGAATCAAGCTGACTGAAATTTTTTTCATTATTTGAATCTGATCCAGACTCAAAATTGGAATGAAATTTTTTATCCTTGAGTACCCTATTCCAAAAGAAACAAATGATCCCTAGAAGAAAGACACTCCATTATCCAATTTATGAAAGGAAAAATTCCATCTCGTCCCTGAATTGAGCTTCCACCAAATTGTGCAAATTTATTTGGTGTCATTCATGGAAATTCTGGACATGATTGATGATTGCCACATCTTTCAGAATTACTATTGGAATCCTCAACAGGATTCAGCTATCCAACTTGCATTTTCTCTCTGAAAATTTATATAAAATTGAAATGGATCAGATATCCATCTTTCAGAAAATATCTTCTCAATTTGATATGAAACCAGTTACTATTACACCAAAAGGTTTATTTTTGATATCCTAGGATTCCATTGCTCAGTTCTTTTCTTTCCAAAAAAGCAATAGTGGAAGGTTATATCTCAGTTCATGGAGACACCAGGTTTTCCTGGTTTTATTGGCTTTTTTTTATGGCTAACCCATGATTCCCCAATTTTAAAACTTTTTTTGCATTCTCCATATTTGATGAATTCTTTTCCTCTCAGACACATGTGCCTTTATCTATTAAATAAAACAGAAATCAAGAATTTTCCCTATTCCCCCACCCACCCTACTCTCTGCTGCCTGTCTGTAGTTCCAGGATGTGAACATGGAAACCTGACCACAATTTTCAAAAATATTGTCTTATTAATTTCCTGCACCAGAGTTGACCCTCCACAACCTACATCCCTGGTGCCTTTTGGAAGTCACTTTGGTGTAAAATCTTACAAGTTCCCATATTCCCATGTTTTCATCCCCAATCGACTGACTCCTTCACGCTTTTCATACCATCAATGTTGATCCCAACTTGGTCCCACACCAGTTGCCTACTTGTACATGGTTTATTTTTCTATTACTTTTATTTTCCAAATTTTTTCATCTGTGTCCTTGAAACATAACTAATGGCTCATCTTCCACATTTGTTAATCTGTTTGTTCTTTTATGTTCCAACCAATCACCTCCAGCATGTGGAAAATGATGGGAAATGATATTCTTGATGAAATTCCATGCTTGTTAATTTTTGAGGAAAAATTCTACTCCTCTGAAATTGTAAGCTGCAGTTCAATTCCCAGGTTGTGTCAATAAAAGATCACCACATCTCCTCCAACTAGGATTCTGCCCCCAGGATCTTTATCTTCACCCACCCAACTTCTACTGCTAAACTACCTTGTTTGTTAGTTGCAAAAGATGTGCACTTCTTCCTCCTCTAAATACCCCGCCCTCACCCATTGCCATTGCTCTTGGTCCCAAATTTTCCTAAAGTGCCATCCCTCCAGAAAATCTCACCTGCTTTTTTGTTATGTTGAATTTCTCTCTCTCTCTCTCATCTGCTCATTGTGTCTCTCAGAAACCGCACTGATGGGTCCCTGTTCCAGATACTGGCACTTGATTTCATCTTTTATTCTCAAAGTCTGCCTCTGAAGGAAGGAATACAGCTCTTCACCAACCAAGCAAACCTATCTCAACTGAAACATTCCTTTTCATCTCTCAACCTATTTCTTTACTTTTCTCATTTCTTTTGTATTTTTTTTCATTTATTGTTTCATTGTTATCATTTACTTTTACTTTCTCCTCATCAAATCTTTCTGGAACCTCCTCCATCAATCATAAACTCTGTCTGGAACCTCCTCCATCAATCCAACATCAAAACATCCAGCTCTTCCATTCCTTTGAACCAAGGATTAAATTTGAGTCCAGTAGCTGTTAAGAGTCAAAAATACCTCAGATCAAAAGATTCATCCTCTGATTCTCCTGATCCTCAGCCACCACTTCCCCCAGCTCACAGTTCTTGTTGAATTCCTCAAATAATTCTGTATCTAGCTTCTATCAAATTGCCCTTAATTTCTTCTGGATCCTCATTCTCAACCTGTTTTCCATTACATCTTCTCATCTCAAAATTTTTTTCTTTGGTTCCATGATTCAGCTTTTTTTTGTGAAATCAACTTAAATTAACAAAAATTTTTCTTCCAAAAGCTTTCCTCCTCCCCCTTTTCAATCTAGCTCATCCTCTGCTGGTTTTCACCACTACAAGAGAAATTTCTGGAACCTTATGGACAAATTTTGAGTCCTGGATGAAAATGATATCCAAGCCAAATCTTGTACTCTGCCACTCAATCAATGCAAAGAAAATTCTTCAGAAGTCTTGGGGAAAAACAGGTTTTTACCTCCACCCTCTGATGAGGACTACCCAAACTTGGTTGCCTGGGCCATTTGTTGTTGTTGTTGGGATTTTGGCCACTCATTAAATATCCTGCTTTGATGAGCCTCTGGTCCCCTTCCAGAACCTGTTCCAGTTCAAGCCCAAAACCCAGTAACTTCATTTGCATGTGTTCCAACTCCTCCCCAAGGTCCTGCTTCTCCTTACCCCAAAACTGTTTGAGATCCTACTCCTCCATAATCCCCTGTCCCTGATCCATTCCAAGACCTTTCTCCACTACTCTTCTCTCCACATACCACCCCTGAGGGCAATCATCCTCTGGTTCTGCAAGCCTTGTCATCTCATGTGATAATTGTGATTAACTTGTACCCGGTTGTGCCTCCTCCTGCAAATGGTACTTCTTCTTTTTTAGAAATTTTTTTTTCCTTCTTCAAACATGGCAAAATCCTCTGAACAAGAGAAAATAGAGGAAACCCCACACCAACCAAATCTTCTGGTATTCCTCTGCACCACTTCTCAATCCCCAACTCTGGCTCCACAAATTCTGTGATTTAGTACCTGCATCCTACTTTAGTTGGCCTAATGTTAACTGATACCAAGTGATTAACATCCCAATGAATAAAAACTCTGTCTCCCTGAATATTCTCTTTCCAACTACCTCTGAAATAATGATTCCTGCTTACTTTTGTCACTTCAGAAATCCACCAACATCCTAGCTTTAAAATATAGAGAAATTCTTTGGTACAATAATCAGTTCAATGGAGAAGTTTTCAGACTACTGCAGAGAGCCTGCTTCCTCTAAAAAATCCACTAGATTTTTTTTTCAATTTAATAGACCCCAAACTAATGTATATAGCACTCCCAGAAACACACTTTTTTTGGAAATAAATGGTTTTTACCCCTACTTGTTCCCCCTCCACATGGAACCTGCAGAAACTGTATTCTGAATAAAAAAAAGAAACAAACATTGATGCCTGGACCTCCCCAGAAAGTTTCCTTTCAATCCCAACACCCAACCACAACACACACAAAGGAAAAAATAAAATAGACCCAAAGAAAAGGAACTCATAACCCAAAGAAAAGAAACAAACACAGAACTCAAATTCTTTCCCCCCAGACTTTAAATTTTTTCCCCAACATTACTCTGCAGAGAAGTGCTCAACCAAAGGACTGGCTCACTAAGATCCTCAATTTGGCTCTTGCTTCTTGTGCTTTCCTCTGCAGTGTTCTCCAAAGCTCCCCCACCAGTGGCCTCAACTCCCACCATATCCACCCCAAAACCCTCACCATCCCCTTCCTCCTCTGTCTTGTGAAATTCTGTTGATCTTCAGGTGTAAAACCCCTTCACATGCAACACCACCACTTTTTCCTTCAAGAGGGACCTTTCCAACTCCTTCAACTTGTAACTCCCCCCCCCCTGAAATTGAATCACCACCCAAAATGGCCCATTCCATCAATCCGCAAAAAGATTACCTCACTGATTCTCTAAGCTCAAATTATACAGCAAGACCATTTCCTGCAACCAATGGGCACACCCTTTGACCCAATTAGCTTGGATCTCTGGGAGTTTCATGGATGCCTTCCAAACCAATTCTACCTTATGCAACAGCTGCTGCACCTGTGCCCCAACCAGTTGTGCCAAAAATGTGAACTTCAACCAGTAAACCAATAGGTAGGTTAACATCTAAATATTGACCATCAAAACGGCCTTCTGGCCAAACAGGATTTCATAATCTAAAAAAACCAACCCATGCTTGATCAAAATCTTTTCTGCAAACAACATTTCCATGAGGTCCTGCTGCCACTTGTTACCATCATCCCCACATAACTTGACCAATTTTTCCTTCATTTACTGATGTCTTTGCTCCACCTCCCCAGAAAATTCTTGATAGTAACATGTTACACTACCAAATGTCACCGCAGAAGCCTCCACCAACCTCCTCAAGTGGCCCCAAAAATATTCTCCCTCATTGATTGTGATTAGGGGCAAACAACAAAAGTGCACAAACTAATCCTCCTGCAAGAATGCCCTTACCTTCTTCCCAGACAGCTTCAACAATGGAAACACCTCCACCCATCCTGAAAGGTTGTCCTGTGCAACAAGTAGGTATGCATATCTCCCCGCTTTTATGTGAACTATGTCAATACAAACCCATCCAAATAGAGCATCTTCCCCAGTTTTAATGCCCACTTTCTTAGGAGGATGGGTTCCCTGTTTCTGGAACCTCTTGTAACTCCAACCTCCATCCTGCAGGTACTGTTGCAGTGACCCCTGGCCACCAGAACCAAACCCACAGCCACCTTGTTTTTTCCCCCTCACCCCCATGACCCAATTTTTTGTGCAGACTCTGCAAAATCTTCTCCTTGTTTTCCAATCACCTGACCACTAAAAGCAGAATCAGGGAAGCCTTATTCCACAGTTTCCCATCTTGCAGAAAGGAATGACATAATGTCTTCAAAAACCTCTGCCAAAGGCCTCTGGAAAGGTTTTGGAAAATTTTAGATTTTGCAAATAATCCTCAAGGGCCTGAAAATGCCAAAACTTTTGCAGCAATAACCATTTCTCTACCAAAGTTGTCACACCCAAAGTCAAAAATCTCCTATAAATATCAAAGTCCTCCCCTTGCTCCACATGTTGAATTTGAGGGTACCAAGACAAAGTGTTAGGAATTTTAAACACCTTCCCTGGAACATGTCTTAAATTAAAGCAGAATATTTGGGGGTAAGCCACCCATCTAGCAATTGGTGCACTAGGTAATGTAGGAGACTTAATAAACTGCTCCAGAGCCTCAATTTTCAAAAGAAATTCAAATTCTGCTCCCCAAAGAATGTGCTGGAGCTTTTTCACAATTTTGGTTACCCTGCACAGTTTGAGCTTAGGTTTCAAATACCACAACTTCACTTCTGAAAATTTAACCAGTTTTGAAATCAATGGCCAATTGTTTCCCTCATCATCCTGGGTAAACCCCCCCAAACTTGCTGGATTCAATTGCAAGCTGAATACCCCCTTTTGAACAATCTAAACATTTAAAAACAATCAAATTCCCCAAAATATCTTTAAACTTTTTAAATTAATGATTTCCTTCCTTCATCCAAACTCATTTCACTCCTTTTCTCACCAGTTGCCACAGCAGACTAGCTTTCTCTGTAAATTCCTTGATAAAAATCCATAAAAATCTGCACAAGCCCAGAAAATTGGAGACATGAGAATTAGTTTCCAGAGCCGGCCAGTCAAGGAACTTGTTCACCTTAGTCCCCATGATTCCTTACCCTCCTGCAGAAACCTTTCACCCAATTATCTCAAGTGCAAGAACACACATGGCAAACATTTTCCCCAACACTGTCAAACAAGCTTCCTCAATTTGACAGAGGATCCTTTCCAAGGTCTAAGCATATTCCCATACAAAACACCATATCTCAAGATTATCTTTTAGCTCTCCCCTGTGGTTTCCTGTGGTTGCATTTATCCCTGCATCATAAAAAAATTCACTAATTGCATGATTTTATCCTGAAGAATCCAGGAAATCTGCACCTGGTGCACCTCTATAGATTTATTTGCTTCCTGAGGTAGTTGCATTAACTTAAAAACCCCAACCTTTTCTCAAATGCAGTCAATATTCTTTAATCCAGATGAAGTTCTTTTTGGTCATATCCCTCCATCAAATCCACTAAGCCATAACATGCACTTTGTGTCATGTCCTCTAGAAACTTCTATACCTCTGGTGGTAGCCCTGAATCCTGAATGGTAAACAAACTGAGGCATTGGAGGTAATAATTCTTGCCCTCTTATTTTAACAGGGCACATATAGGGCTAGATTAACTGGAGCAAGATTTTTCATATAAGCCCATCCACAGAAATTCCCTCACTAATTCAATTCTCTGTGATTCCTAAAATTTGAAGTGAAACAGGCTCCAAGTTGCTCACAAACGTTTCAAAAGGGTAGGTGCTTGTGCTAACCTGTGATGCTTGTGTGGAAATGATCACTTCTGACAGAAACTGAGCCATCCAATCCCAAATAATACCTTGATTTAAAATCCCCAAAAAATTACACCACCCTCTGTTCTTTCTCCTCTCCAGTAAACTGCCTGCACAGATGTGGAGCTGTTTCCACACAGTGTACACAGATGAAGTTCAAAAATCACAGTGTGCATCACGGTTGCAACATATTGTGGGTTCAAATTGCCAGCTGCTCCCATCTGCAAGTGTCAGCAACTATTTGTGGGTGGTGTCATTTTATTCCAAGGAAGCTTGGAATTTGAAAAGAAAGGGTTTCACCAAGATAATTTTTTCCCCTTTTGAGACAAAATAGGATAGCAGCTTACATACCCTTTTTACCTCACAAGTCTTGTTCTCTACAGTTTCATCCATCTCACACATATATCTCTACATGGTCTTCACCCCAATTTCTTTCCTTCTCCAGGCCATACCTGCTTCCCTAGCTATCTTAGAAGTATTTATGTTTACCATTGATCCATTTTTAACAATTTCCCAACAATATTCCTTCCCAATATTCAACTTCACGTACCCCTGTGGAAACATAATTGGACTGGCTAATTCCTCTGATTCTGCTTTGGCAGCCACTGCGGCTACCTGAGCTTTTTTTGGTTCCTCCTCTTTCATAGCTCCTGCATATTTTTTCAAGACGGTAATCATTTCTTCTGCCAAAATTGGGGAGATTACAGCCAATTCCCCTATGGTAAGCTGACCAGTGTGTCCAGGCCAAAAATTTGCCTCACTATCTGGATTGAATTCCTCTTTGAAGGTATCATTATTACCCCTGCCTGTCCTGCTGCATCCATTTTTTTGGGTTGAAGTCCCACTTCCATTCTCTCCTTGATTGGCACTTCTCACTTTTCTCTCTGGATGATCCACACCTCATCTGCCACTTCTGGTAGTTGTCAGCTTTTTTGTAAAAAAGGTGCCCCTAAGGACATCATGTCTTCTGCTGCTTCTGGAAATGTTTCCCCACTTTTTCCCTTACCTGATCTTGTGGAAATGGCTCTCCACTCTCCCTTGAGAATGGTTTCCAGTTTTCCATGCAGAAGTTGGCTCCTCACAGTTTCACAATTTGGTGTCTTATATCCAAGGTGAGGTCCTTGAAATCTTTTTGTTCATGGCCTGTTTCTAGGAGTTAATGAAATTTCAGGGGCTGCGGCGGCCCCATAATTTTCTTTCATTGGTTGCAGAGGAATTTCCATGGGCAAATGTTTGGCCCTCCTTTATTCCTTGGAATTTTCTGCACAAGAAAGATATTTAGCTGCTCCATCATGTCTTGGACCTGAATGGTCTAAGCTTTGGTCACAGGGGGTGCTCTTGTATAATACTTCTGTGTTTCTGTGCTGGTAGTGTTTGCAGCCCTAGGAGCTGGCACCTCCCTCATGATTTCTTGCAGCTCAAGTCTGCTGTTAACCATTGTTTGCAATGTCAGCATGTCTGGTAGGAGTGGTACCCCTCCATCCCATGACCTCTAAAACAAGTTTGGCTTTTAAAGGAAACACTAAGTCTCAGTCCTCAATTCCTCATCCAAGCCTGAAACCAAAATCCTTTTTACTGAACCCACATTCTTGGCAAAAATCTTTAGTATTTCAAAAACCTATCAAACCTGCATGAGTAGGAAATAAAATCTGCTCTCAATCTTACACCAACTTTTTCAAGCACATCAGAGGCTATTGCTTCTCCATTTCTTTCTCAGAACCTCTGTCCCTGCTTTCCCTAATTCTCAAACATCTCCTCCTGCAATTGCTCCCAATTCCTCCCCCAATATCCCTCCATGTCTTCTACATACTCCAAATCTTATTCCTCAAGTATGAATTTTAATATTTGCCACACCTCTACTTCATTGATGGCTCCATCACTGGCAGCCATGTTATTTGAACTTTCCAAGAATCAAAAGATATTTTTGATCTGGAATCAAACAAACATATGATCCCTAGGTCAAGATTTTTCCCCTGCTCAATTCCTGATTTGTTGAGCACTCCCCCAAATTTCTGGAAGTACCCCAGAAGCATCTTTTCTCTTGGTTGGGGTGGAGGGAGCCCTCCTCTGCCTCCAGACCTAGCCCCTCAGCCTGCTGTCAGAAGTTGTTAGGGTGTTTCATTCTGCATAAAAATGGGTAGCATCTCATCCATGGTAGGAAAACTTGGTAATTTCTTCAAGAGGTGAATAAAAGAAAAAAAATTGAAGCTTATGATAAGATGAATAGTAATAAAGGAGAATTCCCGATGAGGCACCCAAATATGGGGTGTGGAAAACCCAACTGGAGTAAATAATAGGTCTGCTTGATAGTTTTTGGGTAAAGTACTCCACAGTAGTTATTCCACTTGGGGGTTTGAAGGTTTTCTCAGTAGTGTAAAGACAGGAAAGAGGGAGATGGTTAGTTACATATTGTATTTCTTAAGGGAAATATAACTTTTAGAGTTTTTTTTGAAAACTTCTTTGCAAAGCTTAGGATAAATTTTTAATCCATTGATTCCCCTATATGAACCCTTTATTTGCATGCCTGGTATTTTATGACTTCTTTTCATCTCAGAAACACGCACCTTTATATATTAAATACAAAAGCAATCAAGAATTTTCCCTATTTCCCTATCCCCCTTAATCTCAACTGCCTTTCTTCAGTTCCAGGACTTTTGTCTGGAAACTTGCCCAATCCTTCACAACTTGCAACAATACTGCCTAATTAATTTCCTGCTCTGGGGTGGACCCTCCACAAATTACATCTCTGGAGCCTTTTGAACATCACTTTGGTGTAAAATCCCACAATTTCCCATATTCTCATGTGGTCACCCCCAGTCCGCTAAATCTTTTACACTTGCCATCCCATTGAGGTCAATCCTTACTTGGTCCCACACCCATCTTTTACTTGTACATTTTTTCTTGGTATATTGCTTTTGTTGTCTAAATTTGGGTTTCTGCATATTTCCAATGTGCATGATGGCTCAGCTTCTGCATTTTCCTTTGTATTCTGACCAGTCACCTCTGCATGTGGCAGATGAGGAAACGCATGTTTCTTGATTAAATTCCAAACTTTTTTATTTTTGAGGAAAAAGTATACTCTGCAGTTTTTGTAAGCCACAGGTCACTTCCTAGGTTGTGTCTATAGAAGAACACCACACCTTAGGAAAATTAATGCCCATTTATTTTTTTTTTACATTGCAATTTTTCCCAATTTCTTTTAATCAACCCCCCTTCCAGCAAAAGATTTTTTTGATTTGAATCAATTTTTAAATTGAGTTTTTTTTTTTTTTTCAATTCAAAAATGAATTTCACTTGATCTATTATCATTTAAAATGGCTTTGGTTGACAAAAAATTATCTTTAATACCTCAGTATGTGAGGAATTTGGTCGTAACTAGGTCTCTTTTTCTCATGCTTGATGAGTCAGATATGAGTCTTATTCACACATTAAAGAAGCTAGTAATTTTTGCTAGAATGGGCCCAGTCCCCAAAGATTAGTTAAAAACTGTTGGGGAAAGAAATTTGAATATTCTTTTCCTGTTCTTGGTTGAGTTTCATGCTGCAAATTTTTTTTGAGATATGTTGGTCTGAGAAACCTGGTGGACTGATCTTTATTTTCTCATTTCAGATGGATGGATTTTGGCAGTTTCCTGTTGCATTATTTTTAATTTAAAAAGCTTCTAATTTGGTGAATTTTTTGTGTTGATTTACTTTATTTCATTCTTATATTTAAATTGTTTTTTTATCATCATTCACCTATGTTTTTCTTCTTCCAACACTTTGGATGTCTTGGGTTGAGTGAAATCTTTCTTGAAATTCAAACCTAAATTTCTCCCAAAAATTCATCACAAAAAAAACCAAGAAATTATTTATGATTGCTTGCTCTTAAAAACAAATAGATTTCAAAATTTGGAAGGTATCATGTGAATTATCCATATTGATTGAGTTGTTTGGTTTATTTTCATCCAACATTGAATGTAGTCATCTTAGAAGGAGCCTCCTCAAAATTTTACCTGCTGGTATTTGAAGTTTCCTTTTCTCAGATTTATTTAATGTGTTTCATCATCTTTTAATCTTAACCATTTACACATTCATGTAAAGGTGTCTTGTAAGATGGATTCACACAGGGAGAAAATCACTCAGAAGAAACATAAATTGGACCATGTTTTCCAAATAATAAATGATATGGACCTTAGTCTGTGATTCTAGACACATGGAACATGATGAAAACAAAGAAAATAGGAATTTAAATTATAAAAAGCATTAGAAAATTGATCAAAAGGCAAGCATGGCAGGAATTGAATATTTATTTTAAGCCAGTGATCTTGAATTTTGTCAGCTTTATTGGTTTTTCTGGGGAATTTTTGGCATTTTTCATTAGCTTGTAAGAATCTGGGAAGATCCGGCAAATTGGACAGGAGTTCAGACATATTGCGGACCAGTGCCCTGCTTCAATGCAAGGCCCATGGAAGGTGTGCCCGCAAGGCAAACGCCAAATGGAACTTTGCCCCAGCTTCTTGCGCGTGTGATCATCAAATTCTATCTCATTCAGGCAGATGTGACATTCTGCTTTTGTGTTGAAAATTGTGACCACTGCCGTTTTTGGATTGGATGGCTGAGCTGGTGATTTGGTCTGAGTAAGTGTTGCAAAATGAGCCTGTGCTCCTGCTGGAGTCAACATACTTTGCGCAAGTATCCTCGCGTGGAATGTGCTTGAGATGTTGACAGAAACACTCCGGAGGCTCAAACTCTAAGTGAGAGATGGACTGGTTACCATGGGCTTTTTGCTCTATGGATGCCAGCAACATACTTTTCTTAAAAAATACCTTGAGGGAAGTTTGTTGAGGAAATTTCCGTCATTTGAGTTATACACAGACATCAGTGGTATTGCCTCCCTTGAAGGCTCAATTTCATTCAAAATTGTCTTGTGTATTGACGTTACAAGGCTTGTCAATCCAAGCCATCCTTCTGAAAGCTGCTTGAGATGGGCCAGAAGTTGTCAGCCAAGAGCTGGGGGAGTCCGAGGCAGAATATGCAGCAGACTATGGCTCAACTAATAAAATTACCAGTCAAAAAATCATAGTGGGAAACGCGCGGAAGGCTGTTGTTGATCAAAGCAAGTTAGAGAATCAGGCTTCTGTCCGGAACCATCACATTGAAACCCGCATTCTCCCAAACAATACTGAAAACTTTCCCCCCCCCAGCACTATTAGCCTGCTCTTCCCCCCCCCCTCCTTCCCCCCTTTGTTCCCCTCCCATTTCTACTACACCTCCTACATAGGTATAGATGCCCGCATTACGCCCGCCTGACCCCGCGGACTGCAACCTTGCAATGGGCTTGGCCAAAGTGCCCAGCTCCCAAACAACCCCTGTTCCCCCCTCTATCACCCCACCAACTTCTGGTTTAGCGTCTCTTCTATGGGGACTAGCCCAGGATCGCTTGGTTGTAAATTTGGATGGCTTGGTAAAGCTAGATAACCGCATGTTCCAGCTGATTATTGATATGGTGGATGAGTCAGACCATCCTAGGGCCCGGCTGGAGGCTACTATTGATTGTATGAACTCCAGGATGGACTCTGTGGTAGCCAATCTTGCCAAGGTTCAGAAGAATTTGGCATTGGTAGGCTCCACCCCTCTTCCTCACGCTCCTCCAGGCCAATCTTTTGCAAAAGTAACGGCGGCAAAACTCCCATCAAGACCGGCAATCTCCCCCCCCCCCCGCACGCTCAGCCTTGCCCAGCCTACGGCCCAAACGGGTCCTGATTCACTCCAACCCCAGCAACACCACCCTGAAGGACCTCCCCAGCGGGGCCCTGGTACAAACTGCAAACAAGGCGTTGGCTAGGTTAGACGCAAAGGTAGATGGCACCCTGGTGGCAATCAGGGGCGCCTGTGTTCTTCCCTCCGGGGACGTTTCATTTTTCACCCAGAAGAAAGAAAATCAGAAATGGCTGGTTGACAATAAGCACATTTGGTCTAAGCAGGTACACCCCAATCTGGAGGCCACCCCCCCAACTTTCTCTGTTATGGCCAATGGCGTCCCCCAAATGTTCAACATTGAGTCCAAGACAGAGTGGGCAATGCTTTCCTCCAAGAACGGCTTTCAAGCCTCTGATTTGGTTTGCATGCGGTGGATGGGCTCTGGTGAGCCCACACTAAAGAAGGCTGGGACCTTATTCCTTTCATTCACTAACCAAGATCTAGCCATCTGCGTGGAGCGCTTGGGAGTTTTCCTTCACTACAATTATCACTGGACCAAAAAAACTCAAATACCACACACCCCAGTGCTTCAAGTGCCTCCGCATGGGCCACTCCGGTAAGTGGTGCAGGCTGGCCCCCAGGTGTGCTAAGTGTGATGGCAAACACTTAACAAACAAGTGCCCAGACGGACCCTGGGGGGTTTCAATGTGCGTGCTGTGCAAGGAAGGTTTAAAGAACAAGACACCAGGCGTTTTCAAAGTTGACCACACTCTGTTCAACATGCTTTGCCCCTATAAAAAAGGATGGTTTGAGCGCCGCCCCTTACCTTGTTCATGTTAGGACACCCACTCCCAACCCCTGATGTAACCCCTGACCCACTTTTGGCAGCCCCAGATAGCTTCTCTCATCTCCCCCAATCTTCCAGTGCATTACTTACCCAGGTATCACGGGCCAAGGCAACGCTGTTCCTGGCTTCAGCCCAAGTTTCATTCTCTATTTTTCAGCTAAATTGCCATGTATCCAAAGAAGTCACCCTTTACCTTCCAAACGCTGCTGTGCAGCATGACGTCCTAGTCCTCCAAGAACCATGGATCAACCCAATCACCCTTTCTCCCCCCCCCCCCCTCACCCAGCTTGGCAGGCCCTTTCAGCCTTTGAGCATGCCCCAAGCAGCTGGTCCTCTTGCCATAAGGAGGTGATTTACATCAAGCAACTTATCCCAACATCCAAGGTCCGGCTCCTCAAGGGTGGATCTCAGTGCTTGGTTGCGGTAGAAATCACGGTGGACTCTTCTTGACTCCAATTGGTCAACGTTTACAACCCCACCCCGGCCTTCTCTTTGTTACCTGTTATTGAGGAGTGGCTTTCAACTCATAATTCACAAGCCATCCCCACCTGGATCTTCTTGGACTCCAATCTTCATCATCCTCCTTGGAACCCCCCGGGTTGCAAAAAGTGCAAACCAGCAGCCGTTTCCATGCTGTGCACCCTCTCGGCAGCAGGTTTCAAATTTGCTTCACCCAAGGGAGTCCCCACCTTCTTTTCCCAGTCTGGCCAGGGCTCAACTATTGACCATGTGTGGTCAAATTTTTTAGGTTCTAAGCGCACTGAGAGGATAGCCATAACAGGCGATAACTGTGGATTGGACCACCAGGGATTACTGATTGAACTGTCTGTAGGGAAACCAACAAAGACCTACATACAGGGTAACCCCCGATAGACGGATCTCACACCAAACCAGGTTGAAGCTTCCAAGGAGTCAATGAGGGCTTTCAAGGACGATCCAACCCTACCCTTGGACCTTAGGGTTCAGAACTTAACTGGCGCCTTAGAGGAGGTCCAATTTAAGCTTGGGGAAAGGAAGCTGCTGCATCCGGACCGTTGCAAGTCTTGGTGGTGCGCCAAGACATTAGGACCCGTAGTACGTACCAGGAACCAAGCCAGGAGTTGGTTTATAATCACAAGATCCAAAGAGGCTAGACAATGCTACAGGGAATGGAACCAGTACTTCCTTCAGTTGGTGGTTGACTTGAAGAAGCGAGACTGGGAGAGAGCCCTCACCAACCCTTCCCCGGACACTATCTACTCCATCCTACAATATACCAAACGCCAGGCAGGGGGAGGTATTCTCCCGCTAAGGACGGCTGCCGGTAAGCTAACCCACGACAAACCCAAACAAGCTGCTCTTCTATTTGCAGGCACGGTGTGGTGTCATTATATAGCCTTGGGTCGGGGACTGCGTCGCGGCCTGCGCGCTCAGCATCTGGTAGGTTAGGCTCAGCAGTTGGGGTGCGCCGGTTCTCAGCAGTAGCCGCTGCGGGTTCAGCAGCAGCCGCTGCGGGCTCAGCAGTAGGCGCGGCGGGATCGAGCACGCGACTGCGGGCCGGGCCTGACTAAGGGAGGCGGGCTGCGACCCGCTTGGATGTCCGACTCATGGATGGAGCTGGGCCGATCGGGTTCTCGGAGCGGCTAGTCGGGGAAGGAAGAAGCGGGGCGACAGCGGGGCTATATGCGTGGCAGCCGCGCGCAAGCGCGGGCCGGCCACGGGACGGGAAATTCACGACGGCGCGTCGGGTGGATGCGTGCAAGCGCGGTGGATCTTGGGTATGGCGCGGCGGAGGGCCGCGCCACGAAAAGACGAACCGGATGCGCGTAATGACAGGCGAGCTGGCGGGGGTAGGGTATGGGTATGGGTTTAGGGATGGGTTAGGGTTCTGGGTCTAGGTTTCCTTCTTCATGGTTGTCAGTCTGTCTTTGTGCTTGTGCTTAGGTTAGGGTTGAGGGGGAGGGCTCAAACACCCTTCCCCTTGACTTCGGGTTGTAGGGGCATCCATCATTCTATCCAGGAATCTACATCTCATTCTCTCTCTCTCTCTCTTGGAGTAAAGAAAAGGAAGCATTCTCGGTCTTACAGACGCTAGAACCATCGATCCCGTAACTAGGGACAACTTCGTGAGGATTAACCTCTAAAGTTTCCACATCTGGGGGTCTGGCCGGGAACACTCGATCCGTTCTCATTCTCTTGAAGATTACGCAGAATGCTACCGACAACCACTCCGGGATCCAATGCTCCCCTTCCCTACCCTCCACGCCCGACTCCCGTCTCTGCTGCTCAACCCCCTCCGCCACCGTCCGCTCATGCTCCTAGAGTCAGCGGGTTCGCTCCTCCCTCGGAAGGGTCGTCGGACATGGCGGTAGAGGCCCCTCGCCGCGTTTGGTTGAGGCCGAGGGATTTCCCCCATCTTCGGTTCAGTACTTCGGATGTCGAGCGGTTCCTTTCTAGGTTCGAAGGGATCGCGGACTCGGAGGGCGCGTCGGGCGCAGATAAGGTTCGGACTATCGTGCTGTTCATTACTGAGGAGGAGAAGCTGCGGGACGTGGAAGAAATGGTTGGATACAAGAGGCAAGACTGGGGGAAGTTGAAAAGCAAGATGTTGGCGAGGTGGGGAAGGCGTGAACCTTGGTTTCGGGAAAGCGACTTCGATCGAGCTGCGGAGGAGGCGATCGAGAATGGCGGGGTGCGATCGCGCGAAGGATTAGTGGAATACATGTCAAGGTTCGAGCGAATCTACGGGTACCTTGCAAAGAACGAGGTCGTCGCGGGTCAGACGGGTGCCATGAAGCGGGCTTTCCTGGGGGGTCTCGCGCCCCAGCTTCGTTCCAGGGTGCAACGATACCTGTACGACCACGGCCTGGTTAAGAGGTCGTTGGATGGGAGCGTCGCGATTCTCCCCGATCTTTCGGTTATCCGTCAAGCCGCGGAAAGCGAAATCGATCTGGACGAGCTCATCGCGGATACGGCACGAACGTACCCGTCTTCCTCCAAGAAATCGGTCACGATCTCGGCGCCGGCCCCCGACCAAACTTCGGCCGCGCGGCCGCCGACGCCCTCTCATGTCGGACTTTCCCAGCAGCCTCCGGGACCATCTGTTGGGGAGATAACGGAGATTCTGCGGGACATAAGGGTTTTCCTCAACCGGACACCGGCTTCTACAGCTCCGGCAGCCGCACCGTTTCCGGCGGCTCCTTCTCAACCGCGCGCGGTGCCGCCTCACATGACGGAAGGGTTCCAGCCTCCTAGCGGATCATCCGGATCGTACGGGTTGCCGCGATGTTCATATTGCGGGGTGAGAGGGCACTGGAAGTCAGTTTGTGAGGATCTCACTCGGGACATGGACAAAGGGCTTGTTTGCGCATCCGGGATGACGTACATATTTCCAACGGGTGAATCGGTGGATCTGACTAAGGACAAGCCGCCACCAATGGTGCAAGTGCGGGAAAGAGCGAAGGCTAAGACCGAGACTGCTCGGGTCTCGCTCGGGATTGTCACCGCGCCCGGAACATGGGTAGCTCCGAGAGTGGAGGCCGAAGTCAGGGCGTTGGCGACGAATGAGCGCATTGCGATGGATGTCGACGAGCGATCAACGGCTTCGAAGCCAGTCGCGCGAGTGCCGATTTCGGACGGGCCGTCCTCTAATCCCGTGGGAAAGAAGAAGGCCGCGGACATCGTCCGGAGGGTAATGGGGAACGACTCACCAATACCCCTGACCCTACGAGAGCTAGCGGCGGTGTCCCCCGCGGTCGTCGACGAGATGGTCCAGGCCTTGAAAGATTGCGGTCAGGGTCGGGTGCCGACGACGGTTCAGCGGGTTAACGTGGCGGAGGAGGAAATGGATCCCGAGCCGTGCCGGTCGAAGTCGGTATCCGTCCCGCTCGCTTATGTCGCGATGACCATCGCCGGGCGGAAGGTGTGGGCGATGGTGGATAGCGGGTCGATGGTCAACCTGCTCCCATCAAGGTTAGTGGACAAGCTCGGTCTGGTGCGGAGGAAGTGTGCGATGGGTCTTCGGGCGTTAAATGGCGGGGAATGTCGCGTGGACGGGGTAGTAGAGGCGGAGGAGGTGGAAGTCGCCAAGGTCTGTAAGCCTCTGTCATTTCTCTCAGTGGAGTGCGGAGACGTGATTCTAGGACGGCCATTCATGTTTGGGTTCCGAGCCCAAATGGCCTTCAACGCCGAGGAAGGAACGGAGGCGCTGACCGTCGAAGACTCGCTCGGAGCACGGTTCGAGACAACAATCTGCAATCACGGGAGAGGGAAATGGGTACAGGACCCAATGTCTGGCGGCAACGAAGAGTCCGGCGCGGGGGTTGACCGTAAGGGTTACCCTGCGGAGGATTTTTCCTAGTCGGCCGCGGGAACCGTGCGGAGCAGGCTCCGGCTCTGCACGGGCGGCCGACAGATGAGGAGCAGGCGGGGGAGGACGCGCGTGTGGCGCAGGTGCCGGAAGTAAGTCCCATTCCTCAGTATGCATCGCCGGAAGGCTCTACGCTTTGAAAACCCTATCATCGTGCCACAGTCGTGAGCAAAGGCGAAAGTCCCGGTCTGGTCATTACTAGGACTTACGACGGCGACGATCGGGTCTGGATGGCGCGGTGCAATGCGGGCAAGTACAAACCGGTAGCGCGGAAAGTCCGGCCGCGGAACGAGCCAATGCCTCAGGGGCTCAACGGACCCTTACGACCGATTGCGTGGTCCCGCGACCCGTGGGAGACGCCCCTTAGGAAGAATGGATGGGTAACGCGGTCGGCGCGAATCACGGACGAGCGGCTGGACGCCTTTAACTTTGGACCGACGGGATGGCTGAGTGCGGAGGAGATGGATCTGCTGGTGTCGGTATTGGTAATGAGGGAGAAGGCACTTGCTTTTGGACCAGACGAGCGCGGGTTGTTGAGAAGTGAGATCGGGGACCCTTACGTTATTCCCACTGTCCCTCACGAACCGTGGCAAATCAAGCCGATTCCGATCCCAGGTACCGTTCGGGAGCCCTTTCTGGAGCTGGTACGGGAGCGCGTGAGGACGGGGCTTTACGAGCAATCCACGTCAAGCTACTCGAGTCCTATCTTCGCGGTCGTTAAGCAGGACGGGAAGTCGCTAAGGATTGTTCACGACCTTCAGAGGCTAAATTCGTTCACTATTCGCAACGCGGGGCTTCCCCCGCGTGTTGAAGAATTTCTGGAGTCGATGGCCGGGCGCGCTTGCTACGGGCTGGTGGACGTGATGGGGGGATATGACCAGCGAGAACTCCACCCTGACTCGCGGCCACTGACGGCGTTTGAAACCGGGCTAGGAAGGATGCAGCTGACGCGGCTACCGCAAGGTGCGACCAACTCAGTGGCGGTATACCAAGCCCAAATGACCTGGATACTACGCGACGACCTTCCGGAAGGCGTGCAGATCTTCATCGACGACGCTGGCATTAAAGGCCCCAGAACGGACTACGAGGGCGCGGTCTTAGAGGATGCACCCGCGATCCGGCGATTCATCTGGGAATACGCGGAAACTCTGGAACGAGTCCTCTTCCGAATTGAGGAGGCAGGCCTTACTGTGTCCGGGAAAAAGTTGGCGGTCTGCGTTCCGGCGCTCGAAGTACTGGGGCATGTCGTGGCCTACGACGGGAGGCGAATAACGGAGAAGAAGCGGAATAAGGTTCTTGAATGGCCGACCCCTCGGACAGTGTCGCACGTCCTGCAGTTTCTGGGGTTGTGCAGCTACGTCCGCATGTTCATCGAGCGGTTCGCGGAAGTAGCGAGCCCAATGCGGGCATTGACGCGTAAGGGGGCGGAGTGGAAGTGGACCGAGGGATGCGATGCCGCTTTCGCGAAGCTCAAGGAAATCGTGGGGCGCGACATCGTCCTTCGGAACCTCGATTACGACGCCGGAGGGATACGCCTGGCGGTCGACTCTAGCGAGCTCGGCGCGGGGGGGGTCTTGACACAGGAGGAGGACGGAAAAGATAGGCCGGTGCTCTACGAATTGGTCACCTTTACCGCGACAGAGAGTCGGTATTCGCAGCCGAAGCTGGAACTGTGCGGTGTCACCAAGATCGTACGGCGGTTGCAGCACCTTTTGTGGGGCGTGCACTTCAAGCTCTTGGTTGACGCGGAGGCCTTGGCGCAAATGATCAACTCACCGACGCTGCCGAACGCGCCCATGACCAGGTGGGTAGCGTTCCTCCAGTTATTCTCCTTTGACGTGGTGCACATCCCAGGAAAGGCGTTCACGATGCCGGACGCGCTGTCGCGGTACCCGCGGGACGACCCATACGAGGGGGCGGAACCTTTGGATGTGGAAGCTCCGGTCGTTCGGGTAGCAAAGACGGAGGCGTCGGTTTGTCTTCCGTTGCGTCAGTCGGGACGTTACGCGGTCTTGTGCTCTTATTTGCAGGATCTCCGGTTCCCCGAGGGCACGACGGAAACGGTCACCCGATGGGTGAGGCGAAACGTTCTGAACTTCTTCTTACAGGACGGTCAGCTATGGCGGCGGAGCGGCTCCGTGCCTCTTGTTGTCGCAACTTCTAGGGCCGACCAGGAGGTGATTCTAGGAAGTCTGCACGATGACCTTGGTCATCGGGGTGAGGTCGAGACGCGGAGGAGGGTGAAAGCGAGGTTTTGGTGGCCGGGGGTCGTTCGCGCGGTGCGCGACTGGGTAAAGTCGTGCGAGGCCTGCCAACGGCGAAGCTCGAGGCTGCCCAAGGAGGTCGGCCACCCCACGGGCGAGGACGCGCTGTTCGGGCACGTTTCGCTGGACGTGGTCCACATCAAGGCGGGTAAGTTTGCGTATTTGCTGGTTGCGCGCGACGATCTGTCTGGGTGGGTGGAAGCGAGGCCCCTGGCAAAACTATCGGCGGAAAAGGTGGCTCAGTTTCTGGAAGAGGACTGGTTCGCGCGCTACGGGTCGCTTCGCTTGGTCACCGTCGACGGAGGGGCGGAGTTTCGGGGACGCTTGATGACGCTGGTGCAGAATTGTGGAGCGAAGTTCGGCCGCGTGACGGAATACTACCCGGAGGGCGCGGGGATGATCGAGCGGGGACATCAACCAATCAAGGATGCCCTGGTGAAAATGTGCGGCGAGGACGGCAAAAGGTGGCAGATGGCACTCCCCGCGGTCCTTTTCGCCGATTGGATCTCCGTGAAGCGCTTGACGGGGTATTCGCCTTACGAGTTACTCTACGGGCAGCGGCCCGTGCTTCCCGTGGACATCGAGCTGAACACGTTTTTGGGCGTGGGTTGGTGGAAGGTTAAGACGTCCGCGGATCTGATCGAGGCGCGCGCGGAACAGCTCCTTAGGCGTGAGGAGACCTTGGAAAAAGCCGCGGAGCGGTTGAAGAAAACCTGGACGGCGTCAGTCCGCTATTGGGACGAGCGCTGTTCCCATCGGCTCCGGGATCCGCTGCGGAAGGGGGACCTGGTCCTGTTGTATAATCGGAGTCTGGAATCCCAGTGGGGCCGGCTTTTCGCCAACAGGTGGAACGGGCCGTACCGCGTGGCCTCTAAGTTTTTGGGCGGCAGCTACGGGCTTGAGGAATTGGACGGGACGCCGCTTAAACGGAAGGCCGCGGCTTCGCACGTAAAACGCTTCTTCGCGCGCGGTTCCACTTCCTTCGACGAGACGGCGAGCGATGATTCGGGGCCCGGGGGCGAGGCGGTCTCGGAGTCGGACGACGGCGCGGATCGTTCGGACAGCGTAGTAGCGGCGCGCAACGCGCGACCCCGGAGAAGTAGGAGGTTGCAGACGGCTGGGGACAGCTGTCAAGCTGGGGGGGGGCGCTAGGTGGTTAAATCTTGATTTGGTAAGGGGGTGTTCTAGCCGGTTCACAGCCGGGACAACTAGACACCCCAGAATGTTTGTTTCCTTATGTTTTGGTTTGGGCTTGGCTTTGGATTGGTACTGGCTATGGGTTATTTATTGCAGGTACGCGGGCGCGGCGTGGTGTCGGGCCCGCAAACGCGAGGACAAGCCCCGCTCACGGATGGCGGGACGAAGAGCTAACTGTAAAAAAAAAAAAAAAAAAAAAAAAAAAAAAAAAAATGAATGAATGGAATAATAAATATAGGATATTCTCTTTCTCTTCTTTGGATTTGGGCTGTTTTCTTTCCTTTTTTTGTCTGTTTCTCTCCTGTTTCTCTCTTCATCGGACGGGCGCGACGGTCGGGGATGGTATGGACGCGGATTTAAGCTTAGCTTGGTAAGGGGGTGCTCTAGCCGGTTCACAGCCGGAACGACTAGACACCCCAGCTCACAGAGGGAGCGCGCGGACGCGGATCTCAACCTCAACCTCACTCACACTCACTTCTCATGCGGACGCGGATCTCGGCACTCACACTCACTTTCCACCCGGACGCGCTGACGCGGGCTTTTTGTTTCCTCGCGCAGCAGAATATATTTCTCCAACGAACGCGGTACAACAATGGGACAAGAAAGTACATGGGAAAGGAGAAAAGGGAGGGGGTGAGGGCGTCTAAGCCATTCGCATCATCTCTTCCATGTCCGCCCTCGATGATGCCAGAAGGGCCCGGTAAGACGCCAAGAACTCGCGCCGGGATTCGGAGGATTGGGCTCCGGGGGTCGCCAGGAAGTTGCGGAGCATCGCGGTCGACCTTTCCGCGAAAGCCTCGAAGCCAGCCGCCGGGAGTGCCATCACAACCGGGATCTCCGGGATCTCGGGGGAGTTGGAGGACGGCGGTGCCGGTGCTGGGACGGGGCTTGATCCGAGCGGACGAGGAGGTGATGAGGGGGTCCCTGGGGCATCGCGCGGAGGGCTCGGTCCATCTGGGGGCGACGACGGAACAACGATCGGGGACGGCGGAGGAGGGACCTCGGGAGTAGTAGGCCTCCCGTCCGAGACCACTGGTGACGCGGGCGGCGGTGGAGTACCTTGCGGAGCCGGGGCGGAAGGAGCTGGTGTAGGGGCCGGAGGGGGAACAGGGGCTGCGGCAGCGCGACGTCGGAGAATCTCATCGAGTCGCGGGTCCCTCGCGCCTTCCCTCATCCGAACGCGGTCCGACCAGAATCGTACGGCCCGCCGATAGTCGTCAACGGACGTGAAATCCTCCTTCCGCGGCGGTCCCGCGCGGCGAAAGGGGGAAGCCGAGTCGCGATCCTCGCTCGGCGGAGGGCGACGGGACGGGGAGCCCGGCGGAGTCCACGAGTCCTCCGAGATGGTGTCGTCGTCCGAAACCACGAACGGGTCCGGACGAGCCCTTTTGCGCGGCCTGGGGCGGGAGCCGAAGTTGGGTGGAGCTCGGGGCATGCCATTGCTAAGCGAGCAACGGCGATGGCTGCGACGGCAAGCGACACAGGCGCGTCGACCAGGAGCGATCGAGCACGCCTGCCCGGTCCGGGCGCAGAATTCGCAGGGGAGCATGACGGCGATGAGTATGGAAGGGGAGTTGGTGGAGTGCGAAAAGAGGAGTGGGTAGGGAGGAGCGGGGTGCGGGTAGTCGAGGTGGCGATGGGAAGGGACCTCTGGGGACAGAACTCAAGTTGGGGGGGGATGTGGTGTCATTATATAGCCTCGGGTCGGGGACTGCGTCGCGGCCTGCGCGCTCAGCATCTGGTAGGTTAGGCTCAGCAGTTGGGGTGTGCCGGTTCTCAGCAGTAGCCGCTGCGGGTTCAGCAGCAGCCGCTGCGGGCTCAGCAGTAGGCGCGGCGGGATTGAGCACGCGACTGCGGGCCGGGCCTGACTAAGGGAGGCGGGCTGCGACCCGCTTGGATGTCCGACTCATGGATGGAGCTGGGCCGATCGGGTTCTCGGAGCGGCTAGTCGGGGAAGGAAGAAGCGGGGCGACAGCGGGGCTATATGCGTGGCAGCCGCGCGCAAGCGCGGGCCGGCCACGGGACGGGAAATTCACGACGGCGCGTCGGGTGGATGCGCGCAAGCGCGGTGGATCTTGGGTATTGCGCGGCGGAGGGCCGCGCCACGAAAAGACGAACCGGATGCACGTAATGACAGGCGAGCTGGAGGGGGTAGGGTATGGGTATGGGTTTAGGGATGGGTTAGGGTTCTGGGTCTAGGTTTCCTTCTTCATGGTTGTCAGTCTGTCTTTGTGCTTGTGCTTAGGTTAGGGTTGAGGGGGAGGGCTCAAACACCCTTCCCCTCGACTTCGGGTTGTAGGGGCATCCATCATTCTATCCAGGAATCTACATCTCATTCTCTCTCTCTCTCTCTCGGAGTAAAGAAAAGGAAGCATTCTCGGTCTTACAGACGCTAGAACCATCGATCCCGTAACTAGGGACAACTTCGTGAGGATTAACCTCTAAAGTTTCCACAACGGCGGCTCCAAGCGCCAACTTTGACGACTCCAATATAGCAGAACAACCTCCCTCCCGCCCAGCTATGTATCAGGAGGTAAGCCCCGCGGAGGTCCTAGAGGGCCTGTGCAGGATCAGACGGAGGAAAGCTTGTGGACCGGATGGAATAAGGAGCGAGTTGCTCAAGCTAACTGCCAAAGAGGCAGCGCCCCCCCTTTCATCAATCCTTTTGGCGGCGGCCAGGGATGGGGTCTTCCCCAAGGACTGGAAGCAGGCAACGACAGTAATAATTTGCAAGGCCGGTAAACGGGACTACACAAACCCCTCAGCATATTGCCCCATTGCATTGCTCAACTCCATGGGTAAGCTTTTTGAGCTGATCCTTGCCAGGCGGTTGGAGAAGTGGGTAGAGTGCCACAGCATCCTAGCACAAGGCCATCTGGGAGGCCAAAAAGGCATGGGGACGGAGGACGCCCTCTTTGTGGCTGACTCCTGGGTTGAGCAGAAATGGAGAGAGGAAAAGGTGGTAGCTGCCCTCTTCCTGGATGTCAAGTTGGCATGCCCCTCCGTCAGACCAACTAGGCTCATCCAGTACTTACGGGCGCAACAATGCCCGGCTTATCTATTTGCCCTGATCTCTGACTTCCTCTCTGGGCGGTCCACAGTTTTGCGGATGGAGGATTTTGTCTTGGACAGGTTTGGCATTGCGATAGGTCTCCCGCAGGGCTCTCCTCTCTTGGTCATACTGTACATTTTGTATAATAACAGCTTACTACATTGGTCCCTTTGACCTCAGGACAACCGGGTTTCCATCGGATACATTGACGACGTTGTTCACATGGTCGCTGCCAAGTCTCCGGATGAGGCCAGGGAACTGATCACTAACAAGGGCATTTGCTCTCTGATGTGGGGAAAGAAGACGGGGGCGGTCTTTGACCCCGCCAAGGCTCAGTTAATGTGGCTAACCTGGAGGAGGGGCCCATTCTCATCAATCGAGTTTGGCCCTATGACCCTCGCCCCACTCCCCTCAGTCAAATGGCTGGGTTTTATCCTGGATGCCAAACTCCTTTATTCAGAGCATCTAAGAATGCTTGAGACCAGAGTCCATTGCACGATGGCCATGCTCCAAATTTTTGGCTCCTCCAAATATGGGTTGGGAGTGCCCGACAGGGCCCGACTGGTCCAGATGGTTCTAGCCCCCAGGATATCGTACGGCGCCCCGGTTTGGGGCACGGTCTCGAACATTGGCAAGGTAGGGGCACTGGCAGACAAGGCCGACAAGGCAGCGGGCATCTTCATCCTTGGCGTTTTCAAAACCACAGGGGTAGCTTTCGTTTGGCCCATTCTAGGGGCATTAGCATTCTCGGAAATCGTCAAGCACGTTTCCTTTTCTTACCAATTCAGAAAGCGGGTCTTTATACCCCGGAACAAACTAATCAGATCTTTTCTTCAGGATGGGTTTCCCCCACCCTGGCCGACCAGGCGCACCTTTGCGAGCCCACTCATATGTAGGTCGGAACTGAGTTTGGCCCTCAATCTCTTGCCCGAAGAAATTTTCCTGGCCCCCAAAGAGATGGTACCGTACGGTCCGATCAGAACGATCAACACAATTGTCCCCTCAGGGGACAAGCAGGCAGCTAAGTCTCAGATTTCCTCTTTATTAGACACCTTGGCAAATGATGAGAAAGCAGCCGTCATATTTTGCGACGGGTCCTACAACATAAAAAAAGGGGGGGCGGGGGCGGCTTTTTGCCCCACCACAAATTCCTTCCTATCAATGAAGTGCAGTAGGTGGGAGGCAGTCTCGAACCACGAGTGCGAGGCGATTGGAGTGCTCGCTGTCATCAAGCTGGCGAAGGGTTTCTCATCCCTTTGGCCCCAGGGCAAGGACTTATTTATTTTTGTAGACAACAAAGGGGTGATTGAGAGGATGAAGTCCCCCCTTAGCCCAAAAGTAGGGCAGTACATATTTTTACACATTCAGGAGGCCTTGGGTGCTCTCCCCGGTACCATGTCGGTGAACTTAGTATGGTGCCCAGGGCATGTTGAGATCGAAGGCAATGAGACGGTGGACGGGCTAGCTAAACAAGCCGCCGACGACCCAGAAGCCCCGGTCTTTGTAACCCGGGGGAACAAAAATAAAATAATCCGAATGGTGATCAATAAGGGCTTTGGGCCCAGGCAGGCCCTCCCCCCCCTCCCCCGCCGAGCTGCTTCGCTGATTTATCAACTCGCGGCAGGCCACTGCCCCCTGAATCTCTTCCTCTATCAGATTCGACAACGCGTTGACCCTCTCTGTTCCTTTTGTAGGCTGAAGGAGTCGGTGGAGCATTTCTTGGACCACTGCGCGGCGTTCCGGGAACCTAGGCGCCAACTCAGAAAGGATCTACGAGCTTCAGGATTGAAATTTAACCCAAACCGGCTTAGTCGGCTCCTCCTCATGCCCCAGGCCCATACGGCGCTGGCTCGCTTCATTATGTCATCGCATCGCTTTCAGTCTCCTACCTAGTTGTCCGCAAACGCCCATGTTGTCCCCCCTTTTGTAATCTCTCGGTTCCACGTTGTTTTTTCTCTCCTTTTCTTTTTTTTCCGTTTTCTGCTCCTCTTCTTCCTCTCTCTTCTCGCGCCTACCCCCGGTCATTTTAGTATCCCCTCTTCGGGACAAGATTAGCGCTATTCACTCCCCCCCGGTCTGCGGGGGTAGTAAATGTTTGGGTTATTTATAGTGTGCAATGCGAACCGCGAAATCACACTCAAAAAAAAAAAAAAAAAAAAAAAAAAAAAAGTTAGAGAAGTAGATATTTCTGTCAAGATGAGCGGAAGACTCGTCAATTATTATGTATATACGATGAGTTAAACGGTAGCCGACTAAACGGGGTATGGCACGGCAGGCGGAAATCCAAACCACTTTGATTTACCCTCTTTTTCTATGCGTCAGAAAATTGCTTGGGTGTCATTTTTCAAACCAAGCACATCATGTTTCGATCGATGACATCTTTTCTGCGGAGACGTATTTGGACAATGTCAAAGTATTTTTTGTTTTCGAGCCTCAGGCCGGCTCGAACGATCGAAGATGTGACGAAACCTGGGTAAAAAGAGTCTCCTCCCATAGCCTCAAACATATTCGATAATTTAGAAAGCATGCAAACTGAGACCCTGGATTGAAAAAGAGTGCAATCCCCTTGGTCGGCCTTTCAAAAAAAAGCCTGTATACAGTATGGGTTCTGGTCAAGCAAAAATTAGCAATGCCGACAGGGACCAGCGCGCCGCTGGATCTGGAGCGGGAGAGTGGTATGGCAAAAATGTTAGAGATAAGTCCCTCTTTGAAAGGATTCACTTAGATTGGTCCCATTTTCACTACACAAGACGTATAAACATAAAGTAGTGTCAGACGAAATGGAGCAAAAATCACCTTGGCTATCTTATCCCATAAATAAATCCTACGAGTTGATATAAATATAAACCTGCGGAATAACATAGAATATTCTGTGAAGAGTTTGAGGCGTACATGCATACTGTCTGCACATTTTCTAGAGCTCCAACACCCCCCTCGAATCGGGCATTCCTGCCATAAATTTTCTTTATTATTCCGACATATTTCAAGTTTATGATTACGTTTCATCTATTTGATTTGACACAGTGTTTTGGTGAGGAATTTTGTCTATCGAGAATCGCTAGGAGGTTAACATGAGATTTTTGGGAACCACGACTTGAGCGCAGGAAGTAAAGAATTAATATTCGCAAATGATGGACAGAGAAACTGAGAGAAACCGACTTGGTACCCAAGAGATAGACGAGAAGAATACAGGGTGAAAAAAGGCGGTAACAAGACTCTATCATGAAAGAGGCCGCTAAGTTATGAGCCTTCCATCTCTGTCCGCTCCCCATCCTCTCTGATCAGCGCCTCTATCTTTGTTACTATTAAACCGGTATGTCTGAGATACCTGCAGTCAATCTTTTCTTTTTCTTCTTCTTTTTTTTTTGCAGTCTATCTTGACCATCATTATCATGAATTAGTATGCTTGTGATACTTATTGAATGTCAAAACCACATTTTCTATATATTTTATGCCTGTGATACTTGTTATCCAGCCACCTTTTTGATCGGCCGCATGATCATCGTCCATACCACAACCTCACTACCTCCCCCCCGAAGCCCCCGATCATCCAAATCCTACATCCTCACTCTAAATTTTTGACCTTGATCCTCTCGATATCTCTCTCTCCCTGTGGCTGAATGCCCCCACTCTGCCCCCCTGACCCACCGCATAAGGTGGGAATCATGTCTGCTGATATGGAAGTCGAACTCGACGCGTACACAAATCCAAACCCTCAACCCCCGAATGCAAGTGGAGCCAGTGGCCTGGTCCTTTTTATATCAAACCTCATTGAAGATCCGATAAATTACAACGCGAATGGCGAAATTTTAATCAACAAGACCATGATTGAGTTACTCCGTGTCATAGTCCGAACCGAAAAGGAACGTCAAGAGGCTGATAAAAAACGCGACGAACAAATGAAGGAGATGGCGTCTGAAATCAAAACCCTGATCAACCTCCAACGTACAACTCCACCATCTGCAAATCTCCCATCTCGTCCCAACGCGCCCCGTACCCCGACATACGCGGACCTTGCAGCAGTACAACCCAAAAAACGCGGGACCGACGCTCTCCATCTCCCCGCCAGCGAAGGAAGATCTCCAAATGCCCCAACTTGGCAAAGCAGTCATCCATTCTAACCCCTTGAACAATCAGCTAGGAAAATTTCCGAAGGCTCTTCTTGTTCAACGAGCCAACAAAGCTTTGGCTAACATGAACGCACGCATTCAGGACGAGCTCTTCACGGTTACCGGCGCGCATGTGATGTCATCCGGTGATGTGGTCTTTTACACAAAAAATATATTCCATCAAAAATGGTTAATGGAAAACAAACACTTGTGGTCAAAACAAGTTCATGCAGACTTAGAAGCTACTCCCAGCACGTGGTCAGTGCTAGTTTAGGGTATCCCAAAGAACTTTGATCCGACTTCCGAACTCAGCAAATCCAACTTGGCGCTAGCAAACCATCTTAAAAAGGAAGATATAGTGCGTATAAGGTGGTTATCAGACAATATTAACCCGGCAAAACAGGCTGGATCAATTGCTCTCTTGCTTGCAGACAAGGACCTTGCGGAACACATCACATACTCAGGCATCTTCTTAGATTACGACTACCACCGAGTTACAAAATTCAAACCCCACCCAGCACAATGCTCCAAGTGTCTGCGAATGGGACAGTATGGCAAATGGTGCAGGAAGCCGGCCAGATGTGGAAAATGCGATGGAGGGCAGATGACAAAGGAATGTCCCGCCGGCATGGACGACATTAAAGAATGTGTGCGATGCAAGGAAGGCCTGCGTAACAAGGAAGAAGGCATTCAAGATGCCAATCACTCAGTTTTCAGCACTCAATGTCCCTTCAAACAATCTTGGATCCAGGCTAAGAAGCAGACCATCTCCTCATACTGATGGTAAATTACACTGATAGTGACCCACATACTGATATTACCCCGATTGAAACTCCATCTCTCTCCTTTACCCACAGACTAGCACAGCCACACGACACTGGCTCCCTTCAAACATTGAATATTGACTCCTACTCTCTCTTACAGCTCAACTGCCACTTATCAAAAGAAATCACCTTGACTCTTTTAAATCATAAACATAACACCACAATCATGCTCTTGCAGGAACCATGGGTGAATCCGCACACCCTGCTTCCCCCCAACAACCCTAACTGGCACATGTTTGCTGGATTTGAACATTGCCCAACAAACTGGAGGGATTGACATAAGTGCTGTATCTATGTTCCCAAAACGGTACCTTCTGAAGCTCTACTCCAACTGCCTGATAACTCAAAGCACCTACTAAGCTTGCAAATTCCAGATAATGCAGACTTCAAAGTAACTCTTGTAAATGTATATAATGTGCCCAAGAGTGCTGAGGGTCTGAAAGACTTATCCCACTGGCATGGCAAACAAAATAGCAGGTTGCCCCCAATATGGCTATTTATGGACTCCAATCTCCATCACCAAATGTGGAGCCCAACAGGTCACACTTCTACCCATCAAGAGGCCATGGACCTCATACAACTGTGCAAAAAAAATGGCTTTTGCCTGGCTTCTCCTAAACATGTTCTAGCTTTCTTCTTGGCCAGAGTTAAGGGCACAACAATTGATCTGATCTGGACTAATTTCAAAGCCTCTAGTATCTTAGTGAACATCAAAGTCTCTGAAGAAAATTATGGCTCTGACCAGCTAGCTCTGAGAGGCACTTTGAGCCTGAATGGCCATATGTATGCTTCCAGATGGGCCAAACCAAAATGGGATTTGTTAGACCAAGACACAGCATGCAACAATTTTGCTTCCCATTAAAGGGGTATACCAGCATCAGAGACCATCAACAAGAATGCTGAATGCATCACTGCTGCATCAAAATCTACCCAATTCAAGCTAGGAAAATTCGTAAAACACAATCAAGCTTGCTGCAGAGCTTGGTGGGACCTGGTAATACTCAACCCCATATTAAAAACAAGAAATCAGGCTTGCCAGTGGATGATCCAATCCAAGACAGAAGAGGCCTGTCTTTGCTACAAGGAGTGGAACACATACTTCCACCAAATTGTACAGCAAATGAAGTTTGAACATTGGAAAGAATAACTTGAAAACCCCAATGCAAACTTGGCATTCAAAGCCTTCCGCCGGATAAAACCTTTTTCCTAGGACCAAATCCTACCTCTCAAAAGAGCTGACAGATACTTTGCAATGTGCAAAGAGGAACAAGTAGACATGTTATTTTAGGGGACTTTTAACATTCAACCTGAGATTGACTTAACCAATGCCCCACCAATCAAAGCAAGCCAGTGTGGTGTAGTATTTATAACCTTGGATTGGGAACTGAGTTGCAGGCTGCGCGCTCAGCAGTTGGGTAGGTTGGGCTCAGCATTTGGGGTGCGCGCAGTCTCAGCAGTGCATGCTGTGGGCTCAGCAGTAAGAATTGCGGTGCTCATCACTGGGTGCAGGTTGGCCCTACTCCAGGCTTGGCAGGCTTGCAACCTGCTTGGAAAACGCGTACCATGTGATGGAGCCAACCCAACCAAGTTTGCGGGGGGCTAGTTTGGGAAGCAGCAGCGGGGAAATAGCTGGGTCATACGCCCCGGGGAGGTCCGCGCAAGCACAGGCATGGACCAATCCGCGGATCACCGGATTTGCAGACACGCCAGGATGGATAAACACAGGGGCCTCCAAGTAGGGCACAGTGGAGGGCTGCACCACAGGAAGGACAATCCGGACATACCTAATGACAGAGAGAACGGTTTTGGAGGAAGTGGACGGATTGGGTAGGGTTGGGCTAGGGTTCTGGGCCATAGGGTTTTCTTTCTTTGTTGCTTGACTTTCTGTTTGCGCTTGTACTTAGGTTAGGGTTGAGAGGGAGGACTTAAATACCTCACTCTCAACTACATGTTGTAGGAGGGACATCTTATGGACTAATCATCTGGGAAGGAGAGCATTGGACTGGATTGGAAGGAATACATATCATCATTTCTTTACATCTTTCCCCTCTACAACTGTCCCTTTCTCATCAAACTCATCAACCCCAACCTCCTTACAGACACTTGGAACAATAACTTCAAAACTTTAGCACAACTAAGGGGAGTATTTCTCTTCTGTTTCCGCACTGCGCAGATATTTATGGCAAAGTATCTTTAAAGGAGGTGACCTTTTTATTATCCAAGCTAGCCAAGGGGAAAGCACTGGGACCTGATAAAATCTGCAACAAGACCCTCATATTGATGGCTCCTTTTCTTGGACCTCTCCTGGTTACCTTATTCAATTGGATCCTACACCAGGGCAAGTTCCCAGCATGCTGGAAAGTTGGAGTCACTGCTATCATCAGAAAATCTCATAAGCCCAAATTCACCAAAGCAGGAGCTTATAGGCCCATAGCCTTGTTAAATACACTGTGGAAAACCCTTGAACTTATCCTAGCACAAAGACTGGTGGAGTGGGCTTCTAACTTGGGGGAACTCCCTATGACTCACCTTGGAGGGTGAAAAGGAGCCAGAACAGAAGATGCTATACTGGCTTTGGATTCATGGGTCAGAGACAGATGGGCGGAAAAAAAAACCTTGTTGCCTTATTCCTAGATGTTCAATTGGAATACCCCACAGTACATCCAAACAGACTCATACACACCCTAATCTCAAAAGGGTTTCCAGCACACCTAGGGATTGTCATCCATGATTTCCTCACAGGTCAGAGCACCACAATGCAACTTGACAATTGTGTCTCAGGAGCTAAGAAAATTCCCTGAGGTCCCCCGTAAGGCTCCCCACTATCAGTCATCCTATATATTTTTTACAATTCAGACCTCTTACAACTCACAGACGCTCTGCCACTGACCACCATGACTATAGGATATGTTGATGATAGTGTCAATTTAACAGCTAGCAAGACAATGAACAAAGCATCACATCTTATGAGCACCCTTGCCCATTGCTCCCTGTCCTGGGGACGTAGACACAATGAAGTCTTTGATAGCGCTAAGTCCCAGATCATGGTCTTCTCAAAGGCCAAAAAATCAAACCCTCCCACACTTAACTTTTCTTTTGGGAACACCCCCCTATCCTTTTCCAGCTCTGTAAAATGGCTGGATGTCACCATTGACAAAAACTGCAATACCACCAGCACATTGCAAAAATTGCTCAGAAAAGCCAGATGACATTTCAAGCTCTGAGAAGGCTAGGAAACTTGAAATTGGGCCTGTCAGGAGGGGACAGAACAAAACTGATTGATGTGGTCCTTGCACCTAAAGTCACCTACATTGTGCGCATTTGGGCCCGCAAGAAGAACATGACCAGAATCAAGACTTTAATGACCAAGTTGGATCAAGAATGCAAAAAATTCACCAAAGGAGTTTTCAGAAACGCTGGCATCAAATGGCTTGAACTTAAATTCTCTTGTAGACCCCTAATGGAAGCTACTAATAAAATGTACTTTTAATTTTTTACCAGGAAATTGAATCAAAAAGGAAGCCCAATTGACACAAAGGAGGATCTCATAACCCGCTGTGGAAACAAGAGGGGTGATACCCCTCTAAGTTGTCCTCAAGTTCCAGAAGTTATTGGTCTAAGAATCTGTAAGTAGATTGGATGCGATGAGTTTAAGAATAGAGAGAGTGATGATAAGATAAATTCGTTCCCTCCAATCCTTCTTATACCATTTCCTGGCCGTCTGATTATATGAACTATATGATATGTATTGTAATCTGATAGCCTCCCCTACAACCCAGAGTTGAGAGTGAGGTATTTTTTTGAGTCCTCCCTCTCAACCCTAACCTAGGTACAACCACAAGCAGCAAGATAGATGAAAACATAACCCCAAGTACAGAACCCTAGCTCCACCCTAACCCTACCCCGTACCATCCACCCTGTCCAAAACCCTCCCCTTCAATATCATGTACATCTGGTTTGTCCTTCTCATGGCGCGGTGGAGGGCTGCACCCTACTCAGAGCCCCCCAGGTTTATCCATCCGCGCGTGCCCGCGGATCCCACAATCCATGAGTTGGCCCGCGCTTATGCCCGCGCGAACCTCCCTGGCGTGTATAGCCCCAAATTGCCCCACCCTTGCCTTCCCAACTAGCCCCCCGCAAGCTTGGTCAGGCCGGCTCCATCACTTGTTCCGCATTCCCTGGGAGGTTTGCAGCCCGGAGCCCCCCCCCAGAGTAGGCCTGACCCGCACCTGGTGCCAAGGCCCGCAATCCCTGCCGCTGAGCCGGCAGCAGGCACTGCTGAGAACACGCGCACCCCAAATGCTGAGCCTAACCTACCCAACTGCTGAGCGCGCAGCCCGCAACGCAGCTCCCAATCTGAGGTTATAAATACAACACCACATCCCCCCCCCCCAAGTTGAGTTCTGTCCCCAGAGGTCCTTCCATCACTACCTTGACCCTACCGCGCTACCCATTGTTGTCCCGTTTTTGCCTCCCGTTGGACCAAGCCCCCAGATGGTCCTCTGGAGGTCCCCTCCTCACTGGTCCCACCTCCCCCAGCCCACCCAAGATCCCGGAAATCCCTGTCGTGTTGGCACTCCCAGCGGCCGGATTCAAAATCTTTTCTGAGAGGTTGACCCCAATGCTCCGCGACTTCCTGGAAACCCCCGGCGCTCAATCCTTGGAATCCCGGCGCGAGCTCTTGGCGTCTTTCCGGGCCTTACTGGCGTTGTTTTGGGCGGACATGGAGGAAATGATGAGAATGGCTTGGGCCCATTGCCCCCCCTCTCCCCCTTCCCTTTTTCCGCGTTTTCCTTCCCTTTGTACCGCGCTTCCCTTGTTGAGAGAAATACACGTCTTCTGCGCTTGCGTCCTTTCCCAGCAGGTTGTCCTGTGGACAAATCCCCACATCCCAAGTGAGTTTGAGAGTGATTGAAATTGGTGCCCGCGTCCTGATGAGAATGAGAGTGAGATTGAGATCCGCGCCCGCATCCTGGTCAGAATGAGAATGAGATTGAGATCCGCGCCTGCGTCCTGGTAAGCGTGAGAATGAGATTGTGATCCGCGCCCGCGCTCTGGTGAGAATGAGAGTGAGATTGAGATCCGCGCCCAAGTCCTGAGCCAACAAAGTTCCCCGGAAGGTACCTGGAGCGCCCCAGCCAAACTTCCACACAGTTTCCCGTAGAAGACAACTGATAAAGAGAAGACAGAGAAAAGAACCAAACCCAAAAAGGAAACCAAACCCCCAAAAAAATAAATTTTTTTTGCTAACAATGAGCCTCGGCTCCTTGTCCCTCATTACCCAACCGGGGGCTTGTCCTTGCCTTTACAGACCCGGCTTGCGCCACGCCCACCTCCCATCCTGAACTAGCTTCCCCCCAAAATTGGCTGCCTTCCTCAGCTGACAGTCTCAACCAATCCCACAAAGGTCGTGTCCACCGGCCAATTGTCCAAACTTCCTTCCCAACGCGCCTTCTGACGCTAAAGCCCTTGCAACACCTACTTTCTTTCTCCCAGTAATCTCATTGGCGCCCAATCCTTCCCCATTCTGCACCTGACGCCCGGCCACAAGTGTCCATTGCACCAACACCAAAACCTCTGCTAGCCATGATGGCAATGGGCCTGTCCTCCGTCAATCCATCCGGCACCCCCCGCGCCGTTGTGGTGCCCCATCCTGGACACCCTGGCCAGTGCGGATAATTTAATTTTTTATGATTTTTCCTTATCATCTTTCATAGGTATCATTATCAAAAAAAAAAAAAAAAAAAAAAAACATCCATCAAACTAGTCCATTGCCTTCAATCCTCATCCTCTCCACCCAATCATCAGAAACTTAACCGTGGAAAGAGCTTGAGGGATAAAGTTGAGGCTGCTCTTGGTTGATTCAATTCAGCCGGTCGTGAGAAAGCTACTTGCTCACAGAGTGTATCCGTTATCAATACCAGTAGTCCCAAAGCCCCATACTCTCCCCATCTCAACAATCCCCCTATGGTCAAACAAAAGGAAGGATTAGGCGCTCTGGCTTGCCGGATCTCCAAAAAAAATGAAAATCAAAGATCAAGAACGTTGGCGTAGAGAACGCTTGGATATGGCTTACGCCAAACCACCTCTACTATCTCACACCTTAGTCAGAGCTACATCATCCTTTCCAATGAGACCAGCTCTGTTGACCTTGGTGCCCACTGCCGAGCTCAAGTACGGAGAAGCACATACCAATTATTCCCCCAATCTGTTCCTTCGTTGTCAGAACTTGAATACCTCTGTTGATCCAAACAAGCTCAACATGGCATTGAATCATTATCAATCCCCTTTCAACCTCTAGCTTGCCAGTCTCCCGCGCGGCTTTTCCGTTGCCCGCACGGGTCTCTTCTGTTGCCAGTGCCCGTCGGACACCTGCCGGCGGTCATCCGCGGTCTTGGCAGTTGCCCATGCCCGTCTGACACCTGCCGGCAGTCATCCGCGGCCTCGGCAGTTGCCCGGGCCCATCAGGATGCCTGCGGGCATCCTTCTTTGGTTTTTTTTCTCTGAATGCTTGTTTTTTTCTTTTTTTTCTTTCTTTTGTTTTCTCATGACACTAATCTGTAAAAAAAAAAAAAAAAAAAAAATCCGCTCCCATTTGTAAATCTCTCTTGTAAATAGTCTACAGGCCTCTGGTCTATAAAAGGAGGGGCTCTCCCCTGCTTTTTCAGCATCATATTTATCACAGCAGATCATAGAAATTCATCCAAGGGGAGTGTGTGCTTGTGCTCCCCCCATTATTGTGAAATTTGATCCTGATCCTTATCCTGGGTATATCTTTGATTGCCCCCTGATCCATTTTTGAACCTGAGTCTTTGCCCCTCTGTGGCCTGATCCTTATCACCAACCAATAGCCTTGCTGGTTGAAGAAAAATTCTGTCTGTTGGAATTTTTGAGTGTGTTATACCACTCCTTGATCCCTTTCTCTGACCATACTGGTCCTGATCCTTGATCATCTTTCTGGAGCCAATCACAATTGATTGAAGAGGTCTTATTAAGCTCAAGACCTGGAGTGTTATACCTCCCCTTAGCTTCTTTGGAGTTGCATTCTGCCAGCCTACTCTTGAGTCCCTTGAGAAGTGTTGAGGTTATCCTTGCTTCAAATCAGTTACTGTTTGCTTTAGAGCTTCTTAAACATTTTTCTTTGTCTTTTACAGCCACCCTCAGTTCTCTGGTACCCTTCAAGCGCTTGATTGCAGAGAGTTGGGCAGGTTCATTGAGAACCTGGAGGTTGGTTGGGTTTGAGTTGATCATCCCCAATCTTCTGCTGACAACCAGAGTTATTAGCTTGTGGGCATTGTTTAAATACAACAGCTTTTGTTCTTTGAACTCTAAGAGGACTTTAACTTCTTTTGTTCAAGTTTTTCCCTGCATGATCTTGTCTCAGATAGTGCTGTTCCATCGCTACCAAACTATTATCATCTTTATCCTCTACTCCTTGATTCCTCATTTACCAGGTTCTGGACCTTGATCTTGGTTACATTTAAATATTTTTGTAACACTCAGGAGGGCAGCCTAAACAGAACCTCTCCCCTCCACAGAACTGCCTCAGCCTAGCACCGTTTGGAGTCTTACATTTGGTCCCCCGGGCCGGGATCAAACCAGCAACCTTGGGATTTACAGTCCCAACTTGAAGAATCAACTCCGAAATCCAATCCAATTTTTTTTCTTTTCTTTCTTTTTCTGTTTGTTCTTTTTTCAGATCTGATCTGTGGAGGAAACTTGGTCCAGAAGTAAGTCCTCCCAATTGTGCACCATCTGGGCAAGATACTTGTTGTTTTTTTTTGTGAAACTCTAATCTTGCCGCACTTGTGAGCCACATTGGAACTCTGCTTGTTTGGATCTCCTAGGAACCCTTCAACATGGAATCTGCTGGATCCTCTTTATCTGTTTGGGCCAAGATGGTCAAAATCAAACCTCAGAAAAAAAATTTAGGCTTCAATGGGACCAATGTCAAACAATTCCTGGACTCCTATGAGATGGCTGCGGAAGTGGATGGTGCCAGTGAATATGAAATGGCTTATCAGTTACGATTTTTTATCTCTTCTGAAGAAGTTATGGAGGTTATCAAATTGTTCGAGGGATTCAAAAATCACAACTGGAGGCTCCTGAAGGAGGCTATGTTGGCCTATTGGGGAAAAATAGATGTAGCCAGATTTACTTTGCAAGACTTGGATGCCCTGGTTTCTCAATGGATCTCCAATGGTGGTATCTCCTCAGCCTCTGACTATCAGAATTTCAGAAAATCTTGGGACCCTATCTGGTCCTATCTTATCCGGAAAAATCACATTGATACGTTGGACAAAATTTGAGTGCAATTTTTCCAGTCTTTCTCTCCAGGAGTGCAGGAAAGAATTAAGGATGAATTGGTGAAATCTGGATCCATGATCACAACTAGAGACAATTGGTTCAAGCTCCCTGCTTTCATGGTTCTTAGGAATACTGTGGATAAAGTGATGAAAGGTCAAACAGCTCTCACCTTTGAAAAACCTAAAATCACTGAACCATTCCTTGCCCCCTCTTTCCAAGCATCTAACAAAATCATGAATAAGATGGAACCCAATCGCAGGCCTAAACCCAATCCTCAGACCCACCAGGAGACACCTACTATAGATGAGATCACTAAATTACTTCAGGCATTTGAGAATAAATTAGATCAGAAAATATCCTCTTTAGCCACTCCTAAACCTGCTAATTCTGTTCCTAAATCTACTATAGTCTGTTATTATTGCCATAGGGAAGGCCATGGTACTGGTAGATTCCCTGAACTCCAGACGGACAAGGAGGAGAAGTTAGTAGAGCAGAAGGGAAATAATTTCTTCCTCCCTAATGGTGCTTTGATCCCTTTCGATTTGTCTTGTCCAATCCGTCATGTGGTGGCCTCATACCAACCACCAACTCCTAAGAAGGCATCCTTGTTCTCTGTGGATTTTTGATCATCCTGTGGAACTCTGCAACCTTGGTATCCTCCAGCTATCACTTCTTCCAGCTTCCCTGGCACCTATCAATCTGATCCAGCTAGGAAACACCATGAGGAACCAAAACCTCATAAGTCTCCTCCTGTTCAATCCTCCATCCTGCAAAAACCTGTTAGACGTCAATCTTCACCTGAGCCTCCTTCCTCTGATGTGGAGGACATGGAAGTAGAAAGGGAACTACTTATGGAAAGGTTCCAGGACAACTCTGATCTTCCCCCTCTTCAACCTGCCCAACCCTCAGATCCTCTTCCATCACCTATTTCACCTGATCTTCCTCCCTCCACCCAGCCCAAAGTTCAATTTGAGAGGGGCATCTCCAAGGACTACCCAAATGCTGTTGAAGGAGTATTAAATAAAATTTCTGATCTTAAAATCCCTGATCTATCTGTGGCTGAACTCCTGTCAATCTCTCCATCTGTGGCTGAAGGGATGAAGAAATGGGTTTCTTGTCAACGTGTGGAGATTGGTCCGCACAAATTAAAGGTCTCCTCTGGTCCTCTGATGGAGGATTCTGGTGGAACAGATCCCTTTTCAGATACCAACCTGTATTCCTGTCCTCTTGGTTTTCTTCCATGTTATCTTGGTGATTAAACTAAAACGGTTTCTCTCCTTGTGGATTTGGGTTCTCAGCTCAACTTGATTTTGGACTCCATGGCCTGAAAGCTTAAACTTAGCCCAAGGGTCAGTTTCAACTTTGCAGTTTATGGAATTGGGAATCAGTCCTGTGAGCTGGTTGGTATTGCTGAGGGTATCCCTGTTTGAATTGGACAAAATATTGTTGGCACCTGTCACTTCTGGATCACTTGTCTGGATGGTCCCATGATCTTGGGAAGGCCTTTCTTAATGGACTTTGGTGCTACCCTGATGTTTTCTGATCAAGTTGGGCAGAGAATTCTCCTCCCTGATGCTGATGGCAGAAAGATTGAAGTTCCTCTTTGTTCTCTGGATTCTGGTCACTGGGAAAGAGACTTCCCTGGTCATCCTCCCAAATCTGTCCTGAAAGGAAAGCAGAAAGTAAACTCTCATTCCTCTCATCCTCATTTTTTAGAAGAATAGTTGGCCCTACTGATAGTTGTAGGTCTTCTCAGCCTCAGACTTCAACTCATGGACCAACTCCCACCTCAGAGGCATATCTTTCTTTTTCCTCATCATTTCCTTCTCATCCAAATAAGATCAAAAATCAAACACATGAAAAATCCGAAAAATCCAAAAATATTTCTTCTCTGTCTGGATCTTTTTTATCTTCTTTTCCTTTTTCTTTTCAGCCTGATCAATCATCCTCTATTCCAGTTTCAAATCTCCGCAATGAGTCTAAACTAGATCTCAATCTTGATTCTTTTCTTGGTGGCTTTGGTATGAAGGAGTATGGTCTTAGATGGAGGCAATTTGGGGTAGAAGTAAGTCCTCCCAATTGTGCACCACCAAGGGCTTCTACTACTTTTGTTTTCAAAACTCTACCCTGTGCCACACATGTGAGCAATGTTTTATCTTTTGGAACCTCTTTTATGGAGAAGGCACCTTTCAAGGACATAGCAGAACATTGGACTTGGAAGATGTTGGAATATGGCCTCAGTTTTTGTAGTCGGGTCTCACCGGTCAATTCTTAGAGGAAGCAAGGATTCCTCTCCTTTGCCACAAAGTACAAACCAGTTGCAAAGAAGGTCCAGCCAGTCAACCAACCAATGCCTCTCAACCTCAATCCTCCCCTTATGCCTCCTCCTCTATCCCGCAATCCTTACTGTGGTCTAACCCAATCCCTCACTGGTCCATTCATTCCCTCTGGTTGGGTCACTGAAGAACGTCTGAAAGTGGTCAACTTTGGTCCAGATGGATGGCTTCTTCCTGATGAGTTGAATTTGATCAAAAATATCTTGTCTCTAAGGGAAAAATCTATTGCATTCTGTGAAGAAGAGAGAGGTCTCTTGAAAGAATCCTATGGTCTCCCTTACATCATTCCTGTAGTTGAACATGACCCTTGGAAAAAGAAAAAGGTCCCAATCCCTGCTGCTAAAGTCAACAAATTCATCAAGTTGGTCTGCAAACAAGTTCAAACCGGTTTATTCAAAGAATTGACTTCTAGCTATTCCAGTCCTGTTTTCTGTGTTCTAAAGAGTAATGGTAAACTTAGAGTAGTTCATGATCTCCAACCTCTTAATAAAGTTACTATTAAAGAATCTGGAGTGCCTCCTGCCACTGAAGAATTTTTTGAATCCTTCTCTGGGAGAGCTTGCTATGGTCTAGGTGACATTATGAGTGGCTATGACAAACAATCCTTGCATCCTATTTCTTGTCCCCTCACTACTTTTGATACTCCCCTTGGTCAATTTCAGCTGACTCGATTGCCACAAGGTGCCACCAACTCGGTTGCAGTCTATCAGGCTCAGATGATGTGGATCCTCCAGGACAAAATCCCAGATCATGCGGGTATCTTTATTGATGATGGAATCCAACGATTTATCTGGGAGTATGCTACTATCTTGGAAAGAATTTTGTTTTGAATTGAGGAATCTGGCCTTACTGTCTCTGGATCAAAACTTGCCGCCTGTGTCCCTGCCTTGGAAATTGTTGGTCATATAGTCTGCAAGGAAGGAAGAAGGATGGCACCCTCTAAAGTCAACAAAATCATCTCCTGGCCTACTCCAATAAATCCAACGGAAGTTAGAGGTTTCCTAGGTGTCATAACTGATGTCGGGATCTTCATTCCCTCACTATCCAAAATCTGTATCCCCTTGCGTTGCTTAACCAGGAAAGATGCTGAATGGATTTGGACCCAAGACTGCAAACAATCATTTCAGTTGCTCAAAACAATTGTTGGGAAAGACATTGTTTTGAAAAATATCACTTATGGACCCAGAGCCGGCAAGACCAAGCTGGCAGTTGACTCTAGTTATCAATCTGTTGGGGCTGTCCTTACCCAGGAAGATGATAATGGTTTGGATTGTCCTGCTCTGTATGAATCTCTTCTTTTCTCAGATGTGGAATCCAGGTACTAACATCCAAAACTGGAACTTTGCGGTGTGGCCCAAATGTTGAAAAAGCTTCAGACTGTCCTTTGGGGTCAACACTTTGAGTTACAAGTTAATGCACAATCCATTATCGAAGTGATCAACGCCCCCAGACTTCCAAATGCTCCAATGACTCGTTGGGTGTCTTTCATCCAGTTGTTCTCTTTTGATATTGTTCACAGGCCTGGAAAATCTTTCACCATGCCTGATGGTTTATCTCAACGCCCTCTTGGAGATGATGAATCGGATGTTGGAATGGATTTTGATGAGGAGGAACCCTTGGTTGGCCCTGTTTTTGCTTTCTCCTCCCAAGATTACTCTGGTTTCCAGCAAGGTTTCTGGCTTAAGCTAGAGCAGTACCTTTCAAATCTCCAAAGACCCCCTGATCTCTCTGCCAAAGAATTTTGGTCCCTTAAAAGGAAGTCCTCCAACTTCTTTGTCCAAGGTTCTAGAGTTATGAAAAGAGCAACTCCTTGTGCACTTGTTGTGGTCACTATCCCTTCTAAGCAAGATTCAATCCTGGAAAGTCTCCATGAAGGCCTTGGTCATTGTGGGGAAACCCAAACTTATCAAAAAATATCCAAACAATTTTGGTGGCCATCTCCAAAGAAATCCGTCTCTCAATGGTGCAGGAGTTTTGAAGTGTGCCAGAAATGTGATCTTAGGCACCCGGCCGAAATTTGTTACCCCACTGGAGAGCCCACTGTCTTTGGGAGGATTGCTATGGATGTGTTTCACATTGAGGCTGGTGGATCTAAGTACCTCATTGTGGCTAGAGATGATTTTTCTGGATGGGTTGAAGCAAAGTTTCTTAAGAACCTCAGCTCTGAATCAGTAGCAGCTTTCCTTTATGAGACTTGGACAATGCGTTATGGCTTGGCCCAATCTTATTTGACTGATGGCAGCTCCAAGTTTGGTGGTAAACTGGCTGATATGATCCAATTGCTTCCTGGTCAACATAGGGTGACCACTCCTTATTATCCTGAGGGCCAAGGCATGGTGGAAAGAGGCCATGCTCCTTTGAAGGCTGCTCTTGTCAAACTGGCTGGTGAAGGTGGCAAGAATTGTTGCAAATTCCTCCCCCTGGTCCTTTTCTCTGGTTGAATTTCAACAAAAAAAACCACTGGCTATTCACCTTACAAAATCATTTTTGGTCAAAGGGATGTCCTTCCTCTGGATCTGGAAATGGAATCTTTCTTAGGTATATCTTGGGAAAGGGTTTCTTCCACGACTGATCTATTAGTTGCCAGATCCAAGCAGCTGGAGAGGAGTGAAGATTTCTGTAATGAAGCTTATCAGAAGATGATGGATTCTAGGGAAAAATCAGTTCAGTATTGGGAAGACAAGCATTCAAAGCAAATCAGGGATCCCTTGAACCCTGGGGATCTAGTCTTAGCTTATAATTGTTCCTTGGAGACTCAGTGGGGAAAGCTTTTCTCTAACTGCTGGAATGGTCCTTAACAAGTAGTCCGTCAAGTTAGAGGTGGATCATATGTTTTGGAGGAACTGGATGGTACTCAGATGGCCAGAAGGTTCTCTGCTGATCAGGTCAAGAAATTTCATTCTTGTGGAGGCAACTTGTTCCAAAAGTAATTCCTCCCAATTGTGCACCACCAGGGTCAACTGCTGCGTTTTTTTGTGAAACTCTACGTCATGCCACGCATGTGAGCACCTGGGACGCCTTCTTCATTTCATCTCAGCCACTTCTAGGATTTTCCTTTGGACGGGTTGACATATTCCTTTTCAATCACTCTCAAGATCAAAATGGCCATTCCTTGGTTTCAATCATCTTTCTTTCCTTTCACTTTTTATGGCATCAAGCTTGGGTGCAGACTAGGGACAGTCTGTAAGTTGGGGAGAGATGTGGTGCCCCATCCTGGAAACCCTGGCCAGTGCGGAGATTTTAATTTTTTATGATTTTTCCTTATCATCTTTCATAGGTATCATTATCAAAAAAAAAAAAAAAAAAAAAAAAAAAAACATCCATCAAACTCGTCCATTTCCTTCAATCCTCATCCTCTCCACCCAATCATCAGAAACTTAACCGTGGCAAGAGCTTGAGGGATAAAGTCAAGGCTGCTCTTGGTCGATTCAATTCAGCCGGTCGTAAGAAAGCTACTCGCTCACAGAGTGTATCCGTTATCAATAACAGTAGTCCCAAAGCCCCATACTATCCCCATCTCAACAATCCCCCTATGGTCAAAAGAAAGGAAGGATTAGGCGCTCTGGCTTTCTGGATCTCCAAAAAAACTGACAATCAAAGATCAAGAACGTTGGCGTAGAGAACCCATGGATATGGCTTACGCCAAACCACCTCTACTATCTCACACCTTAGTCAGAGCTGCATCACCCTTTCTGATGAGACCAGCTCTGTTGACCTTGGTGCCCACTGCTGAGCTCAAGTACGGAGAAGCACATACCAATTATTCCTCCAATCCGTTCCGTCGTCGTCAGAACTTGAATACCTTGGTTGATCCAAACAAGCTCAACATGGCATTGAATCATTATCAATCCCCATCCATCGATCCCCTTTCCACCTCTAGCTTGCCAGTCTCCTGCGCGGCTTGTCCCTTGCCCGCGCGGGTCTCTTCTGTTGCCGGTGCCCGTCAGACACCTGCCGGCGGTCATCCGCGGTCTCGGCAGTTGCCCATGCCCGTCTGACACCTGCCGGCGGTCATCCGCGGCCTCAGAAGTTGCCCGGGCCCATCAGGATGCCCGCGGGCGTCCCTCTTTGGTTTTTTTTTCTCTGAATGCTTGTTTGTTTCTTTTTTTTCTTTCTTTTGTTTTCTCATGACACTAATCCATAAAAAAAAAAAAAAAAAAAACCGCTCCCATTTGTAAATCTCTCTTGTAAATAGTCTAAAGGACTCTGGTCTATAAAAGGAGGGGCTCTCCCCTGCTTTTTCAGCATCATATATATCATAGCAGATCATAGAAATTCATCCAAGGGGAGTGTGTGCTTGTGCTCCCCCCATTATTGTGAAATTTGATCCTGATCCTTATCCTGGGTATATCTTTGATTTCCCCCTGATCCATTTTTGAACCTGAGTCTTTGCCCCTCTGTGGCCTGATCCTTATCACCAACCAACAGCCTTGCTGGTTGAAGAAAAATTCTGTCTGTTGGAACTTTTGAGTGTGTTATACCACTCCTTGATCCCTTTCTCTGACCATACTGGTCCTGATCCTTGATCATCTTTCTGGAGCCAATCACAATTGATTGAAGAGGTCTTATTAAGCTTAAGACCTGGAGTGTTATACCTCCCCTTAGCTTCTTTGGAGTTGCATTCTGCCAGCCTACTCTTGAGTCCCTTGAGAAGTGTTGAGGTTATCCTTGCTTCAAATCAGTTACTGTTTGCTTTAGAGCTTCTTAAACATTGTGCTTTGTCTTGTACAGCCACCCTCAGTTATCTGGTACCCTTCAAGCGCTTGATTGCGGAGAGTTGGGAAGGTTCATTGAGAACCTTGAGGTTGGTTGGGTTTGAGTTGATCATCCCCAATCTTCTGCTGACGACCAGAGTTATTAGCTTGTGGGCGTTGTTTACATACAACAGCTTTTGTTCTTTGAACTCTAAGAGGACTTTAACTTCTTTTGTTCAAGTTTTTCCCTGCATAATCTTTTCTCAGATAGTGCTGTTCCATTGCTACCAAACTATTATCATCTTTATCCTCTACTCCTTGATTCCTCATTTACCAGGTTCTGGACCTTGATCTCAGTTACATTTCAATATTTTTGCAACACTCAGGAGGGCAGCTCAAACAGCACCTCTCCCCTCCACAGAACTACCACGGCCTAGCACCATTTGGAGTCTTACACCTTTCATCCTTCCATTCCGCGTTCATCCTCCTTGCCACCACCACGTCCTTCCGTCCCGCACGCATTCTCCCGGCTGTCAAAGAGGCCCAGCCCCAGTTACAATCCTCCAACGCTTGGCCCTTTCCCACTGCCCCCACTCCTTCCCTCTCCGCAAGACCCATCTGCTGTTCATTTGTTCCTGAACCGCACGGAGTATCCGCTCCCTGTTCCTTCATCCTTGCTTGCTTCCTATCAGCAGGCTGAACCACTTCCGCCAAGACCCACTTCCCCAACAGGCACGGAGTATCCACTCCCCTGTCCTTTGTCCTTGCTTGCTTCCTATCAGCAGGCTGAACCAGTTCTGCCAAGACCCGCTTCCCCAACACGCATTCCGCCTCCACCAAGGAAACCAGTCCCCCGTTTGAATCCGTTGTCCAGCCCTTGCATCCCAGCCGCCAAAAATTGTTGTTTTCCCCATACCTTTGCACCTGGGGCGCAGACACGCTAGGACGCTGAATACTCTCCAGATAGGCCTCAAGGCCCCTTGCCACCTCTGCAAGTTTGTTGGCCCAAGGGATGGTTGCCAGTGATGGGGCTGCAACACACACTGCCCTGTAATACAGCTCTGCATAATCCAATTCTGCTCGTAACCGGACTGCGCCACACACGCCTGCTTTGTAGTTGGATTCCACAGACGGCTTGAAATTGCCTTCCCAAAAACAAGAGTTGCGCCTCCCCCATCTTGCCAAAATGTCCCCCTTCAGTGTTGGCCAATACAGGTTCCAGTAGCCTCTCATCTCTTCTACTTCCCGACACTCTTCTGCATCCTTGATGAACAGGACAACATGGCGCGCCTTCTCAAAATCCAATGCACCTTCAGAGTCTGCAATTGTTTCATACCGTGAGATGAATTGCTCCACATCCATGGTGTTGAATCAAATATGAGGTTAATCCTTTGGGCTTGTGCGGAGGGGGTGGGAGAAGGAGGAAGAAAGAGGGGCAACTGCTGCTAGCATCCTTAAGTAGCTTTGAGATACTTTGACAAAAGATTTTTCCCGGCCAGACCCCCAGATGTGGAAACAAACAGGGTGATACCCCAAAGTTTTCCTCAAGTTCCAGAAGTTATTGGTCTAAGCGTCTGTAAGGAGATTGGATGCAATGAGTTTAAGAATAGAGAGAGTGATGATAAGATAAATTCCTTCCCTCCAATCCTTCTTATACCATTTCCTGGCCGTCTGATTATATGAACTATATGATATGTATTGTAATCTGATAGCCTCCCCTCCAACCCAGAGTTGAGAGTGAGGTATTTTTTTGAGTCCTCCCTCTCAACCCTAACCTAGGTACAACCACAAGCAGAAAGATAGATGAAAACATAACCCCAAGTACAGAACCCTAGCTCCACCCTAACCCTACCCCGTACCACCCACCCTGTCCAAAACCCTCCCCTTCAATATCATGTACATCTGGTTTGTCCTTCTCATGGCCCGGCGGAGGGCCGCGCCCTACTTGGAGCCCCCCGGTTTTATCCATCCATGCACGCCTGCAGATCCGGCAATCTATGAGTTGGCCCGTGCTTATGCCCGTGCAAACCTCCCCGGTGCGTATAGCCCCCAATTTCCCCACCCTCACCTTCCAGACTAGCCCCCCGCAAGCTTGGTTGGGCCGGCTCCATCACTTGGTCCCCGTTCCCTGGGCAGGTTGCGGCCCGGCGCCCCCCCCCCCCCCAGAGTAGGCCTGACCCGCACCTGGTGCCAAGCCCCACAATCCCTGCCACTGAGCCCTCAAATGTTGCTTCTGAGCCCGCAGCAGGCACTGTTGAGACCCCCCGCACCCCAAATGCTGAGCCCAACCTACCCAACTGCTGAGCGCGCAGCCCGCAACGCAGCTCCCAATCCAAGGTTATAAATACAACACCACACCGCCTGTCTGCAAACCACACAACAAACTGGTTGTAAATCAACAAATTTATCTGCAGTGATGAGATCAAAGAATTTCTAGCTTTTCAGGTTGAAACAATGGAAATACAGCTGTTCTCAAAGCCTCACACCCAGCCTATCTCATTTGAATACCTCAAACTAGAATTTTCCAAAAACAAAGCGGTCAAAGCTACAAAATCCTACATAACACAATCCACTGGAAAAAAAGTGATGATCTTCACAGACAGATAATTTTACAGCAAGAAGGGAGGTGGATCAGGCACCTATTGCATCAACACTGAAAAAACCCTATATTTTTCACAGGGAAATGGTTCATGCATTCCAACCATTAATTTGAGGTCCTGGGTCTTTATGGAGAATTTAAAATGATCCTGAATTTGGCGCCTAGGAAAATGCAACACTTGACAGGCCAATACCTCTACAAAGAATTAATTGAATTATGGACCCAGCTGGACCCAACAACAAAAATCACCATAATGTGGTGCCCAGTGCATTTGGGCATACAAGGGAATGAGCTTGCGGACAAGAAAGCCAATGAAGCTGTCACCATGGGTGAAGGGCCACCATTCCCACTTTATAGCAGCACAAAAAAGGCTAGAAATCATGTCTTTGGCAAATGCCTTACTCCTTACTGCCACTTCAAAAACAGAATCCCAACTATTTGCATCCAAGCTTCTGAAATCCTAAACCTACTGGACTATGGATGCTGCAGCCTGAACAGCTTTCTCTTCCAAATAAGGAAAGTAGCTGAACCTTCCTGTCCCAAATGCAGACATCACATGGAAACAGTTGCTCAATTCTTCCATTTCTTTCCAGCTTACATACAACGCAGAAGATAATTAAAGAAAGATCTGCAGAGGAAGAAGATAGCCTACAATCCCAGAAACCTCAGCTCCTCCCTTAAACACAAGAAAGTGTGGCCAGCCTTAGAAAATTTTACACAATCCTCAAATTGATTCACCTCCCTAAAAAATAAGGAACCCCCCAACCTCCCATCAGGTGAAAAAAAACCCCCACAACCCTCCTTGAGATAACCTTAACTCAACCTGGCCCCCAACCCCTTCAAACCTTCCAACATCCAGCCATCCCATTTTAGTTTCCTTTTTTTATCACTGCTTTTCTTTTTCATTTTCTTACTTTTCCTCTTCTATCCATTTTCCTCTTATGTTTTTGTTCCACTCTCTTCTTTCCTGCCGCACCCATCATGTAGAGAAAAGAGGAGGCCGCTCCATGGAATCAAAGAAAACTTGTACATACCATCCAGGCACTTTACATATCCAAATTGGTCCGTGTGCAATGCAAATTACCACTATATATAAATATATAAAGCCACCTTTTATTCATGGTAATTTGGATAGGTCTTGTACGTATGATATTCCAGCCTCCAATTCATAATCAGGTTGCATGTTCTTGACAAACTCAATTGAATTACATATAGATCCTGTTATTATCTCTGTTATATATTTTTTCTCAAAAAAATTATCAAATTATCCTCTGGACTAGGCCAGATTCATGCCCTAAAAATTACTAAGACCACACATTCTTTTGTAGAAGTCTTTTTTCAAAAGAGGCATGGTTTTAGCATCTGTTTTTTCTAAAATCATGCCAATTGGCATCATGTCCGACCAAAAAAAATTCATATTCCCCAAAGCATGAATATAGAAATTATTTTACTATATCCACACCAAATGGTGTGTTATCCCATAAAAAATGGTGTGAAACCTCATTTTTGAGTTTTTGAACCATTCTCTGGCATGTGGAGGGCATGTCCCCCTCCTTTGACATGCCAGAGGGAGGGGGGGTTGGATCTTCTGGCAGCCACTGCAGTGGACTGCGTGGGGGCTGGCCCATCTTGAAGCCCATTTGATGGGGTGAATAGGGCTGACCATTGAAACCATGCAGCTTTTATATAGATTTATATTCTTAAATAATTCAATTAATATACTTACATGTGAGAATCATTTGAAAAAATCAAATTCAATTTTTTTCCATGATCCAGAGTGGGAAAATTATTTGTTCAATTTGTTTGAAAAATTTCACATACGTTTTAATAAGAATATTGTTTTTTAACTGGATCCTCAATAGGTTTCATATATTTCCCAAGGATTTCCTCTTCACAAGGCTAACAGGGTACTCTGACCTAATTTTTTCTGTCTAAAAATTCAGGAATTCATCAATACTTTCTCCAAAAAGCCATTTTATACACCAAAAAAAATCAAGAGTGAACATACTCAAAAATTTATAATGATAAAAAATACAATGCTCATTATTATTAAATAAAAAGAAAAAATATCTTGAGCTCAATAAATGCTAATTAATAGTGTTTAAAATGATTCTTGAATTATAATGAATTGTTTTGGTCATTTAAATGCAGGAGTTATTCATCCTCAAATCCATTTAATATTTATCAGGATGTTTATCATCATTCTCAAAAAAAATTCACAACCTCTTCATCAAATTACAATAATAGTATCAATAGTCAATCATATACAGAATTTGATCCCCTTGGCTGCACAAATTCTGCTTTGTATCAAGATAAAAATTATTTAAAGAAAATTTTAAGGCTACAAAAGCTCAAAAATATCACCAAGACCTTCAACCATAAAAATAATTAAAACTAACCATATGACATGAGTTAAAATCCTTTCTCAATTTAAAAAGAGACTTGAATTCAATCCCTGCAATTCCAGATTTATTCCACCATTTCCAGAGGAACTGAAGGTATGTATTTTTTTTTTGAATAATGCCCAATTTTTGCTTTATTTTATGATGTATATTTTATAAATATCTAAAACTTATATTCATCTTCAAGGCCAAATAAAATATCAACATCCTGAAAATGAATCTGAATCTCAAAGAATATTGGAAGTTCAATAAACATCTTCCAAAAATAATAACTCAAAATCCAACATGATTTAAAATTCTTCTTCTGTTCAAGAAAACCTTCAAAAACACTCCATCCATGACTTCAGTCCAGATTTAACCCACTATTTCCAGAGGAACTTTAGCTATGTAAATGTTTTTTACAATTGTTGAACATGCTATAGGTGTTGAATGATTGATTTTTTAAGATTAATGTTGTGTTTATTTTGATTCATCTTGATTTTATTATTAATTTATTTTTTTTTAATTTTTATTTATGCATCCTTTATTTTGGTTCATTTGTTTTTGTTTTTGATTTATCTTTTTTTATTTTTTTTATTTTTTATTTTTTTATTTTTTATTTTTTGTATTTTTTTATTTTTTATTTTTTATTTTTTATTTTTTATTTTTTATTTTTTATTTTTTATTTTTTATTTTTTATTTTTTATTTTTTATTTTTTATTTTTTATTTTTTATTTTTTATTTTTTATTTTTTATTTTTTATTTTTTATTTTGTATTTTGTATTTTTTATTTTTTTATTTTTTTATTGGATACTGTTACATTCACGGCTACAGAGCCGTGTATACAGCTCTTTACAGGGCTCAATGGGGCCTGTGGCACCCTACATGACACGAATGAGCTGTGTGGCATGCTACACGGCTCAAATGGGCTGTTTGGAATGCTAAATGGCTCAAATGGGCTGTGTGGCATGCTAAACAGCGCCAATGGGCTGTGTGGCATGCTACACAGCGCCAATGGGCTGTGTGGCATGCTACACGTCCCATTTGAGTTGTACAGCACGCTTAACAACTAACATCAAGTTTTGTAGCTTCCACTAAATCATAAATAATGAATATTAAATAATAAATAATAAATAATAAATTACAAATTATAAATGATAAATTATGAATTATGAATTATAAATTATAATTAATAAATTATACATAATCAATAATAAATAATAAATAATAAACAATGAAAAATTAAAAATAATAAATAATAAATAATAAATAATAAATAATAAATAATAAATAATAAATTATAAATTATAAATTATAAATAATAAATAATAAATAATAAATAATAAATAATAAATAATAAATAATAAATAATAAATAATAAATAATAAATAATAAATAATAAATAATAAATAATAAATAATAAATAATAAATAATAAATAATAAATAATAAATAATAAATAATAAATAATAAATAATAAATAATAAATAATAAATAATAAATAATAAATAATAAATAATAAATAATAAATAATAAATAATAAATAATAAATAATAAATAATAAATAATAAATAATAAATAATAAATAATAAATAATAAATAATAAATAATAAATAATAAATAATAAATAATAGGGGGTATCAAAGTTAACCAAACCCGCCATTTTTTAATGGCGGGTTTCAACCCAAATCCGCCATTTCAAACCCGCCATTAAAAATCAAAAAAACCCACTTATTTCAGATCAGACGTGTCAAAGTTAACCTGATATAAGTGGGTTTTTTCAAATAAAGTATTTAAATGCTTCCACCACCAGTCCGCATAATACACCCCTGTCTTCCCATCTCCTTCTAACTCCAACCTCATCAGAAAATTTTTTACCCCCACCCTCATCATAAAATTGATTGACCACTCTCATCACTTTATTGCTCTCATCACTTGATCACTCTCATCCACTTCATTGCTCTCAAAACTTCATCACTCTCATCACTTAAACGCTCTCATCACTTGATCACTCTCATCCACTTTATTGCTCTCAAAACTTCACCAATCTCATCACTTTATCGCTCTCATCACTTGCGTAGCCCTTACTCTTTCAAATGGCCCCTCAGCAAACCTCCCCCCGCAAGTCCAACACACCCAAGAGAAAATTGCCAAGGAACTCCACAACAAACAATCCTCCCCCATCATCTTCCAAGGGCTCAAGTCAGCTCAATAGAGCTGATCACATCATCCTGGTAAACTGGCTGAAAATTCCCTCCAACTACAATGCCTGCTTTGGATCCGACAACAAAACACGTTTTGGCCAACCTCAATCCTCTAAGGTCAATGGTTATCTCCTGATGGCCAATGAACTCAAGAACAAAACAAAAGTTAGGCTGGATCTATCATCCAAACAGATGAGGGAGCGGTTCAAAAACTATCGAGCCAAGTACAAAAAAGCCCACTCCATGTCTATCTCCACTGGCTTTGGTATCACCAACTTGGACAAAGCCAAAGGAATCAACTCGGTGGTTGATAAGTTGGACTCCATTTGTCCTTTTTATATTCAAATGGATGAAATCTTCGGAAAGAAGGCCAACATCACCCCCCTAGCTGCTTTCAATTCCCAACAATCCAATTCCGTTGATGCCAAGGACTTGGCTGGGGATGCTCAGCCTACCAACGGGGACCTTGATGAAACCTTGGCCTTGGAGTGGCCCCCATCTGATGATGAGGAGGATATTCAAACACAATCGGCTCCAATCACTTCTACTTTGGTATTGATTGATCAGTCAATCCCAACCTTGGACCCCTCACTTCCTTCTTTTGATTGCTCTCTTCCTGGGGCAGAACAACTGGAGAAATTGCTCAATGAGGAGGATGTTATTCCTGGATCACCGTTGCCATCAACATCTGCTCAAGTAAGGAACTAAATTGTTTTTGATTCTGTCTGGTTGCTCCTGACTGATTTACATTGTAAAAAAACAGGCTCATCCATTTTTGATTGGCCGAAAACTCAAGCCAATGGGGCCTCCCACATCGCCTTCCAATACTAGTGAGGACTTTCAGACTCAAACCTCCTCTGCCAAGGGTAAGCAAAAGGCCTCCAATTCCATCAATTTCAACCCCAAAATTCATCAAAAGAGGAGAAACACTTCCAGTTTTTTGGGCTTTGAAGAAATCATGGAGAAGCGAGATTCATGTAAGTTGATTGATTCAATATCCTTGCTTTCAAAATAATGCTCATTGCCATTCCCCTCCAAAAAACAGTGAAATCACAAATTGAATCAGATAAACTTCAGTTTGAAAAGCAAAAGTGGGATCGTCAACTGGCCATGGATGGCCAAAAGCAGCAAGCCAAGACTTTGGCTAATCAACAAAAATTGGATGCTGAGTGGAGGTTGAAACAAGCTGAGCTAGCGTTTCAAAAAGAGGAAAAGGAGAAGGATCGGCAGCAAGTGCAACTGGAAAAGGAGAGGGAACAACGGGCAAACGAAAAAAAGGATAAGTTATCAGTAGCTTTGGCTTGCATTGGCAGTGGTAGATTGGTAGAAGAAATACAGCAGATTACTCAAATGCTGGGCTTTTAAATATATTTGCATGGATGAAAGAAAAACAAATTATCTTTTACTACAACAACGTTTGAGAGCATTCTTAACCCCACCAATATACAGATCTTTTTTGTTTTTATTGTTGGGTTCTTTTTCTTTTCAGCCGTGATAGCAGGGTACAGATCCAAAGGGCATAGCTTTTGTCTATAAAAGGCAAACTTTTCCTTGATCCAGTCTTCAGTCACTTCCAAAGAAATTTCCAAATCCCTCATTTGAGCCCTCCTTTTTTTACGATTCCTCTGCTTGCCACCTCTCTTTATGTTTTTCATACCATCTCCTTCCATCTTTCTCCCTCCCAGGCATTTTCTGCACCCAAGGTGAGGATCAAGGTGAAATTTGAATGGTTGTATAACATTTTGAGTTTGGTAGGCAGTGAAGGAATTGATATCAAAAAAGGGGTTGGACAAACAAAAAGACAGGTCAAACAAATAAAAAAAATGTCAGCAACGTTCTCATTATTGGCAACAAACGGTGGGATTAAAAAAATAAAAAAGAGATGAAAATCAATGATTCCTCTGCTTTCCACCTCTCTTTATGTTTTTCATACCATCTCCTTCCATCTTTCTCCCTCCCAGGCACTTGCTGCACCCAAGGTGAGGATCAAGGTGAAATTTGAATGGTTGTATAACATTTTGAGTTCCGTAGGCAGTGAAGGAATCAATATCAAAAAAGGGGTTGGACAAACAAAAAGACAGTTCAAACAAATAAAAAAAAATTTCAGCAACGTTCTCATTATTGGCAACAAACGGTGGGATTAAAAAAATAAAAAAGAGATGAAAATCAACGATTCCTCTGCTTGCCACCTCTCTTTATGTTTTTCATACCATCTCCTTCCATCTTTCTCCCTCCCAGGAACTTGCTGCACCCAAGGTGAGGATTAAGGTGAAATTTGAATGGTTGTATAACATTTTGAGTTTGGTAGGCAGTGAAGGAATTGATATCACTCCTTCTCTTACCGCCTTTTTCTTGGCTTGAAGAAGTACGCTTGGTGATAGGGTTCAGGTGAATGCAATCTCTCCTTTGAGCAACTTGTTTCCTCTCAACTCGTGGTGATTTTCATTTGGTCTAAGAAGCCAATCAATTTTGGACTTACACTACTTCCAAACACATCGCTCCCGTTGCACTTTTCATGAACACGCAGCGTGAGCTCTTTGCTGGGATTGCTGATGAAGTTGGGATCACCAAAGATTTACACCGTCAAACCGCCAATTGGAGGTAAGTAAGTTTTGAGATTGCTGCGAGTCAACAGTTCTGGGTACATTCCTCCTGTGTCTTTAAACAAAGCATGGCAAAGTATTGCTTTGCTTATCCCTTGGATAGACAGATCAAAAGGAGGCACGGTTCAGCATACTTGGCTAAGTTGGGGAGTATAGTGGATTTGAGGCATTGTGCTCACCAAAACGGGTTGCTACTCCGGGCAAGTTCCACTAAAGCATACAACGTGCAACACAAGATGTGAGTGAGACCAGCGGGGTTGTTCACCAAGAGAAACCATCTTACAACTGGTTCAACGGCGGCCTTGGTCACTTGAACTTCAACGCCTGCACGTTTGGAGGTCTGTATTTGGCGTTCTTCCTCTGAAAGTTCATCCCATTTCCCACCACTTGTTTCAATTGCAGTCTGCGCGGCCGCCTCGGCCCAGCTTCCGGGAGACTTAAAAATAATCTTGCCATCAATTAAGAGCCTTCCCTCAACAACAGCTTCATCAAGCTTGGCTAGTTTCAAGTGTGCCTTCGTGCAGGCAACTAATTTTTCAGGGTCAAGAGTCAACTGGTGCGATCTCCAGATAGGAACATTGTTGCATGGAGATGCTACGTTGTAATTAAAGAATAGGAAGACCAGTGGGTCGGATATCCACGCCAGATTCAAAGTAAGACTTGAATATTTGAGGATCTAGATGACCCCAAGGATCCATACTAACAATCTTTGATGCATCAAACCAAGATGGATTGGGAGAGATATTGAACGGGGGTTCGGTCTTAAAAATCCAAATGTTCAAAAGTCACCGTCAGGTCTAGACAAGCGCAATTTCCTGGCGCTGAATCTCAAATGGGGATAATTCAACTGACTGAAGTTTGTAAAATCGGGACGGTGGTTGGGGTTGATTCCACCAATTGCGGTTGCTAATGCTTTGTAGATACAGTATGGTCTAGAATAAAATTTGTCACCACATCACCAGCTCATTTGGTTTCGAGTCATCCAAAGAGATAGATTATTGGATGACACGTACCCTGAGTAAGCTCCTATGGCATTACTACACCAAACAAGCCAGAGGCTTAGATCCAGGCTTATGAATGATGAGCATTCAACAAAAGGAAAGAGAACATACCACAACCTCAGGCTTTGGGGATGTCTGCTTGCCAAAACGGGTCCCCTCTTCTGAGGATCAGAAGCTCCCCACTGTAAGGGGATGGGATGTATACCAGTCTGGCCAGGATAAGCTGACGGAAACAAAACACGAGGTTGAGCTCAAGATTGATGGCGGCGCATTGACTCAAGGGGGGTGACAGTTTACTTGGAGGGAGGTGGTAGTCACCAGACGATACATATAAGGAATTTACCGACTTGTCAAGACTACTTGTTGAGGGTACATGTGGGCATGCTTGGCCAAGGTTTTGGATGAATTATGCTCTGCACCAACCAAGGCCCCTTTGGTCTTCATCCACTCTGAAAAGCAAGCCTTCTCACGCAGACTTCCTTCATCCTCATACGCCCCTCCTTGCTTGTTAGCCCTGGATTTAGAACTCAAGGTTGAAGAATTGAGGCCGAGAGGCGCAGGAGGAGGTCGAGTGAGAGAAGAAGGGGCGAGCAAATTTGGGGTGCTTCCCTTGGGAGTTGGAGAAGTTTGTGACGACGGGACTGATAAACCTAAGGTTTCAAGCTATGTTGCGGGTATCGGAAGGCTCGCGACGCTTGGTCAGAAAGGGCTCCTGAGATCCAATCAAGCACTGCGAATCAAATGTCACGACGACTAACCTTCAGCTCCAATGACGCTTGTGAGTCCCTAAGGCCTTTGACTTCGGCGATCAAGCGATGCAATAGATCGTTGGTGCTGACTGAATCCGAGTCATGAGCCATGTAGAACTCGAGGTTGAAGAATTGAGGCCGAGAGGCGCAGGAAGAGGTCGAGTGAGAGAAGAAGGGGCGAGCGAATTTGGGGTGCTTCCCTTGGGAGTTGGAGAAGTTTGTGACAACGGGACTGATAAACCTAAGGTTTTGAGCTATGTTGCGGGTATCGGAAGGCTCACGACGCTTGGTCAGAAAGGGCTCCTGAGATCCAATCAAGCACGGCGAATCAAATGCCACGACAACTAACCTTCAGCTCCAATGACACTTGTGAGTCCCTAACGCCTTTGACTTCGGCAATCAAGCGATGCAATAGCTTGTTGGTGCTGACTGAATCCGAGTCATGAGCCGCAAGCGACATGGTGACCAAGCAAGGATACACTGTTTACTTGGAGTCAAATATGCGCTTGCTGTAAGTGCTTGTGTGGAGTTTGAAATCAAAGCAAAGGACTCGAGTCAGGACAAATCATGAGAGCTTGAGAAGCAGGGTGGGAAGTTGTAACACAAACTCAGTTGACCGTACCAAGCCCAGGGTGTATGCACTTAAGATCAAGCTCACCTTGGGTGTTTTTGATGTGATGGATTGTGGATGGATGATGATGCATAAATGGCGGGTTTAATGGTGTGTTTGATGATTGAAATCCGCAATTTTCATGAAACACGCCATTTTGAAATACACCAGTTAGGGGGTATGTGTATTTCAGAAACCCGCCATTAAAAATGGCGGGTTTCGTCAAAAAAATGACGGGTTTCTAATGGCGGGTTTGCTAACTTTGATACGCCCTATTATGCCACATCCCCAAATTTGGGTTGATGGCACTCGAATGTGGTCCAGGGGTGCCTAGGTACCCCAAATATCCCCTCAAATGGCTTGTTTGGGGATTTTTTCCCCAAATGGGCCTGGAAAACAGGCTCAACCCCTCCTCTCAACTTGCTTATCCCCTGGGGGGTTGAAAATCCCCAATTGCAACCATTTTCAAGTTGCAATTGGGGAAATGCAATTGAAAAGGGTTGCTATTGGGGATTTTCAACCCCCTGGGGGATGCACAAGTTGTGAGCAACTATGCTTGCTGATTTTTGAGCTGTTAATTGCTATTTGCAACCCATATGGGTTGAGAACAGCAATTCACACCCTTTTGCAACCCTGAGGTTGCAAATTTAACATTGGCCATCTGTTTATCTAAAATTTTACTATTTTTTTCATGTTTGTGAAAGCAGTATTTTTATTGAATTATAAATAGGGAATTATTTTTGTCATGGGTGCAATCCTATGAATTGTGGATTGTGATGTATGCACCCTATTGCCCCCAATTGCTGCTACAAGGAAAAATACTTTATTTCATGGGTGTTTCAAGAGTTCATTTTTTTGAAATTCTGTTGCCGCATCCTGTTAGCTTGGATTGAAAAACCCTTAAACTAAACATTTCATAATTTTTGAGGCATTAGAACCCCTCCAAATATGTAATAAAAAAATGGGAAACAATACTCAAAAACCAATTTTTCAAGGGTGTTTTGGATCCTTATTTTGGCCTTCTTAATTATTTTTGTTTTTTTTTATTTCAGCTCTTGGAAATTTAAACCAAAATCCAAAGAGCTTTCTAATAATTTTTTCACATTTTTTGGATGTATTCTTTTTCCTTAGAAAATTCCTTCAAAAACCCCAAAAAATCAAAATTCCTCATTAGACAATTTCATGCTTTTATTTGTGTTTATCATTCCTTATTTATTGTGATTTCAGCTACCAGAATTTTAGGAAAACAGTGAAAGAAAGTTATAATACTTTTTTCAGAATTTTTTGATAGATTCTTTGACCTTAAAAATTCATTCAAAATACATTCAAAAAATCAAAAAAATCAAAAAAACCAAATTTCTAATTGGAATTTTGGAACCTTTTATTTGCCTTTTTAATTTTATTTTTTTTTGATTATTCAAGCTTTTAAAAATTAAAAAAATTATCAAATAGAATTTTGATATTTTTTATAGATTCCTTGGATGTATTTGTTTACCTTAGAAAATTCCTTCAAAAAACCAAATAATTCAAAAAATTCAATTTTCTCATTGATTCTAGGATCATTTTGTTTGCCTTTTAAATTAATTTTATTTGGTGCTTACAGCTTTCAAAAATTGAAACAAAAAACAGAATAATTTTTTAATTTTTTTTAAAGATACCTTGGATGTATGCGTACAACTTAAACATTTTATTCAAAAAATCAAGACTAAAGAACAAATATGGATACAAATATTAAATTTTTTTCAACCATTATTTTTTTCATTTTTCTGCTTGATTTTTTTGGAGCTAAAAAAAACTCATTACCAAGCTCTAAATTTTTTGGAATATTGGATCTCCAATATTTGGAATCCCTGGTCACAAAGCTTTTCCACAGATGATCTAATCAAGGAGCTTGCCACTGATCAGACTTGAACTTTAATGAGACTATATGTTTGAAATCTTCTAAAATAACTAATAAAATAGGAGAAGATTGGGAATTTGAAGTGGAAGTTGAATTCAGAGGTTGGTAAGTGCAAGGCATTAAAGAAGAAAACAGAACCCCAGGACACTTATATGTTTCAGCCAAAGTAAACCATGGCATGGAAATTTCATCCACATATTTATGGGAGCTGGGCCAGAAAGGTGTTTCAGTTTTGTTCTTTCTTCTTGGAGATTTTTACCCCAGATTTCATGCAGTCATATTTTTTCCTTGAAGATTGGGCTTGAACCAAGCTTTTTCACAATTTTTTTCCTTACTTCAATCCAGTATTCTGAGGTTCTCCCCAAACAAATGGCTGCTGCTCTAAATCCACAGTTACCATACCCTATAACATCTCAAAAATGTGATATATGTAGAATGGCTTTTTTGGGCAAAATAAAGTCTTTATATGGGAACTAAATGCAAAACCAAGATTTTTTTTTCTAAAATAAAATATGATCTGAAGTACTTTAATCACTTCTTTGATTCAGAATTTTTCAAAGATTTCAGGAGAAGAATAAGATAATTTTCAGCAACCTACAGGAAAAAACCAAAAAAAAAATCAGAAAAAATGAAAAAGGAGAAAAGGAGAAATTATCAAATTTACACACTTTCTCAATTTTTTTTTGTTTCTTTTTTCTGATACCTTCCTTCCAGGAGGATGGTTGGGAGCATCACCATCTTCATTGGATAGCTTTTTTCTCTTTATTCTTGTCCCAGGATTGTATTCAGGAGAAGCTGTAAACTATTTAATGATTATTTGAAATTCAGACCAGGAAGAACAGAGCAACAGATTAAAGTGTTGAGAAAATTACAATCATGCTTGAGATGGAGGAAGATAGGACAGAAGACTGAGAAAAAAAGAGGTTGATTGTTTGAGTTATTGAGTTTGGAATCTTAGAAGCCAGTTGGATTAATCTCACCAGTTACTTATTGACTTCAGCCTAAACATTGTTGATTTGATTGATGAAAGGAATTTATGAATAAGAAGGAATTGAAAATAGGAAAAAGAAAAGAATGAAGGAAGAAAAGAAAAGTAATGAAAGGAATAATAAAGAAAATAAAACAAGGGATGCGTATCCAGAAGAAACTTGGTGGTTTTTTTTAGTTTGCGTGTTGACTATTTTCAAGTTCAAGTCTGAGTGAGTTGAGGTTGAGTTCAGAATTTGATGTATGGTTTTATGGTTAATTTTTTGAGGTTTCTTTTCCCCCATCAGATCATTAAGTTCCCTTCTATGACAATTTGGGTGAACCTTGACTTGAATTGAAGTAGAGCTCCATTTGGAGTCTCTACAGTGTACTCATTCTGACGTGTTCCTGAGTCAACGCATTCAAATAGTTTCTAGGGCAGTTTTTAAGATTGCTTTTCAAAAAGTATTGTTAGAGAAACCCTGATTTGCTTCCATTGTCCTTTGATTTCCTGGCCAATTGGTCATTTGGCTTTTAACCGTGTAAATTATTTGATGATGATTTGAAATTCATACCAGGAAGAACAGAGCAACAGATTAAAGTGTTGAGACGATGACAATCAGGCTTGAGATGGAGGAAGATAGGACAGAAGACTGAGAAACAAAGAGATTGATTGTTTGAGTTATTGAGTTTGGAATCTTAGAAGCTAGTTGGATTAATCTCACCAGTTACTCATTGAATTCAGGCTAAAAATTGTTGATGCGATTGATGAAAGAAATTTATGAATAACAGGGAATTGAAAATAAGAAAAAGAAAAGAAGGAAGGAATAAAAGAAAAGGAAGGAAAGGAATAATAAAGAAAATTAAACAAGGGAAGCGTATCCAGCAGAAACTTGGTGGTTTTTGTCATTTTGCATGTTCAATATTTGTGATTTTGAGTCTAAGTGATTTGAGGCTGAGTTCAGAATTCAATGTATGGTTTTATGGTTAAGTTTTTGAGGTTTCTTTTCCCCCATCAGATTGTTAAGTTCCGTTCTATGATGAGTTGGGTGAACCTTGACTTTAATTGAAGGAGAGCTCCATTTGGATTCTCTACAGTGTACTCATTCTGATGTGCGTCTGATTCAACGCATTCTTTACAGAAGCAACCCCCTTATTCACAATGGTTCCAAACCTCAGATAAAATTATTAATGAAAGAATTAATGAAAAACAACATCAAAAAAAATCAACAAAAATAAAACCAAATGAAAGCTCACCATCTTAATAACATCCAAATCTGGTGGCTCTTTGTCTACTGAATCTTCCTCTTCTTCCAAATGTGGAACCTCTTTATCTTCTGAATATTCCTCTTCATTCAGAAACTCATCCTATGTTAAAAAAACAACAAGGAATAATTAAGATATGGTTTCTGTTTCATAAAAATTAGTATAGATATAAAATTATCTCTTCCTTTGAATCCTCCTTCTTTTTTCCCTTACCCTTTCCCTTTATGGCCTTTAACTTTCTTGAAACCTGAATACATAGAAGAAAAGATTAATCGTGAAAGTTGATTATTTGATTTTCCGAAAAATGGTGACTGAGCTTTGAATTTTCTATGAATTTACTCTTTGGAATTGCTCTCCTCTTGGGTTCTTTTAAATATTCAAACCTGGATGGATCTCTTTTATCTGAGGACTGAGATTTTTTTTTGAGCTTATTGGCTTCTCCTTTGGTTCTTCCTCTTACTTTGGATCTTTGAGTGGAATTGGGCTCTTGAATCAGATTGAGTTGATGTTTTCCACTGTATCCCTTTTTGCTGTTACCCAGACAATATTTCTGTTCTACAGGTGGAAACTTGCTGAATTCATCAAACATTTCAGTGAGATATAGGTTTTCATTACTGAATTTGGTTGAAAATTCAAGGTTTTCTGATTCTTCAGTTGAATCAGGTCTCAGAGTTAATGGGATAATGTAACATCAAAATCAATCAGAAAACTATTCATTTGATTTGAATCAAAAATAAGGGGAAAAATTACTGATAAGGGGGCTTTGAAATGCCATTGAGAATGAAGATCTTCCAGTTACAAGATTTAAACCTTTCTGATAGCTAATTTGACTTTGTGAATACATGGTATACCCATGTAAGAAAATTAATTTCAGTTGATGCAAGTGGTGGAGGATTTAGGAACTTGATGAAAATAATTATTTTTTTTTGAGGTAAATTGGCTGATTTTTCCAGAGATATAATCCACAGTGATTTAAAAAAATGAGATGCTTGAATTTTTTCTGAGAGGCTTCAATAGCTCTCTCATGGCTTTTTATGGTGATGGAATTGTACATCTTTTGAACTTGATGAGAAAAAAAGCCAATAGATGAGTTGATGAATGATTTGATATATAAGTGTGGTTGTTCTATTCTTGAGGTACTTGTATTTCCAAAGTTATAGTGTTTTTGGCCAAATAGTAGACTAGTTTTCTTCTGAGAGGAATCCAGTTCTCAAGAATTCTGTCAGAAGTGAGAGGATTCCAGACAAGAGAAATTTTTGTGAATTTTTACTGATAGCTAGATTCAGATTTAGAATTGACCAACTGATGCTTTTTTTTGGCAAAAGCTTACATTCATCTTCAGATTTGAAATGTTTCCTGAAATAGGTTTAAATATTCTTGAAAATGTGCCAGAGACAGAGAAGATGGTGAATGGAAGGGAAAACCTTTCAATTGTACTAATAATTTCTTGTTCCTTGTCTCTAACAATCACTCTGGGTTTGTTATTGTCTAAATTTTCCTGATTTTGATTCACGTCCAATTCATACTTCTAGTTTTTCTCTTGAGATAAAAAAAAATGAGGCAACTGAAAAACTTCTTGAACAATTATTTATCCCAACAATATGAAGAAGGGGCATTCCAAACTTTTTTGTTTTGTATTTAAAGTCCATCATTATGAGAGTGGGAAAATTTTGATAGGTTTCATGGAATAAGGGTGTGAAATGAAGCAAGAATTGATTTGACCATCCACATTTTGAATTTTGTAGAAAAAAGAAGAATTCCAGAGTTCCAGCATGTGTTCTTCAACGGGGGATTTGCAATCAAGTGCATTTTTTTGAATTTGTGATCTTTTATTGTAAAGGGTATTGAGAATTGTGTGGATAGGTGATGAACAGTTTTCTATAAGAGAGTTGAGAATTTTTAATGGAGTAACTCCAGCTTTGGATAAATTTTCAAAAACCTCATGTTGCATCCCTTGAATTTTTCTATAGATGGGATGGGTGCAGGGATCATTGGAAGGTGGATTTTTTTGGTCTGGAAATATAACATTTACCAGCCATACACCCAGTCTTCTGGTAAATTTCCTGATAATCTGAAAGGAAAATTGGTCTTTCTTGATTATTTTGACTTGGTGGAATATTGCTGGGTTTATATTCCCCAGATTTTTCACATTTAAAAGTGTAGTTAAATTTCTTGCAATTGAATACTCTGGTAGATATGGCATATCCATGGGACTTTTCTTATGATTGAATAGCCTCAACAAGCTCCTCCTTTTGATCATATTATAGATCAGGAGGAGGGGCCAGAGGGGTTGAATCAGGAGTTTGAGTAGATGAAGAAGGATAAAGAAGAGTGGAATAACTAGTTTGATTAACTGAGATAATTGAGGATGGGCATGGTGAAACAGTTCTGAAAATTAGGTGGGTTTTGTCTTGAGCCATTGAAAAAAGGGATATTCTTTGAAAAAAAATCAAGTGAAGATAGGGTTTCATAGTTGAGAAATATATTGAACAGAAATTTAGTTGAAGAGGGTATCTATAAACTTGATATAAGAGTCAAAATAGTATTTGGAAGTACCTGGAGTGTTGAGTTGTTTTTATTGAGGAGGTTTGATAGATAATGAGTGGTTTGTGGTATGATGAGTGGAGTGGAGTGGAGTGAATTTGTTTGTTTTGGTGTGGTGTGGTGTGGTGTGGTGTGGTGTGGTGTGGTGTGGTGTGGTGTGGTGTGGTGTGGTGTGGTGTGGTGTGGTGTGGTGTGGTGTGGTGTGGTGTGGTGTGGTGTGGTGTGGTGTGGTGTGGTGTGGTGTGGTGTGGTGTGGTGTGGTGTGGTGTGGTGTGGTGTGGTGTGGTGTGGTGTTGTGTGGTGTGGTGTGGTGTGGTGTGGTGTGGTGTGGTGTGGTGTGGTGTGGTGTGGTATGGTGTGGTGCGGTGTGGTGTGGTGTGGTGTGGTGTGGTGGGGTGGGGTGTGGTGTGGTGTGGTGTGGTGGGGTGTGGTGTGGTAGGGGTGGTAGGGGAGGTAAGTGTGGTAGGTGTTGTATGGTGTGGTGATTGGGGTTTGGTGATTGGGGTGTGGTGTGGTGTGGTGTGGTAGTGGTGGGGGGTGATGGGAGGGTGGAAGAGGTAAAGATGGTGATTCAAAAGATAAGTGGAGTGCTCAAAGATGGGTTAAGTTCCCAGGAAAAAATTTCAAGTCCTATAGAAACTATGAATGTGAAAGGGCTCAAAGGCAAGTCCCAGAAACCATAAGGGTTTTATTGTGATTCTTTTTTGGTTTGTTTTTTGAAAGACAAATAGTGCCTCAAGAATTACCAAAAAGAAAATTTTTGGAAACATTCAGAGGATCCCTTGCAATCTGCAGCTTCAAACATTTCAGATTTTCATTAATTGTTTTTAAGAAGAAACAAAAAAAAAAAAAACAACAACAGACCATCCCTTTTCCTTTGAAATATTTTTATTGTCTTATATAATTTGAGGTTTGAAAAATTTGAAGAGCAGTCAAAATAATTTCAAGTTTGATATTCTTTTTCCATTTTAAAATTTTTTCAAGAATAATTGGTGGAAATTTGGATTCCAGATTTTAAAAAAAAATAAAAATAAAAAATAGATGTGTTAATTTGAAGTGTTCTTACGTTTAATTCAATATTTGGAGGCCCAGGATACATCCAAAAAAAATTGTGAAAATATTGAAAATATCTCTTATAATTTTTTCAAATTTCCAAAATCTTCCATCAACACAAACAGAAGAAGCTAAAAAGGCAAAAAAGGAACCAAAATTCTAATGATAAATCTGGTCTTTTTTATTATCTGAATGAATTTTTCAAGGTTAAAGAATCCATCAAAAAATTCTGCAAAAATATCTAGAATTTTCTTCCAAATTATTTTTCAATTCCTGATAGCCTCAATTACCACAAAAAAAGGAATTCAAAATGCAAATCACAGGATGCAATTGTCCAATGAGAAATTTTGTTTTTTTATTGTTTGGGTTTTTTGAAGAAATTTTTCAAGGAAAAAAAATGCATCCAAAAAATCCGGGAAATTTTTATAGATCTCTTTAAATGTGCTTTCAACTTTCTGATAGCTGAAAAACCCAAAAAAAAAATAATCAAGAATGCCCAAATAAGAATCCAAAACATCCTTGAAAAATTGATTTTTAAGGATTTTTTTCAAATTTTTGATTGCATTTTTGGAGGGGTTCTAATGCCTCACAAATTATGAAAGGTTTACTTTAAGGTTTTATGAACCCCAGCTACTAGAAGGAGGAATCATAATTTCAAAGAAATGAACTTTTGAAAGGCCTGTGAAATAAATTATTTTTCTGTGTAGCAGCAATGGGGTGCCATGGCGCGTGGATGTCACAATCCATGATTTAAAGGATTGCGCCTGTGAGAAAAATGATTCCAAAGAAATATTTCTTTTAATCAAATAAATCAATTTCCTATTTATTTGATTACTCTTGCACTTTATGTGGTTTCTTTTTTAATTTTCAATGATATTTTAATTCCTCTCATTCAATTGGTTTATTTGGAACCACACAATTGAAGACCTTGTCATATTTGAAGCTTGTGATATTAGGGGTTATCAAAGTTAACCAAACCCGCCATTTTTTAATGGCTGGTTTCAACCCAAATCCGCCATTTCAAACCCGCCATTAAAAATCAAAAAAAACCACTTATTTCAGATCAGACGTGTCAAAGTTAACCTGAAATAAGTGGGTTTTTTCAAATAAAGTATTTAAATGCTTCCACCACCTGTCCGCGTCATACACCCCTGTCTTCCCACCTCCTTCTACCTCCAACCTCATTGGAAAATTATTTACCCCCACCCTCATCATAAAATTGATTGACCACTCTCATCACTTTATCGCCCTCATCACTTGATCACTCTCATCCACTTCATTGCTCTCAAAACTTCATCACTCTCATCACTTTACCGCTCTCATCACTTGCGTAGCCCTTACTCTTTCAAATGGCCCCTCAGCAAACCTCCCCCCGCAAGTTCAACACACCCAAGAGAACATTGCCAAGGAACTCCACAACAAACAATCCTCCCCCATCAGCTTCCAATGGCTCAAGTCAGCTCAAGAGAGCTGATCACATCATCCTGGTAAACTGGTTGAAAATTCCCTCCAACTACAATGCCTGCTTTGGATCCGACAACAAAACACATGTTGGCCAACCTCAATCCTCTAAGGTCAATGGTTATCTCCTGATGGCCAATGAACTCAAGAACAAAACAAAAGGTAGGCTGGATCTGTCATCCAAACAGATGAGGGAGCGGTTCAAAAACTATTGAGCCAAGTACCAAAAGGCCCACTCCATGTCTATCTCCACTGGCTTTGGCATCACCAACTCTGAAAAATCCAAGGGAATCAACTTGGTGGTTGATAAGTTGTACTCCATTTGTCCTTTTCATTTTCAAATGGATGAAATCTTTGGAAAGAAGGCCAACATCACCCCCCTAGCTGCTTTCGATGCCCAAAAATCCGATTCCGTTGATGCCAAGGACTTGGCTGGGGATGCTCAGCCTACCAACGGGGACCTTGATGAAACCTTGGCCTTGGAGTGGCCCCTATCTGATGACAAGGAGGATATTCAAACACAATTGTATCCAATCACTTCTACTTTGGTATTGATTGATCAGTCAATCCCAACCTTGGACCCCTCACTTCCTTCTTTTGATTGCTCTCTTCCTGGGACAGAACAACTTGAGAACTTGCCCAATGAGGAGGATGTTATTCCTGGATCACCTTTGCCATCAACATCTGCTCAATTAAGGAACTAAATTGTTTTTGATTCTTTCTGGTTGCTCCTGACTGATTTACATTGTAAAAAAACAGGCTCATCCATTTTTGATTGGCCAAAACCCCAAGCCAATGGGGCCTCCCACATTGCCTTCAAATACTAGTGAGGACTTTCAGACTCAAACCTCCTCTGCCAAGGGTAAGCAAAAGGCCTCCAATTCCATCAATGTCAACCCCAAAAGTCATCAAAAGAGGAGAAACACTTCCAGTTTTTCGGGCTTTGAAGAAATCATGGAGAAGCAAGATTCATGTAAGTTGATTGATTCAATATCCTTGCTTTCAAAATCATGCTCATTGCCATTCACCTCCAAAAAACAGTGAAATCATAAATTGAATCAGATAAACTTCAGTTTGAAAAGCAAAAGTGGGATTATCAACTGGCCATGGATGGTCAAAAGCAGCAAGCCAAAACTTTGGCTAATCAACAAAAATTGGATGCTGAGTGGAGGTTGAAACAAGCTGAGCTAGCGTTTCAAAAAGAGGAAAAGGAGAAGGATTGGCAGCAAGTGCAACTGGAAAAGGAGAGGGAACAACGGGCAAACAAAAAAAAAGGATAAGGTATCAGTAGCTTTGGATTGCATTGGCAGTGGTAGATTGGTAGAAGAAATACAGCAGATTACTCAAATGCTGGGCTTGTAAATATATTTGCATGGATGAAAGAAAAACAAATTATTTTTTACTACAACAACGTTTGAGAGCATTCTTAACCCCACCAATATACAGATCTTTTTTGTTTTTAATGATATTTTTTTCTCTAGAGTAAATTTGGCCGTTTTTCATGTCCCTACAAGTGCTCTGAGTTTTTTTATTAATTTGGAGTGACATGGCCATTCTGGTATGAGTTGCTGTGTCCACAGCTGGAAAGGTACAGTGCTTGTACTTGTTAGCTGCCCAAACCATTTTGACTATACCTTTTTGCTTGAAATCAATTCCAAAGCCAAGGTCAGGAAAAACAAATTGACCGTCCAAAACTTGATATTCATGCGTATCTTAAATAAGTCAACCATTCGATTTTTTGGTTGGGACCACAAGTAAAAAAGAATAGCCAGAGATGTCACCTTTGTCAATATGAGGAGAATTGTAAAAAGAATCCAAGGTGAAAGTGAGGTGTGGGGAGCAATCAAAAGGTGTAGGCTTGGAACCAAATTCCAACGAAGAGAAAGAGGGGATGTTGCTGTCCTTCATGGTATCACGGTTTGATTCAAAGGCAAGTTTGGCCAAATTACAAAACATTTTTCCTAAAATTTGGGATACCTTGTCCGCCTTCAGGTTGAGGACAGCGTACTCTTGAGGAGAAGATCTAATGGATGATTTCTTCACATAACGTCCAAATAACTCCAAAGGGTTCATTGATTTTTTCCAACCAATCGCCCACATTTTTCCACCCCAAGATCTTGAGGGACCAACTGGTTTGACAAATTTTTTTGAACAGTGAAGGAATGTTGTCACAAAGTTGATATCTTTCTTATCTTGCTCAGATAGTTGATCCAAAGGCACAAATTCAATGACGGCAACCAGAGCATGGTGATCAGATTGGTCGAGAACAATAACTTTTCCATGGTGGAAGAAGTGGAAAGCCCCAATTTTCTGTTTTGCTTGCTAAAATTCTTCCTGGGTGGGTTTTTGAGGGTTCTTTTTCTTTTCAGCTGTGATAGCAGGGTACAGATTCAAAGGGCATAGCTTTTGTATAGACCAGGCAAACTTTTCCTTGATCCAGTCGTCAGTCACTTCCAAAGAAATTTCCGAATCCCTCATTTGAGCCCTCCCTTTTTTACTATTCCTCTGCTTGCCACCTCTCTTTATGTTTTTCATACCATCTCCTTCCATCTTTCTCCCTCCCAGGCACTTGCTGCACCCAAGGTGAGGATCAAGGTGAATTTTGAATGGTTGTATAACATTTTGAGTTTGGTAGGCAGTGAAGGAATTGATATCAAAAAAGGGGTTGGAAAAACAAAAAGACCGGTCAAACAAATAAAAAAAAAATGTCAGCAACTTTCTCATTATTGGCGACAAACGGTGGGATTAAAAAAATAAAAAAGAGATGAAAATCAATGATTCCTCTGCTTGCCACCTCTCTTTATGTTTTTCATACCATCTCCTTCCATCTTTCTCCCTCCCAGGCACTTGCTGCACCCAAGGTGAGGATCAAGGTGAAATTTGAATGGTTGTATAACATTTTGATTTTGGTAGGCAGTGAAGTAATCAATATCAAAAGAATAAAATTAGCTGGGGAGGAGTGGTAATGATGAGGAGCCGCGGCTGGCATCATACTAGGCGAACCAGACTGTCCCAGGACGAGAAAACCTAAAAAAAAAGAAACAAAAACAAAGAAAAAACAAAGGGAAAGTCAGTTCCCTGTACCCTCCAAAAACTCTGCATCAATCGGCCCAAACAATTGGCGAATCAATTGCAAATCAATCAAGCGATTGATTGCAAATTGATTGCCCAATTGATTTGCAATCAATCAAGCAATCAATTGCAAATTGATTGCTTGATCAATTGCAAATCTATTGGGCAATCAATTCGCAATTGATTGCTCAATTGATTCGCAATCGATCAAGCAATCGATTTGCAATCAATTGCTTGATTGATTGCAAATCGATCAAGCGATCGATTTGCGATCAATGGCAGGAAGAAGATGAAGGGGAGGGGGGACTCACCAAGGGCAGAGGATGGACCAGAGGATGAGGAGGGGGAGGTGGACTGGGCTGGCTGGACCTGGGGGGGTTCAAAGGGAAGTTTATGGTAGGAGATCAGCCAGGTGAAAAAAGAGAAAGGTGATTCAATGAGGGGAGGGGACTCACCTTTGATGGTTGATGGAGGTTGGGTGGGAGGTAGGTATGTTTTTGGTGATGTGGATGTTGGTGAGGTTGGTAAAGAGTGAAGGTGGTGGTGTTTTGGTGAGGTTTTGAAGGTGGTGGTGATGAGTGAGGTGGTTTGGTGAGGAGGAGGCAGGGTTTGACCGGTGAGTGAGTGGGGTGAGGTTGAAGGGGTTGAGTGGTGAGGGGGAGGGGGGTGGCATTTGGTGAGTGGCAGGGTTTGAAATGGAGGTGTTTTTGGATTCAAGTCCACTAAAAAAAAATAAAAAAAAACTCAGCCTATGAATCTTGGGTGAACAACCAAAACCAAAAAAATACGGTGAAGGGAATTTTTACCAATTTCAAAATCAAAAATTACTCATCAAAGCAAGCAAGGGTGAGAGGAAGAATCCGCTCTCTCATAGAAGAAGATGAGGGACCAGATGAGACAGGGATGACTTGAGGCGGATCAGGAATATCATCTTGGAATATTGCATCCCATTCATCTTTGATGTTGGCCAAAGGGTTGTGAAGGATTACACAAGTGATAATCCATTTGATGAGGAACCTCATATCTTTGGAACATTGGAGCTGGTTTCGCATCTCCCGTAAGCTGGCCCATCTTCCTTTCAGAATTCCTATGGCATGCTCAATCCAAACTTGTGATTGGGCAAGATGATATTTAAAATCAGTTTTTCCTTGATCATTGGACAAAACATTCCGGTATGCTGGAACTACATATTTCCCACTAGCATAAGCCAAATTGGCCAGAAGTTATTGATCTTGGTCAATGTAGATCTCTGGTTGTTGGGCAATCCGCATCCAATTGAAAACATATGAATCATGACAAGAACCTGGAAGGCCAGCATGGAGGGAGATGAACTTCTTGTTGTTAACGCAAACAAGTTGTAGTGCCACGGAGTATCTAAACAAAGAGATGGAACATATTTGGTCAGTGTGTGATCCAAAGTTTTATCATAGCGATTGGAAAAGAAATGAATCAATTGCCTTTTTTTACAATCAAAATAGTGGTTGCCATCTAGGTTGGGTTTTTGAATCAAGTGGATGGTGGTTCCATCAACAAAACCAATGCAACCAGGAAAGCCTTCTGTCTCCATTACTTGAGATATCTCCTTGCGTTCTTCTTTGGTTGGCCATGAAAGGACCGAGCGACGGAAAGATAGGATAGCAATCATGACTCTTTTGGTGTATAAGTCAATGCTTCCATAACTGACTGAGAATAGATTCTCCAATCGATGGATTGCTGCTCCATTTCCATTTGAGCCCAATATACAAAGAGCAACGGCAAGTTGGTTGGCTGGATTGCTTTGAGGATTGCAAGAATTGTTCTGGAAGATGTGGTGGTCTTCAATCATTGCCAAAAGTTTCATGAAAGAAGGCAACAAAGTTCGGAACAGTTGCTGGAAGCTTAAGTCAGGGATGAGATGAAGCTTTTGCCTTTCATACATAGGGTTATGGAGAGTGTGTATTCTTGGAACCATGTATTGCTTTGCCAACAGAGAATTCAAAGCTAACCAAGTTGATTCCAAATTGGAGTCTGAATCAGAGTCTGAATGGGAGTCAAACAGTAGCAAAAGTTCAGTCAGCTTTTTTGCGCTTTCAACTTGCTGGCAGGATGTTTGATTGGACATGTTGAGAAAGGTGGTGAGTGATGTGGGGTGATGAGATGATGATGGGATTTGTGTGAAGATGGGTATGTGAAGGTATGTGAAAAACGATAGAGATGTGTGTGATGCAATGGAGATGGGACTGGTATGGATTTGCTGATGTGGATGGGTGTTTTTGATGTGATGGATGGTGGATGGATGATGATGCATAAATGGCGGGTTTAATGGCGTGTTTGATGATTGAAATCCGCCATTTTCATGAAACACGCCATTTTGAAATACACCAGTTAGGGGGTATGTGTATTTCAGAAACCCGCCATTAAAAATGGTGGGTTTCGTCAAAAAAAATGGTGGTTTTGCTAACTTTGATACGCCCTATTGTTTCCCTGTGCAAATACCTTGTGTCCAATTATCTCTAGTGTGGGTATTCTCACCCCAAATTTCTTTCCTGAGAAGCTTTACCCTGCCTCCTCTATATGGAAAAGGGTCTGCTCTAAGGATTTAATGTATGTGATTCCACACAAATTTCCAGATTCCTGGGTTCCAAATTGCTTCCTCCCCATAGTCACTTGCAGGAATCTTGATTCCTGCATTGTTGATGAAGATTTTTACCCTCTGAAAAATTTTTTACTTTAGGATCCACAAAATTTGATCCTGATATACTGCCACCAAGTTTGTTGCTCCCTGCAGAAGCCAAATAAGCTGAAGCCACCAAAATCTGGTTTCAAATGGTTAAATTGAGAAAGAAACTGGGTGGAATTCCCCCCATTTTAATCCCCCCATCACATTTACCAAACAATATCAGGCACTCCCCTTCATTGTTTCCACAACTTTCTCCAAATAGAGAGAAAATCAAACTTCTTGGATGGTCACAGAATTGTGTTGTTGAAGGTTTTGCACAATTGGAAATATTTTCTTTTTCTGCTTCAAAAATGTAAAGATAGGATTTGATTTACTGGATCACAATGTATTTTACAGTCCTGTCTTCAATTTGTCTTGCAAAAGCTCTGTGAAGTAATTATTGGTACCAAAATAAGGATATGGCACATGGTCAACCATAGGGACACAATATGGGTCTCCAATGGCGTTTTTAAGGATTACCCACTCTTCCAGCCCTAATCTGAGTGCCTTACTCTGCAGACTTTCCATCCATCTCAAAAAAATTGATTCCACCTCCAAAAACCCCCCTTCAGGCACAAATTTTAGATCTGCCATTTTCTCTCCCGTAATCCTCCAATTAAGTTGAAATTATTTTTGTTGAAGATTCAGTGGTTTTTCATGTGAGTCTCTGGTCCATTGGGTTGTCTGCAAAGGCTGGTTAAGCTCTTGTGGAATTGGTTCATTCTGTGGTCTAAACTTCTTGGCCAACAGCTTGTATTTTCCTCTGAAGGATTGAACTTTTTGTGGGCACTGTATTCCTTTGTCCTGTGCTATCCACATAACTTACCCTGTTGAATCCTCTTGGTTTCTCAGAAGTTTGAGCAAGTTTAAATTCTGGTGCTATTCCTCACTTCTGATGAAAATGTAGAAGGGATCACTTTTGTTAAGTACCCTTCTCTTCTTATCCCCAATATGACCCTAATCTCAAGGCCCTGTGACTTTATTCTGTATCTTCTTCCCACTACCCATCCCTTCTTCTCCCCATTCAAGTTCCCGCACAGATTCCAAGATGTATCTTCACAGTTTACATGGAAAAACCTCAAAAATAGTGCTCCTCCTTGCTCCTGCTATCCCCTTACTCCTACAAATGCAATAAAAAAATAGTGGACCCATACCATTTCCTGTTTTTTTCTGTGTTCTTCTACTCAAGGGAAGCTTGGAAGGCTAAAAGAAAGGGTTTCCCCAGGAAAAAAATCTTCTCCCTTAGGTACCAGGTAAGAGATCATTTGATGCACATTGGCCATTTTAGAGGGCTCTTGCTCAACTACCCCCTCCACTTTGCAAAGGCATCCCTCAAATTCCCCCTCACCAATTTTAGTCTTGCACCACATCATGCCTTCATCCCTTTTCAATTTTGATGGAAGGATGTTGACCATTGAACCACTATCTAAAATTTACCAGCAATTCTCTTTTCCAACTCCCAGCTGAACACACCCTAGGAGGCACATCACTGGGTCTGCCACTTCCTCCTCTTCTGCCTTCATGGCTGCTGCTCCAACTTGGGCCTTCTTTGGAGCATCCTCTCTGGATATCATATATTATTTCAGGAATGCAATCATTTTCTCTGCCACAATAGGTGATATTTCTGCCAGCTCCCTTACTGTGAAACTTACCAGGTTATATTTTTGACAGATCCTCCTTGCAATATTGCCTTCTCTTGGCCTTTATTGGGCCACCCTTTTTTCTATTGCCATCTCTGAGTTTGTCACCCATGGTTAAGGTTCAACCTACATCTTCTCCTCCATTCATATCCACTGCTCATCCTTCTGAACCTGTGTCTACCTTCAGAGGCTCCCATGCTGGTTGGAATAATTCTACCCCCATAAACACTTTTACCTCCTTTTCAAAAGTTTTCTCTGTCATTTCCCATACCTGGTCCTGCAGAGATGGGGAACCAAATTCACTTTAGCAGGGGTTCGCTTCAAACGTAATAAATTCAATCCCAAATAACCTAACTATCCAACTTTCCACATCTAACTTAAGTTCTGGAAACTCCCAGTCTCAATGGCACTCCTCCCAAGAGTAGTAACATTTCAGGGGATGAATAGTGTCTGTTTGTTGTGTTGTTCCCCTAATTGGAATTGTTGGTGGGGCCAGGCCCAGGCTAGATCCATGCCAAAAAGAAATACTAAATACATGCTAATTTTTGAAACTGGTATTATTTTAGAAATTTATTTTTTCTAAATTCACCCAAACACCACCATTGTTGTTATTATGTTGAAAGAACTACTATATTAAGGTGTATCAGAGTGAGAAAACCTACCATTTTTTATAATTTCAGGTTTCAGAAAAATAACCCAATTTCTAACAAGCCATTAGAAATCAAAAAACCCACTTATTTAACATCATACATGTCAGAGTTACCTGAAAATATTTTTTTTTCAGATAAAGTATTTAAAGGTTTTTGCACCCTCAACCACACATCAGTCTGTTTCACACACCCCTGTTTTCCTACCTCCTGCTACCTCCAGAATCATTTGGAAAATCTGATTCCTCACTCTCATAACTTGATTTATCTCATCACTTTATCACTCTCATCACTTCATCACTCTCATCACTTTATCACTCTCATCACTTGATCACTCTCATCACTATATTTCTCTCATCACTTCATCACTCTCATCACTTCATTGCTCTCATCACTTCTTCATTATCATCACTATATTGCTCTCATATCTTTGTTTCTCTCATCACTTTATTGATCTTATCACTTCATTGCTCTCATATATTCATTGCTATCCTCATCACTATATCAGTCTTATCCTTTCATTGCTCTTACTCTTTTCAAATGGCCCCTCAGCAAGTCTACCCCCATAAGTCCACACAAAAATCCAATCCAACAAAGCAAACATTGCCAAGGAACTCTGAACAAACAATCATACACCATCAGCTTCCAAATGCCCAAGTCAGCTCAAGATATCTGATTGCATCATCCTGGTATACTGGTTCAAAATTACCTCCAACTATGACACTTGCTTTTTATCCAACAATGAAACACGGTTTGGCCAACCTCCATCCTCTAAGTTTAATGTTTATCTCCTGATGGCAAATGAACTAAATAATAGGGTGTATCAAAGTTAACCAAAGCTGCCATTTTTTAATGGTGGGTTTCAAACCAAATCTTCCATCTCAAACCCACCATTAAAAATCAAAAAGACCCACTTATTTCAGAGGAGAAATTTCAAATTTAACATGAAACAAGTTTTTTTTCAATTAAAGGATATGAAGGTACCCACAGCATCAACCACACCCTGCATCACACCATCCATCCCTTGCTTTCCACTTCCATCCAACTCCAACCTCCTTGGAAATCCCATCATCCTCACTGCTCATCCTTGCTTCCCACTTCCATCCAACTCTGACCTCCTCAAAGATCTCATCATCCTCACTGCTCATCCTTTCTTCCCACTTCCATCCAACTCCAACCTCCTCAGACATCTCATCATCCTTACTGCTCATCCTTAATTCCCAATTCTATCCCACTCAAACCTCCTTGGACATCTCATCATCCTCACTGCTCATCACACTAACCCATGAAACCTCACCCTATCAAAATTTCCCCTCAGAAATCCAAAGCTAAATATCATTTAACCAAACAAACATCCCCAATAAATTATAAAACAAACAATCCTCCTCCCTCAGTTTCTAAATCATCTGGCCAACTAAAGCAAGAAGAACACCTAAGCCTTTTCAACAGTCTGAAAGTTGTTTCAAACTATGCTTCTTGCTTTGGTCCAAAAAAGAAACAAGAATTGGTTGACCCCCATCTTCAAAGGTAAATGCTTATCTCCTGATGGCCAATGATCTCAAGAAAAAAAAAGGTAGGCTGGAATTGTCTTCAAATAAAATTTTGGAGCAATTCAATAACTACCAGGCCAATTAAAAAAAAGCCCACTTCATGTCCATCTCAAATGGGTTTTGCATAACTGATGCCAATAAAGCCAAGGGGATAAACTCTGTGCTTGAGAAATTGGATTTAATCTTCCCTTTTTACAACCACATGGATGAACTATTTGGTAAAAAAGCAAATATCACCCCGCTGGCTGAGTTCAATGCTCAAACAGTAGAGTAAAATGATATGGATCCACTTCTCAATTATACTCAGACCAGTGAACCTGATAACAAGGAAAAATATGATTGGCCACCATCAGAGCCAGAATCAGCCAACAAGAATGATTTTTCCAAAATTAAAGCTCAATCAGCCCCAATCCAGTCCACAAGAATCTCACACACTTTCCTGGATCCATCAATTCCTAGCTTGGATGAACTCAACAATACCACCAACGTGGGGGAAGACTGTCCCAATTCACAATCCAAACATACCTCACCTCAAGTAAGTATAGTTTTCATTTTCTTGAATAGTGAATTTTAGCTTATTTGATATTGAAAACCTCATCCTTTCCTTGAAAATAACAGAATGCTTAAGCCAATGGGGCCTCCTAAATTGCCTTCAACTCTGAGTGAAGAAAGTAAGCTTCCATTAAAATCAGCCAATTGAAAGCGCAAGGCCTCCAATTAAATGAACATCAACCCCAAAATTTATCAAAAGAGGAGACACACTTCTATATTTGAAGGCTTTCAGGAAATCATCAAGAATAAAGATTCAAGTAAGGAAAATTAATTGGATTGCTAAATCTTTGAAAAAATTCAAAACAAATTTATTTATTGACTTTGAAAAACAGTGAAAAATCTTTTTGAAAGCAAGAAACTCGAATTTAAGAGGGAGAAGTGGGAGAATAATCTGGAAATCAAAGAGAAAAAATTGAGATCAGAACACATAGCTCAGCGGAAACAAATAGAGGCAGAGGCAGCAGACCAACAGAAGATGATTGATGCTTAAAGGAATATGAAAAAAAGAGTTGGATTTTCAGAAAGAGTAAAAAGATAAGGATTGCGCTCAATCAGAGAAAAATGACTGGTTTTCATTTGCAATTTCCTTTGTTAGTAGTGGTTGGCCAATGAAAGAGATTGAAAAGATTTCTCAGCTTTTTGGCTTGTCAATATGTTTGAATATATTGCTATGCATTCACAAAAAATACAAACTGAATTTTTTACAAGAATTTCTTATCTGTTCTTCATACCCACCAATGTTTGAGAATTTTGAAGTTCCATCAAGATATTTCTGGACTGCTAGTGCCATTTTTTTTGATAGTTGACAAGATAAGCCTATTTTTGTAAACTTTGTGGATGAAAGGATTGGACTGAATCACTCCCCAAATGGCTGTGATCCTGATTATATAATCAATTCAACAGACACCATAGGGAAATCCAAGGATTTGACTGGATCACTCCCAAAATGGCCGTGATCTTGATTGTATAATCAAGTTGAGAGACACCATAGGGAAGATGAATCAGGGGTACATCCAAGGAAGAAATGGGGGTAATTACACTCAATGTTTTTTTTTTGGCCCCAGTATTCAGAACATTGCTAATAGGCCTTGGGGAAGATTTTTGGGCTGGTGAGGATGAGATTGGCAAGGATGGAGGTGGTGATGGTGGTGCCATTGCTTTGGCCAAGGAAGAAGGGGGGTTGGTTGGGTTGGGCAAGGAAGAACGTGTTGAGACTGTGAAAATGAAGATGTTTCTGGTGGGAATCAAACCCACAACCTCAGATAGACTGAGACACATACTAGAGTGCTGCCTTTACCAACTAGGCTACAGAGGCTTGCGGCTTCCAGGGTTGTTTGGTATTACTTGTCTAGGTTCAACTGCACAGCCTCCGTACTGTGGTGATACATCATTTTAGCAGGTTTAACCTCAACAGAACAGCAATTACCAAGAGATTTAGATTGATAATAGGTGGCAATAAATTGATGAGTAAAAGAAAAAGAAAAGGGTTGATCAAAAATTCTTCAAGGAAGGAGCAAGACAAAACATGGTGGAGTGATAGCTCACATTGGAAGAGGTGTACTTACTAATGACCAAGGATTGGGGGGGTGGTTTGCTTGGTTGGGCATGCTCCATCAAGGATGGTGGAGGGGCTGGTTGGATGGCCAAGGATGGGGGTGGGCTGGTTTGTTGGCCAAGGATGGGGAGGGGGGCTGGTTGGTTGGCCAAGCATGGGGGGGGGCTGGTTGGCTGGAAAAGGATGGGGGATGTTGGTTGGTTGGAAAAGGATGGGGAGGGGGGCCAGCCAGTTTGCCAACAATTGGGAGGGGGGCAAGTTGGTTGGCCAAGTATGGTGGGGCTGGTTGGTTGGCCAAGGATGCAGAGGGGGACAGTCAGTTGGCAAAGGATGGGAGGGGGGTGGTTGGTTGGCCAAGGATGGGGAGGGGGATGGTTGGTTTGCCAAGGATGGGGAGGGGGCTGGTCAGTTGGCCAAGGATGGGGGGGCTTGTTGGTTGGCCTTGGTTTGGAATTCTTGGCCAAGGGTGGGGGGGGCTGGTTGGTTGGCCAAGGATGGGGAGGTGGGCTGGTTGGTCTGCCAAGGATGGGGTGGGGGCTTTTTGGTTTTCCAAGCATGGGGAGGGGGGCTGGTTGGTCGGCCAAATGGGGGAGGGGCTAGTTGGCCAGCCAAGGATGGGGAAGGGGCCGGTCAGTCTGCCTAGAATGTGGGGGTGGCTGGTTGGTTGGCTTTCTTGGTCAGCCTTGGTTGGGCATGCTCTGCCAAGGATGGGGGGGGGCTGGTTGGTTGGCTTGCTTGGTCAGCCTTGGTTGGGCGTGCTCCGCCAAGGATGGGGGGAGTCGCTTGGCTGTGGATTGAGGGGGGCCATGGGGGGGTCCAGTGGGCCAAGGAGGGAGGAGCCAAAGGGGGTGGTCCAGTTGTCTGAGGAGGGAGGAGGAAAGGAGGTTGGTTAGGAGCTGATAAAGGAGGGGCCTGAGGAACAAAGTCAAGGGGGGGGGCATCAGCAGTGAGCACAAGCGCAACAAGGGGGGGGTGAGTTGAGAGGGAGGGGGGAGGGGGGAGGGCATACCTAGGTGGGCTGGATACATAGATGGGAAATGAAAGGGGGGGTGTTTGCAAGGCAAGAAAAAAGGTAGTTAAGACAAGGAGGCTGACCTGTACATGGTGGGTGGGTGGGTGTGAGGGGTGGGGTTTGTGATTTGAAGTGATGAAAAGGTATAAGGTTTTTGCTTTGATATGGATGATTTGGAGGTGTGGATGGGTTTTTTTCATGCCATGGATGGTGGATAGATGATGATTAAATGTTTGAAATCCCCCATTCCCATGAAATCGGCCATTTTGAATACACCAGTTAAGGGGTAAGTGTATTTCAGAAACATGCCATTAAAATTGGCTGATTTTGTCAAAAAAATGGAAGATTTTTTAACTTTGATAAACCCTAATAAAAAATTTACGCTGGATCTTTCATGAAAACAGATGAGGCAGTTATTCAAAAATAATCAATCCATGTACAAAAAAGCCCACTCAATGTTAATCTCCACTGGCTTTGGTATCATCAACTCCAATAAAGCCAAGGAAATTGAGGCTTTGGTTGGTAAGTTGGACTCAATTTGTCCTTCTTATATTCAAATGGATGAAAAATTTGGAAGTAAGGGCAAAATCACTCCTCTAGCTGATTTAAATACCCAACAATCTGATTTCATTTATGCTGAGGACTTGGCTGTGGATTCTTCAGCCTAGCAACAATGATCATGATGAAAACTTTGAGTGGTCCCAATCCAATGCCAACAAGGATATTCCAACACAACCAGATCCAATAATGTCTACATTGGAATTGATAAATTATTCAATACCTTCCTTTGATCCCTTGCTTAAATCTTTGGATTGCTCCCTTACTGGTGTGGAAGAACTCAAAAACTTTTCCAATGGGGAGAAAGATATTCAAGCAGTTGAGGAAATACAGAAGATTACTCAATTACTGTTCTTGTAAGCATTTTTACTTTGAATAAATAGAATTGTTTGAAATTCAATTTGTCTTGTTCAAAATCTTTGGGGAGTTCTTTTGATTGCTCTTTTTCTTTTTGGCAAAAATGGTGGGATAAAAATCCAAAGTTTGCAGTTTTTGTCAAGAAAATACAAACATTTTGTCAATCCCTTCCTCTGCTACTTCCAAAAAGATTTCAGAATCTCTCTTTTTAGTCCTATTCTGGCCATGTATCTGTATGCTTGTGAAATCCTCTCCTTGCATCTTTTTCCCTCCCATACACATACTTTGATTGGGTTGAGGATCAAGAGGGATTAAATTCAATGTATAAATTTTTGAGGCTTTTTCAATCCCTATTCTTTCCATGTCTCTGTATGTTTGTCAAATCATCTCCTCCTATCTTTTTCCCTCTCATCCACATTCTTTAATTGGTTTGAGGATCAAGAGGTGTTCAATTCATTTTATTAAATTTTGAGGATTGTGGAAGAAGAATTTTCATTGCACAAAAAGGATGGGTGTGGAAATAACAAGGGGTCAAATGTGGTGTTGCATGGCATTGATCCCCCCCCCAAAAAAAAAAAAAAAAAAAAAAAAAAAAAAAAGAGGTAAAATAAAATACTGCCATTAGTCATGTTATAATCAAGGTGGAAAATCAACAAAAATTGAAAAAAATAAAAATAGTGGCTGATGATTCCAACAACAAAAAAAATGAAGGGCATTATTTTTCTCACATCATCAATCCTTTAAATGAGATATTTTTACATCTCTGGGACATCACTCCCACACAGACAAATCCTTCATTTCACAGGTTTTCAAGAATTTATTTTTTTGGAAATTTGACGCTGCAGCCCTGTAGCAAGGCACCTGAAACTCTTATCAAACATCTTTGCTAATTTTTGAAGCATTATAAAACCTTAGAAAATCCATTTGAAAAATCAAATTTCTCAATGCATTTTTAATAATTTTCTTTTTGTGATTTAAGCTTTCAGGATGTTTAAAAATAATGAAAGAGATTTACATCATTTTTTTGGTATTTTTTATATTGAATATCAAACCTTGAAAATTCATACAAAAATTAAAAAAATGAAAAATAAATGAAAAATAAATGAAAAATAAATCAATAAAAATTAAAAAAAAAATGAAATTTCTCATTTTATATTTGGATCATTTCCTTTGAATTTTTAATTGATTTTTTAGGGTGATTTAAGCCCTCAGAAATTCAATAAAATATTTAAGGAGCTTTTAATTATTTTTTTTGTCTTTTTTGGATGTATTCTTACACCTTACATAATTTATTCAAAAAATTTAAACAATCATGAAGCTTTGTAAATTTATTGGGAATTTTTGGATGTATTCTTGGTCTTCAAAAATGAAATCCAAAATTAAAACACTTAAAAACAAATAATTTCTACAAGGTTTTTAGAAACCCAGCAACAGGGCTGTGGCATCAAATTATCAAAAATTAAATTCTTGAAAACCTGTGAATGAAATGATTTTTACATGTGTAACTGATTTCCCAGAGACGTTAAACTCTGTGATTTAAAGGATTGGGGCATGAGAAAATTCATGCCCCCCCCCAAAAAAAAACAAAAAGAAAAGATGGTCCGTCATGTGATGATTATCATTGACTCATGATGGGATGAAAAGAAAAAAATAACATATTTTGTGTTGTCATTGGGAGATTTAGATCTAGAAGAGTATGAGAAGACTAAAAACACACTTCAGGATAATTATCCATAAACACCAGTTGGGCCTGGGAAGCTACCTGGAATTGGGTAAACTGGGAGAGACCCATTTGGGTCATAGCCACTTCAATTCCCTTTCCCTGCCATTTCAGGGCCTCCTTGATCTCATTCATTTGTGGTTTAAACTGAGCTAAATGTTGGATGGGTACTTTGCAGTTTTCGTCAATCTCTAACCCTTTCAATAAACATTCACTAGCTTTTTTTATGTCTGATATCATCAATACAGAGCCTTGATTTAGTGTTTATCCAACTTTAAGGCTTCTTTTCAATATCTGATGACAACCTCTGGCTCATTGAGTTATAACCTGTTGAGGAGGACAATTTCAAGATCAGATCCCAGAGGATGGTTTAGTTTTGGATGAGAGAGACAAGCCAAAATTTCAAATTAACAAAATTTTAAAAGATTGTTGAGAAGAAAAGAATTAAGAAATTCAAGGTTGAGCAATCAAGGAGCAATTACCATTAGAAAGGAATCAGTGAATCAGGGAGAAATTTTAAGTGGTGAAAGCTGGTGCAAAATGGTGTTTTGTATTAATCCTGCTTAGATGATTAGCAGGAGCAAAGTGATGGTAGAAAGAAGAGAATGAGCTTTGGGCGGGGCCAGGATCTGTGGTGGAATGAAGAGTCAAGATTATTGATTGGGATGAAGCAGGCACACCAATTTCCCTTTATATAGGTGTGAAGGCATCAGAATGAGAAGAGCAAGCTATTGCTCTGTGTTTTTGAGGTCTGTCCATGTGGCACAGATGGTTTGTTTGATTTCCCTTCCAGAATGGACTGGGGCTGGTTGTGGAGATTTAAATAGATCTGTTAGAAGCATTTTCTGCCTTTTTCTTACATTTCCTCCAGTAGGCCTTTGATGGCAGACTTGGGAAGATTGATTAGATCTAAGGGTAGATGAGGATAAGTGAGACTATCAATATTGATCAGTTTTCACAGCTTAGATTGAATGGGGAGCAAGTCAAGCTTTGGGTTAAAAACCAAACTGATAATCATCATCATCCTCACTCTTTTTCAAACTAATTTGAGTGTGAGTGGAGGAGGTTAGAGAGTTGTTCCTATTGGAGGTTTTCTTTTTTTCCTTCTTAGATGAGGCGGAGGTGAGGTAGATTGTGCCACCAGCTATGACAATGCCAATGGATAAGGTGAACAGCAAGGCTTTTTGGTTGTATTTTACAAAATTGGTGAGCCTTGAGATGGTCAAAGGTGTTGGCAAGATGGTAGTCAAAAACAATTTTTTTGGTTTTGAGCCTTTGAAGTCAGTCAATAAAACAAGTAGCTGGATAGATTGATAGGAAGCCTAGGAAGTTTAATGGCTGATGAAGTCAAGGTGGCAGTGATAGGGAGAGCAGTTTGTTTGGATTGAGTTGGATGGTATGTATGATGTTGTTGACCAAGTTGAGAAGGTTTGTTGTGGGTATGGGTCAGCTTGGTCTTGAATGGCTTGAGAGGATGATTGTGAGCATGGCTGAATTTTATGGTTGCATTCAAATTGAATTTGTTTTCCAAAGAAAATTGGATTGAGAGTGGAAGTAGAAGTGGAAGTGGAAGTGGAAGTGGAAGTGGAAGTGGAAGTGGAAGTGGAAGGGTGCAGATGTGAATTAATGATTGGCCAATCAGCCTGACTTCACTGCTAGGATGGGAAAGACAGCTTAAAGCCAGGAGGAGAAGGATTTCAATTGAGGAAGAGATGGAATACTCAAATCCCAGTGATTAATCAAAATCCAACAGGAAAGCTCAATTGAGAAAAAGGAAGAAACTCCCAAGAGCAAAGAGAATCAAAGAAGACCCAATTACTCAAGCCAATTTGATTAAAAATTGGAGTCTGAATCAGAGTCCAATAATAAAAAATTTCACTCAGCTTCCTTGCATTTTCAACTTGCTGCTTGGAAGTTTGATTGGATATGTTGAGAAAGATGGTGGTGAGATGATTATGGGATGTGTGTGAAGCAATGTAGATGAGAAGTGTTAGCAGCAATTGAGATGGGTTTTGTATGTATTTGCTGCTGTGGAGGTGTGGATGGGTGTTTTGCATGAGATGGATGGTGGATGGATGATGATGCATAAATGGCATATTTTATGTTTTAAATTGACCATTTCCATGAAACACCCCATTTTGAAATATACTAGTTAGGGTGTATGTGTATTTCAGAAACACACCATTAAAATGGGATTTTTGTTCAAAAAGGAAAGGGTGGTTTCTAATGGTGGGTTTGCTAACTCTGATACAACCTATTTGCGCCAACTGGTGTTCTTTCCCACCCCAGGAAGGATTTCAGCCTTTTTAAGTTTTAAGGGAGTGTAAGGGGTGGGACAAAATGCCTTCTGATGGCCTGTTGGGCCCAAAAAGTCTTTTCAACATAAATTGAGGCCCTGGGTGGCTGATATGAGGCCTTGGGACCCCCTGTGGGGTCTATCTGGGGTAAAAAAGCTTTTAGAATTCAAATGAGGACACCAGTTGATTAAATTCAATATTTTAAAATTTGATAAATATCCAATTTTGTCAAGGAATTCAAATGCGAATTCAGAATTGAAAAAACAATCATCCAATCTAAGAAAAATCATAAAAATGATTAAAATTCATCTCATTTACACAAAGTGGAATATTTCCAATGGATTTCGAATACCTTTGTATCAAAAAAAATATATATAAATGCCAAATATACCTATTTCATTCTGGGAATTTAATATTTATAAATATGAAAATGAGAATATCATCCATTACATAAAGAATTACAAAAAATCTGAAAAAAACATTTCTTTGAAGAAAACTCAATTTTTATTATAAAATGTAAATACCTTTTTAACTAACATAAAAAAATGAAAAATTCTAGATATATCTATTTCATGAGGGGACTTAGAATATTTTCAAATATGTAGACATAAAATTCATCAAATAAAAAACAAAAAATATTGAATATCAAAAATTAATTTCTTTGAATGAGAATCAATGTTTCTAGTGGGATGTAAATAACCTATACCAAAAATTAAAAGACAGATAAACATGAAAGATATACCCATTTTATGATTAGAATGAAAATATTTTGACAAATTTCAACAAATCATTCATTGAGTAACATAATAATAATGATAAAATTAAGATTGATCTTTTTTGAATAAAAACTGATATTTCATAAAATGTAAATATCTTTTTGCCAAAAATAAGACAAAATTTCAAATTCAAATTGGTAAATATTGAATGAGATTAATTCATATATTATCCAATATCACAAAATAGGATTCATAAATTTCAAGCATGATCAAACAAATATCAAATTTTCTATTTCTTTAAATATTTTTGCACTTGATGGAATTTCTTTGGAAAAATTCAATAATTTTTGAATTTCTCTCATCAAACAGGTTGTTTCATGTTTTTTATTTTCTTTATTTATGACAGAAAGATATTTATTTTCTATTGGAAATATTGATTCTTTTTCATATAAATCAATTTTTGATTTTATAATCATTATTATGCTACTCGATGGATTCTTTGTTGGAGTTTTTCAAAAGAAATTAACTCTATTCATGAAATAGTTATTTTTAGAATGTTTTGGTTTATTTTTGACCTTTGTAAAATTTATTTATGCTCCACTCAAAATGTTGAGATGTCATTGTGCTCTCAGTTACTCCCAATGTAAGCCCCGCATGGTGCTCACCTTATCAAAATGATCTGCAATTGCAGTGGGGGCTCAAGCTGTGTTTTCTTGAGTCTCTGAGTTCCAATTTTTGTCTTCTTTTTCCTTCTCTTGTATTTTCCCTTTTCTATTTTTATCTCCTAACTTCTCCACAATAAACATCACTCCATCTCCTCTTGTTTCCCTAAATTACATACTCACTCCAGCTCTTTAAACACGATTGAAAAATCTGCAATTTTTAACTGGTATGAGTTTTCTAATCAATACATGTGTCTCACAATTGATGGCTCAAACTGCTTCTCAGTCTGACCAACTGTTCAACTCAAGTCATCTTAAATGCCCTCAGCCCTCCTCATCACCACCTAGCTCACCACTTCACTCTTCAACCCACCTAGCTTGCCTCTCTCATCTAAAATCCTTTTCTATGGAAATCTGTTGGGTTCCTTTCCTTCTCAATTGCTTTTGGATCTTGTATTCACTTTGATTTCAAATCTTCTTGCTTTTAAAGTTTGTTGTTCATAATTTATCTTTATTCATCTCAGACTTTGATGGCTAAAAGACAAAAGCTCAACTCAGTAAAAAAACAGAAGAGCCAGTGGGACCATGGCCTCCTCCTCATCCAGGCCCTTTTCAAACAATGGCTTCTGGAAGGAAATTCTTAAAAATTCCCTGGAAACTACCCCCCCCCCCTTTTCTCAGAAGAAAACAAAAGAATGTGGAGAGACAAGATGAATGCTCTACTCAAACTCAGATGAATGCTTTTGGCCCTCAAATTGGACTTGGATGAACTCAATTGGGAAGATAACAACAAAGCCAATTTCTTCTTATCTCAAAAGTGGATTCTGTAACTCACAAAAAAACCATTGGTGCAACAAGTTTAAAATCTGCCGAAGCCATTTTGCAAGCAATCAGAGAATAATTCTCATTGTCCAAAGCATCTAAATGAGCTTGAATCTTCAATGACTTCCTCCACATCTTATTTTGAGAGGAAAAAATTGTAAACTTTGTGACTAGTATAAGGACTGCAATCAAGAGAATGGTGGAAATTGGAATTTACCTTCCTTGAGAAATTCTTGCTTATCCCATTCTCTTTAAATTCCCATCAACCCTGCATGATCTCAAACTTCAACTCAGGCATTCAGACAAAAAAATAAAAATTAATTTGTCTGCACCCACCTAATAAAGTTTAAAAACAAGCTGAAGGCTGAAAATGTGGAAAAATATACTTCAATTGGCAACATGGCGGTGGTTTCCGGCAAATTCAAATTCAAATCTCAGTCCAGCAGTTGCTTTCTGGAAGACCACCACAATCCAAAAAAAGACAAAAATCACTCTGAATGCAAATTTTTCCACCTTCACCCAGAAAAGGCTGCAGAATGGCGCAGAGAAAACCAATCAAAATGGAAATAAAAACATGATTCAAAGAGAAAAACTGCTCACTAGCATGCTTTTTTCACAAAATGGATCTAATTTAAAATCATCTCCACCAAAAACATCCTTGTCAAAAGTGGAGCCTCCAGCCATATTTAAAATTACAAAATATTCTTGAATGACCTAAGGAGATCCAAAGGCAAGACAATATCCACTGGAAAAGAAGATGAAAGCCTCCCTGTCAAAGGCGTTGGCACAATGAAACTGAGTTCAAAAAGTCAACCCATCACCCTCAGCAACTGCCTTTTTTTTCCCAGAAATTGTGGTCAACCTCATCAGCCCTGGAATTCTGGTCAATAAAGACTGTTCCCTGAATTTGGCAAAAGGTTGCTTCTAACTCTGCCAAGACAAGGACTGAATCATAGAAGGAAAAATCTTCAAGAATCCCTTTGTTTTCAATAATCCTTGAAAGATCAGACAATACCACAGTTTCCTCTCTACTCACTCAAAATTCCCCAGATCTGCAAGGGATCTCCACCTTTTGCTAGTTCACACATCCATAGGAAGACTTGAAGCAATACCCAGAATCAAGATTGACCCTGGGGCATTGGAAAGCTTCTTCTGAAAGTACTGCACTCTGGGAAATATCTCCAAAGAACCCTTTAAATCACAAGCCATGTTGGCCTCCAAACCATTCCAACGTATCCATCTGGATCTCATTGGACCAATCAAACCATATTCATTATGATGCAAGAGGTACATCCTAACTGTTGTAGACAACTTCACGGGTTACATCAGTGGAATCCCACTGAGCAGTAAGGATGATACCCCAGAATTTCTCATGAACATCCTCAAGCGGCAGGAAACAAAACTAGGATATTACCCCTGCAAAGTGTTTTCAGACAGCAGTACTGAGATCACCAACAAAAAGCTGACAGCATTCCTCAAGGAAAAATTATGCAGACATCTTATCTCCAAACTTAATCACCCCAAACACAACAGCCAATCACAACAGGTTAACAGGAAAATAGTCAAAAAATTGTATGTACCTCCCTCAGCTCCTCTGGCCTCCCTAGGAAGGTTTGGACAGAAATACTCAAGGCCATTTGCCTGTATCTCAATCAGATTCCTCAAAAGGGACTCACGCAATCCATGTGGGAGCTCATGCATGGCAGTGCTCTGCCCTTGTCTTACTTCAAGCCTTTGGGCATCTCAGTAGTATATCTCAACAAACTCAGGTTGAAGGGAAAGAATATTCATTAAAAGGGCCTCAAAGGAAAGTGTTTTGGATACAACCCTGACTATAGATACTATCAAATTCAGCTCCCAGATGGGTTCATCATCTCAAACAAAGATTTCAAGTTCAAAAATGAGTCCACTGACCAATTGCGTGACCCCAACAGCAATTACCTAGATTTTCTGGTTGAAAGCTTTGATTGTCCCATTCCCAACAACTCTCCCCACCACTCAAATCCTAAGCCTTCATAAGAAAAATTTCTGGAAAAGAACTTCACCAAATACAGGGACTGCTCCAAAGACTCTCAGTCAGACTTTCTTTCCAAGTCAGATCAAGGGGAGGAAGACAAATCCAATTCACCCTCACCCAGAACTGAACCAACCTCTCCGCCTTCACCTCCTGAAGTCCTGGAAAGACAGCCCAGTCCCATTCCCACCAGAACTCTCAGAAACCGCACAAACCTCAGGCCTCCACAAAGGTTTGGCTTTCATCACTCCTACAAGCCCAAAACATACTCCAAGGCTGTCTTTTGTGAAGACAAAGAGAACTGGAAAGAATAAATCAAAAGGGAATTTGGTCAATGCAAAGATCTAGCATTCTGGGAAGACTACAACAGACCCAATCCAACCAATCCCCTAAAGACCACCTGGGTCTTTAAAATCAAAGACAACTTCCACAATGATATTCTCATATTCAAGGCCAGTATCTGTGTCAAGGGCTATAACCAAATTCACAGACTAGAATTTGGAGAAACCTTTTCCCCAACCAGCAAGATCAAATCTCTTGGGGCCATTCTCCATTTTGCTTTGAAGAAAAATATCTCCATCAAACAATTCAATGTCAAAGCCGCATTTCTTCATGCCCCTCTGGGCAAATACATCATCATTAAAACCCCCAATGGCTGCAATTGAGGATCCAAATTTCTCTGCCTCAAGAAAATCCTGTACGGGATGAAACATTCCCAAAAAAACTAGTACCAAACTCTTAGAAAATGGGTCAAATCAGTTGGTTTTGTTGAGTATGACAGCAATCCTCCCCTTTACAAAGCCATGGATGGTAATTTCTTCATATTCACCCACATCAACAACCTCATCCTTGTGTGAGATTTAAATAGATTCAAAGAGAAATTCAAATCCAAATTCAAGAAATCACAATACCAGGCCCCCAACACCATCCTTGGTATGAAATTCCAAAGGACCAACAATGCTATCCTTCTCAGTCAACCAAAGCACATTGCACACAGCCTAGAAGAACTGGGTCTCACAAAATGCAGAAGCATCCTGACTCCCCTCACTCCTCATCTTCAACATTCAGAGGCTTTGGAAATCAATTTTGAAGAATTTGAACATCTCAATATCAACTATTGGTCTGGCATTGGACTCTTGAGTTATATTTCTTCCAGGACTCAACCCAACCTCAGCTATCCCCTCTTGAGTCTAGCCAGATTCAAAAACAAACCCGGTTTCACTCACTGGAAGGAACTGAAAAGGACCTGGAAGTACCTGAGCTCAACCAAAGAAGTCAAACTCACCCTGAAGTACAACAAATCATCCAAACCACTGATCTTCCATAGAAATTCTTCCTGGGAGAAGACCCCACCACTAAAACTCCAAATCAGGGTACCTGGGTTTTGCATTTGGATCCCTCATCTTGTGGGAAAGCTTCATGTAGCATATTATAACATACTCCTCCACTGAAGCAGAACTCAAACCTCTTCTTGAATCCATCCTTGAAGGACAATGGCTCAAGAATATCCTCTCTGAGGATTTAAACATATCAATTCAATCCAGCAATCATCAAATTGACAAAAAAGGCCTCAAAGACAAACTCAAGAAGTTTGGCTCCAATTCCAAGACCAGAGACATGTATCTCAATACCAAGGGTCTTTGGGAAGAACTCAAACTTTTCAATATCAAAATCAAGTTAGTGCTGACCAACCAACTGTTGCCCAACCCACTCACTAAGGCTGCACCAAGATTTGCCATTCTGGAACTCCTGAAAATCATTGAGCCCCTTTTCAGCTCTCAATACAAACAGCCAACTATCTCCAGTCATCCAGAGTGTTGAGATGCCATTGTGCTCTAAGTTAATCCCAACTTTGAACCCACGCAGTGCTCACCTAATCAAAATGAGCCACAATTATAGCAGGGGCTCAAGCTGTGTTTTCTCAAGTCTCTGAGTTCCAATTTTTTTCTTCTTTTTCCTTCTCTTGTCTTTTCCCTTTTCTATTTTGATCTCATAACTTCTCCTCAATAAATTTCACTCCATCTACTGCTGTTTCCCTCAATCACATCCTCAACCCAACTCTTCAAAAAGGATTGACAACTCTTCAATTTGTAACTGGTATGAGTTTTCCAATCAATACATGTGTCTCACCATTGCTTAATAAACCTGCTTCTTGGCCTGACCAACTGTTCAACTCAAGTCATCTTAAATTCCCTCAGCTCTCCTCATCACCACCTAGCTCACCGCTTCACTTTTCAACCCACTTAGCCTTCCTCTCTCATCTACAAACCTTGTCTATGGAAATCTGTTGGGTTCCTTTCCTTCTCAATTGCTTTTGACTCTTGTATTCACTTTGATTTAAAATCTGCTTTCTGTTAAGTTTTCTTTGTTGCAATTTATCTTTATTCATCTCATAATTTTACAAAATATCCATTCCCACTCAAAGAAATTTTCACATGTGCTTCTCACTTGCTAAAAAAGGGGCTAGGGTTGAGGTGGACATGCTGAAAATGAGAAAGACCAAAGCTACCAAAACTCTCAAATTTTTCCAGGGTATCATTCAAATTTATTTATAAAGCTCAAAGTCTAGTTCAAAGTGAAAGATGAAGTGTTTCAACAGGAAACTGAGTTAAAGCTTGATGAAAATAATCAGACTCAGTAAGATGAAAGGATGTATGAAATTGAATAACTGAGGGAATATGGCAAGGCAAGGTCTTCATATTCTAATTTAATCTATATTTTGTTTCAGATGACTAGATAAGGCCTTGTATATGTGCTATCTATCTAGGGAAAGAAAGTAAGCAAGAATCAACAGAAATGCAATTATAAATTGAATGAAAAAATTAAAGCATAGGCATTTGATGAAAATATTTTAAATCAAATGCAATGAAATGCAAGACTTGGAGTAATGAATTCAATGAAGGTAACAAAATCAGAATTAGTCCTGGGCATGAGGAGAGGTTTGATGACTTTATCCAGTTGTTGGGCAGTTGAATATCCAAGGTGTGGCTTTATTGTTTTATTTTGACCAGAAATGAATTGAAATGGGAGCTAGGCTTGTTCAAGATCCTTAGCTTTCCAGAGATCTGATTGCAAGGGTATAATCCAAATAAGAAGTTGAATTGGAACTACTTCTAGATGTTACTGCAACTTGCAAGCACAATCTCAGGTGATGACTGAGTAACTGAAGATTGAATTACTCTTGAAATTAATAATTACAAGCAAATTGCAATTGATTGTAACATTATTTTGGTGCAATGCTTTTGGAGTGTGTTAAATTTTACTGAGAGATTTTAATATGTTGATTTGATGGTACAAAATGAACCAAGAAATTAGGAGCATGAAATTTTCCTGGTTATAAAACCTGTGAGCCCCTGCAAGCTTCCAGTAAAATTTCCTCATCCCTCAAACACATCAAGTCCCTATTTTACTACTTCTTTAACCTGTACTCAATTAATCAATCAAATATACCAATTACACATATTTCTCTAAATACCCTTTTAATAAATAATTTTATTCAAAGAAAAAATTTATGTCTTCCAAGCTCTGCGATCTGTGGTAACTGGTTGAAGTGCAAGCAGGGTTGAATTTTCAAAGTGGCTTTCCAATTCACCCTTTTGGTAACAATCAGAAGATAAACACCTGAGCCAGAAGCATCAACCAGTGGAACTTAAATTTGCAGCATGATGCCTTGATTAAATTACCAAGCACTTCCCCAACTCATTTCTGATCCCATAAACCTTGAGTAGGTTGACTTTGGTACATCACCTCCTCCTTAAAAATCCCAAACCACATTCTTATCTATTTCAATTATATTTTATATTAACCCTCCTAGTGAGTGATAGCTGATGTCATCTAAACAGCCTCACCCTTTTTAGGCCAACCAGAAGCTTAAGCCAATGGAGCCTTCAACTTCACCATTCCATGGAAGTGAAAATTTTCAGCTGCAGTAATCCTCTGTAAAGGGAAGGAAAAAATCCTCAAAATCATGCAAGATGAACCCAAAAGCCATCAAAGTTGGAGGAAAAATTCCAGCTTTGGAGCCTTTCAAAAGATACTTGAGAATCAAGATTGAGGTGATCAAATTTAACCACTATCAACACATGTATACATAATAATTTCCTGGAATGCCTTTAAAACCATTTAAGCCCCAAATTGAAAGTGATAGGCTTTAATTAGAAAATGAAAAGCTGAATTTTGGAAAAGAAAAATAGGAACTCTAATTAAAAATAGATAAATTAAATAAAATAGATTCACAAAGTGATGAATACAAAAAGCTCAATGCTCATTTGAATTTGAGACAACCTGATCACAAGTTTGAAAGAGAGCAGAAGGAGAAAGATTGACTCTGAGCTGACAAAAGGGCAAAATTTTCCTTAAATTTTGCATTTATTGGGAAAACTAGACCTGTGGGTTAAATGGAGCAAATATCTAAAATACTTGGATTTTCGAAAAATTTATTTGCAAAATCAAATCAGCTTAAAAAACTATCATTTCTTTCTAAAATAATTTTTGATAGTATTTCAAAAACCTCCAACAAACAAATCTTTTGTATTGTTGGAATGATATTGTTTCCTCAAGGTTTCCTAGAGTATATATTCCCACTAGCTAAGTGCCTTCTGATTTTACGGTTCCTGAAATTGATTTGCATGGAAATAGCCATTTTGGTATGGGTGGCAGACTCAATAGCAGGAAGTGTAAAATGCTTATACTTTTTTGGAGCCCAAAAAATCTTAAAAATGACTTTTTCCTTGAAATTGATGCCAAAAAACAAGTCAGGAAAGACAAATTGACCCTTAGAGACCTCATATTTGTCAAAGTTATCAATAATTTGTCCATTGGAATTTTTTGTTGGAAACACCAGGGGAAATGTGTGCAAAGAAATACACCATTGTAAATAGGAGGAGCATCGTAGAAGCCACCAGAGAGAAAATCAATTTGAGGTGAGAAATCCAAGGGATTTGGATGGGTTCCAAATTCCATGGAGGAGAAGGAGGGGATTTTTTTCTCATGATTTTTTGATTTGATTCAAATGGTATCCTGATCAAATTTTGAAACATTTCACCCAATATCTGGGCCACCTGGTCTGATTTCAGATTGAGTTAGTTTAATTCCCAAAGAGAAGATTGGAACACCACTTTTTTAAAATATTTTCCAAAAAATTCACAAGATTGAATTGAATTTTTCCATTCAGTTTCCCACATGTGTACACCCCATTATCTTAAAGGGCCAACAGCTTTGAGAGACTTTTTGGATTGGTGAAGGTATGTGGTGACAAAATTTATTTAATTCTTCTATTTCTCTGTAATTTGATCCAATGGAAAAAGTTTAATGATTGCCACAATTTATCCCCAGTCCAACTGATCTAGAATAGCCAACTTTCCATGGTCAAAGAGGTCATAATTCTTGACCAGATCTTGAGCTTTCTGGAGCTAAAAAATGATTTGAATTCAAGGAAACTTCTTATTTCCATTGTGGATAGCCAGTTATAGCTGAAATTTTTTTATACATTGGTTGGACCAGGTTATTTTATTTCCAGGTTGGAATTCAACACTATCAATTTCAATGTCAACTTCAGAGACACTATTTTGTACCCTCTTATTCCTCTGGCTGGCATGATTTTTCTTGCTCTTATTAATTTTCAAATTAGCATCATCAATTGTTAAATAATTTCCCCAATTCCTTTATATGACTTCATCAAAAATTAAATTAAAAGTATTTTTTTATTAAGTCCAAAAATTCAAAAAATCATTGAAAAAAAGGAGTTCCATTAGAATGTAAAAGATAATAAAAAAAGGTCAGTCATGTTATGATAACCACTTTATAAAAAAATTAGAAGTCTTTTTCTTGAGAGCAAGGGATCCAAGCCCATTTGCCTGGAGGTTTTCTTGAGATATCATTTCTGTACTGGTGGAGGAATTTGTGAATTATATGAGATATCATTATATTCATGTATTAACAAGGCCAATTCCTGACTATATTATTTCTTTGATGGGATGAGGGGAGATTAAGCATGATTTTCAAAAGGATCTTTTTCACAGAGGGCCAGTTAATGAGTGCTTTTGGCCAGAATTTCTGTCTCCTCAGTTCAATCGGTCAAAAGCTCAAAATTATCTTAAATAATCCTAGGTTTCCCCATGATGCATTTACTGAAAGGGCAAGAGGAATCAAATATTGTAAAATTTCAGAATCTAGCACAGGTGGTGTTTAATTTGAAGGGTTAGAGCTCTTGGTTGCAGCAATTAGGGTTCCAACCATTAGCAAGACTCCTCTGGGTTGGCTTCTGGAAAGCTTGGATGTTAAGAGTGATCATTCTGGCTTCTTTTTTTGCCTTACTGATCAGTGTTTTTTACAACTGTATATGGAATCAATCACTAAATATTTTAAACCAATTGATTCAAAAATAATCACACCTTCTGGATATCTCACATGATGCTTTTTAATTCTCACTTTTGACCAGTTAAGGAAGAAAACTTTCAAGTAGCAATGTTTCAAAATCTGAGTGCCAAGTTTAGTGGCATGGGCTTCCTTGGCACCTGACTTACTGGCTATGTGGTCAAGGGAAAATAGAACAAACCAAATTTGATCAGTGATTGAAATTGGATTGGAAGTACTTTGGGTTTCAAGTGCAGAGAAGAAAACCACAAATACTTGGCAGAAACAACCATGATGGTGTCCACAGCAAGAGATCCTCTAAATTTTAGATTCATCTTCTAAATCAATCTGATAAAATAACTGTGGGAAACTCAGTGTGATGGGTAATTTTGATGGGATTTTAATCAAATTCACAGCCTGCAATTGGTTCTTCTGGGAAAGGCAAGTCAAGTAAAATTTCTTTTGGCGGTCTGATCATGGATGGAGGTGAGTCTGCATGGTTCAGGATTCCCAAGATCCAATGAAGGGTAAAATTATTCTTGTTTATGTTGCAGGAAAGCCAAACCTCCCATCTGTTTTGATGCTCACTAATAACAATATCAGAGTCTTTAAAATCTTGCTTTTCATCAAGAGTGGTGATTCAACTTTTTTGTGAATAAGATTGACATCTGTCTGATTCTCTCAAGATTTAAAAATGAGAATCAAAGAAATTTGCACCAAGCTCCTTGATCTGCCCAACCAAATTTTCTTTGAGCCAATAAACTGAGCCCTAACAAGAAGGAGTGGTAAAAATAATTTTTTGAAGTTTTTCCTGTTTGGTAGATTAACAATGTTGAGGATTCCAACATTTATTCTGAAATTTCTGCTGATCTTCAATAATTTCCAAAAAAGTTCATAAATGAGACCAAAGAAGTTGTGTAAAATTGGGTGGAATCTCAAGGAAGGGAGAAGATGAAGCTTTTGCCTTTCACACCACACATGGGATGATTGAGTGTTGGGCTTTTAGGAACCATGGATTTATTTTTCAATAGATAATTCAAGCATAACCAATTGGATTCCAAGTTTGGGCCTGAATCATAATCAAACAGTAGAAAAATTTCAGTCAACTTCTTTTTGAATCTTATCTTGAGGTTTCTTTTATTGTTGGAGATGTGATTTGAATTGAGATCATCTGGTTGAATGGAGTGAGGATTTGATGATACAATGGAGAATATGATATTGGATTTTTTGATCTGATGTGTGAAGCAATAGTGAGTTATGGGATGGGTGTGGATTTGATAATGTGGATGAAAATTTGGTAGGCAAGGGATGATGGATGGATGGTGATGCATTACTGGAATATTAGGGCGTATCAGAGTTAAGCAAAACGGCCATTTTTTAATGGCAGGTTTCAAACCAAATCTGCCATTTCAAACCCGTCATTAAAAATCAAAAAAACCCACTTATCTCACATCAGACATGTCAGATTTACCCGGAAATAAGTGGGGTTTTTCAAATAAAGTATTTAAAGGCTTCCACCACCTGCCCATGTCATCCACCCCTGGCTTCCCACCTCCTTCTACCTCTGACCTCATTGCAAATTTTTTTACCTCCAGCCTCATCATAAAAAGATTCACCACTCTCATCACTTTATCACTCTAATCATCACTCTCATCAATTTATCACCCCCATCACTTGATCACTCACCACTTTATTGCTCTCATTGCTTCATTTCTCATTGCTTCATGGTTCTCATTGCTTCATTGGTCTCATTACTTTATCACTCTCATCACTCTACCTCCAACAAGAACTTGTACCTCCAACCTCATCCAAAGAATCCAATCATTTTTTATTGCTCTTGTCACTTTATTGCTCTCATCACTTTATATTGCTTGTCACTTTATCCCCCTCATCACCTTATTTCCCTTACTCTTTCCAAATGGCCCCTCAGCAAACCTCTCCCCACAAGTCCATACAAAAGTCCAACACACCAAAGCAAACATTTCCAAGGAACTCCACAACAAACAATCCTCCCCCATCAGCTTCCAAGGGCTCAAAAAATCCTCCCCCATCAGCTTCCAAGGGCTCAAACAATCCTCCCCCATTAGCTTCCAAGGGCTCAAGTCAGATCAAGAGAGCTGATCACATCATCCTGGTCAACTGGCTCAAAATTCCCTCCAACTATGATGCCTGCTTTGGATCAGGCAATGAAACATGTGTTGGCCAACCTCCATCCTCTAAGGTCAATTTTTATCTCCTGATGGCCAATGAACTCAAGAACAAAACAAAAGGTAGGCTGGATCTGTCATCCAAACAGATGAGGGAGAAATTCAAGAATTATTGAGCCAAGTACAAAAAGGCCCACTCCATGTCAATCTCCACTGGCTTTGGCATCACCAACTCTGACAAATCCAAGGGAATCAACTTGGTGGTTGATAATTTGTACTCCATTTGTCCTTTTCATTTTCAAATGGATGAAATCTTTGGAAAAAAGTCCAATATCACCCCCCCTAGCTGCTTTTGATGCCCAACAATCCAATTCAGTTGATGCTGAGGACTTGGCTGGGGATCCTCAGCCTAGCAATAGTGATCCCAAAGAAACCTATGAGTGGCCCCCATCCAATGCCAAGGAGGATATTCAAACGCAATCAGCTCCAATCACGTCTACTTCCGCGTTGATTGAGGAGTCAAACCATACCTTGGACCCCTCCCCTCCTTCTTTGGATTGCTCTCTTCCTGGGTTAGCAGATATCATCAACCTTTCTGATGCGGAAAAAGATACTCCTCAGTCTCCATTACCCTCAACATTGGTTCAAGTAAGGAACCAAGCTCTTTTCTCTTCTGTCTGGTTAATCCTGACCGATTTAGATTGTAAAAACACAGGCTCATCCATTCCAGAATGGCCAAAAACTCAAGCCAATGGGGCCTCCCACATTGCTTTCAAACACTAGTGATGACTTTCAGACTCAAACCTCCTCTGCCAAGAGTAAGCAAAAGGCCTCCAATTCCATCAATATCAACCCCAAAAGTAATCAAAAGAGGAGAAACAATTCTAGTTTTTCAGGCTTTGAAGAAATAATGGAGAAGCAAGATTCATGTAAGTCCATTGGTTGACCTTGCTTTCAAAATCATTCTCATTTATTTTCCCCTGCAAAAAACAGTCAAATCACAAATTTAATCCAAAAAACTTGAGTTTGAAAAACAAAAGTGGGATTGTCAACTGGCCATGGATGTTCAAAAGCAGAAAGCCAAAAGTTTTGCTCATCAACAAAAATGGGATGCTGAGTGGAAGTTGAAACAGGATGAGCTAGAGTTTCAAAAAGAGGAAAAGGAGAAGGATCAACAGCAAGCACAACTGGAAAAGGAGAGGGAACGACTTGCAACCAAAAAAAAGGATAAAGTATCATTAGCCTTGGCTTGCATTGGTAGCAGTAAAACAGTAGATGAAATACAGCAGATAACTAAAATGCTGGGCTTGTAAATATATTTGCATGGGTGAAAGAAAAACAAAAAAATTATTTTTGATTACAAAGTTTGAGAGCATTCTTAACCCCACCAACATACAGATCTTTTTTGATTTATTTATATTTTTTTCTAGAGTAAATTTGGCCATTATTCAATTCCCTAAAAGTGTTTCTAGTTGTTTTATTAATTTGAAGCAACATGGCCATTCTGGTATGGGTTTCTGTATCCACAGCAGGAAAGGTACAGTGCTTGTACTTATTAGCTGCCCAAACCATTTTGACTACACCTTTTTTCTTGAAATCAATTCCAAATACAAGGTCAGGAAAAACAAATTGGCAATCCAATACTTGATATTTGTCCGTATTTTCAATAAGTCAACCATTTGATTTCTTGGTTGGAACCACAAGTAAAAAGGAGTAGCCAGAGATTTTGCCTTTGTTGATATGAGGAGAGTTGTAAAAAGAATTTGAGTTGAAATTGATGTGTGGGGAGCAATCAAAAGGTGTAGGCTTGGAACAAAATTCCAACAAAGAGAAAGAGGGGATGTTGTTGTCCTTCATGGTATCATGGTTTGATTCAAAGGAAAGTTGGGCCAAATTGCAAAACATTTGTCCAAGAATTTGAGATACTTTGTCTGCCTTAAGTTTGAGGAAATCATACTCTTGAGGAGAAGATCTAATGGATGATTTGTTCACATAAAGTCCAAATAACTCTGAAGGATGCATCAATTTTTGCCATCCAACTGCCCCCATTTTTCCACCCAAAGATCTTGAAGGACCAACTGGGTTGACAAATTTTTTTGAACAATGAAGGAAAGTGGTGAAAAAGTTGATGTCCTTCTTATCTTGTTCTGAGATTTTATCCAAGGGCACAAATTCAATTATTGAAACCAGGACTTGGTGATCAGATTGATTGAGGACAATTTCTTTTCCACAGTGGAAGAAATTGAACCGTTTGATTGTTTGTTTTGCTTGCTCAAACTCTTCCTGGGTGGGTTTTTGACTATTCTTTTTCTTTTTTGAAACAATTGAAGTTTACAGATCCAAAGGACGCGGTTTCCAATCAGACCAGACCACCTTTTCATTAATTCCTTCCTCAGAAACCTCCAAAGATATTTTGGAATCTCTCATTTGAACCCTCTTTTGGTGATGGGCCCTATTCTTCCCACATTTCATTATGTTGGTCAATCCATCTCCTTTGATCTCAATCCCTCCCATCAATATACTCTGATTAGGGTGAAGAACAAGATGGAATTAAATTGTTTTTCCAACATTTTTAGGCATGTGGGAGAAGAATTGGACATTCACCAAAAGCGGTTGAGGGATTGAAAAAAAAAAAAAAAAAAAAAAAAAAAAAAAAAAAAAAAAAAAAAAAAAAAAGTCAGTCAAATGGACATCATCAGTGAAACAAGATTGGATCAAAGAAAATTAAACCAAACCTGAAATTGATCCCAATTTTGCCAGAAACGGAATCACCAAAAAAAAATACCAGGGTGTGAGGGAATTGGGCAGGGCCTTTGGGTTGGGCTTGGGTTGGGTTTGGGGTTGGGCCAAGCCACAGAAGGAGGGGGGGTGGGGGTTGCCCAAGTGATTGAAGGAGGGGGGGCTGGGCGTTGGTCATCAAATGGATGGGGGGGCCTGGTGGCAGGGTCAGCGGAGCAAGGGGCTGGTGGGGTTGGCCAAGCGAGGGGCCGGAGGGGTTGGCCAAAGAAGGGGGGGGCCTTGTTGGTTGGCCAAAGGAGGGGAGTGGGGCGGTGGGGTTGGCCAAGCAAGGGGCGGGTGGGGTTGGCCGAAGAAGGGGGGGGGATTTGTTGGTTGGCTGAAGGAGGGGAGCGGGGTGGCGGGGTTGGCCAAGCAAAGCAGGGGGAGGGTGGGGCCGCTGACCAAGCAAAAGGGAGGGGGGGCAACCAAGGCAAGGGGCGGGGCTGGGAAAGTGATGGGGAGCAAGCAAGAGGGGGGGGAGGGTTAATTTTGAGGGGGGGCAAGGGAGGGGGGGGGAAAGCAAGAGGGAGGAGAGGGGGGGGTGCAAAGGTGAGGTTAGCAAGGATGGGTGGGAGGGAAGGAAAAGCAGGATGAGGAGGATGGGGGGGGCTTACCTGGGAGATCAACCAAGGAGGTGGGGGGGTCCTGAAGGTGGATGGATCAAATGATCAGACTTGGATGATGTTGAGGATGAGGAGGAGGGGGGGGAGCTTACCAGGGATTCCAACCAAAGCAGTAGGGGAGGTGGTGGGTGAGGTGGAGGTGGTGGATGAGGTGGAGGTGGTGGGTGAGGAGAAGCGGTGAGGTGAAGGTGGTGGGTGAGGCTGAGGAGGAGGGGTAAGGTGGAGGCACTGGGATGAGGAGGAGGGGTGAGGTGGAGGGACCAGTGGTTTGATGGGGTTAGTTGGAGGGTGACTTTAATTGTCCAAGTCCACCAAAAGAGAAAAAAAAAAGGACTCAGCCTAGGAATCTTGGGTGAACAACCAAAAACAAAAAAATTTGGTGAAGAGATTTTTTACCTAACTTGAAATCAAACATTAATCATAAAATCTAGCAAGGGTGAGAGGAAGAATCTGTTCTCTCATAGAAGAAGATGAGTTAAAAGATGAAACAGGGATGACTTGAGGTGGATCAGGAATATCATCTTCAAATATTTTGTCCCATTTGTCTTTGATTTCAGCCAAAAGATTGTGAAGGATTACACAAGTGATAATCCAGTTTATGAGAAACTTCATGTCTTTGGGGTTTGAAGCTGGTTTCAAATTTCCCTTAAGCTGGCCCATCTTCCTTTCAGGAGTACTATTGCATGCTCAATCCAAACTTGTGATTGGGCAAGATGATAGTTGACATTGGTTTTTCCTTGATCATTGGACAAAAAATTCCAGTATGCTGGAACCACATATTTACCACCAGCATAAGCTGAATTTTCCAGAAGGTATTGACTGTGGTCAAAGTAGTTCTCTGGTTGTTGGGCAATCCGCATCCAATTGAACATGTATGAATCATGACAAGAACCTGGAAGGCCAGCATGGAGGGATATGAGCTTCTTTTTGTTATCACAAACAAGTTGCAGTGCCACAGAGTATCTAAAAAAACAGGCAAAACATATTTGGTCAGTGTGTGATCAAAGGTGTTATCAAATCAATTGTAAAAGATATGAATCAATTGCCTTTTTTTCCAGTCAACATAGTTGTTGCCATCTAAGTTGGGTTTTTGACTCAAGGGGATGGTGGTTCCATCAACAAAACCAATGCAACCAGGAAATCCTTGGGTTTCCATTAATTGAGATATCTCCTTGTGTTCTTCTTTTGTTGGCCAAGAAAGGACTGGGCAACATAAAAATAGGATAGCAACCATGACTCTTTTGGTGTATGAGTCAATGGTTCCATATCCAACTGAGAATAGATTTTCTAATCAATGAATTTCTGCTCCATTTCCATTTGATCCCAATCTACAAAGAGCAACAGCCAGTTGGATAGCTGGATTGCATTGAGGATTCCAAGAATTTTTCTGGAAGATGTGGTGGTCTTCAATCATCTCCAAAAGTTTTATGAATGAAGGCAATAGATTTTGGAACATTTGCTGGAAGCTAAGGTTGGGGAGGAGATGAAGCTTTTCCCTTTCATACATAGGATTGTGGAGATTTTGTCTTCTTTGAACCATGTATTGCTTTTTTAATAAAGCATTCAAAGCCAACCAAGTTGATTCCAAATCTGAGTCTGAATTGGAGTCTGAATGGCAGTCAAATACTAACAAAATTTCAGTCAGCTTTTTTGCATTTTCAAATTGCTGCGGAGAAGTTTGATGGGAAATGTTGAGAAAGATGGTGATTTGATGTGGGGTGATGAGATGATGATGGGGATTTTTGTGAAGATGGAGATGTGAAGCAATAGAGATGTGAAGTGATGGAGATTTGAAGTGATGGAGATGTGAAGCAATGGAGATGAGATGTGTGTGATGTGATGGAGATGGGACCGGTATGGATTTGCTGATGTGGATGGGTGTTTTAGATGTGATGGATGGTGGATGGATGATGATGCATAAATGGCGGGTTTAATGGCGGGTTTGATGTTTGAAATCAGCCATTTTCATGAAACCCGCAATTTTGAAATACACCAGTTGGGGGGTATGTTTATTTCAGAAACCCACCATTAAAAATGGAGGGTTTGGTAAAAAAAATAGCGGGTTTCTAATGGCGGGTTTGCTACCTCTGATAGGCCCTATTTGATGTTTGAAACAATTCATCTCCATGAAACACACTGTTTTTAAATACACCACTTAGGGGGTATGTGTATTTCAGAAACCCACCATTAAAATGGCTGGTTTTGTCAGAAAAAAATGGTGGGTTTCTGATGGCAGATTTTCTAACCCTGATATGCCCTTATAGGATATTAAATGAAAATTAAATGAAAAATTGACTGATTATGAAAAAAAAAAAAACTTGATTTAAAATGTTTAAATTCATTTTGATTAAAAATATTTGAAAATATTCATGCAGAGTCTAAAGCAATCAGAAAAAACTTTCACTACTTAATTGAAAACTTCCAAATTTTGGAATGAGGCTAAGAAAACAGGTGCTCTTGTATCCTTGCCTTAGATTAAACTTTTCTTCACTTCAAATCATGTAAGGATTTGATTTAATAGATCATTTTTCATCAATACTTGCGGAAAAATTGCTAAATTTTGTAATCCATGAGTATGAGTTTACCAAAAATAAATTCCTTCTGGATTCTTCTTCTTCATTCAATTTATAAAAATAAATCTCACGCATTAAATAAATCAATTCCCAAAGAATATTCCCCAGGATCATCCATGCATCTATTGCAAGTTAGACTCACTTTCTGCAGCAGAGCTGTCACAAGCACCACACACAATTTCCTTTGCTACATCTAACAGCAGTTGTAGCCCCCTTTTTTCTCATGGTGAAAGGAGAGATAGAGAGATATAATTTAAAGAGAAGAATAAAGAAAAATAAGGATATAAAAAAAAATGAGAGTTAGGAGATCAGAGTGTGAATATTGATTGGGTTCATTTTTGACTAGAAAATCAACCTGTATTCAACTTTAGGAGATGATGGGGATTCTGGGTTGTGGAGGGTTTTTAAGGCGTGGGGAGAAGAAAATATTTGGTTAAAATCCTGATGAGGCAGCGGAGTAAGTACTTGGGATGATTTTAAAATTTGAAATTGGAAGTCTGAAGATTTTTCCAAATTCTGAGTGGAGAGTTGAGATGGTGATATGTCTATATAGTCAGTTGATGATGATGATGAATGTGGGGATTGGTGTGAGTTTTGGTACTCATTATGATCATGTGGAGGTGTTGAATCAGTTTTGTAGGTTGATGGATGATTGTGATGAATAGATAGATGGGCATTTTTAATGCTTGGAGACCAATGATTGCCATCCAATCTTTGCCACCTTTTGAAGTATGTATGTACAGCAGAACCTTTCCTAATCCATACTTGTGACAACCCATAACTTTCGCAAACCCATGGAAAAATCAAGCCACCAAATTGGTGCCAGCCAAAAGCAAACTCTTAAACCATGATCCTGCCTGATGAGGTAACACATAGGTAGTCAAAACAACTGGAATTTTGGGTTTAAACTTTATTTTACTCCCCCCTACTAACCCATGAATTTTAGTCAACAAATATGTACATATGGTACATACATATCTCTTGTTTATAATTTTTACACATGCATACAATGCCTCACCTCTATCTCCACCATCCCATATTCACTATCTCCTCCACCAAGATGGTGATATACATTTCTTGATATCCTCAATTTATATCAATTTTCTTCCTTTGTTTGCTATGCCTATCCTTCAACTTGATAACACCTTGACCCCCCCCCATATCAAGACCTGTATGTTTTTCAAAATGGAAACACCATTTCCTTCTCATGTACCCAGTATCTATCTTTTGGAAAAATGCTAGATCAAACCAAACTTGACCTTTTTGAAGCCAGCATAAAAAGATTAAACAAAGACTGTGATTGAAAAAAAAAAAAAAAAAAAGAAATACTCAAGAAATCATGCAAGAATGAGGAATTGAAAAATGAGGAAAAAGAATGGCTTGATAATGGAGGAACTTGGATTAGCAATCAAATTTTGATTTAAAAACTGAAAAATTTTCCTGCAGATGGTTTCTCATGAATATCACTTAAAAAAAAAATGTCTCAGCCCTGCTGAATTCTGAATTTAGTAGGAAACTTTGAAACAGACAGCAAAAATGAAAAAGAAAGTAAAAAAAAAAAAAAGGAAAACAGGAATCAACCAGCCAATCAGAAGATGTGTTTGACTCCAATTTACCCAAAACAAAAAAAACTTGGTCAAACATCAAGAACTCAGAAAGAAGCGCAACACTTGCAAAAAAGGTAGAGGTGCTTGAATGGAACTACAAGAACGGCAAGAACCAAAAAAAAAAGCAAATCATTTTTCAAAAATCTACCCTGTCCTTCAGTTGAAGCAGCCTTTTCTATCATCATGGATCAAACTTGCAGAGAAGATTTTTTTCCAGCATACCAAAACCAATTGATCTTTCAAGAGTTTTGGGGTCCAGAAACACAACAATTTCATTAAACTAATTGTAGAATGGGTCCAAATGGCTGTTGCTGCTAAGTTGAAGGTCACCAGTGATGTCCTTTGAGAAAATTTTAAATATTTTTCCCATCTATGTGGTATACCCATGAAAGACTGTCTCTCTTGATCAAATGGTTGGCTTGATAGCTTCAAGGTGCAAAACTAACTTCAAAAATTTTAAAAAGAAATAGCAAATTGGGATCTGTCAACCTCCAAATTCTTGAGAAATAGGTGAGGTGTTTTTGTATTTTTATGGATCAATACAGTATGGAAAATTCCTTCAGTTTTGATGAGACAGGTTTATTCTATGTGTAAGTGAATATGTACATACATCCAAATCAATTCAAAAACATTTAATTACTAACATATTCAATTAAATTAATTTTTTAACAGGATTCCTCCAAATAAAGGTCTGGCACAAAACAGTGAGAAGGGAATCAAATTGGTGAAGAAAAAACTTACCATTGGTGCTGCTTGAAATGCAATTGGTACCAAGAAGCTCCCCTTACTCTTCATTGGGAATTCACAACAACCACAATTTTTTGAAAAAAAAAATTGCCCATCAACTTGGGTGCTAATATCAATTTAATAGCAAGGAATGGATGAACACTTTGATTTTTCAAAGCTGGATCAGTGGGTGGAATGCCAAACTGAAGATAGCCAATCAAAAAGTTCTACTTCTTTTTGATAAATTTTCTGGAAATTTGATTCCACCAGATGGCCTCTCTAATATTCAACTTGATTTTTTTGACCCCAACCTCACCTCCCACATTCAACCACTCAATGCTGATATTATACAAACCTTCAAAGCTTACTACTGAATTCAATTCATTTCCCATTTGATCCAAAAATTCAATGATTTTGTCCCAGTGTCACAAGTATACAACATTGATCAGCTATTGGAAATGCAATTTTGGCAATTATCCTGGGGATCTGTGAGCCCAATTACCATAAGGCTCTACTGGACACATCAAACTTACTAAAAAAAAAAAAAAAAAAAAAAAAAAAAAAAAAACATCAATTCAGCTGAGGACATCAACAATGCTCAGAATAACCTTATGTTTGAAGTGCAAGAGCTTGAGAAAGTTGGATTGATCAAAGCAAATAAAAATCAAATTTCTCTTGAAGAGATTCTCAATCCATCTTATGAAGATAGCTTCTTTTGAATTTCACCAGAAGATAAATTCCTATCCAATCAGAAAAATGATGACAAAGATGGGCTAGAAAATGACATTTTCAAAGCAAAACTCAAACCTACAAGTTGAGCCATTTTGAATGAAATCAAAACCTGGTTTTGGTAAATCAGTCACCTCAACTTTTCTGATGCAGGCTCATTCAATGACTCATTGGAGTCATCCAATTGCTTTAATAAAATTGAATTCTCTGAAAAGAAAAAAACAGTCCATGTTATTGGACTACCTCCAATAAATTTCATTTTATTTTTATTTTAGGTATGGTTCTTCCATTTAAATATTCCTCAAAAGCTTTTTTAATTCTATGTATCTATAAGAATGTTTTTAACATGCAAAAAATAAAACATGTGCCATATTTTTCAAACCAAACCCAAGCCACCTTCCTTTTCTAACCCATAGTTTTCATGGCCTAGTAAAATATTCTGCTGTAACCCATGAAGAAGATGGGTCATTATAGGTTTCTCTCCAATCCCATAAGCCATCCAAACCCATAGAAAAACCAGTCTACAGAACGGTATGGATTATGAAAAGTTCTACTGTATTTACATACTACCAGTTTTGAGAAAACTGACCAGAGTTTTTTCTGGGCATGTCTGCCTGGAAAGCCTGGGGCACAACCTAGATTTTCAAGGGCAAAATTGTTTGACTTATTTTTCATGTGACAGGTCACCTGTATCAGGTTTCCTGTCTGGGTTTTGTTCAAACGGGACAGGAGACCAGGGGCATTCACACCACACCCCTCACATTTGAAATTGACCTCCAACATTAACCATCAACATCATTGTGGTAAGTAATTCCTATTTTCCTTTCTAATCACATTTATTCAAAAGACTATTAAATTTGATTAATTGATGACTTCCTTTTTTTTTTGCTTTATTTGACTTAGCATAGCAATGGATAAAAAAACCAATGAAAACAAAATTCCCCAGGGTTATGAAGATGAATCTTGCCAACATCAAAATAAAATCCATGCCCATTCCTCAGCTATCCAACCAGCTCATTGCCAACTGAACTCTGACTTAAATCAATCAAAGGCTTTCAAAAACCTGCAAAAGAACCAAGAAAACCAGAAAAAATCATGATCTCAAATCAGTCAGGCAAGAAGACCCCATCAACCAATCAGTGGCAAGATCAAGAACCTTGTCAAACAGAAAGTTCTAAACAAAAGAAAATCTCAAGTGGGGCTTGCCAAACTGTTTGGAATCTCTAACTTTTGAGTTTGAAGAATGATAGGTGAGGCTTGAGATGGAAATGAGGATTGATCAAGAGGCACACAAGGACCAAAGTGATTGCATCAACTTGGATGGATCTTGAAAATAAACCAGGCCTTGCGTTTGAAGGACCTGGTTGGCCACATCAAGTAAAAGTTTGATGTTTCTATCTGGATCCCCTCAATCCAGAAGGTTCTGAAAATTCTCAACATCACCTGGAAGATTCTGAATCCAGTGCCTCATAAATGGAACACTTAAGGCTTCCTTCCCACAAAAGCAACATAATTTTGTTTTAAATCCTTCCACTGATGTAGGTTGGAACATCATCTTTATTGATGATTCTGGTTTCAACTCTTAGACTCAGCCTACTCATGGTTTCTAACTTTCGAGTCAGTGATTTCTCTTTAATAAATCCTTATTTACTTAATTGATTCTTTTTGATCTTGATTGATGCTCATTAAGTTTTTTTTTTTTTGGTTTATTTGGGTTTGATTCAGGTCAGGCAGGTTCCCTGGAAACTCATGCCAGGGGAAGCATGATCCATCTTGTTGTGACTCTGGCAAATTTGGGCATGATCTATTACAAATTGTTGAACAAGGATGGTGAAAAAAAAAGAGGGAGGGACAGATTAACTTGATGATTTCCAACTTTCTTCTCTGACTAAATGAATGATTTGCACCAAACTCCCTCATTATCATGGACAACCCACCTATCCATTGTGGAGAAGATTTAGATGAAGTTGTCCATATGATGAAGCAGTCAGCCCATTACACCACAATCAATTTTTTTTACCCCAAATACTCTCCCATGCTTAAGCCAATCAAGCTTGCTTTCAAGATCATCAAAACCAAAGTCAAGCATCAAGACATTCAAAGCCAGAAAGATCTTGCACAAGCAATCCATGAGGCTATCAAACAGGAAATCATGCCACAAGTTTCACAAAAGTGCTTCACTGATTGCCATCAATTTTGCAAATCATGTGGTGATATGCAACCTTTAACTGGGAACATGATCAACAATCCTAGCTTGTATCTTCAAATTACTTAATTCCTCTTTTTTTTTTTTTTTCTCAAGGTATTTTTTTTTTTTTTTGGTTTGCCTTTACTTGCTCATGCCCACTTGAGTATTTAACTATTTTCCTGTGATTTAAGCCAGAGAAAATCCCACCTTGTTTGAAATGACAAGGGATCCATTCTTTTGATATATGAATTCTCTATACCCGATTCTTTTAACAACACAAATCTTGTCTGCCAGAATTAACAGGCGGGACAGAAAGCCTGAAAGTCGAGGCCAGACTGGACCACGTTTTTCTTTAAGGCAAGCCCATGTTGATTGTCATTGCAGGACGTAAAGAGAGCTTAATAGAGGATCATGATTTGAAACAATAGGACTAATGAGATAGAAGGGAGGACGAAGACTCTGAAGGTTTGGAGAAGAATTAGAAAGAAACCGGACGGTTTTCATGAACCTGATAGTAGGACGTCAGAACCCAAGTTGAAGTGAATCGTTTTGAAATCAGAGTGAAACAGATTCGATTGGGATCGTGAACTGGAGAGGCTCATCGTGATCGATCGAGAAGGTCTTGATGGTTCTCTTGAGCAGTGATGTTGAGGTACGAGGAGAACAAGTTTGAATCCAATTAGAGGGTCGTCGGTCGATCGAATACGATGGGTTTGAATGACCGAGCCCAAGAAGCGATCGAGAGGATTTAATGACTCGCAAGGTTTTTTTTAGTTCGAGTGGATGGTGTTAGGGTGGCCAAGTGAGCGTAGGCTGCGCTCGATCATAGTTCCCCTCGGGCCAGGATGCCAAAGATGGATGGAGTCTCTCACTCAGTGCTCAGGCTTGTCCAATCAATGTCTTGGCAAGGTTACCCTCGCCTGCGTCTTCACCTCGCCTGCGTCTTCACCTCGCCTGCGTCTTTGCCTGCGTCTTTGCCTGCGTCTTCGCCTTGCCTCGCCCTGCGTCTTCGCCTGCGTCTTCGCCTCGCCCTGCGTCTTCGCCTTGCCTCGCCCTGCGTCTTCGCCTGCGTCTTCGCCTCGCCCTGCGTCTTCGCCTCGCCTCGCCCTGCGTCTTCGCCTCGCCTCGCCCTGCGTCTTCGCCTCGCCTCGCCCTGCGTCTTCGCCTCCAGTGACTGTCCAGTCCTACCCCGGCTCACCCTACTCACTCCATGCCCCGTCGTCCTTCGCTTCGGCTCTGCACACCCTTCTCGCTCACCTCCCAGCTCCCAGCTGCTGCTGCCCTCTCTCCCCCCACAGCCCTTCTCCACCTACCCCGGCCACTCCAGCCACCCACCCCAGCCCTGGCCCAGAGATGAAGAAAAGATCCGAGTGGGTGGAGCCTCCTCCTGCCTGTTGACCAACACTCCTTGACTACGATCGGCTGGCTGATCTTCCATTCCCTCCCCTCCCCTAGTGCTCCCAAGGGCTACGTCGAGGAACCAGATCCCTATCGAACCCGAGCCAGGGATGGCCGGACGATTCTCTGCTACGCCTGCGGGGCCGCCGCTTCGTCCGCCAAGAAGCTCCGGATCATCGGCTGCGATGCCTGCGACCATCACTTCCACCTCGAATGCCTCGACCCCCCTCTCGTCACCCTGCCCCCTCCATCCTCCAAGTGGACCTGTCCGCTTCACATGCTTAGACCTCCGGTTAGTCTCCAGTCCTCATCGCCCCATCGCCCATCCACTCCGTCTCTCAACCGTTTTAGCCCTTCGGTCAGGTCTCTAAGCATTCCAACCTCATCCCCGTCGATTCACTCGATACCCCCAACAACGGTCATATCGACGTCCTCCTCACCCCTCAGGATCGTACCAAGGCAAAGCGGATCGAAGAGATCAGTATCAACCGTGTCAGGTATCAAGTTCCCGAAAATATCATCATCCTGGATTTCTGGGCCAAACTGGCCAAGACCCATCCAACGTAAACCTCTCCCACACTCCCCGTCCGCAAGAGATCTCTCTCCCCCCTCGCTCTTTTCAATCAAAGCCTCTAACTCGTTTTTTTTTTTTTTTTTTTTTTTTTTTTTTTTTTTTTTTTTTTTTTTTTTTTTCTTCTTCTTCTTCTTCTCTCTCTCTCACCATCATTGCCTCTTTTCAAGCAGCGCCCAAACTCGACGGGATCTTACTCAACCATCTTCCCCTTCGACTCCTGTTAGCTCCCAAGTCATTAATCTCGACCCGATCCTTACCCGCGGAGGTTTATCTCCAACTGCTCCAACTCACTCCAACCTTGCTTCTGCCTCCACCCTGTCCAAGGAATCCAATCCACTCTTTCGCTCAAAGTCTACATCGAGCGTCAGAGTAAGTGATTTAGTCTGCTTGCGCTCTACTCCTACTGATGGTAACCCAATCTCTCCCCCAAAGGCAGATCTCCTCCCATCTCAGTCTTCCTCACAAAGCTCTCCCCTTCATCCCCCACCTTCATTACCCTCGACGCCCGCTCCTCCGCCTCTCACAACTTCAACTACCACCCCAGATATCTCTGATCTCCTCCAGGCCGCCGTACTCGTCAATGAACCCTCAAAATCTCATGCCAGCGTTGGCCTAACCCTCTTGGGTAACGCAGCGTCCCTCCAGTCTCCGATTGCAGTAGACCCGTCTACCTCAAATACCGTCCAACCCCCTCTGGAATCTCTTGCTCCCACTCTACGCTCCCGTACTCGTGGTTCCGCTCGTCTTGCAAAGTCGTCATCACTGAATTCTCAACCACCCGATTCGAAGACTGCTTCGAACTCGACTGGCGAAGACAGATCTGATCCTAATCTCAGTCAACCATCCATCACCGAACCCATCATCCTCCCTTCACAGCCTCAGTCCTCCTCCTCTTCTCCAAACCTTCTCCAGCCTCCAAAACCAGTCACTTTGCTCGGGAAGACTCGGAAAAGGAACCGCATCCACTCATCAGCTTACGAAATCTCTCCTCTTGTCCCTCTCGATCCATCAAGTAGGAAAGCAGATGCAGCATCTCTTCAAACTACACCCAGCGCTCCCCCGCGTGTCTCTTCCCCTGCGCAAGGCTCCATCGTGACCGATGGCGTCCATCCACTCGTGACGACCACTCAACGGCCCCGATTGTCCTCCGAGTCGCTGGGTCCCAGTCGCCCTTCAGTTTTACCGCAAAGATCAGCTGGTACCCATCATGATACCAGTACTCGTCCCACTAATAGCTCCACCAGTATCCCGGGAGGTACGCACGCCGATTGGTTTGGTGTTTTCTTTCAAGGAGGATATCACACTTCGCCATGTCATCAACCCTTGGTTCCAACAATCCCCGCCGCGCCCGAAGCTCCCGTCAATTTGATAGGTCCATCTGCGGCTTCGGTGAACAGAAAACCACCCAAGTCTCAAACAAAACGTCCTCGCGCTCCCAAAGCTTTACCCGAGACATCAGATTATAATGGTGATCCTGCCCCTAGCTATTCCACTCGCACTCACTCTCATCAGGCTACAACACCCTCCTTATTCGAGAACGGGAGCACTCCAGCCTCACAGTTGAAATTACCTAGCGGTGAATCTTCCCAACCATCAGGTTCCAACTTTCGAGTTCAAATCGAGTCACCTTTGGCTCAACCTTCCCAACTCTCTTTTCCCCAAGTTTCCGCCTCAACGACATCCGCCTCGCATATTTCACCAGCCTTGAAGAATCAAAGCACGACCTACAACGAAACAGCTTCAATCTCTCGACCGAAGAAGAAGGCTCGACGTCATCACTCCGCCCTATCCTCTCAAATCATCTTTCCAAACCTTCATGGTGAAATATCAGCTGCCTCCTCCGTTCCCCTCAATGCTTCTCACTTGGCCTCTGGCAACCCCCACGCATCAGGACCAAAAGATAAAAGTACCGGTCGTTTGAAGTCGAAGCATAAACTTGCCAATGGTAAAACAATAGGTCCCGGCCGTCCCGTCGCTCAGCATGGACCAAAATCCTCAAAAACTTCAATGAACAACCCCTCAAACTCGTCCTCCATTGCTGCATCAGGTGCCTTGTACTCATCACTATCCATCAAACCGAATGAAGTTCCGACTTTGGAATCACTACCTGCCACATTAACACTATCCACTCAAGTTATTTCGCCTTTATCCGTCTATGATAAAAAAGCTTCTCATGACAAACCACCCCCGACTGGTCAGATACTTGATCGATTTCCTGAAAAATCTATTTCTTCCTCCAAGAAACTTGTAATTGATGATACCCCACTACCCAGCAACCACCAGCAAATCCAGCCTTCGCAAGACGTCAGAAATCTTGCTTCTTCCTCGGTACCCAAGAAAGTAAAACGCAAGAAGAGGGTGAAAGATTCTACCACAACTTCCGGGGTTACATCACAGGACCCTCACCGGACAGTTGAAACTGTAGTTCAAAGTATTGCGGCCGAAAAATTGCCATCGACAATACCTGCTCCTGAAAAGGTTTCTGCATTTAGCTTCAGCGTCGATCCTCGTCTGACTTCTCGGGCAGCTACTCCTGTTGCATTCTCATCCAGGCCGTCACCGAAACAAAATGCTTCTTCTATTGAAAGCCCTGCAAATTTCGGCCCCAAGGTAGCTCTTTCCTCCATTGGACTCTCCAGCAGCACCCAACCAAAGCAGCCTGGTTCCACCTCCTCGCCAAAGCCACCCCCAAAAAAAAGGGCAAAACCAAAAATCGCATCAGGGCCCGGTGCCAGCCATCCTACCGCTATGAGAACCTCCTCTGCTGCTCCCGGGAGTGCTTCGGCCGGACCTTCGACCCCACCAGTGACCACACAACTCTCGCACCCTACTTTACAACCAACGGCCACTTCATTCGTCCCACATCCTCAAAATCCTCTTACCCTCGTCCCACATCCTCAGCGCCCGCTACCGTTTGTCTCGCATCCTCAACATGTCTTATCATTTGTTCCCCATCCCCAGCATAATCCCATGAGTGGATTGGTGATTGCAGATCATCAGTTACCACTTGTAGGCGGGCAAACTTCAGCACTCCTCAAAGCCAACTCGTTACCCCCCGAGCTCGTGAGTGGTCGAACGAGCATGGCACATATCAAATCTAACCCTCAACTTGCACCCTGTCGAGATAGTTTGACCGTACATGGGTCTAGCCCACCTGGCTTGAAAACGACGGTCACGAAGCCTTCCACCACCGTTCCGGCCAACAAGTCAAAGTTTAGCGCCAGCCTCAGTCGGCCCTCTTCTACGGTCAGTGATAGCCCGGTCGATCACAATAATGTGTTTATGCCACTGCCATTGAGCCAACCTGCTAGGGCGACACCTGAACCCTCCTGGAACTGAAGTTCGCCACGAGCTCTATCCTAACATAGTAGTTGTTACAGTCCATGAGAAAAATCTATATTGTTATTTTATTTTATTTTTTTGGTATGATTATTATTATTTCGACCTTCGTTCTGTTTTTTTTTTTTTGATTTGGCTTTGGTAACCGTTTTCGTTTTTTTTTTTTTTTGCCCTCCCGTCTTATCTTATTTTGTCCGGCGGTTTGGATGACTATGAGAGATAGGTGAAGAGAGAGAGAGAAAGAAAAAAAAAAAAAACCCCGAACCGGGATGAAGGATTCTGAGGTTGAAAAATTGAATACTGGACCCAACGATGCCATGGGTCTCGATCCAACGCTCCCACCACACCACAACTAGCTCAAGCCAACTGACCGAGCGGGTCGGACGCGGGGGGATGATGGATCCTTGCAAGGCTGGAAAGCTTGGCCGGGCGAGGTGTGATGAATGACGTGATGACGGAGAGCAGGCTGTCTTGCTTGTCTCTTTCTTGACTAGATCTTGCTTCCATTTTTTTTCCCTCCTTCTTTCTTGTTTCTTCGACTGCTGATTCTTTGAAGCTTCTCTCTCTCTCTATGAGATGATGACCTGCACGCACACCCAGAGAGAGAGAGAGAGAGATTGAGAGATATTGAGAAGAGAGAAGACGGGACGATAAAGTCGTCTTATTATCATTTCTGTTGTTCCTTCTTTATTTTTTTTTTTCTGGAGTAATGTTAAATTTGCAACCCCGGGGTTGCAAATGGGCATGAAAAGCCGTTCACGCCCCATATGAGTCATCAACGGAGGTTCACAACCCATATGAGGTGTGAACAAAACAAAATAAATAAATGAATGAATAGATAAATAAATAAAACAAATAAATAAATTAAACGGGTTGAGTTTTTCATGCCCCCAAACCTGGAAATCACGCAATTTTGGTGTCACCACAATGTCCCCCGACGTCCCTGATACACACGGTAAACCTGGGGAAAAAAAAATGTGGTTTTTGGGGTTTGTAAAAAAATTAAAAATAATGATAATAATAAAAATAAAAATAAAAAATACTAGGGGATAGACATCCATCTCACAACCCTTTAAAATAAGTTTGACAAATTTTGGGCTATTTTCAAGGCCTTCAAAATTGCCCTGAAAACAAAACTGGAAAAAAAAAGCTCCATGTCTCAAATCTTTTCACATTATATATATATATATATATATATATATATATATATATATTTCCCCTTGATTATTTTGCAAGATCTGAAGAGACAAAAAGTTTCCAAATATGCCATGCCATTCAATCATGATTTTTTCAGAATTTTATAACTTCATCTACCCACCAGAAGATGGGATTGACATAAAAAAAAATAAATAATAAGACAATGTTTTTGATTCTTTCTTTTTTTTTTTAAAAAATTTTTCCAAGAGAGATTTTCAAAATCTTTCAGTTTATAGTCTTTTGATGGGAATCCAAAAAGGGCCCCCCCCCAAAAAAAAAAACAAAAAAAAAAAAAAATCATCTTGAGGATCCTTTTCTTTTTTAGCTTATCTTTTCCCAAAAGGGATGCATAGTTGAAAACACAAAATTGGTGCCTTTTTTTTTTTTCTCTACATCAATGAGTTAAAAAAAGAAAGAACAGATGAAAAATTGAGGGGAAAAAAAACCTAACAAATCATTCAATCAAGATTGATTTGTAATACTTCATCATTTTTACTACCAGGAAAAAAAAAAAAAAAGAAAAATCTTCAAACCAAGTTCCAAGTCATTATGAATCAAATCTTACCATTTTTTTGATTCCATGCTAGCAAAAGCCTTCCAAAGGGGATCTGATTGGGGAGCTGGACACAGTTAAGAATGATGGTAGAAAGAAACTATGGGCTGAAAGCCTTCCAAAAGAATAAAAGATATGAGAGATGTTTGAGAAAACATAAGTTGGAGGGAAATCAAGCAGAAGAAATAAGTTGATGGCATCAACTTAGACAAAAGTAACACTGGCCTTTTCTATGTATGGTCTATCAAGCATCTTTGGGCACCATGTAAAGTTATTCAAAAGTTTTTTAAAGTGCGCATGGTGCTTTTTAAAGTTGACTTGGCCCCAGGCCAAGTTGTCTCAGAGCCTTGTCAAGCATGGATTGGTGCTTATCCAAATTATTCTGGTGCCTAGTAAAGTTTCACTTGGGGCCAACCAAAGCTGGTTGCAATGACCCAGTCATTCACAATTTTTTGGGATTTTGATCTAGAAAATTATTATTATTATTATTATTATTATTATTATTATTATTATTATTATTATTATTATTATTATTATTATTATTATTATTTATTATTATTATTATTATTATTATTATTATTATTATTATTATTATTATTATTATTATTATTATTATATTATTATTATTATTATTATTATTATTATTATTATTATTATTATTATTATTATTATTATTATTATTATTATTATTATTATTATTATTATTATTATTATTATTATTATTATTATTATTATTATTATTATTATTATTATTATTATTATTATTATTATTATTATTATTATTATTATTATTTATTATTATTATTATTATTATTATTATTATTATTATTATTATTATTATTATTATTATTATTATTATTATTATTATTATTATTATTATTATTATTATTATTATTATTATTATTATTATTATTATTATTATTATTATTATTATTATTATTATTATTATTATTATTATTATTATTATTATTATTATTATTATTATTATTATTATTATTATTATTATTATTATTATTTATTATTATTATTATTATTATTATTATTATTATTATTATTATTATTATTTATTATTATTATTATTATTATTATTATTATTATTATTATTATTATTATTATTATTATTATTATTATTATTATTATTATTATTATTATTATTATTATTATTATTATTATTATTATTATTATTATTATTATTATTATTATTATTATTATTATTATTATTATTATTATTATTATTATTATTATTATTATTATTATTATTATTATTATTATTATTATTATTATTATTATTATTATTATTATTATTATTATTATTATTATTATTATTATTATTATTATTATTATTATTATTATTATTATTATTATTATTATTATTATTATTATTATTATTATTATTATTATTATTATTATTATTATTATTATTATTATTATTATTATTATTATTATTATTATTATTATTATTATTATTATTATTATTATTATTATTATTATTATTATTATTATTATTATTATTATTATTATTATTATTATTATTATTATTATTATTATTATTATTATTATTATTATTTATTATTATTATTATTATTATTATTATTATTATTATTATTATTATTATTATTATTATTATTATTATTATTATTATTATTATTATTATTATTATTATTATTATTATTATTATTATTATTATTATTATTATTATTATTATTATTATTATTATTATTATTATTATTATTATTATTATTATTATTATTATTATTATTATTATTATTATTATTATTATTATTATTATTATTATTATTATTATTATTATTATTATTATTATTATTATTATTATTATTATTATTATTATTATTATTATTATTATTATTATTATTATTATTATTATTATTATTATTATTATTATTATTATTATTATTATTATTATTATTATTATTATTATTATTATTATTATTATTATTATTATTATTATTATTATTATTATTATTATTATTATTATTATTATTATTATTATTATTATTATTATTATTATTATTATTATTATTATTATTATTATTATTATTATTATTATTATTATTATTATTATTATTATTATTATTATTATTATTATTATTATTATTATTATTATTATTATTATTATTATTATTATTATTATTATTATTATTATTATTATTATTATTATTATTATTATTATTATTATTATTATTATTATTATTATTATTATTATTATTATTATTATTATTATTATTATTATTATTATTATTATTATTATTATTATTATTATTATTATTATTATTATTATTATTATTATTATTATTATTATTATTATTATTATTATTATTATTATTATTATTATTATTATTATTATTATTATTATTATTATTATTATTATTATTATTATTATTATTATTATTATTATTATTATTATTATTATTATTATTATTATTATTATTATTATTATTATTATTATTATTATTATTATTATTATTATTATTATTATTATTATTATTATTATTATTATTATTATTATTATTATTATTATTATTATTATTATTATTATTATTATTATTATTATTATTATTATTATTATTATTATTATTATTATTATTATTATTATTATTATTATTATTATTATTATTATTATTATTATTATTATTATTATTATTATTATTATTATCATTATTATTATTATTATTATTATTATTATTATTATTATTATTATTATTATTATTATTATTATTATTATTATTATTATTATTATTATTATTATTATTATTATTATTATTATTATTATTATTATTATTATTATTATTATTATTATTATTATTATTATTATTATTATTATTATTATTATTATTATTATTATTATTATTATTATTATTATTATTATTATTATTATTATTATTATTATTATTATTATTATTATTATTATTATTATTATTATTATTATTATTATTATTATTATTATTATTATTATTATTATTATTATTATTATTATTATTATTATTATTATTATTATTATTATTATTATTATTATTATTATTATTATTATTATTATTATTATTATTATTATTATTATTATTATTATTATTATTATTATTATTATTATTATTATTATTATTATTATTATTATTATTATTATTATTATTATGATTATGATTATTATTATTATTATTATTATTATTATTATTATTATTATTATTATTTCTCAAGCCTTGTTAGCCCCCACCAACCAGACCCCTGGTGAGTCCTCTCCCCCTTCTTGTTGATTTGCCTCCCCCACCCCCCCCCACCTTGGCCACCTTGTCAATTGGTTTGTGATTTGTTGATTCAGTTCCTCCAATTGGTGGGAGAGATCTTGAGCTTGAGCCTTGAAGTTCAAGAACAATGGGATTTGTTACTTTAACCACCAACCCCCCCCCCCCCCCAAAAAAATAAAAAAAAACATGATCAAATTTAAATTCATTGCAAATAGAGATTGAACCAAAATTTCAATCAAAAAAACAAAAAAACTTAGGTTGAGATCAAACACTGGGGAGGATTGAAGGAGTGGGGGAGAGCAAAGCTGGTTGGCCAAATGAGGCCAGCTTTGATTGGTGCTCAAAAAAGCTTGATTGGGCACCAAGATTGGCCCCCCTGCAAGCCCAATCCAATCAAGCCTCCTGGGCATGCAATCAAGTGCTCTGGGTGCCTATCCAAGTCCCACTTGTTGTGTGCCAAGTGGATTTGACCTGGCGCCCAAAATTGCTTGATAGAATAAATATGCAAGCAGGAAACCATGGCAAGGGGATTTCATCCAGTAACTTTGAGGGGCAGATCAAGAAGTGTGGTCAAGATGTTTTCTTGCTTTATCAAAACTTTCATCCCAGACCTGATCCATAAAGTTTTCATCCTTGAAAAGAGGGTTGGATTCCATTTCCTTGATCATTTCCTGAAATATTGTTGAACTCTTATATTCAGATTTATGTCCCAAATTGAATGATAATGATCCAAAACCACAGTTCCAATCTTTAAACTCATTTTATCCATAAAAATAATCAAGCTAGTATCAGGAATGGCTTCAAAACACACCCCAAAACAGACACTTCCCATTCTTGTTATAGATGTATCAATTATCTTTAGGGAAATAACCAATCCTAAAAAAAATCCACAAGTACTTCTTTTGGGACCTTTTTCAATTCCCAATAAAAGACTGCAAGCTCAAAATTTGGAAAATCTCATGGAAACAGATACCAAAAAGAAGGTTGAAAATAGTGTCTTATTTTTTTTTTTTTTTTTGTAAATCCCATTTTCTGGTGGGAACATGAAGGAATTAAAATTCTGGAAAAATCATGATTGAATGGCCTGGAATCTTTGAAAAACTTTTTTTTGAACCTTCTGATTTTGAAAATTAATCAAGAAAATAAATAAATAAATAAAATTTAAATTTGAAAAGATTTGAGACGTGGAGCTTTTTTTCAGTTTTTTGAGGGAAATTTTGAAGGCCTTAAAATTGACCAAAATTCTTCAAAAGAATTTTACAGGGGTTTGAGATGCCTGTCTATACCCTAGTTTTTTTTTTTTTTTTTTTTTTTTTTTTTGAGAACCCACAAAAACCATGTTTTTTTTTTCAGGTTTACCACATGTATTGGGGACATTGGGGGAAGTTGTGGCAAAATCAAAACCACATCAATTCTAGCTTTGGGGGTGTGAAGGAACCCAATGAACATAAAAAAAATTGAAATAAAAAAATAAGCAAGATAAAATAAGAGAAAAAGAGGGAACCAAAAAAAAGAAACAGATTTGGTGTGAGGATGTATGATGGATCCAGGTCAAGGGTGATGATCAAAGGTTGAATAAAAGGCTGAAATTGAGGACTGATTTTAATGAGAAAAGGAGACAAGAGGTATAGATCGGAATGATGGGTTGGTGGGTCAGCATATTCCAGGAACCTTATGTACCCTCTGACCTTGTCCTTCTTGGGCTGTGGTCAGAGTGCAGGCATTTTGGTAAAGCAAACCTATCCTATAGCCATCATACACCTTTTATAATATTATTTATTGTTCTTTTTTATCAAATTAACCTCAAAAATTGATTCCAAACCCCTCATAAGCTATAATCTGAACTCAAACCAAACTCAAAGCGCAGAATCCAGCACCAAATAACCCCCTTCAACCATATCAAACATCTGTCACAAACCACCCAACAACTAGCACAGGTTGGATTATGTCACAAGTAGTAACAAATAAAAAATTAATTGAATATATAATGGCAAATATTAAGCTTAAAATAACCAATCCAACCATTCAACACTCATATGTACACCAACAGAAGTAGGGTCTCATGCAGCCAAGTATGTTTCAATTCTCACCAACCAGGAATAAGAACTCAGTAAACATGACCTTTCTGGAACTTTAAAAACCAGATAAGGCCTCTGAACCGTCCTCTGAAGCACTCTGATACTCATTTTGCCACCGTATCAACCACACAACACCTCCAAGCCACACTCTCAAGTCACCCAAGGGAGCATGTGGTAACATAGCATAACTCATACCTCTACAGCTAATTAAATTGAAACAGCATGCAGGTAGTTCCTGAAACAATTTATACATGATAAGGGCTCAGAAGATTCCTCAGAAAGACCCAAAAGAGTATTTTACCACCACTTCAACCATACAAAGTTATAAAATGCTAGTTACCAAAGAGGGCTTGCAGCTGCCCAGCATGTTTCATGCTTGTCCCAACCAGAAAAATTAACTCAAGCTCCAGGGAAATTCTGCATCATTTTGTTTTTTTATAAAGGAAAAAAACTCAGAAGCTTCCAAATATCACAAATTGTATCCAATAAATCATATCTTAGCCTGAATATCAAAATTTATGGTGAAAAATACAGCTATCTCTTGGCTTGTTTCACATGTTTTCTCACCAGCATTTTTGGCTCATGTAACTGTACCCTCCTTTGCTTCAAAAGTGCAGAGAGTGGATCAGAAACTCACTCAGGGGAGCCCTGAGAATCCCCTGAGGCAGTATTTGTCTATTTAAGGGGGGATCTTTTGCCCTATCAAAGTTGTCTAGCATGGAATCTAACCCAATGGTTTATGCCCAACCTACCTAGCACCAGATGATCAGTAAACCAGAATCAAGCCAAAATGAAGTAAAGGATCAAACACAAGATTATTATTTAACATTTGGACCAAACCCAGGTGTTCTTGAAGAAGGTTTCTTGAGAAAAGAAATGTGATTCAGCACCTATTATTTAGAGGAAAAAACCTTTTGTTCAATCAGGAAATTTATAAAAAAGGATGAGCACAACAGAACAACCAACCAAGCTTTTTTTTCCTCCCAGAGCCCTGTGGGAAAACCCATTTTGTGTCCTCCTACTGGTTAAAAACCTTTTATTCAACCCTTAAAACCTTTAATTGGAATTTGAAAAAAAACAAACAAACAAACAAACAAAAAAAAAGAAACAGAAACAGAAAAAGTCAAAAATTCTTGATTATTAATTGGTGGAAGCATGCCAATAATCAAATCCAACTTTGAATAGTCTTCCAATTCCTAAATATATTTATTTAAAATTAATCTAGGTCTGATTAGAGACCTATTTCAAGTCTCAAAGAAAACAAGCCATTAATTAAAAGATTATTGTGCAGAATTATTATAGTTCAGAAGGGCAGGCAATTCAAAACCATCTTAGCTTACCTCTATCTATTCAAGAGTAGTAGTAAACTAAATTTCACTTCTAGTTACTGCCAGAAATTGTTTTTCTAAATAATCCCATTATGCCTTGGAGTCTCTAAAGCATGGTGAGAGAGCCCTAGGATTCAAGCCAAAAATACTCGACTTGATCATTGATGAGACTTCTTTGATAAATATTGATCTATTCATTATGGGTGATGTTAAATTCACGGCTCAAATGAGCCATGTGGCATGGCTACCTGGCTACACCTGAGCCATGCAGACCCCACACAATTTGAGTGTGGCTGGGCAGTACTCCACATGGCACTGGACTGCTGTGTGGTGGCTGCACAACTACCTTTGAGCCATGTAGAGCCCCACACGGCTCAAATGTAGTTGTGTTGCCGTGCCACACGGCCAGTCTGACCACATTCAAGCGGTTTGGCGCTCTACACGGCTAAAATGTAGTCGTGTAGCCCTGCCACACGGCTACAAGTCTGGTGGGAAAAAAAAGAAAATAAAAAATAAAAAAAGAAAGGTTATAAAATAAACCAAAATAAACTAAATAAAAATACAAAAAAAAAAAAAAAAACAGAAATCAATCAAAATATCAAAAAGAATGATTTTTTTGGTTAAAAAAAACAAAACAATAAAATAAAAATAAGTAAAAATAAATAAATAAAAATAAAATAAAAACAATAAACATGGTTGTCTTCAGATTCAAGTAAAAAATCCAAGTTCAACTTGAATAGCCTTAAAGTAAAAGGGCCAAAAAATGCAAGAAGTCCTTGGAACAGCCCTACCGTAAAATTTCCAAAATAAATACAAGTCTTTTTACCAGCCAAAAAATACAAGAAGTCTTTTGACCAGCCCCAAAGTAAAAACACCAAAAAAAAAAACCAAGTTCAACTTGTGTTAAGCTGATCCCATCACAAAATTAACACAAGTTAAGCTTGTGATGGGATCATCCCAACACAACTTGAACTGAATCACCATTAAAATATCATTTAAAAAACTCATCATAATGATTTTAACTCAAAAAAATCAACGTAGTGATGTTCAAAATGTGATAAAACTTTATATTAATAAAATTACAATATCAGAATTTTAGACCCAACCCAGATGATGAAATTAATCTATAAGTTAGAATACAACTCAATTTGATCTTTGAGGTGATCAAACAAACAAGCTGCTTTTTGGGAAATCATGGAACATGGTTTGGAAACTATGGGTGGGATTGGAATCACATCTCCCTTAAGTACAAGCTTGACCCAATGGTTATTGTTAACAAAGAAAATGAACATAGGATCTGATTTTTATTTTACAACCATTTTCATAGGAGTAAAAGAACAACATGATTCCAATGAAATGAAACATATTGGTCTTCCATAATTATCAGCTATTATTTGACCCAAGTCAAGCTTCAAAATCCATTTCAAAGAGTGAATCTTTTCATTGATATCATTGAAATCAAGTCTTTGTTCTATCTTTTCAACATCTTTACTGCTTCCAAGGCTCTTAGAATAGCACCCCTTATTTTTCCTCAATGTTTCAAGAATTTAATTCCAAACTTTAAACCATCCATACTCATCATAACCAAGTGGTCTAGAAATGACTCTAAAACCCCAATTTCCATCACAAACTGGGTCCCAAACCTGAACCAAGAACTTATGGAAGTTCTCAGGTATTGGGTTGAGGTAATTTACTTCCTAAGATCATAAATTAGTCAGCCAAAATTCTAATCTCATTGAAGGAATCACCACTCACAACAGATGAGCTTCTGTTTGACTCCTCCATTACATCTGATTCATCCTTTGAAAAGGAATCAGATTCCAACAACACCAAACCCAATGAAATTTCAGTCTCTTCCACTGAACTATGAAATTCAGATTAAGAGCCTGACTTGGACTATAAACATTTCTCAATCAGTTCATTAAACCAAAAAAATGAACCTTTCACAAAAGAAAAGACTTACAATCATTTGTATTTTCTTCTTTGGTTCCCTTCTACTTCTCTTTGCCTGCTTAAGTTCCTTTTCAACGTTTTCAAATCAAGAAGGATCTTTCCAGGTATCTGTCAATTTGGGAAGGCCTCTGCTTGATCACAAGACTTTAGGTTCAATTCTTTGATTTGATTGATAATTGGCCGTCTCCTTCATCAAGTGCTTCAACAGCCTGCAATCATCTTGATCAGGATGATTCAAGATGATTGCATTGAGATTCTGCTGTAACTGAGAATTTCTGAGCAGTTCATCAAAATCAACCTTTAAAAATTAAAGAGGATCAAATATTAGTCAATTAGGAATCATCATTTTAGTCAAGTAGGAATCATCATTCAAAAAGAATTAATCACAAATTTATTTGAACAATCCAACTTAAACCAACTTACAGAACTAGAACTGCAAGGGTCATAATCCAACCTCCACTGAGGATGAACATCTTCAGGCACAACAGAGCCTCTTGATGCTAGTAGGTCACCTATTTGGTGGGAAAAGTGAAAACCCATAGTCATTGAGTATGACTTGGTGCACACTTCTCCATCATGGTTCTGCTTTAACCTCCCTAATTGATACCCAACAAGTTTGATTGTTTGTAAAGACACTTTTTATCCCAACGGTAACAGTTCAGTAGGAGGAACTATTCCAATCTTTATTTGAGAGTTGTAAGGCGTAGCCCGAACCAATTGAATTTGATTGGAAACTGTGCCCTCTAGGCTTTGCCAAAAATCCAACATGTTTCCCAAAAAGTTTGCAAGGAATTGTTTGAGAGTAGCATGGGCCCCTTCAACCCAGCTCCTTTAGCGCATTTACAGACCAACTGCAGAACTCATGGGTTTCTCTTGTTATAAAAACAAGAGCTTTTGTGAAGTTTTTCTGGTTGGAAGTAATTCCTACAAAGTGTAATAGGGGGATTTTGTACTTATTTTTCTTATAAGTACAATCAATCATAGCTATATGATGGAATTGCTTGCAAAGCTTTAATGACTCTGGGTGAGCCAAGAATAGGGCCTCCAAGTGAACCTCTACACTGAATTTTGCTCAATGAACCCAACCTGAATTACCAAGTCTTTCAGAGAGGACCTCCATAACACTTTTTCCCTTCAGTTCTTCAAGTGCTACCTTACGCTTAGTGTTATAGATTGTTTGATCATCAACATATTCACCACCATTGATCTTGCTCAACTTTCTTTTGAGTTGAATTGTATTGAGCCCATCATTCATGCCTTATTTCAGATTTTCTAAGGCTACCCCTGAGATTCTTTGCAGGTGAACATGCACTGAGGATTTTGGAGATGGTTCATGGTTATTTTGACCATTCTTGTAGGAGATTTTCCACAAGGGATCTGCCTTTGTGTGATTAGCACAGATTAAAAACTTTCACCCAACCTTCCTTGTGTGAGTTTTCCTTGACCGTTTGGTGAGAAATTTCCCAGAGTACAAACCATGTCTATCACAGGCTAAATCCACATATTTATCACGCTTTGGGTTGAAAACAGTAAAAGCATAACCATGCTTCATTGCCCATTTTTTACAATAGTTTTGTGCCTCTTCCCTAGTTGGAAAAGCTCTCACAGGAGGTGGGGAAAGTGGATCTTTCATAGTTAAATAGTTATATTGATGGCATGCACTCCATCAGTTTCAATCAAATTAAATAAGGCAAAGACCAGTAACATAAAATGTTACTCACCACCAGAGTTCATGTCCATTTTTGAAACATTTTGTTCCTCAATTTTCACCCTTGATGAGGATGCAATTGGGGCTTCCAATGATTCATTAACTGAATCCTTCTTTCCTGTAGCTTTGTTCATTGCACCAATGTAGTCCTTGAACACAGCCATGTTAAAAGGAGGGCTTGCCACTGTTCCCATAATGAAAAAAAATGCAATGCTACTTCAGTATTCAATACAAATTTCAATTGAACAACTACCAAGTTTGCTCACTTTCAAGTTGAGAAAGATCAATTTTTTGGGATGTTTTATTTGCAGTTTCCCTTTAGTTTCAATTATTTGGTTTACAGATTCAATTTATTTCACTTTAAAATCACTTTTATTTCACTTGGGGATTGCTAGGTGTGGTCCAAAAGTCACACATAGTATGATTTGATCCCAAATTTGGGTTGATAGAACCCAAATGTGGTCCAGGGGGACCCAAAAAAGTTTGGCACAACCCCTGGGGGGCCGCGTAACCCTAAACACAGCTCAAAATAACCGTGTAAAGGGTGTATACAGCCCCTTGGGGGTTGCGCGTGTTTGAGAAAACCCCTTGGGCCCATCTAGACACTTTTTTTTTCCTGCACGCACGTCTTGGACGCATGTATGGGACCCCAAGCGTCCATTGGGCCTTATAGGACCCTACACAACTCCCACACAACTGGGAGTTGTGAATTTAAAATCACCCATTCATTATCAATTATTTTTTTTAAAAAAAAAGAAAGAAAGAAAGAAAGAGAAAGAAAAAGAAAGAAACTAGAAAATTGGAAATGGTGGTGGGGGTTTACGATGATGAAATCATGGATCACCAGAGAAAAGAGTGACAACAAAAAAATAAATAAAAAATAAAAATAAACAATGGAAATATTGATGAATTGGTTTCCTTTTTAATTTATTTTATAGTTCTTGACAAGAAAAAAAATGAGAAGAAGAAGGAGAAGGAGAAGGAGAAAGGTTAAGGTTGGATAGCGACAGGCCTTGTTTCAAAAAAGGATGGTTACAAAGAAATGATGATGACTCTCTTATTGATTTCAAGAACTTGGTGTCTCACACACTGTTCACAATAACTCAATAAATATCCAAGCAAGGGTCTCAATAAATATATAAATATACCTAGCTATTCTGTCTCTTTGGTCAGGGATAAAGCTTGAGTAAGCTTACAAAATTCATGGAGAAGTTCAAACCAGATCAAATGAAAATAAATCCAAGTTTTTCTGTTTTGGAAAAGAGGAAACTTCAGAGATGGATGAGAGATGGTGGTTTTTATGTTGGTGGGTGGTCTTTGAAGGTGGGTTTGAGGGAAAGAGAAGGAACTGTGAGAGTTATTAGGCTTTAGTAGATATTAAAGTAACTGATACATGTTTTTTTTTTCTTGAAAAAAAAAATCTGTTGGGTATCAAACTAATGAAGATGAGTATCAACAGAAGAGCTTGGATGATTGGATTAAAAGAACTTTTTAGATCAAATGATGAGAATGTACTGATTGGTCAAAAGGATTGATGAATGATTTGGCTCAAGTGTTATGAAGCATCTGGTGATCATCAAGAACCATAAAAAGAGTTTTTTTTTTGAGATCAGGTCTCAGGTTCTCTCAACATATTTAACAGCTTGAATGTAGTGCTCAAATAATAATCATAATAATAGTAATTCTATCTTGAAATATCTTATCAACCTTGATCTGATTTCAATGTGAGAAAAAACATGAACCCCCTGCTTCCCCAACAGACCAACATTTTTTTTTGGGGGGGGGGGGGAAGGATTATTCAAAAGGATGGTGGGGAGTATGAATGAAAGAATTTGATTTGAGATCATGAATCTTGATTGAATTCTTGAATTTCCTTTGCCATGGGCTTTTAGAATTCAAAATTATCTACTCACTGGGTTCAAAAACTTATCTATCTCCCCCCACCTATCTCCTCTTTGATAAGTTGAACAGAAGGAAACTGAATTGTTACTTGCAAAGACCAATGAACTAACAAGCAGTTCAAGTTAACAAAGAGGAAGGAGCGTGACAACAAAGGAAAGGAAAGAAGGTTGAAGGAATCCTTACCCAATGCACCTTTGAATTTGGCAACTGCGAGACGAAGGATAAGGAAAGAAAGAGATGGAGAAAAGAATAAAGAAGGAAAAAGATCTGGAATAGCAGGAGAACAAGCAAGGATGAGATGAAGGAAGTCGAGGGACAATGAGAACGGTAGACAGATATATCACATCTGATCAGCCTGAGTGATCTGAGAATGACGTTGAGAGTGATGTTGAAGGGATTTATAATTGGGGCTGAGCAAGGATTTATTGAGGAAGATTGGGATGGATTAGCGGAGGAATGGAAGGTAATTGGAAATTTGAGGTGAATGGAATGGCGGGGAGTGATAGGATTGAGGGTCGGATGAGAAGCAAGAGATTGAATTTGAAGATTTGGAAAGGAGAGAGTTTTGAGGTGAGAGAGGGTGAGTTGTCGAGGAGGATTGACAAAAGGAAATCTGAGATGAGGAAGGAGTTGGGTTGAAGCCAGGTTGGAATTGGGGAACGGGTGAGTTGAGGATTGAACTTCAAGTCGAGGGAGAGCCGGTAGTTTGACTCTCTCTCCATTTGAGGATTCTGCACCGGTGTAAGTTGAGATGTCGCGGTTTCAGAGGGAAGTGGGAGAGGAGAGTGGATGAAAAGTGAGAGGGTGAAAACAGCAATAATAGGGAGATGACAACACGCCGCCGTGATCAGATGTGAGAGGATAGGGTAGCGGAGGTGAGATTGATTACAGAGGATCTTAGGGCTGCCTTGGTGAGGGAGTTGGCAAGCATTTGGCCTGAAGGGATGAGATGGGTGATCAGCGAGTGATTGTTTTGCTGTTCTCGCAGCCATTTGATTCGCGTATCAACGTGCTTCAGAGCGCTGTGGTGGGATTCTTGATTAACTAAGTCATTCAATGCCTTGTTGTCAATGAACGAGCAGTAGGTATGATTAATGAAGGGATTCATTTTGTGGAGAAGTTGAGACAACCAGATCTTTTCTTGCGTTGCGAGGACAAGCGCTTTGAGCTCGCCTTTGGTGGATGACAGGGAGACCGTTCCTTGAAGCTTGCTGTGCCACGAGACTGGACAGCCATAGAGCATGATCAGGTATCCAGTGTGACTTCGACGCGATTCAGGATCATTTCCACCGTCGGAATCGCTAAAGACTTCTATATCATAATTAAAGGAGTTATTTTGAAGGCGCATGGCCAAGTCTTTGGTGGTGTTGAGATAACGCCAGGTGTGTTTTGATTCTTGCCAATGTTGGGTGCCGGGTTTGTTATTGAAGAGGGAGAGGTTGGAGACGGCGTAGGAGAGATCGGGTCGCGTTTGACTGGCAATGAAATTGAGGAATCCAGTGGAGGATCGAAATTTGATGTGAAATTTGAGAAATTCCTTGTGCTCATTGTCAGAGGCGCTGAAGAGTTTGATGTTTGGAGTGAAAGGGGTGCTGATTGGTTTACAGTCAGTGAGACCAAGTTCTCTGAGCGCGGTCTTGATGTGATTGGTCTGAAGTAATCCGTATCCGTCCTTGGTTTCAACCAATTTATTTCCAAGGATCTTGCAGAGCGGTCCATCCTGCAAAATTTTGAACGCAGTCTTGAGACTGTCTTGAAATTCAATGGAATTTCCAACAATCAGGAGGTCGTCAACGTAGACAAACACATAGAGCTGTCTTGTTGTGCTGATGTATAGAAACGGATTGGCGCTGGAAGTGGTGAAGCCCTCGCTCAGGAGCCAGGACTTGAGGGTTTTGTACCAACTTTTTGGGGTCTGCTTTAGTCCATAAAGCGCTTTCTTAAGTTTCAGGTAAAAAAAGGGGGAGTTGTAACCAAGAGGGGTTTTAATAAAGATATCTTTGTCGAGCGGGGCGTGAAGGAAAGCTGATTTGATGTCCATCTGCCAGAGAGTGAGTTTGTGGTGCAAGGCGTAGACCAGAAGCACTCGCAGAGTTGTGATTGATCCGGTAGGGGCATAGGTTTGGCCATAATCAAAGAGCTCCACCTGTTTGAATCCTTGAACGCATAAGCGTGATTTGAAAGAGATTCCGGATTCATCGGGGCTGTCCTTGATTCTTTAGACCCAAACCGTAGTCAGGGCATTCTTGCCTTCAGGAAGTGAGTGGCATCCTTCCCACACCTTCATGGTTTCAATACCAGTCAGTTCTGATTTCATGGATTTGATCCAATTTGTGCTCTCTTTGCAATTAGTGGCTTTGTAATAGTTCTTGGGTATGGATCGGACCATGAAGCCATATCGTTGAGGTTTTTGGAGGGTTTTTCAATTGCGCAGAGTTGGTGCAGAAGCCTTGAGAAGGTCTTTGGCTACGGCATCATCTTCTTCCAAATCCGACTTTGATGATTTGGAATTTGAGTTGACATGGGAAGGAGATGGATGATTGAGAGCGAGATCATTCTGAGAGGAGTTTTGAGTGGAAGGAGTTTTGATAGGAGAGGATGAAGAGTCATTATTGGAGTTAGGAAAGGGGATAGGAGATGAGTGGGAGTTTAGGATGTCAGTGAGAAGAGGATCATCAGTAAGAAGGGATTCAAAAGGAGAATAGGAGCTAGGGTATTCATCTGAGGGAGAAGATGGAAGGGACAGATTTTCAAAGATTCTGACATGTTTGGAACAAACAATGGACTTGGAGGAGGGACAATAGATTTGATAAAAGTTGAGGTCTGTGTTGAATCCAGTCAAGATGCTGTCTAAGCCTTTCTCATCCAGTTTGCCAGCGGTGTGGGAGTGATTCAGGATGATGGCCTTGGAGCCGAGGACGCAAATGAGATGGAGTTTGGGGGAAGTTTTGGTCCAGAGTTCATATGCTGAGACTTTGGACTTAAAAGAGGGAAGGATATTGAGAATGAGACAGGAGCTGATCAAAATTTCATCCCAGAGAAAAGCGGGTATGCTCATGTCAATCATGGCAGTTTGTGCCGCCTTGAGAATGGTTTGGTTTCCCCTTTTGGCCACCAGGTTGTGTTGAGGAGTATAGGGCTTGGAAGTTGAGTGCTTGATGCCGTTTTCGGAGAAGAATGCGGAGAGGCAATGATTGACAAACTCGCCGCCATTGTCTGAATGAAAAATATTTAGCATTTGTCCTTTCTGGTTGGAATGGAGTTTGATGAACTTTATTGCTTCATCCGGTACGTTGGATTTGAGTCTGATTGGGACACAGGTCTTGAATTTTGACCAGTTGTTGGTCAGCAGCAGGAAGTAGCGACATCTGGAGAGCAATGGTGGATTGATCAGTCCACAAACATTGGCGTGAATTTGTTCAAAGGATTCTTGACTGGAGGTTAGGTGGTTCTGAAAGGGTTGTCAATGGATTTTTCCTTTAGCGCAGGAGACACAGTCGATTGGGTCATATTTAAGATTAGGAAATTCTTTGGAGAGAAGGCGTGTTTTTTCAAGATGGGGATGACAGAAGCGTTTTTGAATAGTGGATAGGGAGATGAACGAGTAGGAAAGAGCAGGAAGATTGAAACCTTCATTGATAAAGAAAAGGTTATCCTCGATGATGCCGGTCATAATTTGAGCCCCGTCAAGGGTGATGGCGAATTGGTTTGGAGACAGAAGGGTCAGAGAGCACCCTTTTTGGATAAGTTGACCGAGTGAAACTAGATTTATTGCAAGATTGGGTACGTAGAGGGAGTTTTGAAGGTGGATGGTGGCAGAGGTTGTCGTTATGACGGCCGTTCCCTTTCCAAGGGAGGAGATTGGTGCACTTGGGTTGCCCGTTTGCACTTTGGTTTCGTCGGGGTAGAGGTGAGGAAAGAAGTTTGGATTGTTGAACATGCTGCTTGAGGCGCCCGAGTCCAGCAGTACTCAATTGGGGCTCAAGGTGGGCGAGGAAATCATGGCAAAGATATAGGAAAGATGAGCTGAGGAAGATTTCTGAGGGTTTTGGGGAGTTCTGGATGGAGATGTCAATTCCGGGCCACTTTGTTGATTGCTGTAGTTGGGCCAAAGATGAGGGTAGAGCCACCAACATTTGCTTTGATCGTGGTTGGCCTGTGGATTGTGCCAGGTTGATCGGCACTTGATAGCTTTGTTTTTGGTGACCAAAGCTGACGCACTGGATCCGCCTATGATCTTGTTTTTGACTTGATTAAGATGTTGTAGAACCAGATCGGCATTGATTTTGGCCTCTCTGAGTGAGTGGGTAATAGTGGTCTTGAGGTGCTCAAGTGCTGGTGGGAACTTGTAGAGAAGCAGGTAGGCGGCTATGTCATTGTCCATTTGTATTCCAATCTTGGCAATTTGAAGAAGACACAATCGAGCATTGATGATAAATTTTTCAACTCTCTTGGGGTCAAACTGAAGGTTAAGAAGATTAAAGAAAACCCTAGAACAATTGGCAGTCTGAGACAAGGCGTAGTACTTGTTGATTGATTTCCATAACTCAATTCCATTGGTAAAATGATGATCCTTGACGCAGTTGATGTAGGTGCGATTGTCCAACTTGGCAAGGATGTATCCGACTATTTCAAGATTTACCTCCGGCGGACACTTATCAGGTTCGGAGGAATTGAGCCAATGAGAAATTCCCTTCAGGGAGAGGATGGTTGTGATCTTGGAACACCAAAGGGAGAAGTTGGAGTCACTAAGGTTGGGAATGGAGTCCGTCAGGGTCTTCAGTAGGGATTGCGAGTGGTCCATTGGTCTTTGATGATCAAGGGTTTTCCTGGAAGTTTCAGACAAGAGAACCTTTGGCTTTTAACCGTGATAAGTTGAACAGAAGGAAACTGAATTGTTAATTGCAAAGACCAATGAACTAACAAGCAGTTCAAGTTAACAAAGATGAAGGAGCATGACAACAAAGGAAAGGAAAGAAGGTTGAAGGAATCCTTACCCAATGCACCTTTGAATTTGGCAACTGCGAGAAGAAGGATAAGGAAAGAAAGAGATGGAGAAAAGAATAAAGAAGGAAAAAGATCTGGAATAGCAGGAGAACAAGCAAGGATGAGATGAAGGAAGTCGAGGGACGATGAGAACGGTAGACAGATATCTCACATCTGATCAGCCTGAGTGATCTGAGAATGACGTCAAGAGTGATGTTGAAGGGATTTATAATTGGGGCTGAGCAAGGATTGATTGAGGAAGATTGGGATGGATTAGCGGAGGAATGGAAGGTAATTGGAAATTTGAGGTGAATGGAATGGCGGGGAGTGATAGGATTGAGGGTCGGATGAGAAGCAAGAGATTGAATTTGAAGATTTGGAAAGGAGAGAGTTTTGAGGTGAGAGAGGGTGAGTTGTCGAGGAGGATTGACAAAAGGAAATCTGAGATGAGGAAGGAGTTGGGTTGAAGCCAGGTTGGAATTGGGGAACGGGTGAGTTGAGGATTGAACTTCAAGTCGAGGGAGAGCCGGTAGTTTGACTCTCTCTCCATTTGAGGATTCTGCACCGGTGTAAGTTGAGATGTCGCGGTGTCAGAGGGAAGTGGGAGAGGAGAGTGGATGAAAAGTGAGAGGGTGAAAACAGCAATAATAGGGAGATGACAACACTCTTCCTGTCCTTTTTTTTGGGGGGGTTAGCGTTTTAGTATATTTTCTCAAATTTTCAAATTGTGAACCTGATTTAGTTTGGATTTAAAAATGTTTAAAAACATCTCCATTAGAAAAATTCTAATATACATATTTATATATATATTTAACAAAACTACCATTTCTAAAGGCAGGTTACCAAAAAATATTCTTAACCCCCCCCTAACTGGTGTGTTTCAAAATAATGGGATTCATGAATCTGGTGGATTTATGTCAAATTTCAAACCTGCAATCTATGTATATATCTGAATTCAAAAAATCCTTCCACAAAATCTGTAAATAGCATCAACCATGCACCTCCATTTGAAAGCTTCACAAATTAACCTTAGTACCATCACTCACCTGCTCCCACCATCACTTCACCATGCAATCACTCTCAAAAAATCCACACCATCCTCTAGAAATCTAGTCTGAAATTCAAGAAAACTGACCAAATCTTGGATGATATTCAACTCTGATTCTGAACCCAATGGGTTAACCTTTAAAATTTTACTTTAAAAGAAATCATCTTTCCCAGAAGTGCACACTCATTCTTGGTCCAAAGTATGAATTACAAAATCTAAAACCTCCTTGCTGGATTAAGATTCCTGAAGCTCTCCTACAATTTCTTGGCATCATTCATGAATATGTTTTGCAGATGATTTTTTTTTCTTTTTTTTTAAAAAAAAAGAAATCTTTCAGAATGACTCTAAGAATCCTCAGAATCAATCAAGATAAAAATCTTTTGGTTTATCCTTTTTTTTTATTGGAATTCAATGGTAATGGTAAAGCTTCCAATTTTAAATTGAATATAGAAAGTTAAACCTGTAAACCCAAAGTTTCACAACTTCTATCCTAGGATCTTGCCATTCAGCCCTTTTCTGGCCAACCAAGGAAGAGAAGAAGGAGAGATTTTTCATGTTTTGAGCCTTATCCTCATGTGCACTCTCCACCCTACATCAAGAACACTTCACTAAATTATTATCAATTTTTATGTTTGAGGAACTTCTAGCTTATCTGAACCAGTATCATCATGATATTTTATGTTTGTGAAAATTTTATTTTTCATGACCAAATTTGTATGCCTGTGATACTTGTAGCTATCCATCCGCTTCCTTAATCATCATAAACTTGTATGCCTTGTACTTGTAAACTGCTTTCATTCATATCCCTTACATTTTATGTGATATTGACACATATATTTGATCAATCATGGCTCTTGTGATATTCCTGATGCATCTTGTTGCTCAACCAATTTTGATGCTATTTCATCTTACTGAATATTCAAATTTTTCTAAGGCCCACTTGTGTTTACTTAATTTTGTATAAACTCTCTTTCCTTTTTGTTCCAATAATTGAAATCAATTGGATTTAAATCTTAACATCCAAGCCAATACAACTGATCCTCACCAGATCTCTGCTCCCTTCTGGCTCCCCTCAAGCCAGATTTCAGTCTACTCCAAAATCTCCCTTTCCTCTATTTTTTTGCCCTATTCTTCAGTTGAGCCTTGACCTCAAGAATATTTTTAGTCATGGAGATTTAAGGATTTTCATGTTTTTTTTTTTTTGGATTTTTTTATGGAATTACTATATACTTGATTCAAAAAACAAAGCTTGATGGAACCCACTGTTTTGATTGGAAGAAAAAACAATCCATCCATTCCTTGAAAAGCCTAAGTCATACCACTCTGAATAACTATGTTTTCTTTTTAATCTTAGATACTTGGTTTTAATTCAAATTTATTTTTATTACATGAAGAATTGAATTTTTTTATTATGGACTTCCATTTTACTTTCAAAATTAATAGTTTTTCAATTATGAATTCAAATTTCTCAACAATCGCAGGACTAATTCTTTGATGAATATCAATAAATTTCTTCCAACTCATATCAAAAAAGTTTCAAATATTTTGTTCCAGAATATTGAGATGTTTTTTGAAATGAGCTGGATCAAAAATAATTCAACTATCTTCTAGATTAATCATGTCTTTAGATTTAAAATTCTATATAACTTCTCAATGGAATTGGGCCAGCTTAAAGAGAGATGCAAAGCCCATACTCCAAATCTCAAAATAACTGAAGATACTCACCAACTGGATAATATGTTTCTTTTGTTTCTTCAGACCATGATTCATACCTTTACAGATGAATGGGATTAATTCTATGAAGATGATATTTATGAAAATCCTCAAGCCATCCAATTCCAATCTACTGGTTCATATTTTTTAATGAAAGAATCCATTTTAACTAGGATAACTCTTTCTCCATTGGAACCTTGAAATTTTAACTTTAAACTTGGGCCAACAATCCATATGGTTTCAATTTTTCTTTCTTTTCTTTTCTTTTCTTTCTTTCTTTTTTTTTGAACTCAAAAATATTTAGTCAAAATACATTTCCTAACCCCAAGCTCCAAACCACCATGAAAACCTCTGAAAACCCACCTAACTTCCAAATCAACCACCCACAACATAGATAAATTTTTAACCTCAACCACTGTAGTGGCTTTTTATAGACATGACCTCAGAAGCTACTTCTGGACAAAGTGTGGGACAGGTAACCTTCCAGAGTTACAAAAGAAGATTCCAAGATATTCAAAAAGAAAAAGAGATTAAATGGGTTCTGAAAAGGTAAGAAAGAAAAAAAAAGGAATTTGCAATCAATTATCTAATGGTGTGGAAATTCACAATTTTATTGGTCAGGCTCAAACAGAAAAAAAAGAGAAAAAGATTAATAAATTCAGAAAAAAAAGGGTGAAATAATAGAAGTGACACTAAGTAAGCTACAAAAATGTGACTGAATCAGGAAACTCATTTCTGAGACAATGGGAAAGATAAATTTGAGTTCATTGGGGACAGGGGGTGAGTTGTTTGGAAAAATCTGGGATAAAACACCACGGAAGGCAATGAGTAAGACATTGGAGATGGAAAGGGCACTTGATAGGGGTTCTAACTTTAAATATGCAGAAAATTAGTCAGATTGAAAGTTGGTTGCATTGAATATGGACAAAGAAGGGAATCGGAAACACATGTCCAAAGAGTCAAATCAAGTTCAAATAAGTGTCAAATAAACCAGAGGGCTGCAGATATATGTGTTATTTTTGCAAGTAAAGAGTAGTAAGGGAGTGGTTGAGGGGATTTCTCTTTTTTTTTTGTATTTAATATTTAATTAGGGGTGTTTGGGTAGAAGGAGAAAACTATCAAAAATTCCAAATTTAACAAGGGAGTTAACATTCCAGAGGGATATTAGAATAATTTTACTTAAGTTTCAGGGTTTTATTACAATACTTAGCATCTGCTGAATGTCACACGGTGGTATGTGACACAATAACAACTGCAAAGTGAACTCATCTTTCAGCTGGTTTCATAGCCTTTTGGTTAGGCCTTGCCTCTCAGTTTGGTTTGCTGTTGTGCAAGGTATGACACTGAATTAAAAATCAATATTTATAATTCTCCTTTGTTATGATTATCTTCAGTGGAAAAACTTGAAAACAAGCTTCAGAGGGTAAAAGAAGATTTTTACAAGATTTGAGAAGGTCCCGGCCAAATTATTCATACTGTCTTGTTTTGTGCACCACGTATTTGAGTGCCTCATTGATTAACTCCCCTTTATCCTTGAACTAAGTATACATCTCTTAAATCTCTCTTCATATTGCTTCTTTTATGATTTACTAATTTTTTTTTCTCAGAATACTGTTCATTGAATACCATTACCTCCACAAACCTTGAAAAGCTCTTTTTTGGCACAAAAAAAGCAGGGGATCTGGGACCAATATTTTCCCCAATTATCACCCTGCCAGAAATTTCCAAATGGAAAATGTCTACCAATTTTTCACAGAATTTGAAAACATGGTAGAAAAACAAGGGGAAACTGAGGAGCAGAAGTTAAAAATAGTGGTTAAATGTGTACCAGAGGAAGATTCCCTGAAGGCCACAGATTATATCCATGTTTATTAGGTATGGAGATGGGTGAAATTGTGGGATGAAATGATAAAAAAATTTAGAAAATAGGAACAGAGGTTCTGGGAAAACAATCTAGAGAAACTGACCTCCAATTCACTCAAAGAAGTATTTATAAGCTTTCAAAATATATTAATTTGTCAATGTTCCACTTTTAAAATGGTTTGAAGTATCCATTCTGGAAAATTCTTGCTTCAGAAATCATGGGATTTGTAAGACAGATCTTTTGGTCAGGATTACACATGGAGATAAGTGAAAGAATGCACCAATTATATATGAGAAAGGTTCATTTTATAGATTGCAGTACCAAGGAATTTTCCTGCCACCAAACATGCTTTTAATTCCAAAATCATTTAATTTTTAATTGTAATAAAAGGAACTGATGAAGGTGGGACTTTCCCAGGAGGTTCTAGTGGTAAAAAGAAGGGATTATAGACAGGAACCACTGGTAATGACAGAAAAAATAGTATAATTCATGGGAATGATTGAAATAATAAAGCTATTTTTTGTGCATTAATTAACCTTTAGCAGCATTTTTCTAACAGGACTGCCTCCTGAGGTTTTCCATACATCCTCACTTCAAATGGTCACCTTTGTATTCCCCCCACAACCAATAAAATTCACATGACCTTCCAGGTGTTACTACTGCCAAGAGGTGTGACATTGGTGGCTTGAGTTCCCAGATCTTACTCAGGAATTGTAAAGCAGGTTATTAATATTCTAAATATTTTATATTATAATTTTCAACAGGAAGGCTTGCTCAAGGTAGCCAGGCTCTCCTTCAAATGGGGAAAACATGCATCCAGTGGTGTAGAACCTGATCAGAAGGAGGCCACATTATCCTGGAGAGTAGCCTAAGAAAATCCAAAATTGAGATCCTCAAAGGTTTCAGAAGTGGTAGTATTATTCCAGAAAGACCAGAAAAAATTTGATATGGAAGAGAAAATGAAGAAAGATCTTCTTCAAAGTTTACCAGGAATTCAGAGATTCACACCACACAAGGCAACTGTATGGCAAAAAAAATCAGGAAAGATTAGGGTGTATCAGAGTTAGAAAACGCGCAATTTCTTTTGGACTAAACACACCATTTTAATGGCAGGTTTCTGAAATACACTTACCCCCTAACTATTTTATTTCAAAAGTTCAGTTTTGATGGAAATGGGGTGTTTCAAGAATCAAAGTGGCCATTTATGAAAATTCCATAAATTCAAAAACACCCCTGCATTGCATCAAATATACAGAAGCATCCTCCATCAAAACCAACACACCTCCCATCCCCCCTTGAAAGCCCTCTCAACCCATACAGTCTTCAGTCACCACCACTAAGGCATTTTAATTTTGTTTAAACAATATGCGGCAAAGCAAAGATTGGAGGACTGGTTACTTTATGTTGGCAAGCCACTTTCTCAAAAACACTCAAGTCCATCTGAATTTGAAGGGATTTCAACTGTACTTCCCCTCAAAATACTTTGCCACCTCACCTCAAGTTAAACAAAACCTTGACCAGGATCCTCCAATTCTCCCTCATCCATCCTTGACAATTCCTCAGACTCAAAAATAATCAAGGTCCATAAAATCCATCTATTTTTCAGATCTCTGTCAAAATGAGGCTATTTCAGTTCAAACCAGCCCTGTCACAACCAACCCAGTTCTGGCCTGCAAGAGAGTACAGACCAGCACCTAGGTACACCTTTTATCAAAAAGTTGTGTGCTCAGATGTTTCCTCTACCATTCCTCATCTGAATCATCCATGCTTGAGTGGTCTTTCTTTAACAACTTGACTGGTCTTCCATGCCTAAATACTCTTATCTTTCATTCTACTGGTTCAGTATGACACACAATCCTCCAGGCCAAAGCCAACTTCACCATCTGCCACAAGGCAAGATCAGCCCAAATACTTCAACCATGACATGCTCAAGCATCAACCATCATTTTCTATAAAAGGGAAAATTCATGTGCGCCCAATCTCAATATCCATTCCATTCTCTCATTCTGATACCCTCATTCTCATCCATTGCAATTACTCAAATATTCTTCCACTTAATAATTCTCAATTGATCTCTTCACCATCATGCTTGTGTCTCTGCCACAGCATTCTAACTCTCCCTCCTTGATCTGCTCTCACAGATCTTGTAATCTGTCTAATCCTGTGTCTGTCTAATCCGGTGCAACCTCCGCTGTGAAAAATATTCACCTTTTTCCCTCTCACTTGAAGTCTTGTCCCTCAATCCTTGTGTTGCCAACAGCACCTTTCCAGACTTCACCCATCCTCCTTAGATATTCTCAACTTCTGTTCATTATCCAAGTTGCATGGCATCTCCTTTTGTTCCAATCTAATTTCATCAATATTTTCATCCATATTTTTTTCTCTACTCTTAGTTTTTTATGCAATATAAATTCTGCAATTTTTGATTGAGAAATTCTATATTGTCCTTGTCTGTCTTGAAATTGCACCACTATAAATTAATGTCTCACTTACTGATCATCAGACCTCAGTCCAAAGTATCAGTGGTTTTTTTTTCTTCTTTGTGTGCTTGTAAAAAATACCATTGTATTTAGACTCAAAAACTATCAAGAAGAACAAAAACAGACCTCAAGTCAGAATCAGCCCAAGTCTCACCGCTTAACTTGAGATTAATCAAAGATAAATTTGAAACCACTTTTTGTCCTGCCTCTCATCCCATCCATTGAGTTGAGCCATAGCTCTCCAAGTGAAAGTTTTAAGATGGTGGAAAGAGATCAAGGAAAGGATTTATGAAAAGCTGACTGGTGGGTACGCTTGTATGGGTGCGGGTGCATTGGAGGGACAGTTGAAAAATTCATATGAGAATGGGAATTGATCCCAGGCAAGTTCCCAAAGCACTCAATCCATGTTTTTCATGATCCTCAGACCACTTACTGTGATGGTCTTTATGTGGATGACCTGGAGGGAATTGAAACCATCAAGTAATGAATCCAATGCCTCTGGGTACCCTCCTCTATCTGAGTTTGCTACTAATTTTTCTAATCTGAAGACCTTGTTTCACCAACATCACCCTTCTTGAGAAAGCTAAACTTGGTGCCCTGTAACCTCAAAGAATCAAATTTTCTTCTCAATTGCATTAGGCAACAACACAGATACCAGTTTTCACCAACCACAGCAATTATGAGGACTAAGACCGCAAAGATGGCACCAACAACAGATACAGTGGAAGCTGGGCGGGAGGAAAAAATTGAACCTGATGTATTTAATTCCAGGCCATCTGGGGAACCTTGAGCAACCTGGGATGAATTCAAGGCAGATTGAGCTGCATTAGAGGTCTTTGTGGTATTATTTTTACTGGGGTTGGTGGATGTGCTCTTAGATGTACTATCTTTGTTGGAGGGCATGGTGGTGGTGCAATTATGATTGGATGGGTTTTTAGCCACTGTAAATGGGCAATGGGCTTGGATTATTATTATTATTGGTCTTTGCACTAGGACTGGGGTTAGGTGGATTATTTATTTTTTTATAGAATCTGGTTGAATCTTTGAGTGTTTTGGTTAGATGATCCATCTGTAGCAGGGCGGTAATTTTTATGACCAGTTGGGTGAGTGAGTTTGAGAGCAAGAAGTTATTTGATGAACAGGTGGGTTGAAATCTCTGGTCACAGATTTTATATACCACACTGAAAAAAAAACCAACTTATTTGAAGGTAACTCTGAAACTTCTGATGTGAAATAAGTGGGTTTTTTTATTTTTAATGGCATGTTTGAAATTGGCCTATTTTTCTAAAACCTGCTATTAAACAAATTTCAGTTTTCCTAACTCTTATATGCCCTATTTTTTAGAGTTTCTTCAGACCATAAAATCTGGCCAAAACCTTTATAAGATACTAGTGTATATTGCCCCAAATTTTGAGAGGCAAGCCTTTTTCCCAGTGCAAAAGGTTGAGTGAAGTGGATGCACAGCCCCCGTCCATTTTTGGTCTAAGATTGCCAAGAACAATGCCAGCTACTAAATTTCTTTTGAAGGAGGTCTCTCAAGGAGGCCAAAATTGGTATTTTCCAAACCTTGAAAAACCAATCTTATTATAGGAGTAGATTTAGCTGAAATTCCACTGGTTATGGTGGAAGGAATCATTGAAGTCCTTCAATCATATTCCAGGACCAAGGAGGATGTTCCAAAGTCTGCAAAAGTGGACATTTCAAGTATTGAAGTTTAGGGAGAGTAAAAATTAATTAATCTCTTAATGTGTCTGTTGGTTTAAATTCATTTGGGGCTGGTAATAAAACCTTTGGTGAAATGGTGGAAAGTGGTTCTATTGTTAAAATCATACCATCAAAATGGGTTTAGAGTGTGTTCTTATCATTGCAGAAACCTGATTTTTGCATAAAGAACCTTGGGGAAAATATTTATTTAGTGGAGGGATTAGTGGAACCAGAGCTTCTGTAGGTTTCCAAGGTTTTTCAGCCACTCTCCTACCAGGTTAAGAAGGGGAGGAGGGTATCCTATGACAGCACTTTCTTTTTGTGTTCTAGGCATTTCTTAGGTATAAAAATATATTCTGGGAGGAATATTTAATGTTTTCAGACAATGATGGGGAAAAATACAATAAAAACTTCTTCCAGGCAGATGCAGAGGAGTAGGTTAGTAGAAAATGGAAGGCAGAGTATTATTTTTGGAGGTTTTTTTTTTAAACATGAAGCCTTATCTCTAATTTTTTGTAGGCCACTAATTAGGGAGGGAAAGGTAAAATTAGTGTTGGTTAGTTAAAATATAAAAATAATTGGATTGGCACTTGGGGGGTTATTGGGAATTTTTGTTCAGGGATTCAGAAAAAAGTGCTGAATTCAATTTATGACTCACCAGAGGTTGATTGCACAAGACTCTAAAATTTTTCCAAATTTGTGAGTAACCTAGATCTGCTTGCAGGTTGAATTATGATGGTGGTTGAAGAGGGAGGAATATGATTTTTGTGACATCTGATATTGTGCAGAGGGAAGTAAAATCTGATGGAGAAGAAATTAAGGCCCTGGAATTCTACAATTAAACAGGAACTGAACCAAAATTTCCAGGAAATAGAGTGTCCTAGGAGCCCCTGAAATACTCCTCTCATTCCCTTTCTTCTAAATTTCAATCTGGTGGAACAAATTACCAAGGAAAAATTTTTGGTATTGAAATTTGGAATTGAGAGTTGGTTGAAAGAGGTAAGTTGGGAATTTCGAAAATGGGTAATATTCTTGCGGCACAAAGAAATGTTTTTTGGAACAGAGGAGAATGGGCTTTTAAAATGGAAAATTGGGGGCTCATACCAGATCCCCACTGTGGAACACAACCCCTGGCAATTGAAACTAATTCCCCTTACAGTTTTCATTTGGGATTCATTCACCAAGCTAGTATGCAAGAGGCTGAAAACAGTTTTATAAAAGCAATCCTTTACATTTATTCTAATTTTTTCCATATTGAAAAGGACAAAGCCAATCTTCAGATTTCAAAAAATTTGAAATGGCTTAACTAAGTGACTACAAAATATTCATGATTTTCCCCAAAGGTGGAGGATTTTGTGGAGAATTTTACCAGGATTGAATTTTATGCACTAGTAGATTTCATCAGTTGGAGCTCCATCTGGACTTCTGATAAAAGAAAGTTTTTGAGAAAAATTTAGGCTAACTGCAATTAAAAAGGCTTCTTCAGGTGAAAATAAGTTCTGTGGTGGTCTATCAGGCGCAGATCTTGTGGATTTTTCAGGATGGAATCCTGGTAATTTTTCAGATATTTCTTTTTGAAGGTAACAAAGAAGCTCACTGAAAACTACAGAGGGGAATTAATAAAGGAGAACCTGGAGATTTCAAGGTTTTTCTGGGAATAAACCCAGGTTTTGGAGTGGATACTCTTCTGCATCAAGGATGTGGGACTGAAAGTGTTGGGGAATAGTTTTTTGGTGTGTCTGTACCTTTGATGGAGATACTGGGACAAAAGGTCTTGAGGAAGTTTCATAAAATCACAAATCCCAAATTTGGCAAGAGTATTTCATGGAAAAAAATTCAGAGAACCTTGCATGTTTCTTGATTCCTTGGTCTGTCTGGGTGTTCAAAGATTTTTATCAAATGGTTTTCAGAATTTGCTATCCCTCTGCATAATTGGGTGATGAAAGGAGATGAATGTGACTGCATGCTTACCAAGTTACATGAAATTTTTAGGAGGAGGATTTTTTAGGGGCCTGGACTACTGGAAATACAGGATAAAACTTCTGGTGGACTCCAGAAAATTTGGGTTAGGGTTGTTTTTACTTGGGAGGACAAATGAAAGGACTGGGTGGTGCTACACAACTTGGTTAAATTTGAAGAGGTGAAATCTTGGTATTTGCAGCCAAATTTGGAATCACACAGATTAACCAAGATAGTGAACAAAATTATGCATGTTTTATGTGGTTTAAAATTTTATGTATTGGTAGATTTGGAGGATTTATCATGGATGGTTAATTCACCTAATTCACCTAATACTCCAAATGACCAGATGGGTAGCTTACCTGCAGCTGTTCTTATTCACAGTAAGGTATTTTCTGTGGAAATCTTATACCATGCCAAATTTTTTGTCCCAATATCCACATATTCAAAAAAGGCAGTGAGACAAGGACCTCAATGTTGAGCAGAGGTTTTTGGAAGTATCAGAAAAAGGTTTGCCACTCTGCAAGTTTTTGAAATTTCAAGCCTTGAAGGAATATCTGAAGACCTTGAATTTTCCAGGGGGGTTAACCAAGGTTTTTTCTCAGTTGGTCCAGCAGAAGTTTTCCTGCTTTTTTATTGGAGTGGTAAGTTATGGAACCAAGAATCCCCATTTCTGCTTGTGGTTTTGAAAAGGAGGGAATATCAGGAGAAATTTTTGCAGATCCTGGGAAAAACCTTGGGGAATAAGGGTGATTCAGAGATTAATAGAAGGGTGTGGATCCAATTTTGGTGACTGGGTATAGGGAGAACGGTGCACAATTGGTTATTTAGTTGTGAATCATGCCAGTGGAGGAGTACTAGGATTCTGTGGGAGGTGGGAACTCCAATGGGGGAGGATGCATTTTTGGGTGTGTTTGTTTTAAAATTGTGCATACCAAGGTGGGTATTTTTTTAAAATTAATATTTTCATGGGATGTGTTTCTTTTTATAAGGTGGCACAGCTTTTGTTAAATTTATCTGTGGAAAAGGTCAGGAAGTCTTTGGAGGAGGAATGGTTTGCAAGGTATGTATTTTTGCAGCCTGTTTTGGTGGATGGGGGGGGGGGGAGAGTTCAGGGGGTATCCTAGGAGGTTGGTAGAGGCTTCTGGGGCCAATTTTGGTAAGTTTACAGAATATGATCAAGTGGGTGGGGGGGGTGTTCAAGCCTGGGAATTAGGCTATCAATCAACCCTGGTAAAGATATGCAGGGAGGATGGGAAGCTGTGGAAATGAATTCTTCTGGTGATATTTTTTGTGTACCAGAGCTTAGTGAAATTCAGGATGGTTTTTTATGCCTTCAAGATTCTATTTGGGAAATTACCAGAGCTTCAAGTTGGCATCAAATTTCTGAGCTACTTGGCAGTTGACTGGTGAAAGGTAAAAACATTGGTAGACTTAGTAGTGGAACATTCAAGCCAATTGTTTTGGAGGGACAAGTAAATCCAGAAGGCTGCAAAAAAAAATACAGAAAATCTGGGAGAGATTGGTGCACTATAAGTAAAAGAGGTGCATAGAAAAGTTTCATGATCCATTTCATAAAGGGGATCTATTGGAATTCTAGTCTTGAATTGTGTGTTTCCCAATACTTGAGTGCAACCATCTAATCAAGCTTTATATTCTGTATTGTACTCTAAGTAATCAGTCTAGTGTTATCTCTATAATAAGCATGTTATAGTGTTATTTCCAGTATAATCTTTATCTGAACCTACAGTAGCCTTTAAACTAAGTATGATTGTCTAGTGAATTCTTTATGTTGGTCCAGCAGTATCAACTCTAGTGCTTTCTTTATCTTTCATCTATTGTGGCCCGAATTCCTAATATTTATTTATCTTGTGACATCTTCTGCTTCATGCTGATGCTTATAAAACTTATCCTATTCATTCATCTTGTCAACCATAAGTCAGCCTTAATGTACTTAGTCTATTTAAGCTACTGGTTTCAAAGTAAATGAATAACCATCTGTTCTTACTCACCTTGAACCAGAGTGCCCTCCTTGGCTCCCCAGATCCGCTCCTCTTGGAATCATAGGATTCCTCCTCAGCCTCTTTCAATACTCTAAACAGGAGCATTCTACTCCAACATCAACAGGATCTTGTCCTTTTTTACAATTTAATCCTGGAGAGGCAGTGGTGAAATACCTTTGTAGATTGTTGTAATAAGCCTGTTTTTCAGTCAGTTTCTCAAGGGTATTTATCATTTGGAGAAGTTGAATGGTGCACCACAAAAGCAGAAAGCTGCAGCATCTCATTTAAAGAAATTTTATGCATGGAAATTGATGAGCTTTGGAACAACAGAGGAAGCAGGTTATGGGTATGAATTCATGAAGGGTGGATAGGATGGGATTGGCATCCCATGTTATTTTTCAGAAAACTGTGATGGGGAGAAATCTTATGACAAGGCATGTGATGCGGGCCCAGAGGAACCAGAAGCACCATAAATTTTTTGAAGCCCAAGCTTATGGGGGAGCATTTTGGTGTAGAAAATCCAACTAAGAATGAAATGGGTGTGCTCCATTTTTGGTAACCCTTCTTCAGTCTTGTATCTTCTCTTTTTGCTAAGGCTCTGATTCTTTGGGGAAATAAGAAAATTATGATGTTAAATAAAGAAAAATTATGTCTCTGCAAGTCAATTTTGTAATTTAAATAAATTAAAATAAGCTAGGCAAATATTTTGGAAACTCTCCTGCAATTTTTATTTTATAAATTGTATTCTATCTTATCTCTAATAATAAACCCTCTTTTGAGTTATCAATGTCCAATGATTCTCATCATCTCAAATACACACCCCTATTTATATTAAATACAATGGAAAAATATAGTAAGCCCCAAACTCCCTTCTCCCATCTACTCTCTGGTGCCTATCTGAAGTTGAATGGCATACCCCTAGCAAACCTTCCCATTCCCTTAAAAATCTGACTAAAACTTTGAATACTTTCCCGCCCAAAGGTAGAGCAACCTCTGACTTACATCTCTGGTTCCTTCTGAACATTGTCCTGTGGTAACCTCTGGCACAAAATTCTGCAATTGCATGCCATCCCTCCAGTCCCTTGACTTCATCGCACCTTTTCTCCCAAACTTTATTCCAAACCTGGTCCCGCACTTGTTTCTTACTTTTAAATACTCACCATGTCTATTTTATTGTTGACTGATTTTGGGTAACCATGCCCCAGCAACTTTCCAAATACCTCAGCTTTCTGAAGTTGGAATTCCACACATTATTTTTTCCTCCAAACTCTCAGCTCTCTGCATTTGTTAAAGCACAAAATTTGTTTATTCAATAATTTTGTTCTTTGCTTGTTTATTGTTTTACCCAAGTTCTCATCCTCAATTTTTTTCACTTACAGTTCCTTTCCTAGTTTTTGTCAATGAAATACCACAGAAAGGTTTGGGAGAAAATTAAAAGTTTGGGGGGAGAGGCTTTTAGGGGTATTTTTTTGAGGATATAGAGTCTTTTTTTCTTTTATTTTTCTTTTTCCTTGCCTTGTTTTATATTTTTTATATGTGGTTGGGTGTTTGGTTTACAAGGCTCTCTTTCTGAGGTGGTCAAGGCATTTTTTATTCTTTTTTTATTTTACTAAGAGCTCAGTCAAAGAGAGAAAATTTTAACTTAATTTCAAAAAAAATAATAATAATCAATAAATAAATAAATAGAGAACAAAAATGTTAGTATATACAAGGGGAGTTTTCTCTCCTTATTTTATTTTTTCAGTTATTATTTCTCTTGATAATTTAGAAGAAGGCCCTGCAGATTTTTCTCCAAAAAGCCCCATTTTCCCAATATTAGTTGTGGACAAGCTCCCCACTTTGGCCAGAATTCCAGTCAATTCATGGTGAATTTTTAAGAATCAGGAATCTATTTTTGATAGTTGAGCTTCTAAAGCAGCTTCTTGAAAACTAATCTTGGGGTATTCAGACCCTTCATCACTTTATATAAAGTGAGAATCAGGTGAATCTAATAGCATAAAAGAGGATATTTGTGGAAGGGGGTTTGGAAATCAAAAGAGGGTTTGGGGATAAATGACAGGCACCATAAAAAACAAATGATTGCCTGATTAAAAATGACATAACAGAAAACAAATGGCCCCTTTGTCCTCAGGTATGTCACTTTTTATCAATTGATCATTGTTTTTTCATGTTGAGGGGTAGCAGATATTTAATTTTAATGATCAGAAACCAAAAAATCACCTGGGGAGGAAGAAGAGGATTTTTTTGAAAAAAAAAAAAAACAAAGGAGGGGAGGGTGGGGGTGGGATAGAGACATATCCTCTTGAGGAGTGGCTGGGGGAGGAACTTCTGGTGAAAAGGAAAGTACAATTACAGATCTCTGCAGGTATGAAAGTTCAGCTAGTGAAATTTTGTTTATTAACAAAATGTGAGCAATCATTAGGGTGTATCAGAGTTAGCAAACCGGCCATTAGAAGCCTTCCATTTTTTTTGACCAAACCCGCCATTTTTGATGGCAGGTTTCTGAAACACACATTCCCCTAGGTGCTGTATTTCTAAATTGTGGTTTTCATGAAAATGGTGTGTTTCAAGCATCAAACCCACCATTTTCTTAATTCCAGTTCTTCTCCTTCTCATCACTCTTTTCCCCCCTCTCTCCCTCTCCCTCTGTCTCTCTCCTTACCATCCATCCTCCCATCCCCAATCTTCTTTCATCAACTCTTGAACCATACCAATCTGTTTCATTTGGTCTGAATATTGAACTTTGCCTTGAATTTGGATCAATCAACCTCATCTGCCTACACTCATCTTGCCACGCTATTGTACAAGTGTCATTACTACAAACAAGCAAACCAATTATATCAAATTGCGCTCAACTCCCAAAAGGATGTTCATCTATTTTTGGAATCATTCAAAGGCCTCTGTCAAACAATTTGAGCCAATGAGGATCTCAAGCCTCATCAAATCTTCTCTCCCAATGGTATTGATTGATAAATTCCCAGTTACATGGAATTGGATGATCAATTTATCCTCTAAACATCTAATTCATGGACAAACACTCAATGACCCAATTTTCTCTAACAACCCATCAAACCTAAACCACCCCCATTGGATCCTAGTGATGCTTTCAGGATCATGGGAACTAATTTAATAAACCTTCACAAACAGGCCATACTCAATAATTTTTTTGGTGATAGTAGTCATAAAAGTAGTATCTTTTTCATCAAATCCTTTGATTGACCGTGTTATGCTCCTAAATACAATCCACCTGCTCTCTCAAAACCCAACTCAAAAATTGATCATCACAGGCTCCAACCTGTAGTTTTGAAACACAACTTGAATTGATCAAGCCCCCCACCTGGTTTGTTTAACTTTTGAAATATTTTTCAATATTTAAGGAGATCTCTCATCTTGTACCTAGCTTTCTCCTATCACTTTTCATTATCTTATCATCCATCTTTTTTTACAATCATCGCAAAGCTATTCGCATCCTTCATCTAAAAGCTCCAAGCCGGGATTAGAAAACAGCCTGGATTCTTTCAACCTTGGGGGACCCCAAACACTCAACTTGGTATTTGGAGGGTCAGGCTATTAAGTTTGGGTAGATTAGATGAGTATTCTGAAGGAATAAGTAGATTTATGGTTGATAATGAGTGGAAGATTCTTTGAAAGACTAGAATATTGGATTTCAATTTGGAAATTATTTATTCAAATCATCTCAAGCTAAAAAGGATAGCAATACAAAACTTAGGTGATTCTACAACAGATATTCAACTTTGATGAAAAGATTCAATTGAAAAAAACTGATTTAATTAACAATTGGATTAAAAAGCTGAAAGACGGTGGGATTTATTGACGGGATCAATCCTTATAATGACCAATTACCAAAAAGAATGTGACCATTTTAGTGCTCCTTTATTCTTTCTTGAGAAGAGTCTAGACCAGGTATTACCCCAACTCATGGTTTTTTGCTAAAACAATGTTTTCCTTCAGATGAATTTTGCATTGAGGTAATTGTTTTTTAAGCTTGGAAATCTTTTTTCAAAACATTAGGATCAAAAACTTTTGGCACCACAATGACACAAGTGATTGATGCGGACTTGTATTCAAGTTTTTTATGATCATTGAGTCCGTGCTAATTCTCAAGCCCAACACATCCAATTACCGCAATCTCCTGCTCTTCTAGCTTTTTGACCATCTGTGGATCAAAAACCATGGCATTAATAAGGAAGCTTTTTTCAACACTTGTGGAAGATGATTCACTTCAACTGATACTATTATTGGTATGACTAATTTGGTTAGATGAATTGCTAGTTTGAGTTTTCTTTTGGGCAATAGGAATAGAGGATCCAGCAATAAAATTAGGCATGGGAAGTTTACCAGGATTATAACCCAAGAGGGTTTATAACAAGCTTGGTAAAGGTGGTGGGGGCATGGAAGGAGGGTGAGTCAGTTGGGGCAGTTTGGAAGTACCAATAATTTTAGTTTGGGATGGTAGACCTGGCAGGGAGGGTGAATCTGAGTTGAGTTGAGTAGATTGGGAGATCAGAACATCAAATTTTGAATTTTAATGTTTCCCTTGTTCTCCTAAAGATTAAGTTTTCTAGTCATCCAAATGAGTTCACAAGTGTCAGTTTGTTCAAGCTCCTCAAGCTCATTCTTAAACTAAATCTCTGGGTTCTTCATTGCTGCATTCAGATCACTTTGGAACTTTTTTATAGTCTGGGAATCTTGTTCTAGCAGTTTTTGTGTCTCATAATCATACCAATTCTGTTGATCCAGTAGAGCTGCTTGTTGAGCTTGCGCTTGGTCTTGAGGAGATTTTGCTGTTCATCATCAAATTTGGATTTGATTTCTTTTTCCTGGGCAATTAAACCAGCAACCAATTTAGCCTTCCCTTGACTCTTGAATTGTTTCAATTCATCCTGCTTGGCCCTTAATTTGGATTTTCTTGAGGCAATCAAATTGTTCAATATTTCATGTTGCTTTATCTGGAGCCTTTTAACCATGGACTCATGCTCATCCTTTAAGTCCTTGATTTTGGCTTGCTTAATATCCAGTAACTTGAGCTTGAGATCCAAGTGTTGCTTCTGGTTCTCAACCGTGTTAATCTCTAATTTCCGCTCTTTCAACAGCAAATACTGATCAAGTTATAAAAGCCTATTGCTCACTTGGGAATCCACAGGTTGGGGTTGAGTGAGCTTCAACCTTAAGGACTCAATCTCAGATGAAATGTTTGCTACTTGATATTTATAAAGTTTGAAAATCTCATTGTGCTGTTTTCTGGTGCTCTGTAGCTTATCCTTCAAGCTTTCAATAAATTCAAGATGCGCAGATTCCTTTTGAGCCATGGATGGTTACAAAATGGGTTTGAGGGTTGAGCCAGGGAGGGGGATTGCATGATGGGTGATGGAAATGAAGAGCAAAAATTCAAACCTGATTTACAGAAATGATTTCTTGAAGTTTTTATAGCGTCCCTAGGCATCCAGGATGAAGATTGGAAAATTTGAGAATCTTCCAGTTGCGCAGAAATATCCCCCATCTCTTTGATTGAATTGATATAATTTGCCCTTACCTGATTGAGTTTGTTAATGGTAGGATTGTACCATTCTTGAAGCTTGTGAAAATCTTTTGAAAGCTTAGAATTGATCTGCCTGTTGATTGATTTGGGGCATAGTTTTGCTTTTGGATCATTTGTTGGATACAACCAACAGGGAATTGGTGACCAGTTTTTTGGGGGGATTGATTGGATGGGAAGAAGGGCAAGGGTGGATGTTGTACATACAGGATAAAAAATGAGGTGATGGATGAGCAGGGATGGTAAAGGAGAAATAGATAGGATAAAGACTTATATATTAAAATTGAAAAAAAAACTTATTTCCAGTCAACTCTGACGCACCTGATTTGAAATAAGTGGGATTTTTGATTTTTTAATGGCAGGTTTTAAATGGAATATTTGGGTTGAAACCCGCCATTGAAAAATGGTGGATTTTCTAACTCTGATAATTCCTATTGGAGCCAGATTAGAAGGTACCTTGGGCAGTGGAGAGTGTATTGGAGGGATTTTTGGAGATTCCATGCAAATGAATATTCAATTTGGTGTTGAAGGAACCAAAAAGCATTATTTGGTGAAATTAACTGAGTGAAAACCACCCCAATGACAAGAAGCCTCCTCCCAGGAAAGAAAATTTGGTTAATCTTCACAGTATGGTGGTGGGGACAACAATTTTTCACCAGTTTATATGGGGGGATCATCTACTCCACAATCTGGAGGAAGGGTCCACAATTCTAAATAAACCTTTTCATTTTTCAGGGAAAAAAAGTTTAAAATTGGTTTTCCTTGGGTCTTTTTTACATTTTCCTTGAATTGAGGTTGAGGGGAATGGAAAAATTGGATTTTGAGAGTTATTTTAAGAGGTTCCAACAAACAAGCATTGGCAATCAGCCAACCTGCATGGTTTGCAAGCAGGGTAAACCATGGTCCAGAAACAAGAGTGGTTTGTGCAACTAAAATATTTTAATTACAAAGAAGAAATTGTGGTTATGGTTGGAAGGTTGCACAGAATGCAGGGGAATATCATTAAAGGTGGTTGTGGCAGAGAAAATTAGTGGTAAATGTGTATTGGAAATCCTGGGACAGGACCCCTTTTGGGGGAGGATGTGTTTGCTATAGATATTAACTCAGAAGCACCCACTGTCAAGACTGTGGTACAGGTAACCTCCCAGATTTAAAAGGGGATATGCTGATCCAAAAAAATAGGCCAAAAAATTGGTTCCAAAAATAGGAATAATTTGATAAAAGGAAAGCAAAATTCATTTTCTCACAGTGCAGAGAGTCACAATGCTATTGGTCAGGCTCAAACAGAAATAAATTAGGTTTGGATTGATAAATTCAGATAAAACAAAACTGTGATGGAACAACAGGGACAGGAAAGTAAGCAAAAAGATCAAGACCAGATAAGGAAAGTCATTTCTGGGAAAACAGGCAGGAGGAACCCAAGAGGACCAGAGACCATGGGTGATTTTTTGGGAATAATCTGGGAGAAGTCACTGCAAAAGTCAAGGAGTAAGTTTTTAAATATGACAAGGAAACTTGATAGGGGCCTAACTTTTAAAAACAAGGAAAATAGTCAGAATGAAATTTGTTTGCATGGAAGATGGGCAAAGAAGGGAATGGTAAACACATCTCCAAAAATTTGAATCAAGTTCAAATAATTTTCAAATAAGCCAGAAAGCCACAAATAGATGCAGGGTATTCACCAGGGAGTAGGAAGGGAGTGGTAAAGGTAATTTTTCTTTGCTTTTTTATTTACTATTGAAGGCAGGGTTATTTGGGTAGAAGGAGAGAATCATGAAAATTCCTAAATGCCGCAAGGTACTTAGAATTTCAGAGTGACATAAGAAAAAAAAATATTTTTAGTCACAGAGGTTTATTAGAAGAATTTCTGTCTGCAGAAGTAAAAAATCCTATTTATTAATCTCTTTATTATTATTATCTTCAGCAGGGGACCTTTCCAAAAAGCTTTGGAGGAGAAAATTGGATTTTACAAGGATTTGAAAAGCCCCCAGCCAAATCATTCATCCTTGATTGTTTTCTTGACCACACCACAACCACAACCTCCTTAATCTCTATCAAAATCTCATCAAACTGCTCACCTATCATCTCAAACCTATCCTCAACCTCCAACTGACTCAATCCCAACTGGTAAGTCCCCTTTTTCCTTTTTTCAAAAACTCATTGTCCACTAATGACCATAATCCTCTCCTTTTTCTATTGAGGGGTCCTCCTTGACCTATTACCTATTCCAATTTGATAATTCCTCCACCACCTTCCAACCCCATGCCTCCATTACACTAACTTCACCCTCCCCCTCAATTGATTTTCAATTGATCACTGGATCAATTTTATTTGATCCAGTGATTTATTTGCTTTGATTGAGAAATCAATTTGCAAATCAATTGCCATTCAATAGAAAATTGATATCATTCCTTTTTCTCAAATTTTGGTCATTTTTTTTATTTGAGTAAGAAAACACAATAACTTTATTTTCTGAATAAAAAAACTTTTTTTATTTAAATTTTTTTTGGTTGCTTCATAGGTTTAGTTGGTAGGGAGAATTACTATTTGTTGGAATTACCTCATGGCTTAAGCCCCAGAAGCAAGCCATGCCACATCCTTGATCCCTGTTCCTAATTTTATGCATGGCTGCCACCTCTCTGATACTTCAGTTTCATACCAACACCTAAATAAGTATAAACTCAGCAAACCCAATCTAACCCTCAGGCCTAATCCATTTTCCAAGGAACTTCAACCCAAGGGCTGAGGAGACTTATATCAATATATCTCCAGTGACTATATACCTCAGGATCTTCATGCATTAAATATCTACATATGGTCTAAACTCATACAAATATGCAGATAGACTCCATAGTCTTGCACATAGTTGATCTCCCAGGTCTGCACATAGTCTAGCCTTATTAACTCTGTCTAACCCATACTCTGTAATGTTTTATTCTTTGGGAATCCTTATGTACATTCTCTTGCAGATTGTATCCCATAATCTCTCTACTTAGTACATAGTGGCATGAACTCCATTTACACTGTGAATCCTTCAAATTTACTCTCCCAAATTAGACAGCTCAGACCTATAACCTTGCCCCAATGTAGAAACAGTCTAACCTAATGTAGTAGCATACCTGATCAGCCCTCTGTGTTACCTAGACTACTCTCTTGTCATTACATATGTAGTCTGAGACCCAACCAACTATACCTCTGTTTTAGCTCCAGCCCTTTCCCATTTAAACTGGCCTCCTCTTCCTCCTTCCTGATTGTTCCCCAATAAATCAGTTCACTACTTCTTACTAGGAATTTATCTCAGCAAGTTTCATCAGCACCTTATCCTCAGCTAATCCCTACTCTGCTTCTTGTAGCATCTTCCAGTATCCTTTCCCCCAAGTCTACTGAGAGTAGATTCCCCTTTGTGCCAAGCCCTGCTTGCATGTCAGCAGCCCTTGTGACATTAAACTGATTTCTTCCCCAATAATCTCCCCTTCACCCACCAAAAATACTTACCCTATTTACTGCATCAAATCTTGCTATTGAATTTGCGGAAATTTTTTTTTGCTTTTCTATCCTTTCCCAAAATTTATTTGGCTATTGAATTTTTGGCCATTTCATTGAAACCTTTATCTTGTCAAACCCCCATTTTTTATACTCCCAATCCCCAATGTCTAATACCTCCCTTCAACGCTTTGATTTTTTTGATTCAACACTTCAACAACTTGCTTTGAAACCCTTAATCTGAAGCTATGACGCTTTTACGCTTCAAAGCCTTCAAAGCTTTACTTTCACGCTTTGACAGGGTACTTTGAAACCTTTATTGAAATCAAATTTGATCAAATTTTGTTTTAAATTCTTGAATCATTTTATTCCTTTTTTTAAGTGAAGAAAAATTTGGGTAAAACCTTATTCTTATCAATAAGAATGCCTCCACAATGTGCACTCTTTTCTCAAATTTCTATCCCAGCCGTCACCCATAGCTCCAGAGGAGGGTTATAACTGAACCTACTGACCCTTCTACCCCCAGAGCTTGTGGATCAGGTAGAACCTTTTACAACTTAACAGCACCAGTGGTTACCACTTCTACTCCTATGGATACTGGCTTGTTGGAGCCTATTCCCCAGGTTTCTATTTCTGCTATTCCTTCTTCTGAAAATGATAGCCTTCAAAGAGTTACAGGAAATTTTCCAATAACAGGCTACCATGGTTTGGAATTTCCTGCCTAAAATGCCAGCTTGGTTCCAATTCCAGGAGACAATGAAGAAGAAGATGAGGATGAAGACTCAGGATTTGACTCCAGGATCTTGAGTGGCTTGGATTCACCCTGACCAGAGGTTAATGCTAGTCAAACTTCTAATTCCACAGCAATCCCATCACCTTCCCAAGATTCTAACCTTCCTTCGACCTCTCAGGTCCCTTCTACTGACCCTTCTCTGCGGGCCATTCTTCAGAAAATGAACACTGCAATTTATCAACTCTCCAAACATGCTGATCACCAACCCTCTTCTAATTTCAAATCTCAATCCATTAATTCCCCAGAAAAATTTGATGGGAAAAACCCAACCAAGCTTAGGCATTTCCTCCAAGCTTGTGAACTCATCTTTGCTAATGATGAGAGGGTATTTGCTAATGACAGGAAAAAAGGTTTCTTCACAGTTTCTTAACTTTAAGGAAACGCTAGTAAGTGGATCCAACCCTACCTTGCTCATATTGGTAATCCTGAGCCAAAATTTTTACTTAACTCTTGGTTTTTATTCACTCAGCAGCTCCATACCCTATTGGGTGAATTTCTGGAGATTCAATTTTCTGAAAAGGATTTAACTCTCCTCAATATGAAAGAAAAAGGTTATTCTACTAAATATATAACTGAATTCAGGTCCTCATGACTAAGGTCTCCGGGTTGGGTGATAAAGCCTTTTTCTTTCATTTCAGACATGAACTTCCATCCAGATTATTGGAACCAGTAGCTAAATATTATGGAACTCAATAAACACTGCAAGAACTCATGGATATTCTCCTTAAGTATGATACTCATTAAAATGAAAGGATCAGGGAGAAGTCTTTCAGTTCCCATCAGACTCCAAGACCAGGGACCAGTTTCTCAACTCCTCCAAGACCTCAGAAATCTATCCACCAAGGTAAATTCAAGGGGAAAGCTAAGACTCCCTCTGTTAAACCTGTTCCAACCTACTGTCCTCATCCTAATGTAGGAGAGGATGCCCACCTTAAAGCTGAAGAATAAGCTAGAAGAGAGAAGGAGGGTTTGTGTAACTATTTTGGAGGTGCTCAAAAATTTATCCTCTGCAGAAAACGTTCAGATTTTAAGCCTGGCCAAAAGCCTACTCCTTCTAAGCCTAAACAGGGAAAATACTAGCTGATGGAAATGTGGTACTCCATTAGCATCACCCCTTCATCATTCAAGTTCATACTTTGGAAGGGAAAGCAACCAAATCCCCTAATAAAGACTCAATTTTCATTTGCTTGCTCAATAATCAGGCCTAAAGTGTACTGGTTGAGTCAGGGGCAACCCAATCTGTCATTTCCAAATCTATGGTTTCAAGATTTTCTTTATCTCTCAAGCCTCTGACAAATCCTATCTACTTATTTAATTTTAGCCCTTCCAACTCTCCATCTCAGGAAATCACTCATAAGTTTTCCTTTGATTTTTCCTTACCTTTCTTTCCCAACTTGGAATGGGATTTTCTGATTTTTGATACTCCCCCAAATGAAGATATTATTCTAGTTATTGAATTCCTCCATTTCTGGAACCCCAAGGTAAATTGGCAATTGGGATTGAGCACCCCAAGGCACCAACCAACATTGGATTGTTCCCCTTCTGTTGAAATCTTTTTGGAAACTACTTACTTTCCACCATTGAACCTTAGATAACTGCTCCTGTCCCATTTTCAGAATCCATGCAACCACAAAACTTTACCTTGAGTTCAACAACTACCTCTGTGAATCAGATATTCTTTGGACATTCTCTTTAATTCTTGGAGGATGTAGGGGATGATCTATCCATTCAAATTTTGAGTATTATTATTTTCACTTCTGACTCTGGCCCAAAGCAGACCTCTTCAGAAGTTCTAGATGAAGATGTGGAAACTGAAGAAATTGAAACTGTGGTGGAGAGAGTTCCAGAAGCTCACCATGCCTTTTTATATGTTTTTCCAAGTTTAAAGCTGATAAACTCCCTCCTCACGGTGCTTACAACCACCATATCAAATTTGAAGGCTCTTTGACTCCATTTGGGCCTATCTATTTTCTCATTCATCATGAGAAGGAGGACCTACACGCCTATATAGCCAAAAATATAGAGAAAAATTTCATTTTCCCCAGCACTTCAAGCACTGGTGCACCTTTCCTCGTTGTGAAAAAGAAGGATGGTGTTTTTTAATTGTTTGTTGACTATTGCAAACTCAACGCTGTTACTCAAAAGAATTGGTATCCTATTCCTCCCATGAATTAATTATTAACAGTCTTCTCTGGTTCTACTTTCTTTTCTAAAATTGAACTCAGGGGTGCTTATAATCTCCTTTGAATCAAAGAATAGTATGAACATCTTACAGCACTCCGGACTCAATTTGGAATTTTTTAATATTTTGTCATGCCATTTGGACTGACCAATGCTCCTGCCTCTTTTCAATTTCTTGTTAATTATATTTTTGCAGACCTTCTAACCATATGTGTGGTGGTATACCTTGATGACATTCTTATTTTTACCAAGGACTTAAAAGAACACACAGCTCACGTGTGTGAAGTTTTGAACAGACTTAGGGAGAACAACTTGCATGTAAAATCTTTTAAATGTGAATTTCAGACCTCCTCAGTGGATTACTTATGCTACGTGGGTATTGAGATGGACAAATCCAAGTTCCAGAAAATCTTGGATTGGCCAGCACCAACAAATAAAAAGGCTTTGCAGCAGTTTTTGGGTTTTTCTAATTTTTATTGCAATTTTATCATTAACTATTCCAGAAAATTCTACCTCCTCACTGCTCTCACTGGCTCAGACGCCATCTTTCCTTTATCTCCAGGGACTTTAAAGCAGTTTGAGGACCTCAAACTGGCCTTTACCAAGGCTCCTATTCTCAGAAATTTTGACTTTTCCTTACAAACCTTTCTGGAGACTGATAACAATGACTGTTCCCTAGGGGATGTTCTCACCCAAGTCTCCCTTGATGGATCCAAGCACCCAATTGCTTTTGAAAGTATAAAATTGGGCGGTGCTGAAATGAAATATGAAATCCATGATAAAGAGCTCTTAGACATTTTATGGGATATCAAGATCTGGAGAGCTTAACTCCTCAGCCTTACCTCTTCCTTTGAAGTTCTCACTGATCATTTATCTCTAAAATATTTTATGACCTTTAAAGTCTTGACTTTTTGCCACGCCCGTTGTGCTTAGTTTTTATCCAAATTTGACTTTACCATAGTCCACAGACCTGGAAATCACTCTATAGGGCCTGAAATCTTATCACATTGAGACAATTTTTATACCAAGGGGGGGATTCCCTATGCAGAAAAGAACCCAGAAAATGTCAAACAAGTCTTGAAATAGACTGACTTTGAAACTTCTAGAATTTTCCTCATTTCCACAAAACAGGTTGATGGACACTTGGACAACTTAATTCAATCCCAGATCTCCAACAAGTCAACCCAACAGATTATTTAGAAGCTACATAAAAAGTAAAAAGTAAAAATTTATTTGATAGATCCAGAAACTGGCCTTCTTGCCTTTCAGAATAGAATAGCAATCCCCAAGTAATATGAACAGTTCCAACTTGAAATAATTTGAAAACAACACAACTCTCCTCTCTCTGGTCACCTGGCACAAGACAATACAATTGACCTAGTCAAAAGAGATTTCCATTGGGAAAATATGACTTCTTTTATCAAATATTATGTTTCTTCTTGTTACCTTTGCAGCAGAAATAAGCCCAGTCACCACAAGAAGTTTGGACTCCTTCAACCTTTACAAATTCCAGACTCTCCCTGGACCTCACTCTCTATGTTCTTTATTTCACAGCTGCCACTATCCAATGGATTTGACGCAATCCTTGTGATAGTTGATTTTTTTTCAAAAATTTCTATCTTTATTGAAAACAGAACTGATACCTCCTTTGTGGAGTTATCTAACCTACTAATATCTCATGTCTTTACTAGACATGGACTCCCAACTGATATTGTAAGAAACAGAGGATCTTTATTTTTTTCTTCTTTTTGGAAGAATGTGTGTGAAAAATTACAGATGAAACAAAATCTCTCCACAGATTATCACCCTGAGACAGATGGTAAGACAACATTGGTAAACCAGATCCTAATACAATTAATTAGGATGTATTTCATTTATCACCAAGATGACTGGGATACCTTGATCCCTCTCGCTGAATTTGCCTACAAATCCACCCAAACTTCTACTAAGAAATATCCCTTTTTCACAATTTATGGACAATGTCCCAACTTCCGCTGTGTCAGCCTCCTGGATGCCAAGACCCTTGCTATCCTTTAGCTACCAGAGTTGATAGAATAAATAATAAATATATTATTTAATAAATGCAGCAAAAACCCCTAAAATATTTGGATAAAGCTTATTGCAAGGTTAATTGGTTTGGATATAGTTTATTGTTATAAATCAATATAGATAAATTGATTATTAAATATTTTTATAGAGGGGCCAAAATCATATTGGGGATCTTTAACACCACTCTTCAGGGAATTCATTATGAAAACACGTAGGCCTGGTTACTTTGGGCCCTTTAGTTTAAAGGATTTTTTGCCCAAAGATGATATGTATATAAAATACACAGTGGAGTTTCAGGGCTTTGTAACCAAGCTTCCACAACAGAGAAATGATAATAAGACTCACTGGTATATTATTAAACCCTTAGGGTATCTGTTTGGGATGTGCACTGATGGGTTAAACCTGTATACTGGGGTTATAAGGTTGTTCAGCAGTTTAAATTGATAAAAGAGGGCTGAGGACGGATATTATTAATCAGAATAAAGCCATAAATCACTTACTTATCTCTTATAATTATTTGATTACTTTGGAATGGTGTCTGGTTATAAATATAACTGTGTCTCTGGGTATCAATATCCTCTAAAGAGCTCTTTATTTATAGCTTTTGGAGTCCCAATATTGTCCTTCTGAGGGGTACAGGGGCTCAAAGGGAAGGAAACTGAGGCTAGCAGGGTAACCAGTGGTATCCTTTCACGTGTTCTTGGTGCTGTAACACGGGTAGCATCTAATTCCACAGGGTATGGGAATTATTCTACTTTATAATTGATGTTTGGACGTGTGAATAACACTAATCTGTTCTTTTTATTTATGATTTAATTAATTATCCTTAGTAAATTTTCCCAGTAAGTCAATAATTATTTTAATAGACATTCCTACAGATATTCTGATGTCAGGTGAGTTCTCATTATGTATTAAATATTTGGAGTAAAGTCATGATATTGATTTTACTCCTTATTTTCAAAATTCAGTTGATTTGATAAAATAATTACTTAAAAATGTAATTCATGGGTATTCATGTAATATTTTTACATCATCAGTTTTATCAGTATGTCACAAGAATTTTGATGTCTGGAAATCCTCATAATATTATATTAAAGTATTTTAATATATTTTTAGAAGTAGTCATTATCTTATTTTCGACATTTTTGTTACTTTGAATTATATTTAATAAAAAATACTTATAAAGGTTATTCAATTATTTTTATATAATTTCATGTATTTTTAGACTATCTACTATCCATGGGAACATTTATTACATACGTAAAATGTTCCTGTGTAGTTTGTAGCATTTTTATGTGGCACCTAGGTTTCTCAGGCCGCCTGTCACTTTGTCAACCCGTAGTCCCGCGGCTGCGTACTTGTCAGAGTCCCGGGGCTGCGTACAAGACTTTGAAAGAGTGACAGAGCTTTAGCTCAGCTGCGCGCGGCTGCGTGCGGGAATTGTGACAGAACACATTTCCATCTGTAACTCCTAAAATATACACAACACCTCAATTCTGACTGAATTTTAGGTGTGAAACCTATAAGTCAAAGTACATGTGAAATATTTAATTGGCCAAAAAGTTCAATAGTGGTGCTGTGGTATTTTGGTCTTTCTTTTCCTCAGTTATTTAAAAATATAAGGAGTTGGATTTCAAGGGTGGAGTCAGTGAGTGACCATACCTAATTTTGGGTGTAAAATCCATTTTTGCAATAATATTTATGGTTTTCCTACTCCTTCTTAGGTTAATTTTATTGTTATTATTTTTATTTTATTTCCCTTACTTTTGCAGCTTGCTCTGCAATAGTAGCAAGCTGACACGCTGCCTAAGTGTAGGGAATAGCCAACCCGCAAGTCACTATATAACTCAGATTAACCAAAATCAGAAAAAAATAGGGGTTGAATTGGAAAATTCAATTAAAACATATAAGAGATATTCTGGCCTCAACAATGGTCCAATATCCACCCAGTGTTCCATTCCTTCCTGATTACAACTTACTGGTCTAACTCTTTATCTTCTAGGCACCAACCACAAACTGAACCAGTCAAATCAGATGGGGAAGAAGAATGGGAAGTGTCTCAAATATTGGATTCCAAGATAAGGAGGGGGTAATTTGTGTATCTGGTTGAGTGGAAAGGCTTTCAAGACAAAAATGAAAGCGCTACCTGGGAAGCCCATTCTTATCTTACCAACTGCCCTACACTGCTTCAAGATTTCCACACACTCTTACCTTCAAAACAAAAAAATCCTTAAAATAAAAAAACCCTCTTTCAAAAATATACACATATATATATATATATGATATAAAACATAAGGCATTGGGTTTTTCACGCCCCAAAACCTGGAATTCACGCAGTTTGGACGTTCCCACAATGGCCCCTAATGTCCCCAGCGCACGCGGTAAACCTGGAAAAAATGCAGTTTTTGGGGGTTTTCAAAAAAGAAAATACTAGGGGATAGGAGGGCATCTAAAACCCCTTTAGAAAAAATCTGAAGAATTTTGGCCATTTTTAAGGCCTTCAAAATTGCCCTCAAAAAACTGAATAAAAAAACGCTCCACATCTCAAATTGTTTCACATTTTTAATCTTTTTTCTTTTATTTTTTTGAGAAGTCTGAAGAGACAAAAATTTTCCAAATATGGCAGGCCATTCAATTGTAATTTTTCCAGAATTTTAATACTTCACTTTCCCGCCAGAAAAGGGGATTTACATGAAAAAATGAGACATTATTTTTAAGGGTGATGATAAATTCATGACTCCAACCATGTGGTAGTTGTGTAGGGCCCTAAACGGCTCAAATGAGCCATGGGGGCCCAAAGACTAGTACAAAAGGCCGTTTCAAACATGCCCAAACCCCAGGGGGTTCTGTAGGAGCCATGTAACCCCCATACACGGCTCAAATTAGCCATGTTTGGGGGTGCACAACCCCCCTGGAAGCCGTGCCAGAATTTTGGGAAACCCCTGGACCACACTTGGGTTCTTTCAACCCAAATTTGGGATTAAAGCATACGTTGTGGGAATGTTGTTTCACACCTAGAAATCCCAAAGAGAAATTAAAGCAAAACCCAAGTGAATTTAAAGTGAATAATCATAAATCATATAAAAATCTGCAAACAATTCTTTCTCAACTTGAAAGTGAGCAAACTTTGTTTGATCAATTGAAAGTTGGATTGAATACTGAAGTATACCATTGCATTTTTTTTCATGGGAACAGTGTCAAGCCCTCCTTCTTCTGACATGGCTGCATTGAAGGTCTATATTGATAGTGCCATCAACAAAGCTTTGGAAAAAGAAAAAAAAGGATTTGGTTAATGAAACATTGGAAGCCCCAATTGCATCCTCATCAAGGGTGACAATTGAGGAAAAAAATGATTCACAAATGGACATGACCTCTGGTGGTGAGTAACATTTTATGCTACTGGTCTTTTCCATATTTAATTTGATTGAAACTGATGGATTCATGAATGATGGGTTCATGTAACTATGAAACTATGACTCAACCAATGAATTTATACTAGATCAACTTGACCCACTTCCCTTGAGTGCTTTTCCTACTAGGGAAGAGGCACAAAAATATTGTCAAACATGGGCAATGAATCATGGTTACGCTTTAACAGTTTTCAACTCAAAGCATGAACAATATGTTGATTTAGCCTGTGATAGACATGGTTCCTATTCAGTAAGTCTTCTTACCAAATGGTCTATAAAAACTCACACAAGGAAGGTTGGGTGCAAGTGTTTAATCCGTGCAAGTCAAACAAAGGCAGACCCCTTGTGGCGCCTGTCCTACAAAGAAACCAAACATAACCATCAACCATCTGAAAATCCCTCTGTGCATCCTCAACTGAGGAGAATCTTGGGGGTGGCCTTAGACAATCTAGTTGAAGGCATGAATAATGGGCTCAATACGTTAAAACTGCAGAGAAAATTGAGCAAGATTGATGGGCGGGATTATGCTGATGAACAAACAATCTATAACACTAAGCAAAAGGTAACACTTACAGAGCTAAAGGGAAAAAGAGTTATGGAGGTACTCTATGAACAGCTTGAAGAAACAAGTTGGATTCACCGCTCAAAGTTCAGTGGAGAGAGTCACTTGGAGGCCCTGTACTTAGCACATCCAGAGGCAGTAAAGCTTTCAAAAAAATTCCATCAGATTGCTATGTTGGATTGTACTTATAAAACAAATAAGTAAAAAACCCCACTATTGCATGTTGTAGGAATGACAGCCAATTGGAAAACTTTCACAAAAGCTCTTGTTTTTATAACAAAAGAAACGTTTGAGTTCTACAGTTGGTCTTTAAATGCATTAAAGGAGTTGGCTTATGATCCTGAGAGACTTCCAAAAGTCTTTGTGAAAGACTGTGAAGAAGCTCTGATTTGTGCAATTGAAACTAGTTTACCAGAGTCATCAAGACAATGTTGCACTTGGCACTTGTCTAAAAACATACAAGCAAACTGTAAAGTGCGCTTTGTTAATGAAGTTGAAGGATGGAAAATCTTTATGAATCTGTGGGTAAATTATGGGGCCTCAAAGACCAAGGAGGAGGCAGAGGTGAATGATGCAGAACTCAGATTAGGTCCAAATCACTGCTTTTTATTCTTCCTAGTTTTGGGTTCTGACCTTTTGACTTTTATAGTGTTTCTTGAAAGACTATGAGGATGTACTTGAGTATATGGAAAATAACATTTTCCCTATTAAAGAGATTTTTGTGACAGCGTGGACTTTTTTAAACCCAGATTTTGGAAACAAAAAAACTTCTTGGGTTCAAGGGGCCCATGCAACTCTCAAAAAATTCCTTGCAAACTCTTTGGGAAACCTGTTGTACTTTTGGAAAAGCCTAGACGGAACAGTTTTGAATCAAATCAATTCAGTTCATGCATCAATTTGTAACTCTCAAATTAAGTTTGGGATAGCGCTTACCCCTGAACTGTTACCATTGGGTTACAAATTGTATTTAGAGGCAATCCATCTTGTTAGGGAACAATTAAAGAATTTCAAATGTGATCATGATGGCAAATTTTGAACCAAGTCATATTTCAAGACTATGGGTTTGCCCTTTTCCCACTAAATAGGTGACCATCTAGCATTGAGAGGATCTGTGGTACCTGAAAATGTTCATCCTCATTGGAGGTTGGACTATGAACCTTGCAGTTCTAATTCTGTAAGTTGGCTTAAGTTGGATTGTTCAAGTTGGATTGTTCAAATCACTATGTGATTAATGCTTTTTGATTAACTAATTCATTAATGGTTGATCCTTTTGAATTTTTCCAGTGAAATGTTGCTGAAATGCTAAGCATTACTCAGTTACGTGAAAAATTCAATTCAATGATTGTGGAATCTCCAGATCATGAGCAAAGCAGCCTTTTGAAGTATATCATTCAGAATATTACAAAATATTAATCCAAGCCAAGACTTGAACCTAAAGTCTTACAATCAAGAAGGCGCAGGCAAAAATTGACAGATACGCGGAAAGAACCATCTCTGTTTGAGCATATTGAAAAACAACCCAAGGGGGAAAAAAGGACTAGAAGGGCTCCAAACAAGAAAATACAAAATATTTTAAGTCTTTTCTTTTGAGATATGTTCATTTTTTTGGTTTAATGAACTTGGTTACTAACTAATGATGAATTTTTAGTCAAAGTTGGCAGAATATGAATCTAAATTTCATAGTTCAGAGGAAGAGACTGAAACTGAATTAAGATCACTTAATTTGGAATCAGAATCCTCTTCAGAGGAAGAGAACATGCAGCAAAGCTCAACCAGAAGCTCATCTTTGATGAGTTTTAATTTCATTGATCCAATCAAAGAAATAAATACTAAGTCAGTTTGAATAATAGGAACCAAATGTGAAATATCTCAATCAAATACCCTTGAAATTCCATAAGTTCTTGGGTGAGGTTTGGGATCCAATTGGAGATGGGAATTGCGGATTTAGAGTCATTGCTAAATCTCTTGGTTATGAAGAACATGGTTGGTTTAAAGTGAGGAAGGAAATTATTGAAAAATTACAGAAACATAAAGCATGCTACATTAATATTCTTGGTGGTGCAAAGGAGTTTGAAAAGATTAAACAAATACTTGATGTTGAAGACATCAATGAAAAGGTTCCCTCCTCAAAATGGCTGGATAAATTGTACATGGGTCAAATCATAGCAGACACATATTCCAAACCTATATTTTTCATTTCATTGGAGTCATGTGATACTTATACTCCAATGAAAAATGGTGTTACTGATCAATCAGATCCAATTGTTATTTCCTTTGTAAACAATAACCACTCGGTTCTATTAGTACTTGAGGGAGAAATGATTCAAATCCCGCCCATTGTAACAAAACCATGTTCCTTGATTTCTAAAAAAGCCTCTGGTTGGGTTGATCATCTCAAAGATCAACGTCAAATTTATTCTAGAGTTTAATAGACTTTGACTTCATTTCATCTTTGGGTTTCATATAAATTTTAATTCTAATGCAGCTAACAAGTTCTATTAATATAAAGGGTTATCACATTTTGAACATCATTATTTTGAGTGTTTTGAGTTAACATCATTATGTTGAGTGTTTTGAATGAGATTTTAATCGTAAGTCAGTTCAACTTGTGTTGAGCTGATTCCATCACAAGCTTAACTTATGTTAAGCTTGGGATGGGATCAGCTTAACACAAGTTGAAATTGTTTTTTTTGGTGTTTTCACTTTAGGGCTTGTCAAAAGACTTGTATTTTTTTGGGCACTTTTACTTTAGGGCTTTTCAAAACAATTCTTTAATTTTTTGGCCCTTTTACTTTAGTGCTAGTCAATTTGAAATGATTTTAGGGCTTGTCAAGTTAGTTGTATTTTTTTGGTGTTTTTACTTTAGGGCTTTTCAAGTTAATTGTCTTTTTTGGTGTTTTTACTTTAGGGCTAGTCCATTTACTTGTTTTTTTGGGTCTTTTTACTTTAAGGCTATTCCATTGGATACTACCAGTTTTTATTTATTTATTTATTTTGTTGTTTTTTTAACCAAAAAATGAATATTCTTTGATTTTTTGGTTGATTTCTGTTTTTTTGGAAGGTTTATTTAGTTTATGGATTTTGTAAGTACACTTTCATTCATTTTCCTTTTTTTTTTTTTTGCTTAACGGGGCCCGCTGCAGTGTGGAATGCCACACGACTACATTTGAGCCATGTACAACTCCACACGGCTTGAATGTAGTTGTGTGGAAGTCCACACGGCGGTGGACCAGGTTGGGTGGGCTGCACGGCTCCGTGAGCCGTGGGAGGCTGTAAACGGCTCCAACTGGACTGTGTGCTGTGCCACACGGCCCATTTTTAACCCTGTTCACGGCTCAATGGGCCGTGAATTTAACATTACCCTATTTTTAATTCTTTTTTTTTTTTATTTTTCCATGAGATTTTCCAAATTTTCAATTTTCAGTATTTTAGTGGGAATTGAGAAGGGCCTAAAAAAAAGATTTGTGGATTTTCAGGATCAATTATTCACCCAAAAAACAATTGGTGCATCTACAACAATAATGGGAAGTGTCTGTTTGGGGGTGTGTTTTGAAGCAATTTCCAAAACTATTTTGATTCTTTTTATGGACAAACTGAGTCTACAGTTTTAAAATTAACTTTGAATGAAACACAGACACAAAATTTTCTTTTTCATCTTCTGATAATTTTGAAGTGGTGGCTATTGATCAAGTCAGTATGAATTGTTTTGTTTTCATTTCATCTCAAATAGTACAAATTTTTCTTTTTCCTTAGTATCAATACAATAATTTAATTTTCCAAAAGACAGCCATACCAAAAATTTCACACATTCAAGATGTGATGGGTGATGGGAACTGTGGTTTCAGATCAGTAGCAGTTAATTTGGGAGTTAAATCTGAAGATTGGAGCTCAATACATCAGGAAATCATCAAGGAAATGGAATCAAACTCTATCTTGAGGGATGAAAACATCATGGATCAAGTCTGGGATGAAAATTTTTAAAAATCAAGAAAAAATCTCAACCACACTTCTGGACCTGCCCCTCAAAGTTAATGGATGAAATTCTCTTGCCCTGGTTTCCTGCTTGCAGATACATACAATATGCCAGTGGTACTTTTATCTAATTTGATTCCATCAAATTATTTGCGCCTCAATTCACCTCCAACTGCAAATTCTCAAACATCTCCCGTATGTTTAATTATTTTGGAAGATTTTCAGCACATATTTTATTTCCACAATAATTCTGAACTGTGGCCAGCTCCCAAATTAGATCCCCTTTTGAAGGTTTTTGCTAGCAAGGTATCACAAAAATGGGAAGATTTGATTCATAATAACTTGGAACTTGGTTTTAATATTTTGTTTCATGGTAGTAAAAATAAAATAAAGTAGTACAAATTGATCTTGATTGAATCAATTTCCTGTTTTTTTTATCAATTTTTCATATTTTTTTTACTCATTGCTTGAGAGCAAAAAACACCACTTTTGTGTTTTCAATTATGAATTCTTTGGCAAACAATCAGCTACAAAAAATAACAGGATAACATTTTTGGGCCCTTTTCAATTCTCAATAAAATAATGCAAACTAAAAATTTGGAAAATCTCGTGGAAAAATAACATAAAAAAGAATTAAAAATAATGTCTCATTTTTTATGTAAATCCCATTTTCTGGCAGGAAATTGAAGTAATAAAATTCTGGAAAAAATTATAATTGAATGCCTGTCATATTTGGAAACTTTTTTTCTCCTCAGATTTATCAAAAAAAATCAAAGAAAAAGTATTAAAAATTTGAAAAGATTTGAGGTGTGGAGTGTTTTTTTTTCAGTTTTTTGAGGGAAATTTTGAAGGCCTTAAAAATGGCCAAAATTCTTCAGATTTTTTCTAAAGGGGTTTGAGATGCCCTCCTATCTGCCAGTATTTTTTTTGACAAACCCCAAAAACCGCGTTTTTTCCAGGTTTACTGCATGCGCTGGGGATGTCAGGGTACCTTGTGGGGATTTCCAAACCGTGTGAATTCCAGGTTTGGGGGTGTGAAAAACCCAATTCCCAAAAAATATTGAATTTATTTCTTTTATCCTTGTAATGTTTCTAATTTTCAATAAAATAATAAAAAAATAAAAAAATAAAAAATAAAAAAATAAAAAAATAAAAAAATAAAAAAATAAAAAAATAAAAAAATAAAAAAATAAAAAAATAAAAAAATAAAAAAATAAAAAAATAAAAAAATAAAAAAATAAAAAAATAAAAAAATAAACAAATAAAAAAATAAACAAATAAACAAATAAAAAAATAAAAAAATAAAAAAATAAAAAAAATAAAAAAAATAAAAAAATAAAAAAATAAAAAAATAAAAAAATAAAAAAATAAAAAAATAAAAAAATAAAAAAATAAAAAAATAAAAAAATAAAAAAATAAAAAAATAAAAAAATAAAAAAATAAAAAAATAAAAAAATAAAAAAATAAAAAAATAAAAAAATAAAAAAATAAAAAAATAAAAAAATAAAAAAATAAAAAAATAAAAAAATAAAAAAATAAAAAAATAAAAAAATAAAAAAATAAAAAAAATCATCTAAACCAAATCTACAGCCTTCTCTGATTTTCTTAGCAATTTCAATCTTCATAGTACCAAACTCTTTTATGAAAAAAACCATAATAAAAATAAATAAATTTCCTAAATACCCTCAAAAACAATTTCTTCCAACTCTTTTACTCTAGAAATCCAATTATTAACTAGTTTTAACCTTTAGGTTCATAAGAGTTAGGACCCCTTACAGAAGTACCTAACTTATAAGTCATACAAGCAAAAGCTAAAATATCTGATAGTCTTTTTTTATCTCCATACTTCTTCTCTTTCCAGCCTCTATAAAACCACATGTTTCTTTCCTTATCTCCAAACCCCAACCTTTTTTCAATATTTCCTGAAAATTAGAATTTAAAGTTTGGAAATTTATTTTTATAAAGCTCAAATTTTGATTCACTTGATCTTCATTCATAACTGAATCTTCCCTAAATGTATTCCCCATAACACTACCTTCCATCATCTCCAATAATCTTTCTCCATTTTCCAATTCTTCAAAACATTCTTCTGAAACATTTCTCCTACCAAATCCACTTCCTTCTTCTAATCCTTCAATCCCTTTCTTTTTATTTCTTCTGTCTTCAAAAACCTTCATCTTCACCTCCAAGTCTTTCATCCTCTTCCTAAGGTCCTCCAAATTCAAAGAATCATCTGATCTTCCCCCCTCTTCAATGATGACCTCTCTTTTCCCCCTTCCTTTCCCCTTAAATACCTCCTTTTCTTTGCTTTGTTCTTCTCTGAGTTCCTCTACTTCAATAAACTCCATCTCCAAACTCCCCTTTGCATCAACATTGGATGTGATGCCTTGACAAAAACCTTTGAACCTTTGACAAAGCACTTTGAAGCTTTGACTTCCAGGTTCAAAACCTCAACCTTTGATGCTTTGGTTACCATCTTTGACGCCTTGAAGGATTGGTTTGATTCCATGCTTTAATGGCCTGCTTTGACTGAGTTTGATTGGATCCTTGCAATGTGTGGGGCCAAATGGACGCTTTTATGGCCATCCTTGATGCTTTGATGACCATATTTGACACTTTGAACAGGAGCTTTGACAATTCAATGGTTCTCTTTGACATATTTGACAACTACCCTGTTTTTAACCTTTTTGACAGCAATTTGAACACCTTTTCATTGGATTCAATGTGAGGATTTCCCCACCTCATAGACGTCTTGCCACGCTCCTCCTCACACTGCCTCAATGTCTTGTCCAGCGCCAATTGACTGGTTTGACAAAAGTTATCCCTTTTTTTATGGGTCTTTTGTAATCTTTGCTGCATCAGTTCAACTAAAAAATTAAGTATCAGCAGCCTGCACCTCCCAAACAGCTTCAACAAAGTACTTAACGTACTCTGAAGTAAACCTGGAAGACAAAGCCAAGGTCATAGCATCATCATCTGGGGCCTCCTTCACCTCAAAGGGATGTCTCTTCTCTAGGACCCACAAAGTTGTCCCCATGGCTTTCCTACCTTGCTTTTCCATTTCACAAGCTCTTCCATACTTCCTACATCTTTCACATTTGGTCAAGTTGGGCTTGATACTGGCAGTACAGATTCTTTCCATATTGGTGCATCTTTCACAGCTAGGGAAATATTGTTGGACTGGATGGTAATTGTTAGTCTTCTCCATGGTGTAGGTAGGTGTAGGTGATCTTTTAAAGCAAGATAAGTATGGTAATGGGGTGGATCATGGTGATGGTTGTGGATATCGAGAAGGGAATCTCAATTTAGACATGGCTGAAGGAACAAAACTAGATGGCCTCTTCAATCTCTCATTTTTTGGTCATCAGGATATGCCCTCCTTTTCACCAGGAGTTACTTTCATGCTGACCCCTAACTCAGTCTAACCTCAGCATCTATCCTTTCCAAACCCAATCTAACCCTGAAGCCTAATCCATTTTCCAAGGAACTTCAACCTCAGGGCTCAGGAGACTTATATCAATATATCTCCAGTGACTATATACCTCAGTATCTTCATGCAGTAAATACCTACATATAGTCTAACCTCATAAAAATATGCAGATAGACTCCATAGGCTTGTAAATACTTAATCTCCCAGGTCTGCACATACTCTAACCTTATTAACTCTGTCTAACCCATACTATGTAATGGTTTATTCTTTGGGAATCCTTGTGTACATTCTCTTGCAGATTGTATCCTATACTCTCTCTACTTAGCACATAGTGTCATGAACTCCATGTACACTGTGAATACTTCAACTGTAATCTCCCAACTTAGACAGCTCGGACCTGTAACCTTGGCCCAATGTAGAAACAGCCTAACCCAATGGAGTAGCATACCTGATCAGCCCTCTGTGTTACCTAGACTACTCTCTTGTCATTACATATGTAGTCTGAGCCCCAACCAACTGTACCTCTGTTGTAGCTCCATCCCTGGTCTATTTATACTGGCCTCCTCTCCCTCCTTCCTGATTGTTCCCCAAGAAATCAGTTTACTACTTCTTGCTAGGAATTTATCCCATCAAGTGTCATCAGCACCTTATCTTAAACTAATCCCTACTCTGCTCCTTGTTGCATCTTCCAGTATCCTTGCCCCAAGCCTACTGAGAGTAGAGTCCCCTTTGTAACAAGACCAACTTGAATACCAGCAGCCCTTTTGACATTCATGTCTCACTCAAAAATTAGTTGTTGTGCATCTCATCATATTATTTGTGTTCACCAACTAATCTTCTCATTCTTCTTCCTACTAGCTTCCCCTCTATTTTCTTTCTTTCTTTTCTTTTTTCTTCTCTATTACTTTGAGCCCTCACTATCTTAACTCACTATTCTCAAACACTCCCAAAACTTTCATCCATCAACTGATCTCAAACATTTACCTGTAAAGAATATGGGTCCTCTCTTTGCTTGGTGAGAAGGATGAATACACAATGATCATTTTATTCTGTCTCTAATATTTTAACTTCCTTTCTCAAGTCTTTGGCTAAGCCACCTCAACATTACTCATCTCAATTTATTTGCCTTAAATAATCCTTTTACTTATTTTTCAACTTATAACTCCACACAGGTGTGTCTCTTCTTTATTTATTGATTCTTTCTTATGGCTCAATAATTTCTCACACTTGTTTTCAGTTCTGGTTATTCTCCTTTTTTATCTTTTTAATCAACTATATTTTCTCCATTATTAACAGTCAAAATTCAAACAGATTGATTTAATTGAACTAAAGAAGCAGGCACCTCAACATCACTCTAACCAACCCAACTAATCTCAAAGCCAATATAGAGGCAATTCCTATACTGAATGAAGGAAACTTCACAACTTGCAGAAATTGCTTGCATGCACTTCTAAACCTGGAAAATATTAAGGAACTAATCACTGGGAACAAGGAACTCTCTGCTGAAGATAATATGATTTTTACTTCTATGATCATTTCTAAGCTCTCTTCCACAGTCCACTATAACATTATCACTTCCCAAAACAAAGAAGATGCAAAAATTATGTGTAATTTGTTGCTGGAGCACTTTTCATCTTCAATAAAGGATAAGTGAGAAATATTTTAAAAGATCTTTATGTCCATAAAATTTGAAAAAACTAATGTTCAACACTTTATTACTGAGATAAAGGCTGGTCTTATGAAACTTGAAGGGATAGGAATTGTTCTTCCAATGGATGTACTGGCTTGTATTGTGCTAGAAAAATGAACTTATATTCCTGCAATTAAAATAATCCACAAATCTATTACACACACCAGCTTCAAATCAGAAATCACTTCTGAAGCTGTACTGGATCACCTTTGCATTCCTCTCAATGAAAAATGAATTTCTGGCCAATCCCCCAGAAATTCAACTCATTCCTTTTTCTTCATTGGTGCTTCTATCAAATGAAAAACAATGAAACAAAAAAAGTTTTCCCGTTGTCCAAAAATCAAATTTTGGATGCTTCATCTGCATCTTTTTCCTTGTTTCTCTGGTTAAGATGCTTAAGATCCTGTCATCTATATGTCTAATACTATTACTTCAAGCTTCCTTCTCTTCTTCCTTGATTCTGTCTCATCCCATCACATTCTAGCTAATAAGGATTAATTTTCTCATGTACAATTCATCCAACAAGGCTCAATAAATATGAGTTGTGGAAGGCATGTTTTGGAAATAAAAGGCAAAGGCACTGTTTACGTCAGAATTGAAAATGAATACTTGGTTTCTAAGGATCTCCTATATGTCCCAAAATTCTCTGCTAATCTTCTATCTCTTTAATGTCACATGTCCAAAAATATTCAAGTTTCTTTCCTTCCTAAATATCTTGTTGGTTTGAAGGGTGGTTGTCCTATCAGAAAATGTTTCTTCTGCAACCAAATTCCCTACTTTCAATTTCATATTCAAACTGTTTACTCTCATCTTGCCTCCAATGAACTCTTGCACAAGTCCCTGGGTAATGTGATCTATCATCAAATTTGGAATAAACTGAAAATTCCAATTAAAAAAGAAGCAAGCTGTGAATTGTGTGCCTTATCAAAAATTAACAAGGCCTCACTAACTCCACAAGCAAAGTTCCCAAGCTTATCATTTATTTGAAGATCTTCATCTAGACACAATTGTTCATCTTCCAATCTCATCTTTTTTTCAGAAATACTTGATTCATATTGTAAATTATTGCTCCAGATACTGTGATTCTTTACCTATAAAGATCAAGGAAAAAATTTCTGATTTATTGAGTCACTAAATTGAAATTCAAGCAAAAATATTGGGATATAATCCCTTGATTCTTCCCTCTGATTGTGCCACCAAATTTTTGAACAAGTCACTGGTGTATTACCATCAAGAAAAAAAGATCAATAATTTAGTTGCTACTCCATATACTTGCAAAAAAATGGAATGGCAGAGAGGTTCAGAAGAACTGTTCTTGAATCAGTTTGAACTATTATTCATGATTCTGGCCTACCCTCAAATCTTTGGCACATGATTTTTCTGACTTCTAACCTAACTCTGAATCATATTCTTATGTTCAAAAATCTTAAATCCCCTTAAAAAATTTTCAAAAGTCACTCTCTACCAATTTCATACTTCAAATATTTAGTTATTCACATATATTATTTGATTCAACCTAAAATCAGTCAAGGAAAGCTGGATCTACCTGGAAAGAAGGTTCAATTGGTTGGGTACACTTGCAAACTAAAATTTTACAAACCTTTGACATCATCTGGAAAGATTTTCAACACTAAAAGTGTCACTTTCCTCAAATTTAGCAGTCCCTCAACTCCTATTAGAGGGTCAGCAGATGGCCTCCTTCTTTATCTAAAATCTTGTCAAAAGATTAATCCTTCTGAATCCAATACTGATTTTGGATTTTCTGAAAGATCCCTTAATGAAGAGGAAATTGAGAAAATAGAAAGGAGTCTATAATTGAAGATGAAATTATCAACAAACCACTCAAGGAGCTTCCATCCAGTGGTAGAGTGCTGAGAGAGAGAACTCTTAATTTTTGACCTCTCAAGTACAGCTATCTTTTTGAAGCACCAGGCTCCTCAAAAATCCTTCAAGCTAAGAAGACTGAACTTCATAATATCAAAAAAATGAAAGGTGGGAGGTTTTCAATGATCATTCATATTTCTATCTCAAGACAACCTGGGCCATCCAATACAAGCCATCCAACTTATCAACTCTGGCAAAAAACAAAGCTAGGCTTTGAATTCAGGGATTTATGCAAATCCCAGGGGTGTGCTTTGGTAATAATTTTTCCCCCAACTGCAAAATTATCACCCAAGTCGACCCCAGGTTCTCATCTAAGCTCTAGAAAAAAAATCCATGTTTGTTGATTTGATGTAAAAATTGCATTCCTATATTTCTCCCTCAGCAAAAACATATGTGTCAAGACTCCCAAGAAATCAACTTGAAAATCCTCCCTTCTCAAATTAAAAAAATCACTATAAAGACTTTTCCAAGCTCCCTTTAACTGGCACAACACTCTTACAAAATGGCTGCATTCAATCAACTAACAAAAATCTGATTAAAATGCATGCTTATTCTAACCTTATTCACTGGAAGGAGGTTGTTCATTGCTGGAAGTAATTGAAGGGAGCTGCAGAGGTATTTTTTTGAAACTAGCTTCTCAGTTCAGCCGTCCTAATCAGGTGATTTTGTATACTGATGCAACATGGGGCAATGATTTACATGATCAAACATCACAAATAGGATCCAATTTCTTCTGGAAAGGCTTCCCAATCATGTGGAATATTAAAAAAACAGAAAAATATCACCATTTCTTCCACTTAATCCAAAATAAATGCTCTCTCTGAAGGTGTTCAAGTAAATCCATGGATTATTAAAATCATTGGGGAGATTTGGGTAAAGAAATTAGAAACCTCTATTTTCAAAATAGACAATAAAGAATTGCTGGAGAAGTTAAAACACTTTGGTTCTAATTCCAAGACCCAAAACCTGGAGATAAAATTGAAATTAGTTTGAAAACAATTCAAAAAAATCTTATTAAAATTAATTTGATTAGGGCTGATAATATGATAGCTGATCCTCTCTCCTAGGCTTTCTCCCTGAACTTTCTGTCAAATCTCTTAAAAAAAGTTTTTCCAACCTCTTATCATCCTCCTTCACCCAATAAACTTGCACGTTGGAATTATCTGACTTTTTAAGCCTCAGAAGCAATCCAGGCCACATGATCAATCCCCATTCCTCATTGTACCCATTGCTTTCACCTCTCTGATACTTCTGGTCTCACTCAAAAATCAGTTGTTGTGAATCTCCTCATATTCTTTGTGTTCAATTAGAAATCATCTCATTGTTCTTCCTACTAGCTTCCCTTCTATTTTCTTTCTTTCTATTCTTATTTCTTTTGTCTTATTACTTCCCTCTTACTTTGGAACCTCACCATCTAAACTGACTGCGCTTGACTGCTCTCAAAGCATTTATCTAGTGATCAATCTCAAAAGTTTATCTGTCATGACTCCAGGTCCTCTCTGTATTTGGTGAGAAGGATGAATATGCTATGATCATTATTGTATTTCTCTAATCTTTCTATTGCCTTTCTCATGTCTTTGGTTAAGTCACCTCCAAATTACTAATCTCAATTGAATTTTCTTCAGCAATCATGTTACTTATTTAACAACTTATAACTCCATGGTTTGTCTCTTCTTTGTTTCTTGATTCATTCTTATGGCTTAAATATTTCTCAAAATTGTTGGTAGATCTGGTTCTTCTTCTCTGTTTCTCTTTGTAATAAAGTCTATTTATTTTGTGTAATGGGTCTCACTGATTTTTTTTTCTTCTGTGTTTATTCTTTTCTTTTTCTTGTTTTATTTTTCTTCTTCTGCTTCTTATTTTTCTTTTTCTTTTTCTCTTTTTCTCTTTCTTTTTCTTTTTCTTTCTCTTTCTCTTTCTCTTTTTTTTTTTTTTCTTTTTCTTTTTCTTTTTCTTTTTCTTTTTCTTTTTCTTTTTCTTTTTCTTTTTCTTTTTCTTTTTCTTTTCTTTTTCTTTTTCTTTTTCTTTTTCTTTTTCTTTTTCTTTTTTTTTTTCTTTTTCTTTTTCTTTTTCTTTTTCTTTTTCTTTTTCTTTTTCTTTTTCTTTTTCTTTTTCTTTTTCTTTTTCTTTTTCTTTTTCTTTTTCTTTTTCTTTTTCTTTTTCTTTTTCTTTTTCTTTTTCTTTTTCTTTTTCTTTTTCTTTTTCTTTTTCTTTTTCTTTTTCTTTTTCTTTTTCTTTTTCTTTTTCTTTTTCTTTTTCTTTTTCTTTTTTTTTTTTTTTCTTTTTCTTTTTCTTTTTATTTTTCTTTTTCTTTTTCTTTTTCTTTTTCTTTTTCTTTTTCTTTTTCTTTTTCTTTTTCTTTTTCTTTTTCTTTTTCTTTTTCTTTTTCTTTTTCTTTTTCTTTTTCTTTTTCTTTTTCTTTTTCTTTTTCATCTTCTTTTATTTTTTCTTTTTCTTTTCTTTTTCTTTTCTTTTTCTTTTCTTTTTCTTTTCTTTTTCTTTTCTTTTTCTTTTCTTTTTCTTTTCTTTTTCTTTTCTTTTTCTTTTCTTTTTCTTTTTCTTTTCTTTTTCTTTTCTTTTTCTTTTCTTTTTCTTTTCTTTTTCTTTTCTTTTTCTTTTCTTTTTCTTTTCTTTTTCTTTTCTTTTTCTTTTCTTTTTCTTTTCTTTTTCTTTTCTTTTTCTTTTCTTTTTCTCTTCTTTTTCTTTTTCTTTTTCTTCTATTTTCTTTTTCTTGCCTTTTTCTTTTTCTTTTTCTTTCATTTTCATTTTAATTTTCATTTCCTTTCTTTCATTTTCATTTCCTTGTTTTATTTGCTTTTTTCTGTACTCTTTATATAAAAAAAGGTGCATATTTTGGCCTGGCTTCAATTTCCTTGGCTTTGTATTCATTTTTGACACTTTCATTTTGATTTTTGGCATTAGATTTTTTCTAAAATCATGAATGCACCTCTTGTATCCCATCACCAGGAAAAAGTGCATATATGCACTGGGAAATAGTGTCCCCCCCCAATTTGGGCTCAATCTACCCTAGCTCTCTGTACAATAATCCACTCTTTCATGCTATGCCCAGTATCAACTTTCTTGGGTTTTTATTGATTTTCTGAGATCTTTTGGTGTTGGAATTTTCCCAACATCAAGGATGCACCTCCTGAATCCCTCAAATCTTTACACTATGCAATGTGCCTAAGGACTTGCACTGGTAAAAAGCGTTTCCTCCCCCAACTTGGGGGCTATATAAAATAGCATATCTGTATAAAAAATATAAGTTTCTGCACCCTTGTCAAAGGCTAGTGTTGTTTAACTTGGGTGAATGGAACCTATTCATCCATTTCTCAATGTATATTATTTCCTCTCCATTCCTATTCAATGTCATTCTATACAGTAGTTTGCCTTTAAACTATAACACATACACTTCATTAGCTTTCCCTGTATCTAGATCACATATTTTCATCAAACTTAATGCTGTGTTTTGCAATGGCACACATGTATGTGTATGTGTATTTGGTCCCAGACAAGGCCCAAAAGATATACAACTTGGTGTTGCAACATACACCCCCAGTTGCAAATGTATGTGCAACCCCAACCAACTCAACAAACCTACTCACAAAGAACTCAATTTCTCAACACAAAAAACTCAAATCCTCCAGCAAGTCCATCCTACTGCCACCTCATGTCCGCTGTGGTGTCAATTTATAGACACTGATTGGGAACAGTGTCACGGCTGCGCGCTCAGCATTGGGGGCAAGCGGGCTCAGCATCAGGGTAAGCAGAGTGCTCAGCAGTGGCAGCTGCTGGATCAGCAGCAGCCCCTGTTTGGCTCCGCACCTGGTGGACGGGTCGGGCTCAGCATTGAATGCGGCGTGGGCGGTGATCCGCCCCGGAGATTGGATTCGGAAGGTAGTGCGCTTGACTAGGTTTGCTGGCGCGCGGGTTTGGATACGTAGGGGCAGAGAAATCTGCGGGCTATGAAGGAACGGATGAGCGCGCGCGCAAGCGCACGGTTCATGCCGGATATTACCAAACACCCACAACGGGCGCGGACAAATGGATACGGACAGGGGCGGGGGGCTCCGAGTAGGGTGCAGTGCGAGGACCGCATCATGAGAAGGACAAACCGGATGAACGGAACGGCGCACGGACAACGGGGGGAGTTTGGTACGGAGGAGGTGGGGAGAGGAGGCTAGGGTTTCTTTTTTGAGATTGTTTTCTGTTTTGTTGTCATACTGTTATTTGCGCGTGTACTTAGGTTAGGGTTGAGAGGGAGGACTTATTCTCACTCTCAACTCCAAGCTAGGAGGAGGGGGGAGGCATCAAAGCGGAAGAGGAAGAATCACATCATCAGATTGAATCACTCATCTCACCAGGAGATTGAAGGAACTCATACCGGATACACATCCAGGTGGAAAGTTCTGAGGATTGAAGGATTGGAAATTTCCCTCTCTCTCTACTTTTCTTTATCTCTTATCTCCTTACCTCTATTTCTTATTTTAAGTGCGACTTCAGACATCCTCATCTCCTTTCAAACGCAGGGAACCGTTAACTTCCGAACCTTGGGACAATTATAGAGGGATAACCTTTATTATTTCCACATCTGGGGGTCTGGCCAGGAAGTGACCTTCCGTTTCTTGTCTTTCAAAGGTAACTGGGCGCAATGTCCTATTCATACCTCCTTACAGTTGCTCCTTCTTCTTCTTCTCCTTCTCCTTCCGTCTCCGGGTCCGCTACTCCGACCCCACTCTCTTCTTCCATCCCTCCTCCTCCCCCTCCCTCCGCTTGACCCAGGATGAGCTACGCCATTCCCCCATTGGTCTCCAGTGACCATGAACCCACCCATCCGGTTTGCATCAGGCCGCGCGACTACCCTCACATCCAATTCAACACCGCAGATGTGAAGCAATTCATCTTGAGATACAAAGGTATTGCAGATGCAGAAGGTGCGCTGGACGCTGATAAGGCCCAGCTTGTTGTCCTGTTCATTATGGACAAAGAGAAGCTCTGGGATGTGGAGGAAATGGAAGGCTACGAGAATCAAGATTGGCCAAAACTGAAGGCAGAGATCCTAACGCGGTGGGGAAGGCGCAAACCTCGGTTCCGGGAAAGCAATTTTGACTGCGTGCCCTCGGAGGCGAGCGCGGCCGTGAGGAGTCAGAATGCGGGTGGAGCTCGCGGAGTACACCTTGACATTTGATTGGATCTATTGGTACTTGTCAAAGAACAAGGTGGTGGCGGGACAGATGGGGGCCATGAAACGTGCGTTTCTGGGCGGTTTAGGCGCTCAACTCCGGGCAAGGGTGCAGCCGCATCTTTACAATCACAACTTGGTAAAGCGGTCACTGGACGGGAGCATCGCGCTCCTTCCGGAGTTGGCTGTCATTTGCCGGGCTGTGGAGAGTGAGCTCAACTTAGAAGAGCTTATCAAGGACACCTCTAAGTCCTTCCCAGCGGTACCAAAGAAATCTGCCCCCCAGGTTCTGGCTCCGGCGCAATTTCCGGCCCCAGTTCCATCTACTTCCACGCGTGTTCCGGTTCCTCAACCCGCGCCAGCCCCTCTGGTAAGCGAATTGATGGAACTGATGAAGGACCTGAAGATCTGCATGAGCCGTATGGGCCAGCAGCAGCCGCGAGGGCCTCCACCTCACATGGTGGAAGGGTTTTGGCCGCCCGGTACCTTTGTGCCAAGGGGGTGCTTGTACTGCGGGGCAAATGGTCATTGGCAATTGGCGTGCAATGAGCTTACGAAGGATCTCAGCGCAGGATTTTTTCAAACGGCGGGGATGGGGTACATGTTTCCGACGGGCAAACAGGTTCCAATGGAGCCAAGCCAGCCAACCGCAATGCAGCAGGTGCGCACACGGGGACAGGAGGTGGGAACAAAGGCGCAAGCGTCACTGGGCATTGTTACCGGTCCCGGATTGTGGCAACCACCTCAGGTGGAAGGTGAGGTAAGGGTAGTGGAAACGGAAGAAAAGGTGGCGGTCTCCAATAAAATGGAGGTGGACGCAAAGGAGCGACCCCCGTTGGCCGTTCCGAAACCGGCCGCGCGCGTGCCTGGAACCAAGGCGCCGGCAGCGAACCCTGTAGGGAAGAAGAAAGCGGCGGACATCGTGCAAAGGGTGATGGGTAACGAGACTCCAGTTCCGCTGACCTTGCGGGAACTGGTGGCCTTGTCTCTGGTGGTGGTAGACAAGATGGTTCAGGCGTTGCGGGATTGCTGTCAGGGCCGGGTACCTCAGATGGTGCAGTGGGTTCATGTGGCACGGAAGGAGGAGGGGGGAGGGGAGTGCGAGTCAAAATTGGTTTTGACTCCGCTCGCTTACGTTCCAATGGTTATAGCTGGAAGGAAGGTGTGGGCTATGGTGGACAGCGGTTCAATGGTGAACCTGCTGCTATCGCGGATGGTGGATGATTTGGGGTTGGTTTGGCGGAAGTGCGCAATGGGTCTCCGCGCGCTTAACAGAGGGGAGTGTTGTGTGGATGGGGTAGTCAAGGAGGAGGAGGTCAAGGTCGCAAGGGTCCATAGGCCCCTTTCTTTTCTTTCGGTTGATTGTGCGGATGTGATTTTGGGAAGGCCGTTCATGTTTGTGTTTTGAGCACAAATGGTTTTTGATCTGGAGGCGGGAATGGAGACGTTGACGGTGGAGGATTTGTCCGGCGGAAGGTTCGAGACGACTATCTGCAATCACGGGCAAGGGAAGCGGAGGAGAGTGTTGGAGTATGAGGAGGAACCAGACGCGGAGTTGGTCTGCAACGGGCAACTTTGGAGGATTTTTTCTAGTCGACCGAGGAGACCGCGCGGAACAAGCTCCGGTTTCGCGCAGGCGGTCAACTAATGAGGAGCAGGGAGGGGGAGGAAGGAAGTTGCAGGGTGCGCACATCGCAGAAGTAAGTCCCTTTTCTCAGTATGCATTGCCCAAGGGTACTACGCTTCGAAAACCCTATCATTGTGCCACACTTGTGAGCAAAGGCAAAAGCCACGGTTCCGTTCTTTGCAGGACTTACAGCAAAGGATGCGTGCGGATGATGCGGTGCAACGCAGGAAAGTACAAGCCGGTGTCACAGAAGGTCTGACCAAGGAATGAGCCGACGCCCCAGGAACTGAATGGACCGCTTTGACCGATTGCTTGGTCGCGGGACCCTTGGGTCACGCCAATCAAGGCTTCGGGGTGGGTTACTAGTTTGGCGCGGATCACGGAGGAGCGGATTGCAGCTTTCAATTTCGGCCCGACAGGATGGTTGAGTACGGAGGAGCGCGAGTTGCTGATTTTGGTTCTGGTTCTTTGGGAAAGAGTGCTTGCGTTCGGACCGGAAGAACGGGGGCTCCTGAAAAACAATATCGGCAACCCCTATGTCATCCCCACTGTTGATCACAAGCCGTGGCAGATCATGCCAATTCCAATACCGCGGGCGGTCCGGGAGCAGTTTCTGGAGTTGGTGCGGGAGCGGGTGAAGACTGGCCTTTACAAACAGTCGAGGTCTAGTTACTCCAGCCCAATCTTTGCGGTGGTTAAGCAGGACGGAAAGTCGTTGAGGATTGTTCATGATTTACAGCGGCTCAACTCTTTTACAATCCAGGACGCAGGACGGCCCCCTTGCGTTGACAAGTTCCTTGAGTCAATGGCGGGGCGCGCTTGTTATGGTTTAGTGGATGTGATGGGGGGATACGACCAGCGCAAGTTGGATCCTCGCTCGCGGCCTCTAACGGCATTTGAGACTGGATTGGGAAGAATGCAGCTGACTCGGCTCCCGCAAGGCGCAACCAATTCTGTGGCGGTGTACCAGGCGCAAATGGCGTGGATCCTGAAGGACAATCTTCCGGAGGGAGTCCAAATCTTCATTGACAACGCGGGCATCAAAGGTCAAAAATCCGACTACGGGGGAGCAGAGCTGGTTGAAGTTCCCGGCGTCCGACGTTTCGTGTGGGAATATGCGCAGACATTGGAACGCATCCTGTTTTGCATTGAGGAGGCAGGACTGACGGTGTCAGGGAAGAAGTTGGTGGTTTGTGTCCCGGCGCTCAAAGTCCTTGGCCATGTTGTTGCTTCCAACGGCCGGCGCATTGCAGAGAAAAAGCGGAACAAGGTCCTCGAATGGCCAACCCCGCGGACGGTGTTGCATATCCTTCAGTTCTTGGGATTATGTAGCTATGTCCGTATGTTCATCAAGAGGTTTGCGGAGGTGGCAAGCCCGCTCCAATCACTAACGCGGAAAGGCGCGGAGTGGAAGTGGGGGGAAGAATGCGATCGCACGTTCCGGAAGCTCAAGGAGATCGTGGGATGTGACATTTTGCTCCGCAATCTCAACTACAACGCGGGAGGAATTAGGCTAGCGGTTGATTCCAGCGAATTTGGCGCGGGGGGGTTCTCACTCAAGAGGACAAAGGCAAGGATAGGCAGGTACTTTACAAGTCGGTCACCTTCACTCCAACGGAAAGCCGGTACTCTCAGCCAAAGTTGGAGTTGTGCGGGGTCACCAAGATCGTGTGGCGGCTCCAGTAGTGTTTGTGGGGGTTCCATTTTGAGCTTTTGGTGGACGCGGAGGCGCTGGCGCGGATGATCAATTCCCCGGCGTTGCCCAACGCTCCCATGACCAGGTGGGTGGCGTTTCTCCAACTTTTCTCCTTTGCTTTTGTTCATGTTCCAGGGAAAGCGTTCACTATGCCCAATGCGTTGTTGCGGTATCCAAGGGACAACCCGTTGGAGGACGGGGAACTGCTCAATGTGGAGGCCCCGGTTGTCAAGGTAGGGGTTGTGGAGGCAGGCGTTCAGCTGCCGCTCCGGCAGACCGGGCGGTACGCAATCCTTTGTGACTACTTGCGGGACCTTTGTTTTCCTGACAGAGCTATGGAGAAGGACATTCAATGGGCGAAGCGGCAAGCGGGGAATTTCTACGTGCAGGAGGGGCAGCTTTGGTGGCGGAAGACTCCGGTTCCTCTTGTGGTTACCACTTCAAGAGCGGATCAGGAAGCTATCCTCCGGAGCCTCCACGACAATCTTGGTCATCGAGGAGAGGTCAAGACGTGGAGGCGGGTCAAAGAGCGGTTCTGGTGGCTGGGTGTAGTGCGTGCGGTGCGGGAATGGCTGGCGTCCTGCAAAGCCTGTCAACGGCGGAGCGCAAGACTGCCTAAGGAAGTTGGAAACACCACGGGGGAAGACGCCCTCTTTGGTCAAGTCTCACTTGATGTTGTCCACATCAAGGCCAGTAAGTTTGCCTACCTGCTTGTCGCGCGGGACAACCTGTCCGGTTGGGCGGAAGCGTGTCTGTTGGTCAAGCTCTTGGCAGACAAAGTTTCTCTATTTCTGGAGGAAGACTGGTTTGCGCGGTATGGGTCGCTTTGTCTGGTCACAGTGGACGGAGGGGCTGAGTTTTGCGGCCGTTTGGTTGAGTTGGTGAAGAGTTGCGGAGCCAAGTTTGGCCAAGTAACGGAGTACCATCCCAAAGGGGCCGGCATGATCAAACGCGGGCATCAGCCAATCAAGGATGCCCTGGTCAAGATGTGCGGGGAGGACGGTAAGCGCTGGCAGGAGACCCTTCCAATGGTGCTGTTCGCGGATAGGATTTTGGTGAAGCAATCAACAGGCTACTCGCTGAATGAGTTACTTTTCGGGCAGCGCCCCGTGCTTCCGGTGGACATTGAGTTGGAGACGTTCCTGGGGGTTGACTGGTGGAAGGTGAAGACTTCCGCCAAATTGCTTGAGGCTCGCGCCAAACAGCTCCTTTGACGGGACGGAATTCTTGCAAAGGCCGCGGACCGGCTAAAGAAGACTTGGAGGGCATTGGTGCGCTATTGGGACAAGCGCTGCTCGCATTGTCTCCGGGATCCCTTGCGGAAGGGGGATTTGGTGCTCCTGTACAACCAAAGTCTGGAGTCTCAGTGGGGGAAGTTGTTTGCTAACCGGTGGAACGGCCCTTTCCACATGTTGTCCAAGTTTGAGGGCGGCAGCTATCAGTTGGAGGAATTAGACGGTACTCCGCTGAAACAGAAGGCGGCGGCTTTGCATGTCAAGCGCTTCTTTGCGCAAGGATCTACCTTGTTTGACAAGACGGCGGAAGGGGGTGAGGGATCTGATGGGGGGAGTGTGGAGCACAGCAATGGTGTAGGAACGCAATCCGGGGATTTGTCTTTGGGCGGAGAAGCGGAGGCTGTGCCGTTGCAACAGAGTAGGCGGTTGCAACCAGCTGGGGACAGTGGCCAAGTTGGGGGGGGAGGTAGAGGGGGTAGGGGATAAGTTTTGATTTGGTGAGGGGGTGCTCTAGCCGGTTCACAGCCGGAATGACTAGACACCCCAGGATGTTTGTTTCTCTATGTTTCTTTCTTATCTAGATTGCGGGGTCTTTGCTGGAAACGCGGGCACGGCACAAAGCCGGGTCCGTAAACGCGAGGAAAAGCCCCGCGGAACCAGGACGCGTGGGAAATCCCGCGGATGGGGGAAGCGGGACGAAGAGCAATTTACGGGCGGTCTACGGGCGTTGCGCAAAAAAAAAAAAAAAAAAAAAAAAAGTGTTCTTCTCTATTTTTATTCTCTGTTGGTTTCTTTTTCTCTTTTTCTTTCTCTCAGGATATCTCAAGGATGGGTGGCTGGTGTGGGACTAAGCTTGATTTGGTGAGGGGGTGCTCTAGCGGGTTCACAGCCGGGACAACTAGACACCCCAGAATGTCTGTTCTCCTACTCTCTCTCTCTCTCTTCCCTTACGGTGGCGCGCGCTGGTGTTTTGGTTGTTGTGTTTGTTACAGGAAGGGTACAGGGAACTGTGTGGCAGTTTGTCTGGGGCGGTCCAGGTCCCTCTTTTGGAACGGCTAGTCACTTACGGTTGCTCACAAAGCAAGCGCGCGGGCGTGGACTCAATCTTGGACTCAATCTCAGACTCACTCTCTCAAAGCGCGGCCGCGCACTTTTTTCTCAGAAGGATAGGACCTTGCGCGGAGACATGTATTTTCTTAACGGAAAAGGGAAGCGCGGTACAACAACAAGAAGAGAAGAAAAGAGGAAAGGGAGAAGGGGAAAAGGGGGGGCAATGCGCCTACGCAATCTTCATCATTTCCTCCATTTCCGCCCTTGAAGCCGCCAGTAAAGCCCGGAAAGACGCCAGGAGTTTGCGCCGGGATTCCAAGGATTGTGCGCCGGGGATTGCAAGGAAGTTCCAGAGCATCGTGGTCAACCTTTCCGCAAAAGCTTCAAAGCTGGCCGCCGGGAGCGCCATTACAATCGGAATCTCCAGGATCTTGGGAGGGCTGGGGGGAGGAGCGGCCGGCAAAGATGGTGCCTCCGGGGAACCAACAAGGGGACTCGGTCCAGCTGGAGGTGAGGACGGGACGACAATTGGTGATGGAGGCGGAGGAGTGTTGGGGGCCGTAGGCCTCTCATCCAAGTCCGCTGGTGGCATGGGAGGTGTTGGCGGTTGTGGAGTAGGAGGAGGAGGTGCTGGCGCGGCTGCGGGTCTTCCAGAGAGTCTTGGGTCCGGTACTGTTTGGTTCATGCAGACAGCAGCGGCCCAAGCGCGGGTCGCCGTGCGCCATTCCTTGGAAGTTTTGTATTTGCCCCGTTGCGGAGGTCCAGCCCGGCAGAGGGGTGATGCCGAGTTGCGGCTCACGTGCGAAGTGGTGGGTGACGGAGCTCGGGGGAGGCGGGATGGAGGTGAGCCGGGTGGTGTCCACAAGCCTTCCGAGATTGACTTGTTGTCTGAAACCACAAACGGGTCCGGACAAGCCCTCTTGCGCGGCCTGGGGCAAGAGCCGGATTGGGGGGGAGCCCAAGGGATGCTGTCGCTAAGCGAGCAGCAACGATGACCGCGACGGCAAGCTACACAGGCGCGACAACCGGGGATGATCAAACACGCGTGCCCGTTCCAAGCGCAGAACTCGCAAGGGAGCATGATGGCGATGGAGAGGAGGGGAGACGGAGAAGGTGGTAGTGGGAAGTGGTGGGGGTGGAGTGGAAGTAGCGGAGGTGGTGGTATGGTGCAGCGATGGGAAACTTCTGGGGACAGAACTCAAGTTGGGGGGGGATGTGGTGTCAATTTATAGACACGGATTGGGAACTGCGTTGCAGCTGCGCGCTCAGCATTGGGGGCAAGCGGGCTCAGCATTAGGGTAAGCGGAGTGCTCAGCAGTGGCAGCTGCTGGATCAGCAGCAGCCCCTGTTTGGCTCCGCACCTGGTGGACAGGTCGGGCTCAGCATCAAATTCGGCATGGGTGGCAATCCGCCCCGGAGATCGGATTTGGAAGGTAGTGCGCTTGACTAGGTTTGCGGGCGCGCCGGTTCGGATACGTAGGGGCGGAGCAATTGGCGGGCTATGAAGGAACAGATGAGCGCGCGCGCAAGCGCGCGGGTCATGCCGGATATTACCAAACACCCACAACGGTGTGGTGCCCCATCCTGGACACCTTGGCTGCCTTAAGACCTCAATTCATAAACTGTTGCGCAAATGTACCGCCTGGCTGAACAACTTATCCTCAGGCTCATCCAACTATTATTTACCCGCGCGCGCTGCGCTTCCATTATCCGCGTCACGCGTCGCGCGTCCTTTATCCGTGTTGCTTGTCATCTCCGCCGTTGTTATAGCACGTCCTCATCTTTGTTTTTTGCGTGTCTTTGTCTTTGTCGTTGCGCCTCCCAATCTCCTCATTGCTACCGTCGCGCGGCGTTCATCCATGATCTACTGAATCCATCCCGACCGCTCCCGCAAGCATTTGGCAGATCCTTGACCAACGCGAGTGACCACATGGTTGCCTTCCCTTTTCTGCTCTATTTGTAGAATCCGTTGTATATAGTCTAACAGGGCCTCCTGCCCATATAAGGAGGGGATCTCCCCTGCCTTTTGGCCGAGCATCAGATCATCCCAGGATCCCAGCATCCCATCATCGGAGCGTCAGAGAATCCCATCATTCTATCATCATAAACAATTTATCCGTGGGCATCCTTCCCCACTTATCTGAGCAAATTATCCGGGTATATCTATGATTGCCCCTTGATCCTTTGAGCCTCCATACTCAAACTCAGTCCTTTGTGACCTTGATCCTTATCACCAACCAATAGCCTTGCTGGTTGAAGAAGAATTCCTGTCTGCCTGAATTCTTGAGTGTGTTATACCACTCTGATCCCTTTTTCCGACCATACTGGTCTTGATCTCTCCTTGATCATCTTTCTGGAGCCAATCACGTTTGATTGAAGAGGTTTTATTAAGCTTAAAACCTGGAGTGTTATACCTCCCTTCTTCTTTGAGGTTGAATTTCGCCACGCTATTCTTGAGTTCCTTGAGAAGTGTTGGGATATTCTTGCTCAAATTTGTTATTGATTTGCTTCTAGAACTTCATAAACAAATTGCTTTTGTTTTGTTCAGCCTCCCACAGTTATCTGGTACCCTTCAAGCGCTTGATTGCGGAGAGTTGGGCAGGTTCATTGAGAACCTGGAGGTTGGTTGGGATTGAGTTGATCTTTCCTAATCAGCTGCTGACAACCAGAGTTATTAGCTTGTGGGCGTTGTTACTTACAACTGCCTTGTTCTATTGAACTCTGAACAAACCTTGACTTATTTTTTCAAGTCTTTCCCTGCACCATCTTGTCTCAGATAGTGTTGTTTCCATTGCTACCGACAACTCTTATCCTCTTCTCTTAGTTTGATTTCTCATCCATAAGGTTCTGGACCTTGATTCCGGTTACATTAAAATATTATTGTAACTCCTAGGAGGGCAGCCTAAACAGCACCTTTCCCCTCCACAGAACTGCCACGGCTTAGCACCGTTTGGAGTCTTACATTTGGTCCCCCGGGCTGGGATTGAACCAGCAACCTTGGGATTTACAGTCCCAACTTGAAGAATCAACTCCGAAATCCTATCCAATTTCTCTGTCTTTTTCTGTTTGTTCTTTTTTCCAATCCGTGGAGGCAACTTGGTCTAGAAGTAAGTCCTCCCAATTTGTGCACCGCTCGGGCAAGATACTTGTCGTTTTTGGCGAAACCCTACTCTTGCCACACTTGTGAGCCACTTTGGAAATCTGCTCTTTGGATCCCCTAGGAACTCTGTTATTCAATATGGCATCTCCCGCTACTCCAACCACCTCTGTTTGACCTAAGATGGTAAAGATCAAACCCCAGAACAAGAACTTAGGCTTCAATGGTACAAATGTTGAGCAATTCTTGGACTCCTACAAAATGGCTGCTGAAGTGGACGGAGCTAGTGAATTCAATATGGCTTATCAGTTGCGATTCTTTATCTCCTCTGATGAAGTTATGGAGGTAATCGAGTCTTTTGAGGGATTTGAATCCCACAACTGGACGCTTCTCAGGGAGGCTATGTTGGCATACTGGGGTAAAATAGATGTGGCTAGGTTTACTCTGCAGGATTTGGATGCTCTGGTTTCTCAGTGGATCTCCAATGGTGGTATTTCTTCAGCCTCTAACTATCAGATTTTTAGAAAGTCTTGGGATCCCATTCAAAACTATTTTATCCAAAACAATCACATTGACACAGTGGACGAAATTCGAGCAAAGTTTTTCCAATCTTTTTCGTCGGCTGTGCAGGAAAGGAGTAAAGAAGAACTGGTCAAATCTGGATCCATGATTACTACCAGGGATAATCGATTCAAGCTCCCTGTTTTTCTTACCCTTAGGAGTACTGTGGATAAAGTCATGAAAGGTCAAACTTCTCTTACCTTTGAAAAGCCTAGAACTACTTAACCAGTCCATGCTCCTTCTTTTAAAGAGTCAAATGATATTATGATTAAAATGGAGGCAGATCGTAGGCCTAAAGCAGATCCTAATTCCAATCGAGAACCTACTACTATAGATGAAATCACCAAGTTACTTAGGGCCTTTGAGAACAAAATAGATCAAAAGATTTCTTCGCTAGCTACTCCTAAAACTCCTTCTTCTGTCCCCAAATCAACTCTGGTCTGTTACTACTGTCATAGGGAAGGCCATGGAACCGGACAATGTCAAGAACTTCAGAAGGACTTAAAGGAAAAGTTGGTAGAGCAGAGGGGAAACAATTACTTCCTCCCTAATGGTGCCCTAATCCCTTTTGACTCGTCTCGTCCTATCCAACATGTGGTGGCCTCTTACCAGCCATCACCTCCTGTGAAAGCATCTCTTGCTTCCTTTGAATTTTGATCATCCTGTGGTACCCTCCAACCTTGGTATCCTCCAGCCATTTCTTCCTCTAGTCTTGCTGGGACTACTTATCAATCTGATCCAGCCAGGAAACAACATGAGGAACCTAAGCCTCATAAGGCTCCTTCCTTGCCAACTTCAATCCTTCGAAAACCCGTTAAACGTCAATCAACACTTGAGCCTCCTTCCTCTGATGTAGAAGACATGGAGGTGGAAAAGGAACCACTCATGGAAAGGTTCCCAGATCACCCTGATCCTTTTCCCTCACCTCAACCTTCTAATCCTATCTTAGATTCTGCATCACCTGAACTTCCTCCCCCCACCCAGCCCAAAGTTTGATTTGAAAGAGGCATCTCCAAGGATCACCCCAATGCTGTGGAGGGAGTATCAAAGAAAATTTCTGATCTCAAAATTCCTGACCTATCTGTGGCTGAACTCCTATCAATCTCTCCATCTGTTGCTGAAGGAATGAAGAAATGGGTCTCTCGTCGACGTGTGGAAATCGGCCCTGAAGAACTCAAAGTCTCCTCTGGCACTTTAATGGAGGACTCTGGTGGAACCAGTCCTTCCATAGAATCCAATCTTTATTCCTGTCCCCTTGGCTTTCTTCCTTGTTATCTTGGTGACTCAGCTAAAACTGTTTCTCCTCTTGTGGATTCTGGATCTCAGCTTAACTTAATCTTGGATGCTATGGCCTGCAAGCTCAAACTTAGTCCTAGGGTCAGCTTCAACTCTGCAGTGTATGGGATAGGAAATCAAGCTTGTGAACTGGTTGGTATTGCTGAAGATGTACCGGTCAGGATTGGTCAAAATATCGTTGGAACCTGCCATTTTTGGATTACCCGTTTGGACAGTCCTATGATCTTGGGACGACCCTTCTTAATGGACTTTGGTGCAACCCTGATGTTTTCTGATCAAGTTGGGGAGAGAATTCTTCTCCCTGATGCTGATGGCAGAAAAATTGAAGTTCCTCTTTGCTCTTTGGATTCTGGTCGCTGGGAAAGAGATTTTCCTGGTCATTCTCCCAAATCATCTTTTAAGGGGAAGCAGAAGGATAACTCTAGTTCCTCTCATTTTTTAGGGGAATAGTTGATCCTACCAATGATTGTAGTTCTTTTCAGCCTCAGACTGCAACTCAAGGTTCAACTCCCATCCCTCAGGCTTATTTTTCATTCCTTTCATCATTCTCTTCTGAGCTAAAGAATATTAAAAAACAAAAACATATCAAAATAGAAAAATCCAAAAATATTTCTCCTCCATCTCCTTCTCTCACTGGATCTGTTGCGTCTCCTTTTCCTTCTACTTTTAAGTCTGATCAATCTTCTCTCAGTTCCGGTTCGAATCTCCGCAATGAGTCTAAACTAGATCCGAATTGCAATTCCGTTTTTGGTGATTTTGGTATGAAGGAATATGGGCTTCAGTGGAGGCAATTTGGGGTACAAGTAAGTCCTCCCAATTGTGCACTGCCAGGGCAATATTTTACCGTCATTTCCGAAACCCTACCTTGTGCCACACATGTGAGCAACGTATTATCTCCTGGTTCTCCTTTTATGGAAAAGGCACCCTTCAAGGATATTGCAGAACATCGGACTTGGAAGATGTTGGAACTTGGACTCAGCTTTCGTAATCAAGTCTCTCTGGTCAACTCTTGGAGAAAACAAGAACTTCTCTCTTTTGCCACTAAGTATAAACCAGTTGCTAAAAAGATCCAACCAGTCAACCAGCCTATGCCTCTCAACCTCAATCCTCCCCTTATGCGTCCTCCTCTATCTCGCGATCCTTACTGTGGTCTTCCTCAATCTCTTACTGGTCCCTTTGTGCCTAATGGACGGGTCACTGAAGAACTTCTGAAGGTGGTCAACTTTGGTCCAGATGGATGGCTTCTTCCTGATGAGTTAAATTTAATCAAAAATGTCTTATCTCTAAGAGAAAAATCTATTGCTTTCTGTGAAGAAGAGAGAGGTCTCTTGCGGGAATCCTATGGCCTCCCTTATATCATCCCTGTAGTTGAACATGATCCTTGGCAAAAGAAAAAGATCCCTATCCCTGCTGCTAAAGTCAACGAATTCATCAAGTTGGTCCGGGAACGAGTTCGAACTGGCCTGTATGAACAGTCAACTTCTAGTTACTCCAGCCCCGTCTTCTGTGTCCTCAAGAGTAATGGTAAACTTAAAATAGTTCATGATCTTCAACCTCTTAATAAAGTTACTATTAAAGACTCTGGTATCCCCCCCCCTGCTACTGAAGAATTTGTTGAATCCTTTGCGGGAAGAGCTTGCTATGGTCTAGGCGATATTATGGGTGGCTATGACGAACGATCCTTACATCCTATCTCTCGTCCTCTCACTACTTTCGATACTCCTCTTGGTCGATTTCAACTTACTCAATTGCCTCAAGGAGCCACCAACTTGGTTGCAGTCTATCAGGCTCAGATGATGTGGATCCTCCAGGATGAAATCCCTGATCATGCTGGTATCTTTATTGACGATGGCGGAATTAAAGGTCCAGTATCTGACTATGATAATGAGCTCTTACCTTGGCATTCAGGAATTTGTTGTTTTATCTGGGAATATGCTACTACCTTGGAGAGGATTCTGTTTCAAATTGAGGAATCTGGCCTTACTGTCTCTGGATCCAAACTGGCGGCTTGTGTCCCTGCTCTGGAAATTGTTGGTCATGTGGTCTGCAAGGAAGGAAGAAGGATGGCACCAGCCAAAGTCAACAAGATCATCTCTTGGCCTACCCCAATCAATCCAACTGAAGTTAGGGGCTTTCTAGGTGTTGTCACTTATGTTAGAATCTTTATCCCATCTTTATCCAAAATCTGTGTACCCTTGCGTCGTCTAACCAGAAAAGATGCTGAATGGATTTGGACCCAAGATTGTGAATGTGCTTTCCAGCTACTCAAAAGGATAGTTGGTGAAGACATAGTTTTGAAAAAGATCTCTTATGGACCTGGAGCTGGCAAGATCAAGCTGGCTGTTGATTCTAGTTATCAATCTGTTGGGGCCGTCCTTACTCAGGAAGATGAAAATGGTTGGGACCATCCTGCTCTTTATGAATCTTTTTTGTTTTCAGATGTAGAATCTAGATACTCCCAGCCCAAACTGGAACTCTGTGGTGTGGCTCGAATGATGAAGAAACTTCAAACCGTTCTCTGGGGCCAACATTTCAAATTGCAAGTTGATGCTCGATCCATCATTGAAATGATCAACGCTCCCAGTCTTTCCAATGCTCCTATGACTCGTTGGGTGGCCTTTATCCAGCTTTTCTCTTTTGATATTGTTCACAGGCCTGGAAAATCTTTCACCATGCCTGACGGTTTATCTCGACGACCTTTTGGGGACAACGAATCTGATGTTGGAACCAATTTCAATGAAGAGGAACCTTTAATTCGACCTATTTTCTCTTTTTCTTCACAAAATTATTCTGGCTTTCAACAAGGCTTCTGGTTTAAATTAGAACAGTACCTTTCAACTCTTCAAAAACCTCCTGATCTCTCTGCTAAGGAATTTCAATCTCTTAAACAAAAGTCTTCTAATTTTTTTGTTCAAGGCTCTAGACTTATGAAGAGGGGCAATCCTTGTGCTCTTATTGTTGTTACTATTCCCTCTAAACAAGATTCTATCCTTGAAAGTCTCCATGAAGGCCTTGGTCATCGTGGGGAAACTGAAACTTATCGACGATTATCCAAACAATTCTGGTGGCCATCTTTGAAGAAATCCGTCTCCCAATGGTGCAAGAGTTGTGAAGTTTGCCAAAAACGTAATCTTAGGCGCCCAGCCAAAATTTGTTATCCTACTGGGGAGTCCACTGTCTTTGGAAGGATTGCTATGGATGTGGTTCATATTAAGGCAGGTGGTGCTAAGTACCTCATTGTGGCTAGGGATGATTTTTCCGGATGGGTTGAAGCAAAATTTCTTAAGAACCTTAGCTCTGAATCAGTGGCAGCTTTCCTCTACGAGACCTGGACAATGCGTTATGGCCTGGCTCGATCTTACTCTACTGATGGTGGCTCTGAATTTGGGGGAAAGCTTGCTGAAATGATCCGATCCCTTCCTGGACAACATAGAGTTACTACTCCTTATTATCCTGAAGGCCAAGGCATGGTGGAACGAGGCCATGCCCCTTTGAAGGCTGCACTTGTTAAACTGGCTGGTGAAAGTGGCAAGAATTGTTGCAAATTCCTTCCTCTTGTTCTCTTTTCTGATTGAATCTCAACCAAAAGGACTACTGGCTACTCACCTTATGAAATCATCTTTGGTCAAAGAGCAGTCCTTCCTTTGGATCTGGAAATGGAATCTTTCTTGGGTATCTCTTGGGAAGAGGTGTCCTCAACCACTGATCTGTTAGTTGCTAGATCCAAGCAACTGGAGCGAAGTGAAGACGTTTGTGATGAAGCTTATCAAACGATGATGGAGGCCAGAGCAAAATCCGTCCAGTATTGGGAGGACAAGCACTCTAATCGAATCAGGGAGCCCTTGAACCCTGGTGACCTAGTTTTAGCTTATAATCAATCTTTGGAAACCCAGTGGGGCAAGCTTTTCTCTAATCGTTGGAATGGCCCTTATCGAGTGGTTCATCAAGTTAGAGGTGGATCTTATGTTTTGGAGGAGCTGGATGGTACTTGGTTGGCCAGAAGGTTCTCTGCTGATCAAGTCAAGAAGTTCCATTGTCGTGGGGGCAACTTATCTCAGAAGTAAGTCCTCCCAATTGTGCACCACCAGGGTCATTTGCTGCGTTTTTGTTGTAAAACTCTACTGTATGCCACATATGTGAGCACCTGGGACGCCCTCCTTGTTCTATTCCTGCCGCTTCTAGGGTTCATTTGGAAGAATCAAGATATTTTCCTCAACTCTTCAACCACTCTCAAGATCAAAATGGCCATTCTTTGGTTTCAATCATCTGTCTTTCCTTTCTTTTCTTTCTATGGCATCAAACTTGGGAGCAGACTAGGGACAGTCTGTAAGTTGGGGAGAGATGTGGTGCCCCATCCTGGACACCTTGGCCGCCTTAAGACCTCAATTCATAAACTGTTGCGCAAACGTACCGCCTGGCTGAACAACTTATCCTCAGGCTCATCCAAGTATTATTCACCCGCGCGCGCGCCGCGCCGCGCGCGCTGCGCTTCCATTATCCGCGTCGCGCGCCGCGCCGCGCCGCGCTCCTTTCATCCGCGCGCGTCGCGCGTCCTTTATCCGTGTTGCTTGTCATCTCCGCCGTTGTTATAGCACGTCCTCATCTTTGTTTGTTGCGTGTCTTCGTCTTTGTCGTTGCACCTCCCAATCTCCTCATTGCTACTGTCGCGCGGCGTTCATCCATGATCTACTGAATCCATCCCGACTGCTCCCGCAAGCATTTGGCAGATCCTTGACCAACGCGAGTGACCACATGGTTGCCTTCCCTTTTCCGCTCTATTTGTAGAATCCGTTGTATATAGTCTAACAGGGCCTCCTGCCCATATAAGGAGGGGCTCTCCCCTGCCTTTTGGCCGAGCATCAGATCATCCCAGGATCCCAGCATCCCATCATCGGAGCATCAGAGAATCCCATCATTCTATCATCATAAACAATTTATCCGTGGGCATCCTTCCCCACTTATCTGAGCAAATTATCCGGGTATATCTATGATTGCCCCTTGATCCTTTGAGCCTCCATACTCAAACTCAGTCCTTTGTGACCTTGATCCTTATCACCAACCAATAGCCTTGCTGGTTGAAGAAGAATTCCTGTCTGCCTGAATTCTTGAGTGTGTTATACCACTCTGATCCCTTTTTCCGACCATACTGGTCTTGATCTCTCCTTGATCATCTTTCTGGAGCCAATCACGTTTGATTGAAGAGGTTTTATTAAGCTTAAAACCTGGAGTGTTATACCTCCCTTCTTCTTTGAGGTTGAATTTCGCCACGCTATTCTTGAGTTCCTTGAGAAGTGTTGGGATATTCTTGCTCAAATTCGTTATTGATTTGCTTCTAGAACTTCATAAACAAATTGATTTTGTTTTGTTCAGCCTCCCACAGTTATCTGGTACCCTTCAAGCGCTTGATTGCGGAGAGTTGGGCAGGTTCATTGAGAACCTGGAGGTTGGTTGGGATTGAGTTGATCTTTCCTAATCAGCTGCTGACAACCAGAGTTATTAGCTTGTGGGCGTTGTTACTTACAACTGCCTTGTTCTATTGAACTCTGAACAAACCTTGACTTATTTGTTCAAGTCTTTCCCTGCACCATCTTGTCTCAGATAGTGTTGTTTCCATTGCTACCGACAACTCTTATCCTCTTCTCTTAGTTTGATTTCTCATCCATAAGGTTCTGGACCTTGATTCCGGTTACATTAAAATATTATTGTAACTCCTAGGAGGGCAGCCTAAACAGCACCTTTCCCCTCCACAGAACTGCCACGGCTTAGCACCGTTTGGAGTCTTACAACGGGCGCGGACAAACGGATATGGACAGGCGCGGGGGGGCTCCAAGTAGGGCGCGGTGCAAGGACTGCGTCATGAGAAGGACAAACCGGATGAACAGAACGGCATATGGACAACGGGGGGAGTTTGGTACGGAGGAGGTGGGGAGAGGAGGCTAGGGTTTCTGTTTTGTTGTCATACTGTTATTTGCGCATGTACTTAGGTTAGGGTTGAGAGGGAGGACTTATTCTCACTCTCAACTCCGAGCTAGGAGGAGGGGGGAGGCATTGAAGCGGAAGAGGAAGAATCAAATCATCAGATTGAATCACTCATCTCACCAGGAGATTGAAGGAACTCATACCAGATACACATCCAGGTGGAAAGTTCTGAGGATTGAAGGATTGGCAATTTCCCTCTCTCTCTACTTTTCTTTATCTCTTATCTCCTTACCTCTATTTCTTATTTAAGTGCGACTTTGGACATCCTCATCTCCTTTCAAACGCAGGGAACCGTTAACTTCCAAACCTTGGAACAATTATAGAGGGATAACCTTTATTCTTTCCACACCGCCTCATCAAAAAAACCCCAATTGCCGTCAAATCTCCATGATGCCCTCATCTCTCATCACCCACCCCCACAACCTCAATCAAAACACCCGGTCACAACATGAAAAACACTTTTTAATACTCTTAATTTACAGCCTCATTTATTTCAATGTAAATAATCTCTACATTCAAACCATCATCAAGCATTCAACTTCAAAAATTCCAAAAAATGTATCCTCACTCTCTGTATATCAATGGATCCAAGAATTGACTGAAAATGAACATCCCCTACCAATTTATGAAAAATTTGGAATGAACAAAGAATTTTTTCTATCACTTTTAAAATTATTAGCATAAAAGAATGTAATAAGCCCCTCCAGATATGTTTCTACCTTAGAGAAACTTGGAATTACTGTTTATTTTTTGGTGACTGGAAATTCCAATAGAAAGCTTCAGCAAATATTCCAAAGATCAGCCTTCACCATCTCAATGTGAGACTTTTTTTCAATTTTTTTCTGTTAATTCTATTCATTTTTAGTCATAATAAAAAACTGAAATCAGTGAATTTATGTCAACCATTTTTCAACTGATTTGACATTATCATGATAATAAAGAAATTTGTCACCAACCCGGTCTGCAACCAAGAATTAATTGGAAAATTTATTACACTTCCCACTGAGAGCACTCCATTTTCCACCTTCATCTCAGAAAATACCAAATTCAGATCATTTTTCAAAGACTTTATTGGGGCAATAGATGGCACTCACATTCCAATCATGGTTCCAGCTTCAAAAAGAGACACCTTCATTGACCGCAAAGGAAATTTTTCACAAAATTTCTTGGCAGATCAAAATTTTGAAATGGAATTAACCTATGTTCTAGCTGGATGGGAAGGAAGTTTTTCAGATGGAAGACTTTGAAAAATTGCAAGAGAAAGCTCACTCAAAATTCCTGAAGGCAAATAATTTTTGGGGGATGTCGGTTTTGCTTTGTGTGATACTTGTCTGGTTCCATACAGAGCAATAAGGTATCATTTCAAAGATTGGGATCATGTGGGAAAAAATTCAGTTTCATTTTTTTTTCCACTTTCCTTTGTTTTTTTTTTTTTTTGGTTCTCAGTTTTGGTATTAATTTTCATTCAATTTTCATTTTGTTTTAGACCCCAAAATAAAGAAGAATTATTCAACCTGCGCCATTCTTCAGCAAGAAATGTGATTTAGAGGATCTTTGGTGTAATCAAAAGTAAATTCAAGTTTATGGACATAGGAAGTGAATATCAACCTGAATTACCATCAATGATGATCACTTTTATGATTTTCTTGCACAATTTCATCAAAAACACTTTTCCAGAATTACCAGAAGATGAAGACCCTCTAGAAGATCAATCTTTCAATCCAATGACTCAAGAGCCAATTACTCAATCTAATTTAAATCAAGATAATGAATGATTTAGTTTAGGATTTTCAAATGCAGAAACCAAGAGGGCATCCAAAAAGAGAGATGCCATTGCAGCAAAAATGTGAAAAATTTACCAAAAAATTTAAATCATATTACTCCTTGATTTATATTTCATTCCTCAATATTACTCAATTAATTATTCTTTAAATTTTCCAAGAAAATGAAATGTGTCAAATTATTTTATCTTACTCAATATTAAATAGAAAGCAAAAATCATTTTCTTACCCAATATTACTCAGTCATTTCTGGAATTTCTTACTCAGTATTACTCAGTGATTTCTGATATTTTTACCTCATCTTAACTTGCTTAATTCTCAAATATTCATAGCTCATATTACCTTACAAAAAAATAAATCCAAGAAAATACAACAAAAACCCAAAATAATTCTGAAAAAAAAGAAGAAGAAAATACAAACAAGGAAGAAATTCTCTTTGAAAAAAAAAATATTTGAGAAGAAAAAAAAATTGGGTTTTTTTTTTTTTAAAAAAAAAAAAAAAAAACAGAATTGAAAAAAAAAATTGAATCATATTAATTGTTGAAATCAAATTCCCTGACCCACTTGCTTTGAAGATCAGGGGCCAAGGATGATTAAACCTTGGCCAAGTCTTGATTCATTAGAAATGCCTTTCTGGCACCCATCACCCTGCATGGATTTAACCTTGAATCATTTTGAAGTGCCTGGATTGCATTGGAAAATCCCCTTGAGCCAGATAATTCTTGTTGGATCAATTTGAGGTTGCTGCTGATCATCTGGGTTGTTTTTTTTTTCATATCCTGGCGAGCCCTTTTTTTTCTCACCAATTTGCCTTGAGTTTTGACCAAAGAAACTTCATTTCTGGATGTCTGCGGGCTCCCTAGTGATTGACTTGTTGTATTGGCCAACAATTGGCTTGAAGCAACAGCTAAGTTGACTGAGTTGGTACTTGCAAACCCTGTGGCTGCCTTCCATCCAGGAAGGATGCCATTTTATTATATAGGGGGAATGGAGTACCCCTCCATTTGACAAGCTTCTTGTTGCGCTCAGACTAAAAAAAAGTCAATGATGAACTAAGGAGAAGTAAGTTTAAAAAAATTAAAGTAAATAGATAAATTGCTTTGTTCCAGATGGGCCCATTGCTCATCTGGAAGCTCAATGGTTTGATTGAGTTGATCCCACCCGGCCCCAATAAGGCTGTGTAATTGCTTGACCTTGCCATACTGGGCCTTGAGGAATTTGAAGTGTGATTGAAAAGCTGAACCATTCTTGGTCCTCATTCCCAGTTCCTTGGTCCCTTCTGGCTCCTTTGCAATTTCCCTCCAAACGAAATTCTTTGAGTCATTGAGGCTGCTTGGATGCAAACTCTGTTACTTCTTGTAAGCTTGGAGGAGGTCATGGTTGTTCAATGGGGTCCATTTTGATTGGGATCCCAGTGGCGCCGGTGGAGGTGGTTGGGTTGGAGGTGCCTCTTCCATCCTATGGGTGGAAGAGAGCATTGATTAGAAAAAACATTGATAAAAAAATTATGAGGAAAACAAAAATTATGAAGAGATGAGTTTGATTGACAGCTGGCAAAATTGGGTGGTGGGGGGGGTGAAAGGCGCCCAAGGGGGAGAGATACAGTGTTGACCCTGTATGTCTGGCCCCACTAGAAATGTGTGCGGCAACATACAATGTGCATGGCAATGCACATGTACACATACAGGTTGTTGAACCACCCTGTATGTCACATCTGCAACATACAGGGTGTATAATCTTTTTGGCACAGGGGCAAAAGTTACACCCCGGTTGCCAAACAGAGCCTTAGCTTATAGTGTGACATGTGAAATCAATAGAACTTTCCAAAAAAAAAAAAAAAAAAAAAAAAAAAAACCTATTCATTTCCCTATGTTCAGCATGCACACCTCACATTTAAGCAAACTTCTGGGCACTGGCACCGGGCAAATCCCTTTCCTCCCAAGTTTGGGGATGTTGTATGTAAAGAGAAGTGGCAAAAGACAACATTTTATCCTCTTTTCCTCATTGTGATACTTGTGTTATAACCCTTTAAATTGAATCCCAATCTCTTGAAATCTTAGTTTAAATTGGAAATTCCCTCTCAAGGTCATTGCAAACTTCATTTTTGTTGGGTATACCCCATGCTCCCATTCGGCCTTAGCTCAATGGTAGAGCACCTTGCATGTACTGAGGGGTTGCAGGTTTGAGTCCTGTAGTCCACATCCTTTTACAATTTTTCCTAAATAGGAAATTGCTTCAAAGACCATCACGTAATGCCTCTTCAATAATCGTGATCAGGTCATGTGCATGGGTAGGGTTGTTGGAAAACTTGCGTGTTATTGACATGTTGGCAGTTTTTTTTTCTTGGATTGAGTTTGGGGTGACAATCTAGACATTTTCATGAGTTTGAGGTCAGCCTGCGCGCATGTTTCTATGAGAGGTTTGGGGTCAACTTCAATCCATCTATAAGTTTCACAGGCTTTGTGTTATAGTTACAGGAACTCTTGAATTAGAATTTGGGAATGGGGCACAATATTAATTGGAGGCAAAAGAGAGGGTATCTCCTGTGTGGGGTCATGCAAGTTCACATTCCCACCACCGGAATACCCATTTTTACCAAACTGGGGCCAGGTAGGAGAAGTGATGAAGCACGTTCTTCCAAAAGCAATACGCAAATGCATTTGGACGCACATGCTAACCATCAAATTGTTCTGTGGAATATTGGGGCGGTTGATCTTGTCAAAAACCTCAATGAAACTTTTTGCTTGCAATCCACTCCCAAAAGAATTGGCCACGGATGTAACTCCAAAAACTTGGTAGGCTTGAATTTTAAGCGTGCATTGAATCTCCAAACAATTAACCAAGGAGAGGACGCTTCTCAAAGGGTGCAACCCAAGATATGGGAAGGTCTCATTTCTTTTTGGGGATGAAAATATCCGTTTGAGGCGTTCAGCAAAGCCTTTGCGACAAGCATCATGGTACTTGACCCCTTGCTCAAAAGCTGAGTCAGTAAGGATGCATGTATGTAGATCCATTTGCAGTCAACAATCAGATTAATGCCGACACAATGATTCTATTTTGAAACTGGAAGGCACGGACATCAACCAATGGTTCAGATGAGAGGATTGATTTTTGATGTGCTGGAGGTACAAGATAGACAGCAAGGGTTGAGGACACATATGGATCAGTGAGACAAATGGTGTTGACCAGTCAGGAGCAGATCCAACAGGACAGTCCCACCATGGAGCCAGCGCCCCTCACGGGACTTTGGCTGGATTCTATCATCAAGCATCAGCTAGGCGCGGGGTATTTTGATTGGGGTTCAAGCGGGCCAACCTATCAAATGCTTTTGGTAGGTCTTCCAGTCTTAGAGTAAGGTGGATATGGGGAGGCTTTACGTAAGGTTGTATTCTCGGATTTGAGTATGTTTCGACAAGCCCAAGAGCCAGTGTGCGTGAGTGGATGGAGGCTAGAGATCCTGGTTACGGGCCAATCAACTGACTGAGTGAGGGGGGGAGTACAGATGGCAACGGGAACGTTCTAGCGGCAGGTTGAGCGCTCATTGCATCTCGACAACAATATCAATTGGTTATCCAAGTTTCATGGACTCCAAATTGGAGGATTGTGTAAACAACAGCTATTCCTGTGTTTTTCTTTTGTGTTGGGGTGATGCATCAGCGTGTGGGCAGCCGGCCCCGCGACGGATGATGACCTAATTGAATCCATCTCTATCTTTGCTGGCAAAACAGCCTGTGGGACGGCCTTGTGGCAAGTGGGAGCAGGACCCTAGTGGTTATGCTCAAGATTGCAATTTTGGATGCATGGAGCCATTGCAGGTCAACATGAGCTACGGCTTGGCTCACAAGAGTCAAGACTGGGCTGCTCATGACCCGGCGCCCACCCTTAGAGCCCATACATGTGCCCTTTGAGTCAGCTGAATGTAGCTTTGACTATTAAGAATATGGATATAAGATAAGCATGGAACAACCTAGAACCACATAATATGTATTTCAATACCAGCAGATCACATAGTAGGGTACTAGAACATTCCAGAAACCCATGTATTAACACTATAAATGACCAACTCCCGGACTTAAATTTTCTTTTATCCTTAAGGGAATATATACTATCATTTTTGACTAATTCCTCTCTAAAGGTTATGAGCCTGCGCATCCACTGAACTACGCTTTGGCCTGATTTGTCCCCCTATTCAGCATTTGCATAGACAGACAAACTTTCATATTTTGACCCCCTGCAAATTGGTGATGGATCAACTAGGTCTGGCTGGTGTAAGAATCCAAACGGTGCTAGGCCATGGCAGTTCTGTGGAGGTGAAAGGTGCTGTTTAGGCTGCCCTCCTGAGTGTTACAAAAATATTTAAATGTAACCAAGATCAAGGTCCAGAACCTGGTAAATGAGGAATCAAGTAGAGGATAAAGATGATAGTAGTTTGGTAGAAATGGAACAGCACTATCTGAGCCAAGATTATGTGGGAAAAACTTGGACAAAAGAAGCTAAAGTTTTTTTAAAGTTCAAAGAAAAAATCTGTTTTATGTAAACAACGCCCACACGCTAATAACTCTGGTCATCAGCAGAAGATTGGGGATGATCAACTCAAACCCAACCAACCTCCAGGTTCTCAATGAACCTGCCCAACTCTGCGCAATCAAGCGCTTGAAGGGTACCAGATAACTGAGGGTGGCTGTATAAGGCAAAGCACTATGTTTAAGAAGCTCTAAAAGCAAAACAGTAAACTGATTTGAAGCAAGGATAACCTCAACACTTCTTGAGTAACTCAAGAGTAGGCTGGCAGAATGCAACTCCAAAAAAAATAAGGGAGGTATAACACTCCAGGTCTTAAGCTTAGTAAGAGCTCTTCAATCAATTGTGGTTGGCTCCAGAAAGATGATCAAGGAGGGATCAAAACCAGTATGGTCAGAGAAAGGGATCAAGGAGTGGTTTAACACACTCAAGAATTCCAACAGACAGAATTATCTTCAACCAGCAAGGCTATTGGTTGGTGATAAGGATCAGGCCACAGAGGGGAAAAGACTCAGGATCAATGGATCAGGGGGGGGCAATCATAGATATACCCAGGATGAGGATCAGGATTTGATTTCAATTATAAAGGGGGGGACATATTCACACACTCCCCTTGATTCTTTGGAAAAGGCAGGGGAGAGCCCCTCCTTTTATAGACAAGAGTTCTGTAGACTATTGACAAGAGAGATTTACAAATAGAGCCAATTGTTTTTTTTTTTAAAAAAAAAAAAAAAAAATCAACAATTAAAAACAAATGAAATAATAAAAGGAAATGAATGAGAAGGGATGAAAAGGGACAACAGCCCGTGCCAATGGTGGGCACAGGAAGGTGAAGGGGAGGTGAAAAGCTGCGCGGACAGGCTGATGGGCCTGGGCAACCTCTGGCCCGGGGATGACCGCCAGCAGGACCCGCGCAGTTGACAGATGAATGCGCGGTCAGAATCCTTGAGGGGCGCGGGACACATCACCAACCCGCGCGAGCAACAGACAACTCGCGTGGGAATCCGGTGAGCAATGAGAGCGCGGATTGGGGGTGGTGATCAAAGTGGGTGTGTTGTTGTTGTTGGGAAGACAATGGTTTTGATTGGAGGGTGGATAATCCAACCTTTGATTGATATGATGAGGATGGTTGGTGAGTTTGATGGGATTGGAATTGGGACCATGGTAGATTGGGTACCAGTTTGAGATACAGTTGAGATCAATGTTAGGAGTGGATTGGATGGGAGTCTTGAGATTGGATGGATTGGGAGATGGATGAGCAGTTGGTAGATGATTGGATTGATGTTGAGGATGGTGAGGAGTAGTTGGAGGAGATGATTGATGGAGTTTGTTGGGAGTCAGTTTGATCTTGGGTTATCCTGGTGATGGTAGTGATGGTGGTGATGGAATGGAGGATTGGATTTGGAAGGCAAGGGGTCAGGGCTTGCAAAGACTTTGAAGGCCGCAAGCAACAGCTTGCGGTCTGTTGGATGAGCTCCAACCAGGTTGCAAGGAGCCGGGGACAACCATTGGCAATGTTGGTGATTGGATGACCCATGAATGAATGATGAAGACAGAGGTGCGGTGATGATGAGCATTGGATGAAGCAAGCAAAGTTGCTTGCAATTGGTCCTTGGCCCAAAAGGGAAGGAGTACCGTCAGAGGGGGGGATTTGAACACAGGACCAGGCGCTAGGCACCCAAGAGATGATCCTAGAAAACTAGAAGAGTGGGAGCTGGAAGTTTGGGAACTGGATATGGGAATGATTCCAAATCAAAAGTTTTTTTTTTTTGGATCTAAATGGAGGCTATAGAAAAGCTCATAAAAATTTTAATTTTTCTGTACTGGTCCAGAGGTGTCCCAGATTGCGCACCACACCGGCATTACCAGCCACAGTAAAAAAGAGAAGCAAACAACAAGCATGTCCTCTTCTGAAGATTCAGGAAAGGCAACCCCTACCACCTCTACCTCCGACACTCAAAGCGTGTCTGGGCAAACAAAGAAAGATGGTATGACCAGCCTGTCAGCCAACAACTTGGTGACAATCCTTGCAGCCCTCAAAGCCCAAAGTAATTCTCCCACACTTGACTCCGTAGCCCAAAAAATGATCCACTATGAACAAGTGGGGAGAAGCCCACAACCAAAATTACTTGCGGACGGTTCAAATTTTCCAGACTGGTCCCAAGCATTGAACCTCAAAGTCCAAAGCCTGTTTGATGAGAAGGACTACTATTTATACTCAACACATGATGAAAGCGCTAACTGCAGCAAGATCACTGGCACAATTGTGGAGTAAAGCGTTGATCCTTCCCTATCACCGTTTGTGGCAGAAAAACCTGGTTGGGAAGCATATCAACTCCTAAAGGAGCGTTTTGGGTTGGTATCTTGGTCCTACCTCATGACAAAATGGTTTTGCCTGTTCCAGGCCCAAGACATTGCCATCAACCCAAACAAAACCTACAAAAAATTGAAGTTGGCAATACAAACTATTGAGCAACACATTGGTGGATTCACCTCTGACAACATCCTTGCTCTGGTCCTCCACTTCAACTCTCACCACGCCTATCAATAAATTGCAAATGCGCTTGAAAGTTGCATTGCTATCAATAAAAGGGTCCAAGTCACGTCCAAGGATTTTCTAGAACTTGTCTCCAGGCACTGCAACCCGCAGAACAACATCCCTCCAAGTGCACTCTTGAGTTACTTGGTTTGACCAACAAGACCCCCACCAACGCATAAAGATCCTCTGGCCGGCCAGAAAAGACCTGTAGATCACCCAACCACCTTAATGGACAGGAGCAACAACTGGGCGCGTATGTGGCTCATGTTCAGACACCCATGCAACCACTGCTTTGAGTGGGGCCACTGGGCAATTGATTGCCCGCAAAAGAAGGCTTTCCTCCCACCTGTCAAGGACCCGCGCACCAAAAACCGCTTTGCACGACTCAAGCAATTGGACCATTGCCATTTGGCTTTCAAGTGCAATGCCCCCCCACATGTGGCATCCATTAGCAACAACTCAGGAAAATCAAACTCTGTCTTACTGGACTCGGGAGCAACCAATTTGGTGTCCAACAATGTTAGTTTGTTCACCCATCTATGACCTACGCATCTGACCCTCTCTGTTGAATCCTCAGACAAATTTCCCGTGACTCAAGTTGGGGACATCAATATTCCCACGCTGTATGGACTGCTCCGGGTAAAGGATGTTCTTTTCTGTCCCCATGTCAATGGCACAATCATCTCAATTGGGCGCTTCAGAAAGACTGATGGTACGGTCTCTTTTGATGGCAAGCAATATACACTGACACAAGACAGGTTGAAATTCCCGTTGTTTGAGGTTCAAAATTGTTTCTTTATCCCCATTGTTCCTAAACCCGTCTCTCACCTCCATGCAATGAATACTACTGCATACTGCACTCATGATGTTGGGCACTTGTCCCTCAGGATGTTAAGAAACACTGCAAAACACAACGCGGTTGATAACTTACCACCTTACCTGCGGAAAACATGCCTTTCTGTGATTCATGTGCACTAATGAAGGCCCAACACTTGCTGCCTGAAATTGGGTCAAGGGACATATGCCAAGCGCCTGGGGATGTTATTGCAGCTGACATTGTGCGCCCATTTACGGAGAGTATTGATCACAATTGATTCATTCTGACAATTGGGGATCTGTTCTCAGGAATGTGCTCTGCCATCCCAATCAAGACACGGTCCAATGCGCCAGCAGAGATTAAGCAATGGATCAGCAAATTTCATGTTTTCTGTCCGTACTGTGTTAAATGATTTAGGTAGGACAACACATTTGAGTTTGTGAGATTGAGGACTCTGTCTGGTTTCTTTGAACAGGAGAAAATTCTACATGAGAAGAATATCCCACACGAGCATCATCAAAATGGCGCAATTGAGCAACTCAACCAAATGCTGACAGAGATGTCCACGACAATATTACATGCATCCGGGCTGAACTCCAACCTGTGGAACTACGCCTTCAGGCATGCGGCATGGATTGTGAATTGGCTAGTTCACACTGGCGCTACAAAGACCCCAATCAAGCTTGCAACACTAAAGAAACCGTCATTGGCAATGCTCTGGCCGTTTGGCTGCAAGGCATTTATCTACAATCATACCCACCTGAAGCAGATGACACCCTATGCTTGGCAGGTTCACCACTTAGGGGTCTTCCCGGACACCAAGGGATGACTATTCTATGACAAGGATACCAACAAAATATTGCAAGGAATCTCTGCTAAGTTTATGCCACCTGAAGCCCGCATACATGGAATTGAAACCCTGTCTCTTGGGGACTTCACCTTGGGAGATGAACTGGACAAACAAGATGCGCTAGTTTTTGCCTTACAAAATAATGTTGCTCATGATATTGAAAACCCCAGCATTGATGTTGCCCTACAATCAAGCAAGCAAGAGGGGTGGATTGGTGCAATTGATGAGGAAAACCAGTAACTTTGGGAAATGGGAGTAATAGAATTTGCGGACCTGCCAAGCAATAAGTCACAGATATTAGGTTTGAGATACGTACTCACCACAAAGAGAGGCCCAGACGGCAAGTTCATCCAAAAGAAGGCCTGGTTGGTTGTGCAAGGATTCACACAGGTCAAGGGAATCAGCTTCAAAGAGACCTTTGCGCCAACACCAACTTTTGCGGCCCTGAAACTTATACTGGCCATCTCAGCAAGGAACAACTGGCCAATTTGGTCATTTGACGTTAAAACTGCGTTCTTGCACAGCAAAATCAACAAGGAAATCTACATCCAACCCCCAAAGGGCCTGAAATGTCCTGAAGGTAAAATCATCCAACTGCTGAAATTGTTATACGGCACGAAGCAGGCGGGGCGTTTTTGGTGGCCACACCTTTGGAAGCGGTTGGAGGAGATTGGATTCACACCTAATCATGAAGATCTAAGCACGTACGTATTTGATGAAAAGGGAGGACGGGCATTTCTCTGGATCCACGTAGATGATGGGGTCCTTACAGCGGATAATGACGACTTATTGCAAACTCTGAAGGACCAACTTAACCAGGCTATCACCCTCAAATGGGATGAATTTTTGTCGTTGATTGCAGGGATCCAAATTAAAACAATTGACGGCAGATATCACCTCCAACAGCCAGCCTTGATTGATAAACTAATAGCGACGGAAGACTTCTCGCCAGTGGCAGCGGAGACCCCCCTCTTAAACACCAACCTCTTATCAAACATATTGGTAAAGGCAGACAGCAAATACCTCCACAGAATAGGGATGCTCCTGTACTTGGCCCAGGGCACTTGGCCCAAAATTGCTTTTGGGGTTAAATTCTTCGCCCAATTTGCACTTAAACCCAATAACATGCACTGGGAAGCACTGCGGCGGCTCATCTGATATGTTTCACACACAAAGAACTATGCTCTGCGCGTGGCTCCCCGCTCCTTGGAATTGCTCAAGATGTTTGTCGATGCAAACTGGGGTGGAGAAGGCTCCCAATCTTGCCATGGCTTCATGTGTACGCTATGGGGTATCCCAATTCACTGGGGATCTTGACAACAGCTATGTGTGGCCCGGTCTACTTGTCAAGCGGAATACATGGCTCTTTCATACGCAGCGGTCAAAGCGTTATGGATTTCCTCCCTTGCAAAGAAGGTCCATCCAACACTACTTTTCCCAACACTGTATTCCAACAATCAGGCAGCTGTGAAAATCGAATCTGACCGGTGTGGAAACTTTAGGGAGCAACCTCCCCAAAGTCGTCCTCGAGTTCCGGAAGTTATTGATCAAAGCGTCTGTAAGGAGATTGGATGCAGCCGTTCCAGAGAAGAGGAGAGAAGAGAGAAGAGATTCTGTTTTTCCTAAGTCCGCTCTCCGCCTCCTGATGATACAATAATCCGATAATCCGATGATACGATAATGATAGAACGCTCCCTACAACCCGGAGTCGAGGGGAAGGGTATTTGAGCCCTCCCCCTCAACCCTAACTTAAGTACAAGCGCAAAGACAGACTGACAACCATGAAGAAGGAACCCTAGACCCAGAACCCTAACCCATCCCTAAACCCATACCCCCAACCCATACCCTATCCGTGTCCTATTCCGCTTGCTTGCCTGCCATTACGCGCATCCGGTTCGTCCCTGCGGCGCGGCCCTCCGCCGCGCGCTTCTCGAAGTTCACCGCGATTGCCCGTATCCGCCCGACGCGCCGTTGTGAATTTCCCGTCCCGTGGCCAGCCCGCGCTTGCGCGCGGCTATCCACGGGTATAGCCCCGCTATCGCCCCGCTTTTTCCTTCCCCGACTAGCCGCTCCGAGAACCCGGTTGGCCCAGCTCCATCCATGAGTCGGACATCCAAGCGGGTCGCGGCCCGCCTCCCTTAGTCAGGCCCGGCCCGCAGTCGCGTGCTCGATCCCGCCGCGCCTACTGCTGAGCCCGCAGCGGCCGCTGCTGAGAACGCGCGCACCCCAACTGCTGAGCCCCGACCTACCAGATGCTGAGCGCGCAGGCCGCGACGCAGTCCCCGATCCAAGGCTATATATTGACACCACATCCCCCCCCCAGCTTGAGTTCTGTCCCCAGAGATCCTCCCCATTGTCACCTCTGCCGTCCTTCGCGCCCTACCCCCCTCTACCAACTCTAAACTCCGCTCCGCATCCCTCCCTCCACTCCATCGTCATCATGGTCCGCTGCGACTTCTGCGCCCGAAACAGGCTTGAATGCTCTATCGGGTCCGGCCGCCGAGCCTGCTCCGCGTGCCGCCGCGGACACCGCCGCTGCTCGCTTAGCAAGGGTATACCCCGTGGCCCCAACCAATCCGGCTCTCGCCCTCGGCCGCGCAAGCGGGCTCGTCCGGACCCGTTTGTGGTTTCGGATGACGACGCTATCTCGGAGGAGTCGTGGACTCCACCCGGATCACCTCCCCGCCGTCCTCGTCCGCACTCCGACCGCGACTCCTCTTCTCCGCTTCGCCACGCGGGACCACCGCGTAAGGATGACTATCCGGACTTTGCGGCTTATCGGAGGGCATTGCGATTTTGGGCGGATCGCGTCCGGGTTACCCAAGGCGCGAGGGACCCGCGAATCGACGAAATCCTTAGGCGACGCGCTGCTCCGGCCCCGGCTCCTCCTCCACCCCCTGCTCCGGCTCCTCCGACTCCGCGAGGCCCCACTCCTCCGCCCGCTGCTCCGACTCCACGAGGCCCTACTCCTCCGCCCGCTTCGCCGGTGGTCATCTCGTCATCGCCTCCTATCGGACTGGACTCTCCCGTTGGATCCCCTGAGCGCCCACTCGGATCAAGCCCCGTCCCAGCACCGGCACCGCCTTCCTCCAACTCCCCCGAAATCCCGGAGATCCCGGTCATGATGGCACTCCCGGCGGCTGGCTTCGAGGCTTTCGCGGAACGGTCGACCACGATGCTCCGCAACTTCCTGGCGACCCCCGGAGCCCAATCCTCCGAATCCCGGCGCGAGTTCTTGGCGTCTTACCGGGCCCTTCTGGCATCATCGAGGGCGGACATGGAGGAAATGATGCGAATGGCTTAGACGCCCTCACCCCCTTCCTTTTCTCCTTTCCCGTGTACTTTCCTGTCCTACTGTTGTACCGCGATCCTTGGAGAAATACATCTTGCTGCGCGAGGAAAAGAAAGGGCCGCGTCCGCGCGTCCGGGTGGAAAGTGAGTGTGAGTGCCGAGATCCGCGTCTGCGTGAGAAGTGAGTGTGAGTGAGGTTGAGGTTGAGATCCACGTCCGCGCGCTCCCTCTGTGAGAGACCGTAAGTGACCAGTTATCCCAACGAAAAGAGGTACCTGGACCGCCCCAGACAGACTGCCACACAGTTCCCCGGTACCCGTTATTCTGGGGTGTCTAGTCGTTCCGGCTGTGAACCGGCTAGAGCACCCCCTTACCAAGCTAAGCTTAAATCCGCGTCCATACCATCCCCGACCGTCGCGCCCGTCCGATGAAGAGAGAAACAGGAGAGAAATAGACAAAAAAAGAAAGGAAACAGCCCAAATCCAAAGAAGAGAAAGAGAATATCCTATATTTATTATTCCATTCATTCTTTTTTTTTTTTCTTTTTTTTTTTTTTTTTTTTTTTTTTTTTTTTTTTTTTTTTTTTTTTTTTTTTTTTTTTTTTTTTTTTTTTTTTTTTTTTTTTATATACACCATTGCCGCGCCCGCGCCCTATCCCCCAGTTCCCCCCCCAAACTTAGCTGCTGTCCCCAGCTGATGGCTTCAGCCAATGCCATGAGGGTCGCGTCCGTCGCCCGATCTCCCTGCATTCCTCCAAACCATGCCGTTGGTGCCTGATCCGTCCGATTCTCCGCCCCGACGCGCTTCCCTTTCCCGTTCGGCGTCCGCCTCCTCCGCCGTCAAAGAGGTCCGGCTCGGGTCGCGATTCTCCAACGTGTGGTCCATCTCTTCCGCCGCCGCGTGTACCTTCTCCGCAAGATCCGTCCGCCGCTTGCCAATTCCAAGTCCGCACGTAGCATCCATTTCCCGTTCCGTTGTCCTCGCCCGCTTCCTGTCAGTAGGCCGCACCGGTTCCATTGAATCCCGCTTCCCCAACACGTTCTTAGCCCCCCCTGGGGAAACCAATTCCGCGTTTGAATCCGCTTTCTGGTCCCTTTTTCCCATCCGCCAATGGTCGTCGTCCTCCCCATTTGCGCACATGCGGGGCGCAGATGCACTGGGAGACTGAATACTCTCCAGATAGGCCTCAAGGCCCCTTGCCACCTCTGCAAGTTCGCTAGCCCAAGAGATGGTTTCCGGTGGTGGGGCCGGAACATACTCTTCCCTGTAGTACTCCAGTTCCGCGTAGTCCACTTCCGCTTGCAACCAGGTCCTGTCGCGCGCGCCTGCCTTGTAGCCCAATTCCGCGGATGGCTTGAGATCGTCCTTCCGAAAGCGAGAACCGCGCCTCCCCCATCTTGCCAGCATGTCCTCCTTCAGTTTCGGCCAATCCAGTTTCAGGTATCCTCCCATCTCCTCCACTTCCCAACGCGCTTCCGCGTCCTCGATGAACAGGATGACATGGCGCACCTTCTCAAAATCCAAAACGCCTTCAGAGTCCGCGATTGTTTCATAACGTGAGATGAATCGCTCCACCTCCGCAATGTTGAGTCTAATATGCGGGTAGATCCATGGAGTAGCGCGGAAGCCGTTGGAGGAGGAAGGAAAAGAAGCGGCTGTTGGTAGCATCCGTGAGTACCTTCGAGAGACTTTGACGAAAGATTGTTCCCGGCCAGACCCCCAGATGTGGAAACTTTAGGGAGCAACCTCCCCGAAGTCGTCCTCGAGTTCCGGAAGTTATTGATCAAAGCGTCTGTAAGGAGATTGGATGCAGCCGTTCCAGAGAAGAGGAGAGAAGAGAGAAGAGATTCTGTTTTTCCTAAGTCCGCTCTCCGCCTCCTGATGATACAATAATCCGATAATCCGATGATACAATAATGATAGAACGCTCCCTACAACCCGGAGTCGAGGGGAAGGGTATTTGAGCCCTCCCCCTCAACCCTAACTTAAGTACAAGCGCAAAGACAGACTGACAACCATGAAGAAGGAACCCTAGACCCAGAACCCTAACCCATCCCTAAACCCATACCCCCAACCCATACCCTATCCGTGTCCTATTCCGCTTGCTTGCCTGCCATTACGCGCATCCGGTTCGTCCCCGCGGCGCGGCCCTCCGCCGCGCGCTTCTCGAAGTTCACCGCGATTGCCCGTATCCGCCCGACGCGCCGTTGTGAATTTCCCGTCCCGTGGCCAGCCCGCGCTTGCGCGCGGCTATCCACGGGTATAGCCCCGCTATCGCCCCGCTTTTTCCTTCCCCGACTAGCCGCTCCGAGAACCCGGTCGGCCCAGCTCCATCCATGAGTCGGACATCCAAGCGGGTCGCGGCCCGCCTCCCTTAGTCAGGCCCGGCCCGCAGTCGCGTGCTCGATCCCGCCGCGCCTACTGCTGAGCCCGCAGCAGCCGCTGCTGAGAACGCGCGCACCCCAACTGCTGAGCCCCGACCTACCAGATGCTGAGCGCGCAGGCCGCGACGCAGTCCCCGATCCGAGGCTATATATTGACACCACACCGGTCCAGCATGAAACGCACAAGGCACATCAAGCGGGAATTCCACTTTGTGACAGAACACCTCCGGCGTGGGGACTTGAAGATTCAATGGATCAAAGGTACAGACCAGTTGGCGGATACCCTTACAAAGGCCCTGGGTAAAATTAAACACTCCAATTTCTGCAAACAAATTTTTTTTTGATCCCGCTTGCTTTCCCTTCCTTTTTTCTCTCTCCTCCCTTTTTTTTACTTTTTTTCTCTGTCCTCTGCTTCCCCTCACTCGTTTCACTTTCCCAATTTCTTTATTTTTTATTGCTACTGGGTTATGCTTGCTTTACTTTCCCGTTTCTTTCCTTGCCTCACGGTATTTTCACAATTTACCCCTTGTTTGCGGTAAATTGTGGGGGGGAATATTAAGAATATGGATATAAGATAAGCATGGAGCAATCTAGAACCACATAATGTGTATTTCAATACCAGCAGATCACATAGTATGGTACTAGAGCATTCCAGAAACCCATGTATCAACACTATAAATAACCGACTCCTGGCATTACATTTTCTTTTATCCTTGGGGGAATATATACTATCATTTTTGACTAATTCCTCTCTAGATTGACTACCCACCAGCGTACCAGTGTGGGAGAATTCAATACTCTGGCGCGTCTGGTAGGCAAGCTGCACACCTCACCCTCCAGCGCTGTTGGCCATCTCCTGACTCCCCCTCCCCTGTCTGTGCTTCTGACACGGTGTGCATTTTAGTGTTGTATCAAGTGATGCGACACCCAGACTATGCGCAAAAGTATGCATAGCCTGTGGGCAACATGAGGTGCAACATTGTCACCCCAGGCACTACTGTTGCAGGAAAAAATTACATAATATATGTTCAGATACCGGGGTCCGGTTCATAGGCATACATTCAATTTCCCACTACTCCGGTACATACATCATTCTCAATTTCCCACAATGTATGTAGTATGTACTCTAGTATAGATGAAGACAGTGCTGGTCCGGGGTCCCTGCCGCTTGGAGGCCCAAGGGTATAACAGCGGCTCAGCCACATACTTAATCCATTATCCCCCATTCCCTCCGGGCCCGCTTATTAGTTATTAAAAAATACATTATCAACATTATGAATCCCAAATTCAGTTCCAACCCCAACCCCATTGACTTTAAATCAGTCATTCAAGCTGCCTTAGCCAAGCAAGCCAAGAATCTGGAAGCTGAAAGAAGGAAGGCCCTAAAACAGCAAGCTGCCTATTTTGAGAACACTCTTCAAGACCTCCAGTCAAAAATTGATAATCTCTCAACCAGTGATAAATCCAAAACATCAACTTTACAATCAAAGTCCAAATCCCCCCCAGACTCTCTCACCCCAAAGAAAAACCATAGTTCCAGGACCCCCCCCCCAGAGTCAGCCAAGCCAAGTCAGAGCCCCCATCAAAACCTCAACAAGCACCATCATCTTCTTCAAAGAAACTGAAAAGTACCAGCCAAGTCACTCAGACCCCCTCTCCAACTAGTCAAAAACGCCATCCAGCCCAGCTTCTTTCACACAAAGTACCTAAGGATTTTTAGAGGGTGAAGGTTTGTTTGATCTCCTCCAAATAAAAAAAAAAGAAAAACAACAGTTGTTTCTGAATTAGCTGATATGTTTTCTTTCTGGGACTGGAATCAGGATGCATTTTTTATCCATATGCAAATGTTATGGGGTCTTTATGAACAAAACTCTGTTCCAGCCAAGGTTGACCCCAGTTTTTCAAAGGAGTTTCATAACCGGTTCAGCTCTGTTAATGAAGTTGAAGCGGCAATAACTGATCCTTTGGCACCAGATTTAATTGCACAGGAGGATACAATCTCTCTAAGGCAAGGTCAAGCTGGACGTTTTAAGCTAGGGCGTGGGTTAGCAAATATTGAAGAGATGCATATACTTTATGTGCATTCAATGCTGGCCAAAGTTGGAATTTGTATTTGGGGACCAAACTTGGAGGAGCCTCATGACTCTCTCTTCAACTTGGCCTGCCGGATTACTGCACTAAACACATTCCAACAACTTTTGGCAAGTGGAGCCTATCAATATATGAATATAAATCATTCAAACATCAACAAAGTGTCCTTATTGGTTTCAGCTTACAATCATTATGTGCATTATGTAATGGAGAGTTGTTTCAAAAAGGAACTTAAGGAGGCAGGGAAACATAAGAAGGACAAATTCAAGAAGGCCATTCAAAAAAACCAAGAACGAGTCAGTCAATGTTTGCCTATTTTTTAAGAAAGAAATTACTGACTGTTGATGATTATTTGCAAAAGTTACGAGACAGTTGTTATGATTATGCTGTGAAGAACAAGTTTCCAAAGCAATAAATCACCATCCTCAAGGATATTTTATCCCATAGCGATGATGAATACAATGCTGAACACAACATCTATGTCATCAAAACATTAAGGTACCGCTCCAACAACGTCAACAAGTTCTTCAGAAGGTTAGATGTTGAAATACTCAAGGCTGATCAGTTGGCGGGAAAGAAAGGTCAAAAACGAGTTTGCAAACTTCCTAGAGTACTGGTTTCATCTGAATTTACCAAACCACCACTGGATTTACCCTTGGACTTTTACCACCAAGGTTGGTTCAAGATGTTAAACAATTCTGACAAGCAACTCATCCCAGACTCCAATTCCATGGCGTTTCTTTTGGATGAAAAGTTATCTCTCTTGCCTACCCGAGTTCCTGATGAAAAACTTAGTGATAATGCTTTCACTGCAAAATACTGTGACGTCTTGCTTGAACCATATGGGTTAGATGTGCTCAATGGCGCTCAATCTTCATCTGATGATGAAACCAAAGACAAAGTGGAGGATGATAGTATTGAAATTGATGAGGATGAAGAAGAGGAAGATTCCAAGGATCTTTTCCTTGAGCAGGGTGACTTTGGGGATTTGTATGATGCAGCTGAAAGTGATGCTGATGAGGCTGAGATCAGTGATGAGGAGTTTTAACTCCCTTGTGTCATGAAATATGTCGGGGTTAAAATAATAATTTACCCAACTCAATCTTGGATACTCAAATACCGTGTTATTAGATCTGATGGCTTTAAATATCCACTCCACTGTGATAGTGCCCTCTAGGCTAAACTCTCCATTTAACTCTTGTGGAATGAATCCTTGAAATTACACAAAAACATTTGATGGAACACAAACAGAAATTTAATTAGAAATCTACAGTAGAATGAGGAAGGCTAGTACAATCTAACGGGCAAATAATGATTCCATCTTGAGAGAGTCCAAAGGTTTCTGTGTGTAAAATTCAATAAGCACAAAGGCACTTGAATGCAGACTCACCAACAACCCTTTTATCACTAGTAATTTTGCCAACAACAGTCTTAAATAATGAGAGGATAGATCAAAAATTGACATCTGTGGAGTCTGAGATTGATAATACTTGTTCTGGAAAACTTGGACAAATAATATGGGTTCTATTTTGTGAAGAGTGACTCTGACAAGATAGATCCGTTGAACAATCCCAATCTCGGTCTTACCTCTGTGTTTATATAAAATGCAGTTGTTTGGACGGTTGATGGAAAGATGGTGTTCAATGCCGTTGGCCCCTTTCCACTTCCAACTATTCACTGGTGTCCCATACGGGAGGAGAACACATGCGGTGCTTGGATGTGGTAAGTTTCTGTAGTCACAAACCCCTGCTTGTGTTTGTTGAAAATACTTCAGGATCATGTTATATTCAAATTGGGAAATATTTACTTCATTGGTTGATTGATCCGGGCTTTTGGAAGCAGCAAACGCACCTTTCTCATCCACTTTTTGATTCAATCTTTGAAGTGCACAGGCCTTTTGCATCATATTTTGGTCCATCTCCTCTGTCAGAAAAATAGTTCACAATGTTAAGCTCTTTTTTTTAAAAAAAAACATCCCAGTATAATCACACAAAATTCAACTGACTAATGTTTGGATTGGTCTTTATTTTTTGCAGGAACCCAATCAGTCTTTCACCGGTGAATTCAGCTACTTGGTTGAGTGGACCCCATAGTTCAGTTGCTCAGGGATATGAAGCGCATAATGGTGGTTAGGTCGTATGTTCAAATCTTCAAATAACCTTTTTGATGTTTCATTGTATTGATGAAAGTAAGTTGCAAAGTGGTCAGGATCTCTTGGTGTGATCACATTGGCACAAACAATACTAGTGCACCAACACAATGAACCAACATTGGTAAGCACCAGCCCCTTGAGTGAATTTGATTTGATCTTTGAAGGTTTATTGGCAAACATTTCTGTGATCACCAAAGGTATGATGTATTCAAAGAAACAATACCAGTGGTTGGCTTTCCACTTTCCAGACTTTCAATCCCCAAGCGGCTGGGGTGGTTGTTCCAATTCCGATGGCAATACAATGTCATTCTGGATCTCCTTGAATTGATTTATTTGATCTTCAGTGAACAGTCCTGAACCAAAATTGAACTCAACCTCCTCTGAACTTGATTCTTCAGAGCTTTCCATTTCATCAATCCAGTCATCCGTGTCCTCAACCTTCACTGCTTTTTTGGGTGGCTTTTACCCAGTTTCTTGGCAATGCCTTTTTTGTTTCTTGACCAACCCCATATCAAAACCCCATCGTATTCTCAAATGATGTTGTAATATACCTTCCAACCAATTGTGCATCATTCCAAGTGGAATATGAAGAACAATTTTGCAATAAGGGAGCTGGTTTAGCTCCGACCATCTCATGCCAGTCTTTCAAACATGCTCTTCCTTGCTACTGATTTTTTTGAGTTGTTTCCATCTCCACAATGCTGCTAGGGTCTCTTCAGCTCCTTGAGGCTCTCCAAGCTTTAGTTCACCAAGATTTTCCTTCACTTCTTTGCACCAAGAGCAAAAAAAATTTGCACTATGAGATGCATAGCCAGCTACTTTATGGACACCCACCATGTCACCAAGAAGAGGAATTAACCGCACTCGAACAAGTTGACCTTGTGGGTATTGACTTTTTCTTATTTTTAAGCCTTGATTGAGCAGAATAAGATCGTCTACAAGTGGTTTGAGACAGTGAGTGATTGTTATCATGTTTGGTGCATTTGGACCAGGTGTAATTCCTGCAATGTAAGTATACCCAATTGTGTTCCGCTTTCCCGGAGGCAAGTTCAGACAATTCATTGAGATCAATCCAAGCAATTGATGCTTTCCCGCCAGTTTGTTTCCTTTGGGGTTGAACCAATTGATGAACAGTGAAAAGGTGAGATTAAGTGGGTTGTCTTCATTGGGATCACTTGGCCATTCCATACTTCTCCAAGCCTGTACTTGTTGGATATCAATGGTATCTGTAGTTTCAAGGCAGTTTAGTTCTTTTGACCAATCAAGAATGTAATTTTCAGTTGCTTTGTTCCTAAGGAACCACAAAAGCTATTTCTCCAAGGACTGAGTTGCATAAACTGATTTGGGGGTCAAATTGGGTTGGGCTGATATGTGTTTATACTGGCTAGGAACCTTCTGAGTTGTGCCAATGTGGTCTTCACTCAATCCTCTTGACCTTTTTTCAAATAGCAAAGTTCCACATTCTTTGGCCCGTGGAGTTTCCTTGTATTGGCATGTTTGAGGAATTTTGGGAGGAAAGTAGAGCAGAAAACATGTGGGACAACAAACACATTTATTCAGTGTTGGACAGATCTGCAGTTTCTTGATTATTGTACGGATGTCGCTCGGAACTTCTCTTTCTGAAAAGTGTTGGTTTTCCTGGCACTTTTTGATGATCACGATGACAAAGTTTTGGGCAGCTTGACATTTTTTCATACTCAATCCACAAAACAAATGAAGCCAGGCAATAAAAAGTGAAACAAGAAAAGGAACTAAAGAACACAATTAATTATAACAGGTAAATACTAGATTGATACAAAAAGAAGAATTTAGCTCACGATCCATAGGCATTTGAGCTGAACTAGATTCCGATGAGTAGGTAGAACTGGAACTTGACATGGGTGATTCTTCATCACTAGTATCGCTTTCCGGTTTAGGTGTTGAAAAATTTTGAAGAGTTCTTTTGTGGTCTTCTAGGGAATGCTTGAGTTGATTTCGTCTTGAGATAAGTTGGCCTTGTACTATTTGGCCATCGGAGTTTGTAAAGTTGAGTTTGATGCACTGTGAGCAGGTACAAATTCGCATTGTTGGGGATTACAGTGTACAACAACACAGTTTACTTTGATCATGATCAGCCCGGGCTGTTGTCCAGGAAATCGCCGTGTCCTCGCCTTTCACATGTGACATGGGGAGTCTAGACACTCGGGAACTTGCGATGCGACAGGTATACCATGTCACCTTGTGTCGCATATATCATGTCTTACTGCCCGCGCGGCCGTCAGATGTCGCACAACTTGGCATATAAGTCTGGGTGTCGCAGGATTGCATGCGACACTAAATTGCACACCGTGTGCATGAGCATGGTGTCGCTCTCAGTTGCCCCGGCTGCGTGAGCCTGCTCAGCCCGCTAATTGCCTTCCTTCACCCTTAAGCCTGCTTCGTTCCACTTCTTCCTCCGGTCCTCCTCGTCCACGATGTTTTGGGCACCCACCTCGTGCCCATCCCCGGCTGCCTCGGCTCCCATTCAGCCAGCCGCCTTTTCCTCGACCCTGCCCTCGGCTCCCTCAACCTCTCTCGACGCCGAACCCCCGCCATCCAGCAACCCATCTCTCAATCCTCCCCGCCCAACCCAACGCGCCCTTGACCGGTCCAACCGTCCCGACCCCCATACCTTCGGCCACATCCGCGGCGCGCCACCCGGCACATCGTGGCCATCCCGCGCCGAAGTCAGTCAGGCCGGTGTTCATGCCCCCTACCAAGCTGGGATCTCGGGCACCGAGGACAGGGGCGGCGCCGTAAGCGTCGTCCTCAACGATGGCTACCCAGATGGTGATGGTGGTGAGATCGTCTGGTGCGCCCGTTCCTGAATTCAGCCCTCCTTCTCGCGCCCCGCCCCCTATGGCCTCGGCTGTTCTTCACTTGCTAACCGCTCCTCTCCCCTCCCCTCGCCTCCCCTCGCCTCCCCTCGTCTCCCCTCTCACCCTGGCTTCCTAAACGCGCACGCAGGTACATGGGAAGTGGCGGATTCACCTGCCCGCTGACTCGTAAGAAGTGCAACAAGATGCAGCACAACCAGGATCCTGATAATATCTACAACCGCGCCCTTCAACAATCCCTCAACTCCGGTCAACCAGTACGAGTCATCCGTGGGCCCCACGCCAAGCATTCCCCATGGGCTCCCGAGCAAGGATACCGTTACGATGGACTGTATCGGCTCACCCACTCTCAAGCCATCGTCGATCCATCGGGCAACACCAACTTTTCTTGTCTCCTTTGGCGAATGGAGAGGATCGAAACTAACGACTATCAGATTCCTGTCAAGGCCGGATTCCGGATGCAAGCTGAGATCCAGTCTACCCAAGCCCGACAGCGAAAGTGGGAAGAAGACCAAGCGGCACAACTGGGATTCGCAACATCCGCAAATCAGCTTCTCGAACGTAACAAAGCTCTCACTGCTCGTCCATCCTTCAAGAGCTCAAGCAGCCTTCATCGCTCTCACCCTCAAGAACCTCAAAGGTCTTCCGCCGACAGCCCATCATGCCCGATTCAAAAGCCTCTCAAGTTGACCCTTCCTCTAAGCAAGCCCCCCAAGCAATCACCCGTCACGAACTACCCGGTTTCGGCGCCGTCAGTGCCATCCAAATCCTTCGATTTTCCTCAATCTCTCCCCTTGAAACAAGCGATGGCCCACCTGAAGTTCAAGAGCACCAAGCCACCCAAGCCAGCTGCCCCTCCCTCACCGCCAGCTCTTCCGCTTCTTAAAAGTCCCCTCCCTTCTACAGGACAGTCTTGGTCGTCTTTTGATAACTCAAGCCTACGTGTCCCTCCCTCACCGCCAGCTCTTCCGCCCCTTAAAACTTCCCTCCCTTCTGCAGGACAGTTTTCGTCGTCTTTTGGTAATCCAAGCCTACGTGCCCCTCCCTCACCGCCAGCTCTTCCGCCCCCCAGGTGCCCCCCCTCCCGTACTGGACCGTCTCAGTCATCCGTTGATAATTTAAGCCTACCTGTTCCTTCCTTACCGCCAGCCCTTCCTCCCCTCGAACGACCTCTCGCTTGCGCTGGACCGTCCCAGTCTTCTGTTGATAGTCCGAGCTCAGGATCTCTCGCCATTCGATCGCGGCCCGATCTGACAACTCCTATCCTCGTCAAAGAAAACGATTTGAGACAGTCGCCCGGCCCCTCTCACAGTCTACTAGCTGCGACTGGTGACATTCTTCCAGCATCTGAGCATGAGCTTAGTCGTCCGTTCCCCCCTACACGCACATCAGAGTATCGCGATATTTTTCGTAAGTGGGCTCATCCCTACGTCGTTCAAGCTAAACTATCTCCCCTCCCGAAGTAGATCAGCGCGCTCATCAGTCAACCTCTCCCAATCCCTCCCATGTAGCCGCCCGTGACCGTATCCCGGTAGGTAGAAGTGCCACGGCAATCGGTACTCATGATCTCTCCTCCTGTTCCACGCGTATGCCCCCTCAACGCGGAAATTCTACCTTAGGCCCTGCCGGCATTCAATCTCCAGCCCGCTACATTCGCGATCGCTCCCTTACATCCTCGTACCGGAACCGTCGTTCTATTTCCCCCAGAAGGCAGCCTTCCAGCTCTCGAAGGCGTTCTCCAATCCCATACCCTCCCTGTAGATTGCGTTCACATTTCCCTCTCCCTCGCAAGCTCTCTTCGATCCTTTTTATCCCGGCGCGACCTCGAATCCCTCATCCTCGAAGATCTCCGATTCCTCTTCCTCGCAGACTTTCTCCGGTCCCCTCACCTCGAAGACGGCCTCCCATGTCGCCTCCTTTTAGGAGTTCTTCAATTTTACCACCCCGAAGACGTCATTCCATTTCACCACCCCGAAGACGTCATTCCATTTCACCACCCCGAAGACGTCCTTCCATTTCACCACCCCGAAGACGCTCTCCATCAAGGTTTTCTCCATCGCCCCCGATTAGGCCGTCTTCGATCCCCCCAAGCCGCAGGTGTTCTCCGATCTCAACCTCTCAAAAGTTCTCATCTGCTTCTCCCCCCGGCGTGCTTTGCAAAATGCCTTCCGCTACTTCTTCCATTCCAACTTGTCGTCGCGAATCTCTGCTCCTCGCTCGATCACCTAGTCCCGATCCTGCCCCAGGGTCTTTTGCTTCTCAATCCATGGTACCCCTCCATCGGCCGCCGCACACTGCTCGTCAGAACCCTGATCGCTTACCCGGCGAAGCTCATGAATCCCTCTATCGAAACCTTGGCTGTGAAAACTCGGCCCGTGATATCCTAGAAGCTTGTTCATCCCAACCAGCCCCCTACTTACCCAAGTTTTTTCAGTCACGCGCTCCTTGCACGTCCAACGCACCCCGGTCACCTGCATTATCTGATGTCAATTTTAACGAGAGCAGTGACGCCCGGCCTTCGCTCTTTGTGTCTCGGTCCCGACAGACGCAACGACAAGATCCTGACTCACTGCCCCAAGTCGATAAACAGCTCGAAAATTTTGATTCAATGGATTGCGGGTCCAACCAGCTAACCAATGTGAACTCCACCAAATTGTTTCGCAGTTCCACTCCAACATCAGCCCTTTGCGCTTGGGGTGATCCATCGGAGTTGGATGAAAGGTCCAAGTCCGATCTCGCTAGACCCGATTTACCATCACCTCGCTGCAGCAGGCCTCGTTGCCTCTCAGATATGTCTCTTGACTCGAACTTCATGGACCTCCCGGGTCCTAATCTGTCCACAGAACGACCACCAGATGCGCAGCTGCTTGATGGAAAACGTGCGGCTCACTGTGTCCAGGCTCAGATTCCGCCTGATAACCCAAGCGGGCTTGAAGCCAGTGATGCTTCTCCCGTTGCGCAGTCGCCCGCCGTAGGAATGAGTGCAGAGAGTCCGCATCAGAATCCAAACGGGGTTGAAACTAGCGCTGTGATCCCAGTCGCGCAGCCGCTTGCCGTCGAATTTACCGCTGAGCGTGCTCAGAGTGAGGGTCCACATCACAGTAAAAACGGGGCGGAAGCTATTGGTACTTTCCCCAAACTTGAGAAAGCTCCCCGCCAGGGATGCCATGGAAACGCATGCGGGCTTCTGGACGAGGAATGTGGTATGGAGTTGAATACGTCGAGCCCGCCCCATCGGTCGACGTCTCCATTTTCTGGTGCGATCAAGAGGGAAAGCACTCCTAGTGACAGCCAGGCAGACATGCTCGATCCTAGGACTCCGGCCTCGGGGAGCTTGATCGATGACCGCGAGACCTACGGCTTTGATCCCGATGAACTGGCGGCCTTCGTCACGGACGAAAGGCTGGCAGAGTTGGACCTCAAGGATGATCTGGATGGGCTGCCGATCGAGCATGATCCGGTGACCGATAAATACTTCGTCGGAGGCTGCGAATTGATCGATGATGGCGAGGATGGTGGGAGTGATCACGACGGAGTTAGTATCGAGTTAGACCTGGATGATTTCACGTAACAAGTCGTTCACATAGTCGGTTTAACTCGAACGACTAGTATCATGTCATTGTATTTATGTACAATAAGGACGGCCCAGTTAGAAACCTTAATGCATCAATTTTTTTAACGCGTCTGGTGGTATACGAATGGTGTAATTGGTCCTTCATGAGCTTTGAGGATCACTCCAACGCTCCCCCCCCCCTCTCCCTCTCGCCTTCAACTTTCGGTGACAGTGGTAGTAGCAGTGGTGGTGATGAAAACCTCGACCTGATAGGTCGAACGTACCAAGATTGAATCGTGGTTTGACGAACCCCACACGGGCCACGATTATGCACACGATTAAGCCACGGAACAGCATGTATTACACGTCTCAGCCTAAACGGCCCAAATAACCAGGTGTTAAAAATATTGACGTTCTCAATCCTTCTCAACTCTCGATTTTTTATCTCGCTCATGTAAGATCATCTCTTTTCCTATCGTCACCAACCAACCGGCCTAGTTTTTCATCGATCGCGTTTGGGGCGGATCAAAGTTCAAAAAAAGAAAAAGGATTTGGGGAGAAATCTAATCGGTTGATTTCAAGGGGTTACATAGCCATCAATTTTTTTTTTTCTTTCTTTCTTTCTTTCTTTCTTTTCAAAAGATAAATCATAATAAAATAAAAGAGAAATCGAACACTGGTTTCATCTGCAAAAAAAAAATAAAATAAATAAAAATAAAATCAAAGGATTGAGGTATGTTTAAAATCAGACATTTAAATTTTTTTCAGGATGATGACGTTGATCCAGCCTGATACAGATCGTCTAAAAAGCAGGTATGGGCGCCTGTTCAAGTCTGACTTGGCATGCACCCAGAGGGCTTGCAGGGGGTAAAAATTTAGTGCACAACCAGGCTCCCCTTGATGCCAATCAAAGCTGGTTACACCAATCCAACCAGCCTTCCTACTGGCAACTTTCAACTGTTGATTTTGTTTTTAAAACAAAAAGATGTATTTTGTGGGTCAATGCAACCAGCCTTACTGGCTTTAGACACCATATGGTGTATCTGGTGAGTTTGGCCAGTTGGTCAACTCCTGCTGGTCATGTGACAGGCTGTGGTTGATGGCTGGACCAAATCCTTTGATGGGGCAATAGCCAAGGGAGCCCAATATTGTTGAGCCATCAACTTGACCTAGTCATTGATCAACTCAGAACAACAAGAAGAATCATTACTGTTGCTGTGACCCTCAGGACCCTTACCATCAACATTATGTTTGTTTGTTTTTTTTTGAGGAAAACCCATCTTGGCCACTTCAGTTGAAAGCTGCCATGGCCAAGTTGATGGCACACCCCCATTGGTTGACCACCTGACAAGTGGTGGTTGACTAACTGCCACATGGCTTTGAGCACCCACCAACTGTGGTTTAACAAAAAAAAAACCACTCAGTTGAGCACCCCATGTGGTGCTCCAAACCTATCCTATAGCCATCAGACTCACTCTTGTAGTGTAAAAAAAAAAAAAACTCAAAAACTCAAATCAAACTCATGAATGGATTCTACACCAGAAACAACCTATAGTCAATCAGCCAAAGTACCACTCCTATCCCTCATGGATTAGAAGATACAGCCCAAACCTTCAACTGTGGCAAACTCATACCCAACCAGGTGTCACAGCTCTTTGGAAGATATACAGCCATACCTTGGAAACCCTCAAGTACATACCAGTGATAGCTTACTCTCAACACTAGGACCATACACCACTCAATCACCTCATCAGAATAAAGAAGTACCAACAGACAAGAGGCATATGTAATTACAACCAACCACCACAAGGCACCTCAACAAGTATGCAAGAGGTATATACATAGAAGGGTTAAATAAAGTTCAACATGTATCAACATTTTGAACAACAATTATACATACAAAAGTTACATACAGGTCAAAAACTAGTACCATTCATCACAACAAGTATAAATGAAAGGATTACATACAGTTCAACAACTAGTGCCATCACCTCATCATCATAGAGAAGCACCATATGCAAGGGGCATTACAACACAAACACCACCCCAGCACCTCATCAAGCATACAGAAATACATATTCAAGGGGGGCAGTGTACCACATGCACCACCCTATCACCTCATCAAGCATAGAGAAATACATATGCAGGAGGCAACCAATTCAACCAAGTCACCTCAACAAGCATACAGAAATACATATCCAGGAGGCAGTGCAACTAGTCCAACCAAAAAAAAAAAAACTTATCAAAAATACAGAAATATATATCCAGGAGACTGTGCAATCAATTCAAACTATCACCTCATAAAAAATACAGAAATACATATCCAGGAGGCAGTACAACCAATTCAACCAATAAGTTCATCAAGAATACAAAAGGGGCTGTGCAAAAAATACATCACCCAAATCACTTTATCTGTTTACACAGCAATATATTCCAGGATGTTCAGGGATGAAAATCATGTACAACTTTTTAAAAACCAGCAGAAATAACTCATGTAAATTTACAAAATTTCTCTAACCAGCCAAAATACCTCATGTAATTGTAACTCACTGCTCCTCACCAGGGCAGGGAGAGCCTCAGGGGCAGCCTTGAGCCACCCCTGTGGCAGGATTTTTTTATTCAAGGAGGGCCTCTCTTCCCTATCAAATTTGTATCCAGCAATCACTCCCTAGTCACAGACCTCAGAGGCATCAATCACCAATTCATAGCCAAATCATCTGTGGTACCTACCCAGATAAATCTTATCAGTTAACCAATTACAAAGGAACATAAAATCAGAAACCAGATTATAAATCACCTTTGACCAATTGAACCATGCCATCAGGTGCTTGAATGAGGGTTCTTCTGTGACCTAACTACTTGGCACCAAATTGAAAAAGAACCACCCATCACCTAGTAAATAAACCCTGCAAAGAAAAAGAGCACAAAAAAGAAAATCAACAACTAAACTTTCCTCTACCCAGTCCCCTGTGTTTTTAACCCATCCTTTGGTCCTCTCCTGAGCCGCCCCTCTGATAAACTCTTGAAAACTTAAAAATTGGAATATTGGTTAAGTTAAAATTTATCTGATCAACCATGGGTTGAGAAATTACCAATTATCAAATCAATCCTACCCATAACAGTTAATAGTTAATCTAGGTCTGATCTCAGACTTTTTTTTAAGTCTCAAAGAAAACAGCCATTGATTTAAAGAAATTCTTGTGCAGACTTACTATAGTAATTGAAGGGAAAGCAATCTAAAAACACCCTTAGTTTGACTAATAATCTGAAGGAGTAGAATTAATACTAAATTCCCCTTCAAGGACTGCCAGAAAACAATTTTCTAGATTATCTATATTATCCCACAGGAGTCTCTTCACCAACCAAACTCAGTGGATAAACCAGATGTAATTTTGAATCCTGTTTACCAAACTCAAATTCCAAATTAATCCAACAATTCAAAGGAGCACGAGTAAAAGAAAAGAATTAGATGATCAAAGCTCAAAAGTTAGGAAGAAGTCAGATAAATGAGTCTCAATCATGATGGAAAAGATCTTTAGATAAACCAAAGAGATTTTGTTCTCTCTACTGGAGAAAATAAAGCAGGAATATGGTTAGTTTATCAAGAATTGTCTTTTTGAACTTGATCCTTGGATAATTTTCTCACAAAAATTTTTAAATTGCATCCAAAGTTAGGGCTTGCTAAGAAGCAAGCTTCATAAGTTTTCCAGATCTTTGATTGAATTAAAAGTTTCTAGCAAGCTTTCTTGCTAAATCCTTGGATTTCTCCTCCATATCCTATACCCCATCTCAAGGTCCTTTCAATGTCCTATTATAACCATCATCATATTCCTTTGTTTGAAATGATATGATATTGGATAGTCACTTGTTTTTGAAAATTGGAATATTGCAATAGCTCATTTATTGTTTCAATCAACATCCTCTCCTTGGTTCAAAATCATAGGAGATTGGTTTGTCACTCATTTTTCAGTGTTTATCAGGATAAATAAAATCAAAGATGATCAATTTGAGTTCAATTGATATGAAAAATGGAATATCCAAACAAAGAATATGAGGTATGAATCTTTTTTTTTCTTAAAAAAAAAAAAAAAAAAAGCTGCCAATTCTAAACAAATTGTCACAAATCCATCCTATTACTCCCATTGTGAACACAAATTTTTTCTGATTTCTATCAGATAGAGAATCTAATCTACCCACTGGCCATAATCAAAAATTGAATTTCAATTATTATAAGCAGATCTCAAATAATTGGAAGGATAATCAAAACCATGTGTGATTTGGTTCTTTTTAACAAGTTCATTATTTTAGATCACCCAAGCAAGCATACCAGGGCTGATTTGAGGTCCAGATTGGCTTTTTTTGTTTTAGAGAGATAGATATTTCAGCTGCCTGGATGGTGGAAGCTAATTGAAAGCTGGTTTCAAATCAAGCTTGACCAGAAAATTTTTTGAAATAATCAAATTCAAGATTTCCAATTGTTTATAGCCCCAATTATTTAAATTTCTAATAGTCAAAATGAAATGATTTTCTGGTTCAGTAGTTTTAGGAAATACTAGATTGGCTCAATCATACTTGTGATTGATTGTATATTAATCATTGATCTTCTTTTTATAAACCTTCCCATAATAAATTTCACAGTCTTCATCAGAAATTAATCAGAATCAAGTTCCCAAAATAATATTTTATTGTGCCTTATGTAGGATTCTTGAGAAACCAGCCACACATTCTTCCTAAAACGTTTATCCTATTTTCAAGATTTTTTGGTGTTCTCCTGGCAATAATTTTGGCACCACAGTGTAAAAATAGTTTATACACAAATATCTTGATCTTATTAAATTTTGGTTTGTCTTGGTAGGCCCAACACTTGGTTGTGTGAAAATTTCAATTTATCTGAGGAATACCAATCATTCAAGCCAGAAAACTTTCTGAGGAAAAGTTCAACAATTCCATGCTACAAGCCATGGCACCTGTTTTTTTTGAAATTTCACAACGTTGAGCATGTTTGGATTGATTTGAACCAAAATTTTAAAAAATTTTGATTGGTGGAATTTCTTCCAAGTCATCTTTTTTTTTTTCCCTTCTGTTTTTCTTAGAAAAATAAACAGTAAACCTGATCTAAAATTCAAATGAAAAAAAAACAACATCAAAAATAAAAAAATGTGAAAAAAAGAGAAATATTACAACAAATGTATCCTTAAAATTTTGTGAACAAAAATCCAAGCAAGTATACATGTACAACATCATAGTGGTGAATTGGTGCTGAATTACCTTTTGAGATAGGCCTTAGAATGAAAATACAATAAAATAGGCAAAGTGGGTTCAAACTAATTGGTATTGACCAATTTTCCAACTACCACTTCCTCATTCAAGAAAATCATACTTGCTTAATACTCTCTTATAGTTTGTTTTTCTCTGTTTTCATTTCTGTTTTTGAGATTCAAAAAATTAGGTTTGTCCCTATCTGTGGGAATGGTGAAAGAAAATGTGGGAAAAGAGGCCAAAAAAATTACAAAGGGGGACCAACAACTTAGGCTCATTGGACAGACAATGTAGGGCAAGGGGTCACAAAATTTGGGAATGAGGACATTTCAGTGTAAAAGATTAATCTTGGATGGGGACCCGCTTCCTTGGGAAAATGAAGATGATACTATTAATAATATGAACAGCTCATCATTTTGATTGATTGCAAGTATAAAAATTATACAAGGCAAAATATGATCCAGCTACACCTCTTGGTCTGACTTTGGATTTGAGAGTTGGAGCTTGATTGCAGGAAAAAGACAAAGTGTTGATGAAAAACCAAATGAAAACATTCTCAAAACATAACCCACAGGTGCTGATACCTCTCCAGATAAGCCTGAAACCCTGCCCTCACACCTCCACCAAGAATGTTGCCACTACATGTTATCAAGACCACCCATGCAGAGATCATTGTAGGTCTTGATGCCTCTATTTCTTTCACAATCCCCATCAAAGAAAAAATTCAAGAAATTTTGTTTGAGATTCAAACTTCTGTCAACAAAAGCGCAAAATCAAATCAAAATGGTCAAGATAAAACATGCAGTGACCAGGATGGAAAATCAGTGAGGTGTCATACCTGTTGGACATGGAGCAGGTATAAGTACCCTTATCTGGGTCACTTTCAACCTGTGAGTGACAGCTGTTGTAACCATGTCAGGGTAGATAAAAAAACACTAGAGTACACAAGTATAACAACATTAGGTTACATATAAATACACATGAACATGCATACGCTACTATATAAACCTGTATAAATACAATACCTGAGTGCAAACTCATGGTTTTAATACCACCCAACTCCAACAAAAGTCTCACAGCCAAGTAACCATGGGACAGCCAGGTTCAAAAAAAACACAGTCACCAAGGAGAAGCCACAAAAGAATATTATCAAATTCATCAATCTGCCAACCACAGGAATGTATGCTGGGTAAAGGTGTATTACCTTGACCTGAACTAAAAATTCCAACATCAACTGAGATAAATCTACAAACAGACCAATCTTAATAGCCCGTGGTGTTTTTCCTCATCAGAGTATTATATAATCTCACATCCCCTTGTGCATGTCTCTTGTCACTACCCTTATCCATGATGTTTATCTAAACCCAATTACTCCAACAATCCCAACCCAAAAGGGGTCACTCCAAAAAGGGTTGATGTTTTCAGTAAGCATTTCATTTGTTCAGGAATTGGGAGATTGGAAATTGTGTATGGACAGCAGAGGATATATAAAAAAAAGAAGTTCATTTTTAACAGGAAATTTAAGACCTGCCTAGGTTGTGTGCTGTGCTTGTAGTGAGTCCCGCTTGTCAACCCCGGCTGCCTCAGATTGAGGTTGCCTGGTTTTCCATAAAAGAGCTTTTCTTGATGTATCTTTGCATAAACAGAGCATGGTTGGACCATTGGCATGTGGGGTGTATGTACACAGGCTAAAAACTCTGCTTAATCAACAATGTTGCCAGAAATCTAGCAGCTATTTCATTAATTGTGTTGCATTACCATATTCTTCCTAAATAAGGTATGTTACAGGAATTGTGATCATGATTTGAAAAGTCCCACGTCTTTCCAATGGAGTTCTTGGCAAGAATGATTTGCTCTTCTGCTTCTACCCACTTGTCTTTTTGACAATTGTGGTGTTGTTATATAGCCTTGGGTCAGGAACCCCGCTGCAGTTGGCGCGCTCAGCATTTGGTAGGTCAGGCTCAGCATTTGGGATGCTTGCAGTCTCAGCAGTGGCCCCTGCGGGCTCAGAAGCAGTTGCAGCAGGCTCAGAAGTAGGCACTGCAGGGCTCAGCATACTGGGCGTGGGTCGGGATTCATTGGATGTGGCGGGCTGCGGCCCGCTTGAAAATTACGGACCCAAGAGTGGAGCTGGACCAACCAGGTTCATGGGTGGCTAGTTTGGGAAGGTAGAGCAGGGCAATTGGGGCTATAGCAGTGGGCCAGGCACACACAAGCACAGGGCAGGAAATCATGTGGCATGCCGGGAAGATGCAGACAACGTGGGGGGCTCCAAGTAGGGCGGGGCGGAGGGCTGCGTTATGAGAAGGACAAACTGTTGTCACTTGCCTACTCACCAGAGGAACTTTGGGCCCTTCAGCTTTCTCCCAGTTCTGGATCTCCAAATCCAAAGCATCTGTTCATCCCTTCTCCGCCATCTTGTCTCGATCCCAATCCCTCTTTTTCAAACCTGATCCCATCAATCTTCCTAAATTCTCATCTGATTCATCCCACTCCTCCTTCAACTTAATCTTCCCCTCCTACGACTGCTACGACTGCTTCCTTCAACAATCCTTCAACAACATTCTGCTCCCATTCAATCAAATCCTCGCATCACTCTCAATTCTCTCAACCTTGATAAAACCAAACTCAACACATCACTGCTCAACAAATCCAAAATCATTCTCAAAACAATTAAGCTGATCAGATGTGAGATACTTATCTATGATTCTCATTGTCCTACAAATAAATTCTCATCCTCTCTATCTATTGTTGCCACAGTTTCCCTTTCTATTCTCCTTGTGCTATTACTTTGATTCCTTTCCTCTCCTTTTTCACTGCCAACGTTGTGGAAACTTTAGAGGTTATCCCTCACAAAGTTGCCGCAGGTTCAGGAGTTCTTGGGTCTAAGCGTCTGTAAGGATTAGATACCAAGCGTAAAGAGAAGTTTTAGAGAGCCCCAAGAGGAGAAAAGGAGAGAAGAGGGGAGGGATTCTGCTTTCCTAAGTCCGCTCCTTTTTCCGCTCCCCCGCCTCCTGATGATACGATGGTAAGATGCCTCCCTACAACCCGGAGTTGAGGGGAAAGGTATTTGAGCCCTCCCCCTCAACCCTAACCTAAGTACAAGCACATGAACAACCCAACAACAATGAAGAAGGAAACCCTAGGCCCAAAACCCTATCCCATATCCTAACCTATACCCTGTCCGTATCCTATTCCGCTTGCTCGCCTGCCATTACACGCATCCGGTTTGTCCCCCGCGGCGCAGCCCTCCGCCGCGCGCTTCTCAAAGTCCACCGCGATTGCCCGTATCCGCCCGACGCACCGTCGTGAATTTCCTAGTCCCGTAGCCGGCCCGCGCTTGCGCGCGGCCGTCCACGGATATAGCCCCGTGATCGCTCCGCCCTTTCCTTCCCTAACTAACCGCCCAAGAACCTGATCGGCCCGGCTCCATCACTGGGTTGGACACCCAAGCGGGTCGCGGCCCGCCTCCCCTAGTCAGACCCGGCCCGCAGCTGCGTGCTTCGCCCTGCTGCGCCTTCTGCTGAGCCCGCAGCGGCCACTGCTGAGAACAAGCGCACCCCAACTGCTGATCCCGATCTACCAGATGCTGAGCGCGCAGGCCGCGACGCAGTTCCCGATCCAAGGCTATATAATGACACCACATCCCCCCCCAACTTGAGTTCTGTCCCCAGAGGTCCTCCCCATCATCACCTCGGCCGTCCTTTGCGCCCTACCCCTCTACCGACTCTAAAATCCGCTCCGCATCCCTATCCCTCCACTCCATCGTCATCATGGTCCACTGCAACTTCTGCGCCCAAAACGGGCTTGCATGCTCTATTGTGCCCGGCCGCCGCGCCTGCTCCGCGTGCCGCCGCGGACACCGCCACTGCTCGCTTAGCAAGGGTATGCCCCGTGCCCCCAACCAATCCGGCTCTTGTCCTTGGCTGCGCAAGAGGGCTTGTCCGGACCCATTTGTGGTTTCGGATGACAACACTATCTTGGAGGACTTGTGGACTCCACCCGGATCACCTCCCCGCCGTCCTCGTCCGAACTCGGACCGCGACTCCTCTTCTCCGCTTCGCCACGCGGGACCACTGCGTAAGGAAGACTATCCGGACTTTGCGGCTTATCGGAGGGATTTGCGATTTTGGGCGGATTGCGTCCGAGTTACGCAAGGCGCGCGGGACCCGCGAATCGACAAAATCCTTAGGCGACGCGCTGCTCCGGCCCCAGCTCCTCCTCCGCCCCCTGCTCTGGCTCCTCCTGCCTCGCCTCCCGTACCGGCTCCTCCTCCTCCGCCCGCTGCTCCGACTCCTCCAACTCCACAAGGCCCTACTCCTCCGCCCGCGTCGCCGGTGGTCATCTCGTCATCGCCTCCTATTGGACCGGACCCTCCTGTTGGATCCCCTGAGCGCCCGTCCGCACCAGCCCCTCCTCCCGCCGACTCTCCCGAGATCCCGGAGATTCCGGTCGTGATGGCGCTCCCAGCGGCCGGCTTCGAAGTTTTCGCGGAAAGGTCGACTACGATGCTCCGCCAATACCTTGCAACTCCCGGAGCCCAATCCTTGGAATCCCGGCGCGAACTCTTGGCGTCATTCCGGGCTCTACTGGCGTCATTGAGGGCGGAAATGGAGGAAATGATGAAGATGGCTTAAGCGCCTCAGCCTTGTCCCCTCTTCCCCTTTTCTTTTTCCCTTCCTTCTTTTGTCCGCTTTTTGTTGTACCACGTTTCCCTATTCATTGAGAGAAATACACGCCTCCAACGCGAATTTGTTTTACCAAGAAAAATCCGCGCCGCGCGCATCGTGAGGGCAAGAATGAGAGCCGGGTCCGCGCCTGAGTGAGAACTAAGATGCGAGGTTGAGAACCGCGTCCGCACCCGAAAAATGATAAAAAAAAAATGAGAAGATAAGAAAAAAAGTGACGAGTGAGAAATGATAGAAAAGGTGAAAGATTTTTTTTTTTTTATATCCCATTGCTGTGCCCGCGCCCTATCCTCTAGTTCCCCCCCAAACTTAGCTGCTGTCCCCAGCTGGTGGCTTCAGCTAATGCCATGAGGGTCGCGTCCGTCGCCCGATCTCCCTCCATTCCTCCAAACAATGCCGTCAGTGCCTGATCCGTCCGATTCTCGGTCCCGGCGCGCTTCCCTTTCCTGTTAGGCGTCCGTTTCGTCCGCCGTCAAAAGGGTCTCGCCTCAGTTACGATCGCCTGACACATGACCTGCTCCCACCACCGCTTGTCCCCCACCTCCCATCAGATTTATCCGCTGTTCGCCAAGTCCCAAACCGCGCGGAGTATCCTCTTCTCGCTTTGTCCTTGCTTGCTTCCCGCCTTTAGACTGAACCGGTCCTGCCGATACCCGCTTCCCCAACACGCACCCCGCCTCTGCCGGCCTCGGATTGATTGGGTTTGCCGTCCAACTCTTGTGTCTTGTCCGCCCACCATCACCGTTGCTTCCACGCGCGCGTGCCCGGGGCGCGGACATGCTAGGACGCTGGATACTCTTCAGATAGGCCTCAAGGCCCTCCGCCACCTCTGCGAGTTTGTCAGCCCAAGGGGTGGCTACCAGCGGCGAGGCCGGGACGCGCGCTGCCCTGTAATACAGCTCCGCGTAGCCCGGTTCCGCGGGTGGCCTGAAGTCGCTTCCCCGGAAATGAGAGTCACGCCCCCCCCATCTAGCCAGCATGTTCCCCTTCAACGTTGTCCAATTCCGGTTCAGATAGCCGCTCATCTCCTCCACGTCCCGACGTTCTTCCGCACCTTCAATGAACAAGACAATATAGCGTGCCTTCTCGGAATCCAATGGGCCTTTGGAGTCTGCAATCAGGTCGTAACGCAAAATAAACCGCTCCACACCCGCGACGTTGAAGCGGATGTGCGGATAGTCCCTTGGGTTGATGAGGAGCTGGCGAGAGGAGGAGGAGGAAAGAGGAGAGGAAAATAGCATCTGAGTACCTTTGAGAGACATTGACAAAAGAAATTCCCGGCCAGACCCCCAGATGTGGAAACTTTAGAGGTTATCCCTCACAAAGTTGCTGCAGGTTCAGGAGTTCTTGGGTCTAAGCGTCTGTAAGGATTAGATACCGAGCGTAAAGAGAAGTTTTAGAGAGCCCCAAGAGGAGAAAAGTAGAGAAGAGGGGAGGGATTCTGTTTTCCTAAGTCCGCTCCTTTTTCCGCTCCCCCGCCTCCTGATGATACGATGGTAAGATGCCCCCCTACAACCCGGAGTTGAGGGGAAAGGTATTTGAGCCCTCCCCCTCAACCTTAACCTAAGTACAAGCACATGAACAACCCGACAACAATGAAGAAGGAAACCCTGGGCCCAAAACCCTATCACATATCCTAACCTATTCCCTGTCCGTATCCTATTCTGCTTGCTCACCTGCCATTACACGCATCCGGTTCGTCCCCCGCGGCGCGGCCCTCCGCCGCGCGCTTCTCAAAGTCCACCGCAATTGCCCGTATCCGCCCGACGCGCCATCGTGAATTTCCTAGTCCCGTAGCTGGCCCGCGCTTGCGTGCGGCCGTCCATGGATATAGCCCCGCGATTGCTCCGCCCTTTCCTTCCCTAACTAACCGCCCAAGAACCTGATCGGCCCGGCTCCATCACTGGGTTGGACACCCAAGCGGGTCGCGGCCCGCCTCCCCTAGTCAGACCCGGCCCGCAGCTGCGTGCTTCGCCCTGCTGCGCCTTCTGCTGAGCCCGCAGCGGCCACTGCTGAGAACAAGCGCACCCCAACTGCTGAGCCCAACCTACCAGATGCTGAGCGCGCAGGCCGCGACGCAGTTCCTGATCCAAGGCTATATAATGACACCACAACGTCCGTCTCAATATTAGAGAAAACATCCTGGGTAAGACTCAACCGTTGTCTTTCATTTATAATCTTGCTATTTCATCAAGATGTTTACTTGCCTCATTTGTTAGTCCATTGGTCTTTGTAGGCAATCAAGCATAAAGACTTCCATTAACTTAACACAGTTAAAAGCCAAACGTTCCTGCAACTGTTCAATTAACAAAGACCAATGGACTCCTCACAATCTCTGCTCAAGACTCTGGCAGAATCCATTCCTACTCTCTCCGACTCTAATTTCTTGTTATGGCGCTCCAAAATCATCACTATACTCTCTCTCAAAAAGATCTCACATTGGCTTGACTCCTCCAAACCCAAGAAATGCCCTCCAGAAGTAAACCTTGAAATAGTGGGATATATCCTTGCAAAACTGGATAATCTTACTTACATCAAATGCGTCAAGGACCACTTGCTAACAAACGGGATTGAACTATGGAAATAAATCAATGAATGTTATGCCTCCTTGCAAACGGCCAATTGCTCCAGGGTCTTCTTTAATCTGCTTAACCTTCAGTTTGATCCGAAGAGAGTTGAAAAATTCATTACCAATGCCAGATCGTGTTTACTTCAAATCGCGGAGATTGGAATCCAAATGGACAACAACATAGCTGCCTATCTATTTCTCTAAAAATTCCCTCCCCCTCTTGAACACCTCAAAACAACTATCACTCACTCACTCGGAGAGACCAAAATTGATGCCAACTTAGTCCTACGACATCTCAATCAAGTCAAAAACAAAGTTATGGCCGGATCCTATGTCTCAGCTCTGATAACCAGGAATGATGTCATTAATTGCAAGTCAACCTGGAACAACCCTCAGGCCAACCACAATCAAAGCAAGTGTTTGTGGCTCTATCCACACCTTCGACCCAACTATGGTAACTCTCAAATTGGTTCTGACTCAACGACTCCATCCAACGCTCCTTCAAACTCCCAGAAGTCGTCATCTGCCCATCTAGCCTATATGTTTGCAATGGTCTCTTCACCTCTTCTCAGTTCTAATTGAGTACTTCTTGATTCTGGTGCTTCAAATTGCATGTTTAACAACCCAAATTTCTTCCCTCATCTTCAACCCGACGGAACCAAGGTACAAACTGGAAACCCCAATGCTCCTATCTCTTCGGTTGGCAAAGAAACAGCTCTTCTTACAACTAACTCAGATACTCTCCACCTCCAGAACTCCCTTTATGTTCCCGATCTTGCTGTAAACTTGGTGTCCTTAGGCCAACTCATTCAGAAAGGTTGTTCCTTAACACTTTCATCTCCAAATCAGTTTTCCATCTTCTTCAACAACACGCAGATCATGTCCGGAGTTATTGAAGAAAATTTATTCTTCATCAATGAAGGTTTCAACCTTCCCGCTCTTTTGTAATCTTTCATATTGCTATCCACCATTCATAAACGCTTCTGTCATCCCCATCTTGAAAAAAACCGTCTCCTCTCGAGAGAGTTTCCCAACCTTAAGTATGATCTCCTTGACTGCGTCTCCTGTGCAAAAGGGAAAATTTACCAACAACCCTTCCTGAATCATCTTCCCCCAAGCCAAGAGTCATTTGAACAGATTCATGCTGATGTTTGCGGTCCCATTAATCCACCGTCCCTCTCTGGATGTCAATACTTTCTCTTGCTCACTGATAACTGGTCCAAGTTCAAGACTTGTGTACCAATTAGACTCAAATCAGACGAGGTGATGAAATTCATCAAACTTCACGCCAATCAGAAAGGACAAGTGCTGAAGATCTTTCACTCCGATAACGGCGGTGAATTTGTCAATCATTGCCTTTCAAGCTTCTTCTCAGAAAATGGGATCAAACACTCCACTTCCAAAACTTATACTCCACAGCACAATCCAGTTGCTGAGAGAGGAAATCAAACCATTCTTGAGGCTGCTAGGACTACAATTATTGATATAAACATCCCTTCTTTCCTGTGGGATGAAATATTAGTCAGCTCCTGTCTAGTGCTCAATCTTATTCCATCTCTCAGTTCCAAAGTCTCAGCCCACAAACTCTGGACCGGAACCTCTCCCAAACTCCATCTCATTTGTGTCCTTGGATCCAAGGCCATTGTTCTCAATCAGGCTCACGCTCCCGGCAAATTAGACAAAAAAGGTTTAGAGGGCATTCTAACCGGATTCAATTTAGATCTTAACTCGTATCAAATCTATTGTCCATCATCTAGATCTATTGTTTGTTCCAAACATGTCAAAATCTATGAAAATCTTTCCCTTTCCTCTCCTCTCTCTGATGAATATTCTTCTCCCAATTCCTGTTTTGATTCTCTTCTTACTGACGATTCCCTTCTACTTGAGACCCTAAACTCCAACTCATCCTCTTCCAATTTCCCTAATCCCAATAACAAAGCTCCACCTCCTATCACTGAATCCACTTCCACTCAGAACCATCCACAAAACAACTTCACCATCCCCAATCGTTCCCTCTCAACTCATTACGATTCACTTTCTGAATCATCAAAATCCAATTAAGATGAAGACAACACATTCGCCAAAAAATTGCTGGTCCCATCGGCACCAACACTTTGTGATCAAAACTCCCTTCAGAAACCCCAGCAATATGGCTTCATTGCCCGTTCTTTCCCTAAAAATTATTACAAAGCTACTGATTGTGAAGAAAGTTTAAACTGGATCAACTCCATGAAGTCAGAACTGAAAGGCATTGAGGTCATGAAAGTATGGGAAGGATGTCACTCACTTCCTGAAGGCAAGAACGCTCTAACAACAGTCTGGGTCTACAGAATCAAAGAAAATCCCAATGAATCCGGAATATCCTTTAAATCACAATTGTGCGTTCAAGGATTCAAACAAATTGAATTTATGGATTATGGACAGACTTATTCCCCCACGGGCTCAATCATAACCCTACAAGTATTACTTGTCTTTGCGCTGTTTCATAAACTCACGTTGTGGCAGATGGACATTAAGTCCACCTTTCTCCACGCTCCACTCGACAAAGATATCTTCATCAAAACTCCCCTTGGTTACAACTCCCCCTTTCCATATCTCAAGCTGAATAAAGCACTCTACGGACTCAAACAAGCGCCCAAAAGCTGGTACAAGACGCTCAAGACCTGGTTATTTGACAAGGGATTCACAACTTCCTGTTCCAATCCTTGTCTCTACATCAGCACGACCAGACAGCTTTACGTGTTTGTCTATGTTGACAAACTGCTAATTGTTTGGAATTCAACCAAGTTTTGCAAAAGTCTCAAATCTGCATTCAAGATCTTGCAAGATGAACCCTTAAGCAAGATCCTTGGAAATCAGCTAGTCAAAACCAAAGGTGGCTATGGACTACTCCAAACCAATCACATCAACACCGCGTTGAGTGAGCTCAGTCTCACCAATTGCAAACCAATAAGCACTCCATTCACCCCTAACATCAAACTCACTGGCACCTCTGAAGACAAACACAAAGCCTTTCTCAAGCTTGACATCAACTTTTGATTGTCCACTGGTTTTCTCAATTTTATTGCCAGCCAAAGGCAACCTGATCTCTCCTACGCTGTGTCCAACCTATCTCGCTTCAATAACAGGCCCCGCATTCAACATTGGATTGAAGCAAAACATGCCTGGCGCTATCTCAACTCCACTAAAGAAATGGCCCTGTGTCTCCAGAATCCATCCTTTCAATACAACATAGAAGCTTATAGTGACTCCGACGGTGGTAACAACCCTGAATCACGAAGAAGTCACACTGGTTATTTGATCTTAATCTACGGCTGCCCTGTCTCCTGGCATAGCCAACTTCAAGGGTCAATTTCTCTATTGTCCACTGAAGGAGAGCTCAAAGCTCTAGTTCTAGCCACTCAAGAAAAAATCTGGCTCTACCAACTTCTTCACAAAATGAACCCCTCATCAAATCACAACTACTGCTCCTTCATCAACAATAAAGCTCTAAATGACCTAGTAAACCAAGAATCTCACCATGGTGCTCTGAAACATGTCGATACGCAAATCAAATGGTTGCAAGAACAGCGGGACAATCATTCTCTTATTACTCATCTCATTCCCTCCAATCAAATGTTAGCCAACTCCCTCACTAAAGCAGCTTTAAGATCTTCCGTTGCCAACCTCACCTCTACCGTCTTATCTCCTCACATCTGATCACGGCGGTGTTTTGTCACTTGCCTACTCACCAGAGGAACGTCGGGCCCTTCAGCTTGCTCCCGTTGCTGGATCTCCAAATCCAAAGCATCTTTTCATCCCTTCTCCGCTATCTTGTCTCGATCCCAATCCCGCTTTTTCAAACCTGATCCCATCAATCTTCCTAAATTCTCATCTGATTCATCCCACTCCTCCTTCAACTTAATCTTCCCCTCCTACAACCGCTACGACTGCTTCCTTCAACAATACTTCAACAACATCCTGCTCCCATTCAATCAAATCCTCGCATCACTCTCAATCCTCTCAACCTTGATAAAACCAAACTCAACACATCACTGCTCAACAAATCCAACATCATTCTCAAAACAATTAAGCTGATCAGATGTGAGATACTTATCTATGATTCTCATTGTCCTACAACTAAATTCTCATCCTCTCTATCTATTGTTGCCACAGTTTCCCTTTCTATTCTCCTTGTGCTATTCCTTTGATTCCTTTCCTCTCCTTTCTCACTGCCAACGTCCGTCTCAATATTAGAGAAAACATCCTGGGTAAGACTCAACCATTGTCTTTCATTTATAATCTTGCTATTTCATCAAGATGTTTACTTGCCTCATTTGTTAGTCCATTGGTCTTTGTAGGCAATCAAGCATAAAGACTTCCATTAACTTAACACAAACTGGGTGTGTGTTAGGGTAGGCAGGCTTGAGGGTGGTTGCGGCATGGGAAAAGGGTTAGGGTGAGTCTAGAGTTTCTTTTCTATTTGTTTTTGGGATGTCATTGCGCTTGTAATTAGGTAAGGGTTGAGAGTGTGGGCATAAAGTCTGCGCTCTCAAACCCAGCTTGTAGGGGGGAGAGGATCATGGCTTTGGACAATGGCTTATGGAAGGCTTAGGGAATGGGAAGGAAAGGAAAGGAAGGAAATTCATCTCTCTCTCTCTCTCTCTCTCTCTCTCTCTCTCTCTCTCTCTCTCTCTCTCTCTCTCTCTCTCTCTCTCTCTCTCTCTCTCTCTCTCTCTTTCTAAACTGGCACATCCTTATCCTTACAGATGCTAGAACCATTGATTCTGGAACTTAGGGACAACTAGGGGAGTTACACTCTCTTACTTTCCACACTGTTTGAGCTATTGGAATCAAGTGCATCAATGATTGGGGGGCACTGGCAGGCATGGTTCTGCATTCTTCCTCATAGGTCAGATGCGACAGGGTGATTCTCAGATTGAGGTTGTCATCCATTACTGGTTGCATTTGGCTAGCAGTCATTTAGCATGTTGGCATGAAGAAGGTGGGTTCAACAAGCGGGAGGGGACTAAGTCTGGAGGCAGCTAGAGAGGCAAAAAATAACTTGATCTATGACTCTGGCCAGGCTCAAACCAACAAAAACCTGCAAAAAGAGGGCTTTAAGTAGGTGCTCTACCAACCAAGGTATAGTTCCCCAAGTCTTAGGTAAAGATGGATGGCGTACAGTACATATATATATTGCCTTTTCCTTCTCCTAAGATAACATCAGTTTGAAGAGTACTGTTTTCTTTTTCAAAGATCATTTTCCAATTCTTCAAAATTCATGTTCTAACTTTCATTTCATTTGTCCTCTTTTTTCTAATTTTGACATAAATTGTTTTTGTCTGTCCTACTATCAGACAGGCTGGTTCAGGAATTAAAAAAAAAAAAAAACCAGGCCACTTTTTTCACTATCTAGTCCCAATTTTTCACATTATCCACCCATCTTTTGATTTTGGAAGAAATTGTCAAGGTGAGATTGGGTTTTAGTATTTCTCTAGAAAAATAAATAAGAAATAGGTTTGAAGGTAAATAAATTGATTTGGGAGTGAGAAATGGTGTTTGTCAGCCTCCTGGATGCCAAGACCCTTGCTATCCTTTAGCTACCAGAGGTGAAAGAATAAATAATAAAATATTATTTAATAAATGCAGCAAAAATCCATAAAATATTTTAATTAAGCTTATTGCAAGGTTAAGTGGTTTGGTTATGGTTTATTGTTTTAAATCAATATGAATAAATTGATTATTAAATATTTTTATAGAGGGGCAACAATTATATTGGGGATCTTAAACACCTCTCTTTGGGGATTTCAGTATGAAAACAAGTAGTCCTGGTTACTTTGGGCTCTTTAGTTTCAAGGATATTTTACCCAAAGATAATATGTATATAAAATACACGGTGGAGTGGCAGGGCCTTGTAACCAAGCTGCCACGACAGAGAAAGGATAATAAAACTCACTGGTATATTATTAAATCCTTTGGGTATCTGTTTGGGATGTGCACTGATGGGTTAAACCTGTATACTGGGGTTATAAGGTTGTTCAGCAGTTTTAATTGATAAAAAAGAGGTTGAGGACGGATATTATTGATCAGAATTAGCCATAAATCACTTAATTATCTCTTATAAGTACTTGATTACCTTGGAACGGTGTCTGGATATAAATATAACTGGGTCTCTGACCATCAATATCCTCAAAAGAGCTCTTTATTTATAGCTTTTGGAGTCCCAATACTATCCTTCTGAGAGGTACAGGGGCTCAAAGGGACGGACACTAAGGCTAGCAGGGTAACCATTGGTAGCCTGTCACGTTTTCTTGGTGCTATAGCACAGGTAGCATCTAATTCCTCAGGGTATGGGAATTATTCTACTTTATAATAGATATTAGGATGTATGAATAACAATAATATGTCCTATTTATGTATTATTTAATTAATTATCCTTAGTAGATGTTCCCAGTAATTTAATAATTATTTAAATAGAAATTTCTACGGACATCCTGATTTCAGGTGAGTTCTCATTATGTATTAAATAACTGGAGTAAATTCATGATATTGATTTTACTCCTTATTTTTGAGTTCCAGTTGATTTACTAAGGTAATTACTTAAAAATTTAAGTCATGGGAATTCATGTAATATTTTTACATCATTAGTTTTCTAAGTATGTCACGAAGATATTGATTTCTAGAAATTCTCATAAAAGTATATTAAAGTACTTTAATATATTTTTAGAAGTTGTCATTGTCTTATTTTCGACATTCATGGTACTTTGAATTATATTTAATAAAAAATACACATTAGGGTTATTTAAGTACTTTTAATATAATATTATGTACTTTTAGACTATCTACTATCCATGGGAACATTTATTACATATGTAGAATGTTCCCATGTGGGTTGTAGCATGTTTACGCGGTACATAAGCCTCTCAGGCCTCCTGTCACTCTGTCAACCCGTAGTCCTGTGGCTGCGTACTTGTCAGAGGCCCAGGGCTGCGTACACAACCTTGACGGAGTGACAGGGCTGGATCTTATCCACGCGCGGGTGCATTGGCTGCTGCGGCTGCGTGCGGGAATTTTGAAAAAACACATTTCCATCTGTAACTTCTAAAATATACACAAAACCTCAATTCTGACTGAATTTTAGGTGTGAAACCTATATGTGACGATACATTTGAAATATTTAGTTGACCAAAAGCTCAATAGTGGAGCCGTGGTATTTTGGTCTTTCTTTTGTTAATTATTTAAAATATAAGGAGTTGGATTTCAAGGGTGGGGTCAGCGAGTGACCCTACCTGATTTTGGGTGAAGAATCCATTTCTGTAATAATATTTATGGTTTTCCTACTCCTTCTTAGGTTAATTATATTATTATTATTTTTATGTTATTTCTGTTACTTCTTGCAGCTTGCTCTGCAATAGTAGCAAGCTGAAAGTGTTGGAGGAAAGCAGAACACTGTAGAGACTGCTTTGGGATATGGGATAGTTTTGGGAAATAGCTTTCCAGCAGTCCTGGAGGGGTAATTTATTATTGAAAATATGAGGCTATAGGGTTAACAGTCGGGGTATTTTTGAATTTCATGTCCCTCTGAGTACTATAGTAAGTCCCACAAAAATAAAAAGGAAAGATATTTGTGGCTGATGCCTCTTGATAGAGCTTCTACTATAGTAGTCTCTATCAGACCTATGATCAATAATTGAGCTTGAGGAAGTGGTGGTTACCAATAAGGAAGACTGAGGATAGATAAGTTAAAAAAATAAAGAGGAAAAGGGAGTCTTGCTTCTTATTTTACTGATTGGCATCCCTTACTGATAAAGTTGATGGTAGAGACTAGTGAAGCTAGTTTGGTTCATCTTGGGGGTGAGTTTTTCTTGTTTAAATTCTTCCCCTTATTCTTTCTGGTAAAATTGGTGATTGGAATGACTGAGAAAGGTGATGATTTTTGATTTTTTGATGAAGATGATATTGTAAGTTGTAGTGGTAAATGGTTTTGATGGTGATTGATGATGGTGACGGTGAGGGATGATGATGATAGTAAGTCTTGATTTTTTATAGAAGGGTTGATGGTCCTTCTAAGGGTTGATAAATGTTCATAATTTTGGTTATTATTTATGGATTATGTATGGATTTATGGTCCTTATGAGGTTTGATAACTATTAAACAGGTTTGATTATATAAGGGTTGATAGCTGTGATAGGGGTTGGTAGTAGCTATTGCTTATGTAAGGTTTGATGGTACTTATAAGGGTTGAAAAATATCAATAGGGTTGGTATTCCTTTACAAGGGTTATTAATTATTATAAGGGTTTTTAGCAATTTTGATAAGGGTTTTTTATGGATGTTGAAAAGGTTTTGTACCCTTTATGAGAGCTTTGAGAAAAATTTATGGAAGTTTAATGGATGTTTATAAGGGTTGGTGGTAGGTATGGGTTTTGATGGTTTGTATAAGGGCTCTTGATGGGTGTTGATAATAGCTTGTATCCTTTATAAGGGCTTGGAGAAAAATTTATTGAGGGGTAATAGATATTTATAAGAGAAACTAATTGATACAAGGGGCTTTATCCAAAACTTACAAAAACTGATAAATTCAACCAAAAAGAGAAATACTTTCCTCTGGAATGAAATAGAGAAAAATCCTGTGAGAAGGGTTTTCCCAAAGGTAGGAAAGCCCTTGCTGATGGTAAATGGTGCCAACAGTCCCTTCTATTTATAGCTCAGACAGTTCTTATGCAGAGCAATTTTGAAAATTGAAAATTGAATTGATTTGTACCTAAATGCACATTTGTTTTTTTCCCAAAAACTCTTATGATTTTTGAAAACAGAATCCAAAACATTCAATTATTGAAATTGTTGAATTCCAAATCCATGAATAATCTTTTATCAAATCAAGAATAAACAATTTACTTTTATTAGCCCTGTCTTGCTTTGTAATGACTAAAAATAATTTTTTTTCTTTTACATTATGCTTTATTGTTAATTTGCACAATTAAAATGATTATTCTTGAAAATCAAAACCAAGATCACATTGCAGAGACTGCTTTCCACAATTTGAATCTTGAAATTTCAAATTTTCACAAGTATCTCCTTCCTGATTTCTCCCAGCCAATTCATGCAATATGCAAAAAAACAAAAACATGATTTACTTAAACTAAAATCCATGATACACTATTTCCTCATGCCCCTCAATCTAAAAGGAATGCTTGAAAAAAGAAGCTGAGCATAAATTTCTATTTCTATGCCCTACAAGCAAATCATGGACTTCTCCTGCATATATCTTTGACTACATACATATATGGGAAACTCAATAGTATTTTTGTAGGAAACCTGGAAATACTGGCTTGGAAGGGACTAAAACTAAGATTACTGAGTTTTTATCCTAATCAATCCTAGGGGGACTGGTTCACAGTATCACCCAATAAATTATGAAGAAGAGATTTCACTAATTCCTATTAATGATTTGAGGGTATAATAAATGTGAAGGCCACCATAGTGGGAGCTGGGTGCCTTGATGAGGGTCTAAATATTACATGAGGGTAGGATAAATGTTGAGGAAACCACAGGGAAAACTGGGTTCCTGGGGGGGAAAATGGCTAGAGGGAAGCACTCTGTTTATGGAAATCAGAGGGGGTGCCACCTTCCATCAAATATTTGATGGGTGAGTGAAATTTTCTGATGGCTGGGTTGTGGTTCTAGGTTTACATGAGGCTCAAAAGTTGTTTAATTTTGGGCTCAAGGAAGTGTTTGAATTGTTAGAAGTCAAGTTTTTATATATGTCACTTTCACTAGAGTTCAGAGTTTCATTCATTGGATTGATTTGATCTTATTTTTGTTAACCTTAATTCATCTTATTTTTGTTAACCTTAAATTACTAAAACAACTAGAAAATTATAACTGGGCTGTGCTGTAGTATTGTGATTACCAGACTGTTTAGTCATATCTATCAGATTTTTTAGTCATAGCATTTCACTTACCATTTCACTTAGACTGCTTATGTTAATTTTGCCTATTTATTTTGGACTCAACCACTTGTTAGCCAATCATGTATTTAGGCTATATAAACCATGGTTTTCTAAAGTGGAATTGAACCATCTGTTCATTTACCAAATCAAATGGAGTGTCCTTTTCCTCCTGTCCTCAGGTCTGTTACGCTTGAAATTACAAGCCTCTTTCATTCCTTTCTTATTAACTTTTATTTCATCAGAGCTTAAGATCTTTCTACCTTTTACACGGTCAAAAGCCTATTATAAACCTGAGCCAACCATCTTTCATTAAAACTGGTTTGCCTTCAATAGTCTCATTGTGGATATCCATTCTCAACTCTTTTGGTGAGGGGGTGAGATAGATGGGGGATTCCCCAATGGTCATCTTTGAAGTTTAACTCAAGCCCTACGTCCTTGAAGATTTAAATCAGGCAGGATAACAAAGGCAATAAAAATTGAGCCATCAAATGTTAAAAATCTAGAGAAAGAAGAGCGTTTCCAGTTGCTTCAAATCAGTCTCCATCAAACATATTCAATACTGCCTTGAATTGATTTAAGACAATCAACTCCAAAGACCTTGCCTTCCTCTTTATTCCAACACCAATGACAAAGGAAAAAAAATCAGTCAAAAGTTTCAGCTAAGGAAATTCCAAAGGCCTTTTGGATGCTCAGATCAAGACCTAACAGAGGCCAAGACCAAATCCAATTGATGAAGGACCAAATAATTGAGCGGGTGTAAATCAAAAAAATATTCAGCTCAAAATCTACTGGAATTGAAGACCAAATCTGATTGATGAAGGCCCAAAGAATTGGACAGGTGCAAATGGAAAAAAATTTTAGCTCAAGATCTACCAGAATTGAATGACCAAAAATTGGAATCTTTCAGAAAAGAATCAAAGATCCCCTACCAAACCTTGCAATCCTCAAGACCTTTGAAGAACTGAATCAGCATGTTTTCTAAAACCCTCAAGCAGAGATCAACCATGTCATCAGGGCCAGTACAGCAATTTGAGAATGTATTGAAGTTGTCCAAAGTGCAGAAGGTCAACTTGTGCGTTTTGTTGTCAACCTCAATTGTCAGGAGCAAATGAAGGATTCAAGGCACGTACAGTGCATATTCTTATGCTCAATTCTTTTGGAAAGAGGACTGGTCCACAACTCAAGCACTTCATCTACAATCCCAGTGTTTGATCTCCAGTCATAACCAACCTTGGACTTCTTAGACAAGCCATCATATTGACTCAAGGAGAAAATCCAATTAAAAGATAGACCAGAATCTGGATTTACCCAAATTTTCAGCTTAGGTTCTATCATCTTCATCTAAACCAATACCTGTCATGAAATACTCCTCTTAATTGAAAAAGAACCCCAAGACACCAATGAAAAACCATTAAGAGAGAAGAAAACCTAGGAACCACCTTCATCTTTCAAGCAACAAGGATTTCTTTCATCATCAATCATCCATCAAAAATGTGTATAATGTTCATCTAACATTAATCTCAATTTGAATATATGTGATTAGACACACTAGTTAGAAGTTGGAATTAGGGAATAAAACTATCACTATCATCTCATTAATTAACTCCAAAAATCATCCAACTCAATTTTTTCTATTCTACACAATCAAATCTGACCTTGAACAATTCAATGCATCTTACTAGTAATTCACCATTTGAACTAAAGAAAAATCCAGAAAATATTAGAAATCATTAAGATAGCCGTTAGAATCAAATATTCCCCAGGAAGTTCACAAGTTGCTCACCTCACCTTGTTAATCAGTCACTAACCTGTATGTAGAATTATTCCAACAGTTAGTAGAACATTATATTAAGTGAAGAAAAAGAGTTGGATTCCTTTTTAGGACTTTAACTTCCTCCATTGCAAGTCAAGCGGGTGTGTTTGAATTCATGTTTTTATACATGTGACTTTCACTAGAGTCCAGAGTATCTTTGATTGGATTGATTTGATCTTATTTTTGTTAACATTAATTCATCTTATTTTTGTTAACCTTAAAGTACTAAAACAACAAGCAAAATGTAACTGGGCTGTGCTGTAGTATTGTGATTACAAGACTGTTTATTCATAGCTATCAGATTGTTTAGTCATAGAATTTCACTTACCATTTCACTTAAACTGGTTATGTTAATTTTGCCTATTTATTTTGGACCCAACAACTTGTTAGCCAATCATGTATTTAGGCTATATAAACCATGGTGCTCTCAAGTGGAATTAAACCATCTGTTCATTTACAAAATCAACTGGAGTGTCCTTTTCCTCCTGTCCTCAGGTCTGTTACGCTTGATGTTAAAAGCCTCTTTCATTCCTTTCTTATTACCTTTTACTTCATCAGAGCTCAAGCTATTTTTATATTTTAAAGGAATATTCAAATTTACATCTGGTTGGAGTTGTGTTTAATGATTTCACTGTTATGTACAAAGGTTTCCAAGGCATTCCCATTGAATTTCACTAGTTTTTTGATATTTGGTGGAGAGATTCAGGTGAAGATAATTGATTGGTGGCATATCTTCCAAACTGCAAAAGATAGGATGGTGGCTTGGCTGATTGACTGGGGGTTATTTTGGGCTTGGAATTGACATCTGATGTATTATTTTATTATTTTTTATTGTATTCATGGTCAAGAATTGGATAAAAATTCTGTAACTCATCTTAAAACAGGTTTGAATCATCAAAATGCTTATAAAATGGTGGAATCAGGGAGAAGAGAAATCAATGGTGACAAGGGATTGATTTTTTTTGATTGATTAAAGGTGAGAAGCCCCTTTAATTGTTTGAGATAAACACATGCAGGAAACCTGATGAAGGTTATCTTTCATACAGAAGTATGTGAAAATAATTTCAACCTTGTGAATTTTATTGTTTCCAAAGGCTTTCCTGTTTTTCCAGTTTTTGGACCTGCAGATATGTGTGTAGGGAAATTCAGAAAGCATTCTTGAAACTGAAATAAAAATTAAACTCAAGAAAATTTCCCTTTTAATAATTTCTGGTTTGTTTTTTCAGAATATGTGTCTGATTTTTTATTTTAACTTTCTTATTTTTTCCAGTTTTTCCTAAATTGGCTTTGTTTTTCATAAATTAGTTTTTTCCTGTTTTGAATTTTAAAATGTATTTTAGATTCTGAAAGTAAGCCTTTCAGATTTCTCATTATTCTTTCCTAATTTTTTGCATTGTGTTTCTGCCTTCAAATTTTGGAAGGAAAAAGTTTTATTAGGGTATAATTGAGTTTTTTTTAAAAAAAAGAGTGAAAAGAAATAAATAAACATTTCAAATAAAGAAACACTTAATTTTGGAATGGAAAATTTTATAAGAGTGAATGATATCATTCAACAGGAAATATTATGAGAGAGAATAAAAAAATTGCAACAAGGGTCCAATTGGTTGTTTTGTGGATTCAAGATGAGCAGCCACCTTTCTGTTTTGTGGAAAAACAAGGAAGTAAAATTGGTATGGTAAAAAGTCTGGCCAAATATCTTTGAAGCACATGCCAACCTTTCACATCTTGCTTTTGCACAATACTTTACTTTTTCTTAGGTATTCAGGCCATCCAGAAAAGATTGAAAAAAAAAATCAAGAAAATTTAATTTAAATTGATTAAAAACTCTTGTGATACTTGAAAAATATTTTGCCTTCAAATTTTACCACACCCAATCAAAATTCAAAACAAATGAGAATTTCCAGCTCAAAATTCAAAAATAATGGTAATTTTATCATATTAAATTATTATATTGGAAAATGTTTTTGATTGTTTGATTGTGAGTCACAAAGGGGGATTTATTGAATCAATATTCAGAGTATAAAAAAAACCAGCTCAAAAATCCTGATCATCAATTCTAGGATAATGAGATCTTCATTTCTTGTAGATTCTTATCAGGAAAAGTTTCAAAACTGGTGAAATTCTAATGGAATTTTTTACTCTTCTTCAATTTTTTATTCCATAATCTCATTAATTGTGTATATTTTATAATTAAAAAATAAATAAATAAATAAAAAAGAAGTATTGGAGACAGAAAAACTTAAAAAAAATTCAATTTCACCAAAATATTAATTTAATTTTTCAAAAAGAAAAACCATCTATTTCACAACAGGGGTATCAGATTTTCCCCAAGGGTGATGTTAAATGCACGGCTCCAGTCGTGTGGGAGCCGTTTACACGACTCCAGGCGTTTGTGAGCCTTCTAGGGCCCCACACAGCCTGTGGGAGCCCTGTAGGGCCCCTCAAAGCATGGGGGCCAATACACTACTCCATATATTTTATTATTTATTATTTATTATTATTTCTCATTTATTATTATTTATTATTTATTATTTATTATTTATTATTTATTATTTATTATTTATTATTTATTATTTATTATTTATTATTTATTATTTATTATTTATTATTTATTATTTATTATTTATTATTTATTATTTATTATTTATTATTTATTATTTATTATTTATTATTTATTATTTATTATTTATTATTTATTATTTATTATTTATTATTTATTATTTATTATTTATTATTTATTATTTATTATTTATTATTTATTATTTATTATTTATTATTTATTATTTATTATTTATTATTTATTATTTATTATTTATTATTTATTATTTATTATTTATTATTTATTATTTATTATTTATTATTTATTATTTATTATTTATTATTTATTATTTATTATTTATTATTTATTATTTATTATTTATTATTTATTATTTATTATTTATTATTTATTATTTATTATTTATTATTTATTATTTATTATTTATTATTTATTATTTATTATTTATTATTTATTATTTATTATTTATTATTTATTATTTATTATTTATTATTTATTATTTATTATTTATTATTTATTATTTATTATTTATTATTTATTATTTATTATTTATTATTTATTATTTATTATTTATTATTTATTATTTATTATTTATTATTTATTATTTATTATTTATTATTTATTATTTATTATTTATTATTTATTATTTATTATTTATTATTTATTATTTATTATTTATTATTTATTATTTATTATTTATTATTTATTATTTATTATTTATTATTTATTATTTATTATTTATTATTTATTATTTATTATTTATTATTTATTATTTATTATTTATTATTTATTATTTATTATTTATTATTTATTATTTATTATTTATTATTTATTATTTATTATTTATTATTTATTATTTATTATTTATTATTTATTATTTATTATTTATTATTTATTATTTATTATTTATTATTTATTATTTATTATTTATTATTTATTATTTATTATTTATTATTTATTATTTATTATTTATTATTTATTATTTATTATTTATTATTTATTATTTATTATTTATTATTCATTATTTATTATTTATCATTTGGTGGAGGCTACACAACTTGATTTTAGTTGTTTAGCGTGCCATAAACCTCAAATAGGACGTGTAGCATGCCACATAGCCCATTTGAGGCGTGTAGCAAGCCACACGACCCATTTGAGCCGTGTAGCATGCCACATGGCTCATTTGAGCCGTGTATGGTGCCACATTTTCCATTGAGCCATGTACACAACTCAAAGAGCCATGTACACAATTGAAAGAGCCGTCTACAGAGCCGTGTACACGGCTCAATTATCCATGAATTTGAAATTACCCTTTCCGAAAACATAATTTGCTTTCTTGAAATATATTATATCAAGATATTAACATCTTTGATTGAAAATGAAATTTTTTAAAAAATATCATCCAGAAATATTTTTATATTTCATTCAATCTCCTACCCCAGTGAAAAAATCATCATTTCCTTCCATCTTCACTGTTCATAAGTGATTTTTCTCCCAAAAATATCACCAGAAATCATTGATTTATCCAATTTGATGAAAAGTAATTAATAAATAATTCCTGCCTCATAGACTTCATTATTTTCCCCAATTTGTATATTTATGCTTTCAAACTGAATGGCCCCAAAGAAATCATCCCAAAAGTTTTGGTGAGAAAAATAGGCATTATTATCACATTATTTTCAAATTACTCAAGAATACTGCTATATGAATTTCATTTTTGGTTTACCTCCATCACCTAAGGCCAACATTTTTCTCATGTTGACCAAGGATTCAATGAAAAAAAGACCTGATTTTTAATAAAGAAAATATGAGTGGGAAATTAAATAGATATTGAGGAGAGTAGAAAAAAAAACAATAGGGTGTATCAGATTTAGAAAACCCGCCATTAGAAACCTGCCATTTTTTTTGACCAAACCCGCCATTAAAAATGGCAGGTTTCTGAAATACACATACCCACTAACTGGTGTATTTCAAAATGGCGGGTTTATGATAATGGCAGATTTCAAACATCAAATCCGCCTTTAAAATGGCCATTTAGCATCATCATCCATCCACCATCCATCAAATCCAAAACACCCATCCATTTCAGCAAATCCATACCAATCCCATCTCCATCACATCACACACATCTCATCTCCATTGCTTCACATCTCTTTTGCTTCACATCTCTATCTTCACACAAATCCCATCATCATCTCATCAACCTAAATCAAATTACCATCTTCCTCAACATGTCCCATCAAAATTCCCGGCAGCAGGTCGAAAATGCCAGAAAGATGACTGGACTTTTTTTAGTATTTGAATTCCATTCAGACTCCAATTCAGACTCCAATTTGGAATCAACTTGGTTGGCTTTGAATAAAAAATATTTGAAGATGATATTCCTGATCTGCCTCAAGTTATCCCTGTATCATTTTGTCCCTCATCTTCTTCTATGAGAGAAGAGATTCTTCCTCTCACCCCACAGCCTTGCCTACCCTTGCTCCGGTCAGGCCCCCCCTCCCATCTTGCTTGCCCCCTTCCTATGGTCCACCCTCCCCCTCCTTGCTTTGCTCACCAGCCCTGCCCACCCTTTGCTCTGGTCTGCCCCCCCTCCTTGCTTGGCTTGCCGGCCCCGCCACCCCCCTTGCCATCATTGGCCCCCCCTACTTGCTTGGCTTGCCAGCCACGCCCACCCCTTGGTCTCCCTTGGCTTGCTGGCCCCACCCCCCTTGGTCTCCCTTGGCTTGCCAGCCCCGCCCCCTCTTTGTCTCCCTTGGCTTGCCAGCCCTACCCCCCCTTGGTCTCCCTTGGCTTGCCAGCCCCGCCCCCCCCCCCTTGGTCTCCCCCCGCTTGCCGGCCCCGCCCCCCCTTGGTCTCCCTTGGTTTTCCGGCCCCGCCCCCCCTTGGTCTCCCTTGGTTTGCTGGCCCCGCCCCCCCTCCTTTCTTGGCCCACCTAGCCGGGCCCAAAGCCCAACCCAAGGCCCGGCCCAATTTGCTTGCACCAAGTTTTTTTTTTTTTTTGGTAATACGCCTGGCCCAATTAATTCACGCCCACGCTCAGTATTTTTTTTGGTGATCACGTGACTGAATTTTCTTTTTTTCTTTTTTTTGGAAATCCTTTTTTGACGGCTTTTCCTTCAATTCCATCCCTTCTCCCATTGTACTCACAATTTTATACTCTAAATTGAATCCCTTCTTGATCCTCACCCCAAGCAAAGCGTTTGCCTGGGAGGGAACAAGATGGAAGGAGATGAGGTGCCAAACATGAAGAGAGGTTGCAAGCAGAGGGCTTTGAAGCAAAAGAGGGATCAAATGAGGGCACTGGAAATCTCTTTGGAACTTGCAGAGGAGGGAATCAATGAAAAGGTTGTATGGTCTGGATGGAAAACAGCCAGTTTGTTTTTCCTGGCCTTGGCTTTGGAATTGATTTCAAGCAAAAAGGTATAGTGAAAATGGTTTGGGCAGCCAATAAGTACAAGCAATTTACTTTTCTTGCTGTGGAGACTTAATAAGATGAAGATATATTTTGCGAGAACTATAACCAGCTTGAGCTGAGAGATAAGGAATAGACATAAAGAAATATATCAGACAGAATCTTAAGAGAGATGGAAAGCGGGGAGAAGGAATAACAAGCCCTACAGCGTAGATCAAAGAATGTTGTTCAGGGTGACAGCTTTGAGTTTAGAGGAGATCTGTAGACGGTGGGACAATTGAGAAGGAAAGAAGAAATAGAAAACAAGGAATTCAAGGCGCTGGAGAGGAACTATTTGGACTGTAGAGTCAGATTGGCTTCTATAGAGTTTGTTGTAGAAGTCGTCATCTTACTGGTCAGAGATTGGCGAATTCGGTTTGGGCATTTACTTGATGGAGGGAGGATGGCAGTCAAGGAGATTGAAGGAGAGGGAGAGGAATGAGAATAGGAATAGATGAGAAAGGTAGGCGGGAGATATTTAGAAAGGCAAGATAGAAGAAGAGGAAAAGAGAATTGAAGAGGGTCTCGACTGCAGCAGTCGGTCCAAGTATGTACGAGAAAGTCACATTGGGGTCCCCGTCGTGGGTTCAGTGCGCATCCACGCCCAGAGGCGCGGTCAGAAATACTGATAGATAATAAGGAACTCTGCGCGCAGGCGTGGTAGGAAAAGATAGGTGGAAGTCACCTGGGGAATACTCAACACCCCTTGTGACTGGTAAGATGGAATTGACTTAGGCGTGACTGGGTTGATCGGGGAATATGATTTGTTGAAGGAGATGAAGGGCCCCTACAGAGGTGGCTTTAGTCAGAGGATCTGCTATCATTTCAGCGGTGGGAACAAGATTTAAATTGAACTTGGCAAGAGAAAAATCTTCCCGCAGGCCTTTAGTTTTAATGTCGATGTGTTGCGACTTGGAGTGTGACCCGAATTTCTTTATTTTATCATCTAAACCTTTATTATCTATGTGCATCGTTGGTTTGTTGGAAGTAGAGCCATGTATTTCTTCAACTAGATGGGTGATCCACTTCACTTCAAGGTAGCAATCGAGCAAGGCATTGAGTTCAGACTCAGTGGAGGAATATGTCACGTTTCGTTGTCTCGAGGAGTTCCAAAGGACCGGGCTACCATAGTGTAAGACTATGTATCCAGTTTGGGACTTGCGAGAAATGGGGTTGTCTCCCCACGTTGCGTCAATATAGCTTGAGATAGATACCTTAGTCGAGTCATACTTAAGAGTAAATTTGAAATCCTTCGTGGTCTTGAGGTACTTCCATACTTTCCGTACTTCCTTCCAGTGACTGAGGCCCGGCTTCGCATTGAATCTTGCAAGACTGGAGACAGAAAAGGAAATGTTGGGCTGAGTATATTGGACAAATGATTCAGCAATCCGATTGCAGATTGGTAGTTGATATTCAGTTGACAGAACTGCGCGTGATCTTCATCTGAAGCCGGTTCAAGATGAAAGTTTTGAGTGAGAGGTGTATTGATGTTCTTGCAGTCAGTGAGACCCAGTTCTTCAAGGCCCCTCTTGATATGTTTTGGTTGGCTCAGGAATATACTGTCTCCGTCCAATTGCATTAGCATCCCAAGGATCGTATTTGGTGAATGACAGGAAGAATTGGAGAATCCTTCTAAGAAATTGACCGCGAATGAGTCGGAATTTCCTACCAGAATTAGATCGTCAACGTGGAAGTAGAGGACTTCCCCTGATTTAGAGTTGAGATATAAACAGGGGTCGCCGACGGATTTGCAGAATCCTTGGGATTTGATCCAAGCGGTAAGTGTGTTGTACCAATTTTTAGGCGACTGACATAGCCCATAGAGCAATTTTTTTTAACTTGAGATAAGGAGATTTTTGATTCAATCCTTCTGGAGTTCTGATTATTACCGTTTCGTTCAAGGGAGCGTGAAGAAAAGCTCCCTTTACATCAAATTGAGTAAAAGTCATTTGATTTTTCAAGCCATAGATCAAAGCAAGACAAAGGGATCCGAGTTTCCCCGTTGGAGCCCAAGTCTCTTCAAAATCTACGCCTTGAACCTGATCAAATCCTTGCACGCACAGACGCGCTTTATATTTGACGGGTTCTCCGTGACAGTTTTCTTTAACTTTGAATAACCAAGTCGTGTTTAGTATGTTGTCTGGTTCCCCTTAATATTCTTCCCAAACTTCTTGTATTTCAATTGATTTGAGTTCTTATTTGGAGGCTGTTTTCCACCTAGGCCACTCGGAACATTTCCTGGCGGCCTTATAAGATGGAGGTTTGTAGTAGTGGTGGAAGCCGTATCTTTGAGGTTTTTGGAGTTCGTGTCGCGGGCAAAGGTTGGGTCAATGACGAGGTAGTTCAAGTTCCGGAAGTGGAGGAGGAGGTGGAGATTCCGGAGAAGATGGGAGAATTTCTTCTTGATCTGAGTCCAAGTCAGAGCGTTCAGGGGTGGACTCTCTAATGAGGTATTGTTCTTCATTGGTTGAGAAGTCCGTTTCGTAGGCATTCAAATCAGGTTGAGAGAAGATTTCAGAGCCTTGTGGCTTGTAAAAAGGAAAGTCATTGAGCTGATTCTTGAGGAATTTGATGTGCTTGGTTTCCACAACGGTTCCAAGCGAGGTTAGGACCAGGTAGGAATGGAAGATGGGGTTGAATCCAATGAGGACTCCTTCTAGACCCTTTTTGTCGAATTTTCTTCCTTTCTGATGACGGTTGGCTAGGTAGATCACAGAGGAACCTATGGGTTGTAAGTAATTAGCTGGGAGAGTCTTACCAAACATGAGTTCCCAGGGAGACAATTGGTTACCTTCTCAAGAGATTTGATTTAACATGAAACAGCAGCTGCGTGTCACTACATGCAAATAGTTCTTAGCAAGTCGGGATGAGGAGAAAGTGGATTGGGCAGATTTGATGATTGTCCTATTGGCTCTTTCAACTCGTCCATTGTGTTGTGGATGATACGGCTCGGAAGTGCGGAGTTTGATAAATTTCATTTTTGCAAAGTCTTTTAACGTAGAATTGCAGAATTCCGTTCCTTTGTCTGAGTAGATCTTGGTGGGGTAGTAATTCAAACGCTTATATTCTGTTTCTAGAAGATTGATGATTGTTTCAGATTTTTGGTCTTTGGAAGCTAGAGGAAAAGATGCGAGGTAGCAGGTGTAGTTGTCAACCAGATTGAGCAAGTAATGATGGCCGGCCTTCAACTGAGGAGTGATTGTACCAACTAAATCAACATGGATTTGTTCTAAGGGCTTACTAGCGGGAGTGGATGTTATAATTATGGCCAGAAATTAGCTTAGGCAAATGAGCAGTATTTAAAGCAAAAGAAATGCTGGACACTGTGTGTCAATAATGGCTAATGGGGCTCTCACAATGGGGCAATATGTTGGATGAATTCGATTGGATGATGAATGAATGATGGAAAACAGCAGGGAGAAGAGCTCCTTAAGTACAAAAGATTGGCCTCTTGTGAGCCCATGATACAACAAGCCAAAAGGCAAATTTTCCGCCCCAAAAGGGCTCTACAGGCTCTACTGGCCTTGTTACTTGGTTTGGACTAAATCAGCCCACATGGCATCAGTCCCTGTACCCTTACAACCAGCCTATTCTGGTTATTTCTGGTGTTTCCACCTCAATGGGGCTGAACCAGCCCCTTAACTGTTCAATCCCCTTGGCTGGTTGTCCTTTACAACCAGCCATGATGACCTTTATTGCCGTGTTTACGGGCTGGTTGCCTCATGCAGCCAGCCCCTGGCCCCTCAAATGGGCCAGGTGGGACCCAGGGCAAACCTGGGTCCGGTCTCAGACTCACATGGGGGGGGGGGGTGACCAGCGGACATGTTGTCCCCCCCCCTTTTTCTCTCAAATCCCTGGTGGGGGCGGTCAAATCCCCTCACCAGGGGCCCTGGGGGTCGATACCTCCAGGGCGTCGTCAAGTACGTTGGCCTGGGAGGTGATCAGGTCCCCCCAGGCCCATCACTCCTCCCCCTCGGTAAAAGGGGGGGGGGGAGAGCGTCCCTGCCCTGCTTGGTCGCCTCAAACAATCAATGGTGGGGGGGTGATGAATTCCCCCCCACCTGCCGGTCGCTACCCTTGCGGCCGGCGCCGCCACCTCCTTGGGCAAGGGGGTGGTCAGGTCCCCCCTGCCCTGGCCGACCGCGCTGTTGCGGTCGGTCGCTGGCTGGTTCAACCCAGCCAGCCTGCCCCCTCCCCCTCGCGACGGCGAGCAAGGGGAGGGGGAGCGAGCCGGGGCCGCGAGCCCCGGCTCCGCGGCGCTGGTCGCCGGTCGCGACCAGCCGGGCCCGCGCGGCATCGCACCGCGCGGGATCCCTCGGCCGCGCAACAGCCCCGCGCGGGCCGTCGGGCCCCGCGTGGGCCGTGCCGAGGAACACAGGCGGCCCCGAACGGGCCGCGACGCGAGCAGCGGCCCCGAGCGGGCCGCGACACGGGCGGCAACCCTAATGGGCCGCCCCAAGCCCGAATTGTGAGAAAAGACTACTTTTGCGGGCCAGCCCGTCTGGCCAAGTATGTCCAAAATAAACCTTGGGCCCAATTATGCCCATAAAAACCCATCTGGCCGTCTTTGCCCATATACCCCATCGGGCCCGTTAGGGCCCGTGTACCAATGGGTCTGTTTCACGCGTTTTGAGGCCAGTTTCCCCAACTCTGTAACATCCACATGGGCCCGTATGGTCCGTGTGTGTGTCCAATGGGCCTCAGAGGCCCATTTGTGCATCCCATTTGGATTACACTTATACGTAGCACCCGCGTAAGTGCGTACGTATTTTGACACACCCCCTTAATCCAAAAGGGGTGACATCCGCATATTAGTCACAAAGCCTTGATGCTTGTTTCTGTCTAATGCCTTAGTCAAGATATCTGCAATCATTGCTCCAGTGGGCATGTACCTCAACACAATCTCATTGCAGTTAACTGCGTCGCGAATATAGTTATAGTGAACATCAATATGTTTTGTTCTTGAATGGAACACTTGGTTTTGTGCCAACGCAATGGCACTCTGGTTATCGGAATACAACAACGCAAACCCTTGTGGTTTATGTGTATCCTCTAAGACTTTTCTCAACCATTTTGCTTCCTGTGAAGCTGCTAAGTAAGCTCTATACTCAGCCTCTGTTGATGAAAGACTTATTGCCGACACCTTCTTGGACATCCATGACACCAGATTCTTACCTAAAAAGAATACAAAACCACTTGTTGATTCCCTAGTGTTACCATCTGCCCAACTTGCATCGGAATAACCAACCAAATCAAAGTTTGCTGACTTTGTAAACAACAGTCCCAGACTGTGTGTTCCTTTAAGATACCTCATAACTCTCTTAAACGCTGACCAATGCCTCATGCTTGGCTTCTCTAAGTGTTGCGACAAGACCCCAATTGCAAACGCAATATTGGGCTTTGTACACTGCCCCAAATAATTAAGCGATCCGACAGCTGACCTGTAGTCATTCCCTGATTGAACAAACTCCAGATACTCCTCATCTGTAGACTTCTCTAAACGAATGTTTGACTGCATGGGAGTACCAAACTCCTTTGCATCCTCTAAGCCATACTGCTTAAGAAGAGCTTCAACGTAATTGCTTTGGTCTAACTTAATACCATTCTTGCCCTTTCTAACTTTCATTCCTAGCACCTGTTGTGCCAGACCAAGATCTTTTATCTTGAACTCCTTTTTGAGTGTCTCCATGACTCTCTCTTTACCATCACCAATAATGATAATGTCATCGACCCATACAAACAAGATTGCATCCTTTCTCACAAAAAGGCAAGGATTGGCCTCAGACGTCTTAAAACCAATCTCTATCAGTGTCTCACTCATGGTGTTATACCATGACCTAGCTGCTTGCTTCAATCCATACAGGGATCTACACAGCTTGAGGACATATTCCCCTTTATCTGCCGAAAGAAAAGTTCTAACACAGATTTTCTTCATGGTTTCTGGTTTAGTCTCTACTAACCATTCACGAAAACCATCAGGAATCGACATATAAACAGTCTCCTCCTCTCCAAGTTTTGCATTCAAGTATGCTGTTACAAAATCAGCTTGTCTGATTTCTTCACCCAACTCCACTGCCAGAGCAATGATGTACCTGAAGGTGGACAGCCTTCCAGTTGGTGAGAAAGTTTCTTGGTAATCAATACCCTCTCTCTGCTTGAAGCCCTGTGCAACACATCTAGCCTTGAACCTTTTCAAAACTCCATTTGTGTCAAACTTCTTGTTTAACACCAATCGAGACCCCACAATGGTCTTTCCTTTTGGAACAGAATCCCGCTTAACCACTTCAAAGACACTATTATTCTCTAGAGAATCAAATTCCTCAAAAATAGCACTCTTCCAGTTGGCTCTCTCATCAGAATTCATAGCTTGGCCAAAACTATTTGGGTTAACCCTGTTACCCATTTCTGAACTCAACTCCAGGACTTCATTGAGCATACACTGTTCCTGAAATGTATCTTCCTCATATCCTGCGGCAGCATAATGGGATCTCCACTCCCCGTACCTGTCAACCGGTACTCTAACCCTACCACTCCTTCTAACCGGAGGTGGAGGCTCATCAGGTTCTGATTCCACAGAATCACCTGGAGCGGGTACTGAACCCTCTTGTGGCACGTCTGCCACCTCTTCATCTTCTGGAACCACATGTTCCACAGCTTTTGCTGGTGAAATAGGTGCTAATTCTATTTCTTGTTTTGGCTTAATCACAACGACATCTTCACTCCTTTTGAGTGGAAAGGTACTTTTGTCAAATTTTACATCCCTGCTACGGATAACCTTTCTTGTCCCTGGACAATAGATCCTATAAGATTTACTTATTAAATCATAGCCTACAAGTGCCCCTGTTCTGGCTCTAGGGTCTAATTTTCCGATCATTTCATTATGGTGGACACTATAATACACCAAGCAACCAATTGTTCCTAGGTGTGATGTTTTGGGGTACAACTTCCAAAACTGATAATGGGGGCACTTCCCATTAACACTTACAATGTTGTGCAACAGACACACCGTGCACATCAACTCAGCCCATAAGAACTTTGGCAGACCAGATTGAGACATAATAGTTCTGACTTTGTCCAGTAAAGTCCTATTCATTCTCTCAACTATTCCATTATTTTGTGGAGTACTTGCAGTAGTGACTATATCAATGATACCATAATCTTTCAACAGCCTCCCAAAGTCTTTACTCACGAATTCACCCCCTCCATCGGTAATAACCCTCTTGATCTCCTTCATCAGACCATTCTGTTTCCAGACTTTGAAGATTACAGAAACCTCCTCTGTGGTCTGATCCTTAGATCGAATTGGTTTAACCCAAACATAATTAGTTGCAGTATCAACTAAATTGATGAAGTATCTTGCCCCACCAAGGGACTCTGGAGTGAATGGCCCTGCCAAATCAATGGAAAATTCCTCTCTAGGAACATCTGTGTGATCTCTACTCTTAGAGAACACATTTCTAGTCTTAGCCCCCAAGGTACAACTCTCACAGTTGCTGTCCTTTACCTTATGGCCACTTCTATTGTGAGAAACAGTGCTCAGAGCTGAGAATTTGAACAAGCTTGCACACAGAAGCTTATTCCGAACTTGTCCACTAAGAACAGTTCTCCCATTCATATCAATAACAAACCTATCTCCTTTAAGATAACAAATTTGGAAACCTTTTTTCCATAACACCCCAAGAGACACAAGGTTGTAAGGCAACTCTGGTACATAGAACACTTTATCAAAAGTAATTTGGAAACCCAGTTGATTTGCAAGAATAACTTTTCCAATTCCTTTAATCTGAATTGTTCTGCCTTTCTGACCAATATTTACAACCCCATCATAATCACTAAGATTTGAAAATAAATTTGGTTCAAAAAACATGTGATCTGTACAACCAGAATCGATCAAAACAAGAACATCCTCCTTCAATCCTCCTAGTAGGAAAGAAGCTTTATCAGTCACTGATAAGTTCTTATCTTTGAGGTTAAGATTACTCACTTCATAATCAATCAAGTCCATTTCTTGATCCTCATTGATTTTGGCCTTCTTGTTGGGACCTTCTTCCACAACAGCCTCTTCAATTGGAGCATCCAACGCCACCATTGCAACGTTTTCAGTTGTGAGATTGACCTCCTTGTCATTCCCTTTGGACTTCTTCCTTTTCTTGGCCTCCTTGCAGTCCTTAGCATAGTGACCCTTATTCTGACAATTGTAACATAAGACCTTGGACAAATCCTTTTTTGCCTTCTTGCAAGATTTTCCAGTCTTTCCAACTAGGGCTGTTCCAGAACCCCCCTTCATCTTGAATTTAAGGTCATCCTTTTCAATCCTTTTAAGCACATCCTCCTCCCCAGGAAGAGGATCCAATTGAGAAATGATTCTGACTAAGGAATCAAACTCTTTTGGCAGCTTTTGAAGGATTAAGAGTGACAAACACTCTGGATCCATGTTAAGTCCAGATGACTTGAACTTGGATATACTAGACCTAGCCTCTGCCACAAACTGTTTACAATTCGAATATTGTAACTTGAACAGTTTATTAAAGGCTATACCCTTCTGGTGAACAGAATTACCAGCATACTTGGACTTAAGCAGCTTCCAAAGGATGCTGCCCCTCCTCCTCTCATCTTCCCTAAGAGTATCAGCAACCCATGTCACATGATTCTCATCAAGATGCCTAAGGATCAGATGGTAAGACTTCTTCTCCACCTCTGAACTGATCAGAGTGTCATCTGCATCCATAATTTCCCCACAGCAGATGTTATCCAGCTCACTATCCATAAGGACAGCCCAAGCATTATAGTTCTGACTATTCAGAACTATTTTGGTAGAGCTAACATCAGGGATATAGGACATCTTCTTGGAAAACTTGAGGTCTTTGAGGTTCTCCAAAGTAAGGTACAAAGGTCTAGATGGCTTGGAAGTAATGATGATGTTGGTACTGATAATGTGTTATAATTATGGCCAGCAATTAGCTTAGGCAAATGAGCAGTATTTAAAGCAAAAGAAATGCTGGACACTGTGTGTCAATAATGGCTAATGGGGCTCTCACAATGGGGCAATATGTTGGATGAATTTGATTGGATGATGAATGAATGATGGAAAACAGCAGGGAGAAGAGCTCCTTAAGTACAAAAGATTGGCCTCTTGTGAGCCCATGATACAACAAGCCAAAAGGCAAATTTTCCGCCCCAAAAGGGCTCTACAGGCTCTACTGGCCTTTTTACTTGGTTTGGACTAAATCAGCCCACATGGCATCAGTCCCTGTACCCTTACAACCAGCCTATTCTGGTTATTTCTGGTGTTTCCACCTCAATGGGGCTGAACCAGCCCCTTAACTGTTCAATCCCCTTGGCTGGTTGTCCTTTACAACCAGCCATGATGACCTTTATTGCCGTGTTTACGGGCTGGTTGCCTCATGCAGCCAGCCCCTGGCCCCTCAAATGGGCCAGGTGGGACCCAGGGCAAACCTGGGTCCGGTCTCAGACTCACATGGGGGGGGGTGACCAGCGGACATGTTGTCCCCCCCCCTTTTTCTCTCAAATCCCTGGTGGGGGCGGTCAAATCCCCTCACCAGGGGCCCTGGGGGTCGATACCTCCAGGGCGTCGTCAAGTACGTTGGCCTGGGAGGTGATCAGGTCCCCCCAGGCCCATCGCTCCTCCCCCTCGGTAAAAGGGGGGGGGGAGAGCGTCCCTGCCCTGCTCAGTTGCCTCGAACGATCAATGGTGGGGGGGTGATGAATTCCCCCCCACCTGCTGGTCGCTACCCTTGCGGCCGGCGCCGCCACCTCCTTGGGCAAGGGGGTGGTCAGGTCCCCCCTGCCCTGGCCGACCGCGCTGTCGCGGTCGGTCGCTGGCTGGTTCAACCCAGCCAGCCTGCCCCCTCCCCCTTGCGACGGCGAGCGAGGGGAGGGGGAGCGAGCCGGGGCCGCGAGCCCCAGCTCCGCGGCGCTGGTCGCCGGTCGCGACCAGCCGGGCCCGCGCGGCATTGCACCGCGCGGGATCCCTCGGCCGCGCAACAGCCCCGCGCGGGCCGTCGGGCCCCGCGTGGGCCGTGCCAAGGAACACAGGCGGCCCCGAACGGGCCGCGACGCGAGCAGCGGCCCCGAGCGGGCCGCGACACGGGCGGCAACCCTAATGGGCCGCCCCAAGCCCGAATTGTGAGAAAAGACTACTTTTGCGGGCCAGCCCGTCTGGCCAAGTATGTCCAAAATAAACCTTGGGCCCAATTATGTTCATACAAAACCATCTGGCCGTATTTGCCCATATACCCCATCGGGCCCGTTAGGGCCCGTGTACCAATGGGTCTGTTTCACGCGTTTTGAGGCCAGTTTCCCCAACTCTGTAACATCCACATGGGCCCGTATGGTCCGTGTGTGTGTCCAATGGGCCTCAGAGGCCCATTTGTGCATCCCATTTGGATTACACTTATACGTAGCACCCGCGTAAGTGCGTACGTATTTTAACAGTGGAGGTGTTTGAAAAGGGAGATCTAGTGATTTTGCTCTTGATGCAGTTATCACATTGAAAGGCCTGGAGTTTGTCATTTGAGAAGCGGTCTTTTAGGAGAGGTTTGAGAGTGGAGACAGACGCGTGACCGTACATCTTGTGCAATTTGGATAGAGTGTATGGTTGGGAGGTTTGATTGGCAAAGTTCACTGCATTATTTTGGCCAGTCAATCGTAGTTTTTCAATGACAAAGAGATTATCTCTTATTGATCCCTTCGTTACAATTTGATCCTCTCTTTTCACCTTGAATGTATTTCGGGTTTGAGTGAGATTACATCCCTTCTTCGCGAGGAGTTCAGGGCTGATCAGGTTGACAACTATGTCGGGTACGTAGGCGCAATCTTTGAGTGTGATCATGGAATCATTCCATTCAAGTTTGACCAATCAGATCCCTTGTATTTTGAGATTAGCTTCTAGGTTTCCGGTCTTAATTTCCTCAGGCTCCTCTTGTAGCTCTATGGAGGAGAAGAACTTCAGATCATTAAAAATATGTACATAAGCTCCAGAGTCTAAGAGAAGATTGAGGTTATTATCCAAATTGATCCATAGAGTCAGCAAGGCGTGGTAGTTGATTGTCGGATTCTTCTTGCTCTTGTTTTTCCACTTGTTTTGTTGTTCGATCCACCACTCAGGTGCAATTTCGGGATGTAGATGGAAGCATGAACTCTCCGCGTGAGGAGCGTTGGGATTGTGATATCCTTCACGGCATCTAATCTTAGCTTTCTTCTTGTCCTTGTAGTTCCTTGTCTTAGTCAAGACTAATGAGACATCGGTAGATGATTTATTCAGATTGGACTGTGCCTTTCTCTTGTTGTGGTATTGGATGAGGTGATTGAAAACAACGTCCATCGTCAGATTCTTCTCTATGTGCATAATTTGTTGTTTGAGGTTTTCCAATGTAGGTGGGAATTTGAATAGTAATAAGTACGCCAAGATATTGTTAGGTAGCTCGATCCCAAAATCCATCATTCTCGTGATGGCTTTTCTCATTTCGGTGATGAAGCTTTTGATAGAATTTTTGCGGAAGACGGAGTGGAGGAAGTGATTGAAGACTCTTGCTCGGTTAGCTGTCTCTGAGGAAGCAAATCTTCTCGTGATTTCGGCCCATAGGAGTTTAGAGGAGGAAATGTTTGTGGAATTGACGACATTTGCATGGGTGGTACTGTTGAGCTTGGATAGTAATATCGCCCTGATTTCCCAATCTTGTTTTGACAACAGAGGGCCAGAATTTTGAGTGATAGCATCCTTGATATCTTTGAGGTCAAACAACATTAACATCTTGTCTTGCCAAATTGAATAATTCTCTTCATTCAAATGAGGTATGGCGTCGACCGATTCCTTGAGGGCAACTTGATGGAAGTAGTCGTTCGCTCCGGCTGGTTTGTTCATGATTTGGTTGATTTGATTCGTAGGAGGGTCCTTTGGCTTTTAACCGTAATAAGATGAAGATATATTTTGCAAGAACTATAACCAGCTTGGGCTGAGAGATAAGGAATAGACATAAAGAAATATATCAGACAGAATCTTAAGAGAGATAGAAAGCGGGGAGAAGGAATAAAGAGCCCTACAGCGTAGATCAAAGAATTTTTTTCAGGGTGACAGCTTTGAGTTTAGAGGAGATCTGTAGATGGTGGGAAAATTGAGAAGGAAAGAAGAAATAGAAAACAAGGAATTCGAGGCGCTGGAGAGGAACTATTTGGATTGTAGAGTCAGATTGGCTTCTATAGAGTTTGTTGTAGAAGTTGTCATCTTACCGGTCAGAGATTGGCGAATTCGGTTTGGGAATTTACTTGATGGAGGGAGGATGGCAGTCAAGGAGATTGAAGGAGAGGGAGAGGAATGAGAATAGGAATAGATGAGAAAGGTAGGCGGGAGATATTTAGAAAGGCGAGATAGAAGAAGAGGAAAAGAGAATTGAAGAGGGTCTCGACTGCAGCCGTCCATCCAAGTATGTACGAGAAAGTCACATCAGGGTCCCCGTCGTGGGTTCAGTGCGCATCCGCGCCCAGAGGCGCGGTCAGAAATACTGATAGATAATAAGGAACTCTGCGCGGAGGCGTGGTAGGAAAAGATAGGTGGAAGTCACCTGGGGAATACTCAACAAGATTTCCACTCAAAAAAAAATGGCAATTTCAATGCAAATCAACAAAACAACTCAAAACACTTGCAGGGAATTGGGGAGTGGGAAAATATACTCTAGGAAAAAAATATAAATAAAGAGAAAAAATATTTTTTATTGGTGGGGTTAAAAATAGTCTCAGGCATTTTTGTAATCAAAAATGATTTTTTTCTCTGTTTAATCTTTTGATAAAAGAAAATATATTTACAGGCCCAGCATTTGAGTAATCTGCTTGAATTCATCTACTGTTCTACCGCTACCAATGTATGCTGCAGGCATTGACCACTGATCATTTTATTCTGTTGCCAGTCATTCCCTCTCCATTTCCAGTTATTCTAGCTGCCAATTCTTCTCCTTTTACTCTTTTTGAAATTCTATCTCAGCCTGTTTCAACTTCCACTAAGCATCCCATTTTTGTTCATGAGCCAAACTCTTGGCTTTCTGCTTCTGAAAATCAATAGCCAGTTGAAAATCCCACTTCTCCTTTTCAAACTGAAGTTTTTCAGATTCAATTTACAATTTCACTGTTTTTTTTTGGGGAATAGAAGCAAGCTTGATTTTGAAAGCAAGGAGTATCCAATGGGCTTACTTGAATCTTGCTTCTCTATGAGCTCCTCTAAGCCCAAAAAATTTAAAGTGTTTATCCTCTTTTGAATGCTATTTGGGTTGATGTTGATGGAATTGGAGGACTTTTGCTTTCCCTTTGCAGAGGAGGTTTGTGCAGGGAAATAATTTCTCTCATTTGAAGGGTATGTGGGGGGCCCCATTGGCTTGAGTTTTTGGCCATTCAGGAATTGATGAGCCTTTTTTTTAACAATCTAAATCATTCAGGATTAACCAGACAGAAGAGAAAAGAACTTTTTTCCTTACTTGAGCAGATCTTGATTTCAATGGTAATATGGGGATGACATCCTACTCATTGGCCAAGTTCTCCAGTTCTTCCAACCCAGGAAGAGAGAAATCAAAAGAAGTAAGTGGGGGGTCCAAGGTTGGGTTTGACTCATCAATCAACACAGAAGTAAATGTGATTGTAGCTGATTTTGTTTGAATATCCTCCTTGGAATTGGACGGGGAAACTCAAAGGAAAGTTTTTTGTCAAGGTCCTCATTGCTAGGCTGAGAATCCCCAGCCAAGTCCTTGCTACCAACTGAATCAGATTGTTTTGCATCAAAAGCAGCTAGAGGGGTGATTTTGGCCTTCTTTCCAAAGATTTAGTCAATTTGATAATAAATAGGACAAATAGAGTCCAACTTATCAACCACGAAGTTGATTCCCTTGGCTTTTTTGGAGTTGGTGATACCAAAGCTGGTGGAGATTGACCTGGAGTGGGCCTTTTTGTACTTGGCTCAATAATTCTTGAATCTCTCCCTCATCTATTTGGATGAAAGATCAAGCCTAACTTTTGTTTTATTCTTGAGTTCATTGGCCATCAGGAGATAACCATTGAACTTGGAGGAATGAGGTTGGCCAATGTGTGTTTCATTGTTGGATCCAAAGCAAGAATTGTAGTTGGAAGGAATTTTAAGCCAGTTTACCAGGATGATGTGATCAGATCTCTTGAGCTGACTTGAGCCTTTCAAAGCTGATGGAGGAGGATTGTTGGATTTTGAGTTCCTGGGGGATGCTTTCTTTGGTCCATTGGGTTATTTAGTGGACTTGCGGGGGGAGGATTGATGAGGGGAAATTTAAAAGAGTAAGAGGGATGAAGGGATGAAGGGCTATGAGAGTGTTTAAGTGGTGAGAGTGATCAAGTGATGGGAGGATGAGAGTGATGAAGCAAAGGGGATGGGAAGAGATGAGAGTGATGAAGTTACAAGAGGGATAAATCAATGAGAGTTAGGATTTGATGAAAGTGATAAAGTTATGGGGATAGTGATGCAACAAGAGTTAGCTGGATGTGATGAAAGCAATAAATTGATGAGAGTAATGAATGGATTAGGATACTGATGAATGGATGAAGAGCAATGAATCAATTTAATTTTTGCAGATGTGGTTGGAGGTAAAATTTTTTGGAGTTTGGAGCTGGAAAACCGGGGGTGTATGAAGTGGACAGGCGGTGGAAGCTTTATATAATTTACTTCAAAAAAACCACTTATTTCCAGGTAAATCTGACACATCTGATGCGAAATAAGTGGGTTTTTTTGATTTTTAATGGCGGGTTTGACATAGCGGATTTGGTTTGAAACACACCATTAAAAAATGGCGGGTTTGTTTAATTCTGAAATTCAGATGAAGATCCTTCCTTGCACTACAAAAATAATTTTCCTATCAGTTCATTAAATCATAAAATTGAACCCTAAAAATAAAAAACTTACTATCTTTGGTCTTTTTGGTTCCCTTTTAACCCATTTCTCCCTCTTAAGTTTCATCTCAATGTTTTGAAATTTTGAAAGTTTACAACAAGTAGCTTTAAATTTTTGTTGACCGCAGCTAGACTGTAAGACCTTTGGCTCAAGCCTTGGCTTGGCAATAAAATTAGCTGTATAATCAACCACAGACTTTAAAATGCCCAATCTAATTTTTTGATGTTTTCCCATAAGCATGGAATTCAAATTGTTGAACTATTGGGATTTGTCAAGCACTGGATCTGTGTCATTCTTTCAAAAAGAAAAAAATAATTAATTTGTCAATCCTAAAATTGGTACCCTTCAAAAAACCCAAAAAGACAACTTACTTCACTGGAAGGGTCATAGTATAAACTTCACTGGGGATGAACATCCTCAGGTACAAAAGATCCTCTTGATTCCAGTATTCCACCTGAAATGTGGGAAAAAAGAAAGCCCATTGTTTTTTAATAAGACTTTGAACAAACCTTGCCATCATGGTTGTGCTTTAACTTATCAAATTGTTCCCCAATGAGTTTAATTGCCTCAATTGACAATTTTTAAAACAAAGTTAAAGGTTCTTTTGGAAGAAAGGCTCCTAAATCAATTAAAGATTTTTTAAGTGATACATGCACTTATTGGATTTGGATTTCAATGGTTCATTCAAGGCGTTTCCACACATCCAAAATGTTCTCCAAAGATCCTGAAAGTAATTGTTTGAAAGTAGTATGGGCCCCTTCTACCCAAAACATTTTTTTATTTCCAAAGTCTGGGTTGACACAAGTACATGCCGGTAAAAAGGTCTCTTTGATAGGGAAAATTTTATTTCCATATACTCAAGCATATCCTCATGTTCTTTCAAGAAAAACTGTATACAAGTTTTTAAACAAGCATTCCCAGCAGAGATGAACAGAAGAAGCAATAAATTGGCCTAATCTGAGTCCTACATAATTGACTTCTGCCTCCCCCTTGGCTTTAGAGGCACCATAATTTGCCCAAAGAGTCATAAAACATTGCCATTCTTCATCATAATTACTGAAGCAAACTTGACAATATGCTTGAATATTTTTGGACAAGTGCCAGGAGCACAACTGTCTGGATGACTCAAGGAACCCCTTTTCTATAGAACAAACAAGATAATTTTCATGGTACATCACAAAGACTTTGGAAAGACTCTTGGGATTGTGAGCCAATTCATTTAATGCATTAAACACCCATCTGTAGAACTCATAAATTTCTTTTTTTATGAAAACAAAATCCTTTGTAACATTTTTCCTGTTGGCTGTCATTCCTAAACATACAATGGAGGGATGTTGTACCTATTTTTTTGTAAGTACAATCCAACAGAAAAATATGATGGGATTTTTGAAAAAGTTTTATAGACTCAGGATGAGCCAAGAACAGGGCCTCTAAGTGACCCTCTCCACCAAAGTTTGACCTGGAAACCCACCGGGTTTCCTGGAGCATTTCCAATAGAACTTCAATAAACCTTTTACCATCCAATTCAGCTGCTCTAAACTTGCGCTTAGTGTTATAGATTGTTCCATTTTCAATGTATTCTCCAACATCACTCATTCTCAATTTGGTTTTGAGTTGAATTGTATTGAGCCCATCTTTCATGCCTTATTGAAGTTTATCCAAGGCTTGACCAGAGATTCTCCTCAGTTGAGGATGCAATGAGGGGTTTTCATACAGTCGGTGATTGTGTAGGCTATTTCTAATGGAGAGATGCAACATGGGATCTGCTACAGTAAAACTTGCACAGATCATGCATTGACAGCTGAACTTCCTTTTGTGAGTTTGCCTTTGACTTTTGGTGAGGCACGGCCCTTCATATACCACAAATCTGTCACATGCTAGATTCACATATTTATCCTTCTTTGAATTTAATGTTGTCTATGCATAGCCATGCATGACTGCCCCTTTTTGACAATAAATCTTTGATTATTTCCTACTAGAAAAGGCTCTCACAGGAGGAGGGTCAAGCTGTTCTGGAACCTCATAGTTACACCCCAAATGGTTATGTTAGTATTGATCAAGAAAAATCCTTCTCAGTCAAATGGCACATGAAATGTGACCCACCACCTTGAGTCAGTTCCAGTTGTGCAGAAAAATCTTTTTACTCAATTTTAACCCTTGATGAGGATGCAATTGGGGCTTCCAATGTTTTCTTTTCCAACTCCCTACCCAAATCCCTAGATTCTACCAAATTTTTGTTAAAAATGTTTTTAATTAATTCCTATAACAAAGCCATTTTTAAACCAGGGGGGATCGGGCTTGCCACTTTTGCCATAAAAAAAACAAAATTCAACAGAAATTTAGCATTCAATTCAATTTTCAATTCAAAAACACCAAAATTTTACTCACTTTTGGCTTGAGTAAAATAAAATTATGTGACAGGCAAGTGATGTGTAAAATTTTTTGGCAAAGTTTTTTTTGACAATAGGCAGAGTTTTTGATTCCCAGGTTTCTTTTTTTGGTCCAATTATAGCCCCAAACATTAGCCAAATCGCCAAATTTGGGTTGGAGAACTCAAATGTGGTCCAGGGGTGCCTAGGTACCCCAATCCCCCCCTCAAATGGCTCATTTGGGGCTATTTTCCCCCAAATTGGCCAGGACAAAAGGTACAACCCCCGTTCACAACTTGTGCATCTCCATTTGCAACCTATTTCAAGTTGAAAATCCCCAAGTGAAACCCTTATCAAGTTGTGATTGGTGATTTGCATCCCCCCAGGGGATGCAAAAGTTGTGAGTGACTTTGCTTGCTCCTTTTTGAGTTGTGATTTGCCATTCAAAACACATATGGGTTGTGAAAGACAATTCCCACCCATTTACAACCCTGGGGTTTTTAATTTAACATTTCCCAAGAAAAAGTTATCAAGCACTGATTTCTCTTGTGAAACTTTCTGTTCTAAGAAAGGATTCTGTGCAACTATGGGGGCTGAATGGAAAGAGGGTTTGGCTCAGATCAAGATAACTTCCAGTATTCTGTTTTTTCACTTGAAAAAGCCAAAAAAAGACAAGGGCTTATGTTGTTTGGGGAAGTAGATCTTTCCATAAACCTGCATCCCATACCTTAAAGCAATAAAGGTATGCTTTGCAGATCTATGTGGGGATCTGTCCAGAGTAGAAAGGTTTTTTTTTCTGTGAAACTTCAAAGTCGAGGTGAGGTATTGAAAGATAAGGAGTATGATAAACCAAGATTATTTTCTTTTTCCTTTTTTATTTTTGAGGAATTTGAATCTGTTGTCTTTTTGAATTTCATATTTTGTAACTAGCAAATTTAGTAACCTTATTGCTGTCTTACTGTTTTCATTATCTAATTAAAAATGTCTTAGGCCCCCTCTGGGGCTCTCTAGTTTTATTTAACCCTGCTGCCTTAGGCCCCTTTTGGGGTTCTCTATCAGTCCTTAAATACTGTTCCTTCCTGGGGACCATGAATGAAAATCATCTGATTACCAGTTATCAAAACCGGGGTGTCCCTTCCTCCTCATTGGATCAGTTAAATTTGAATTTAAAAGTAATTATCTCTTCCCCTTTGGCTCTTTTTAGTCTTATCATCTCCTGTTCATCCCTTTATGGCATTATAGCCTTCCTTCAACTCTTCACGGTTAAAAGCCAAAATCTCATCCCACTAAGCTATCCAGTCAACTTCATAATTCCAACTGGTTTACTTACCATTATCCTCTAAATAACTGGTAACATCCTCCTCAAAATCCTCATTGGCACCATCTACAACCACTGGTGATCTACTCAGTCAGGCCGCTCAATCAAACATTCAAAATGATAATCTGGATCTATTGAGGACCTAGCCAATATCCCTGCTCTGAAAAATAACTCTCTTCTTCCTCTTCATCCTCATTGTAATTGACTCCATCATCCTCCACTATTTCTCTCTCAAGTCCAGCTAATCCATCTTCACTCATGCCCTCAGTGGAACATCACCATTCGCCAAGATGTCCCCTTTGATTCTAAGTGTTCTCAAGCTTCAAAGACCCGGCCTGATTCATCCTCCCATCCATGAAATTGCTCTCCAGCTCCACTCTCATCCCTCATTCCTCCTTTTCAACCAAAAAATCAACACCAATCAAATTCCAATTCAGTCTAGATACCTCCACTCCAACAATTGATCCAATCAGTCTCTCATTTAGCCTCCCAGAAATCAAGCAAAAAGAAGCCTTTGAGACAACCCAGTTGACCAAGCTTCCATCCTGATTGTCTCCTCAATCAGAGATATTGCTCTACTTTGACCCCTTTTGTCATACTAATCCACCCATAAACTCAAGTCTACTACCATCTATGGTACAACCTTGCTTTCCACAATGGTCAATCCAATCACCGCTTCCATCAAAATCTCCAACTTAATCCTTATGCCTTTGTCTACACACCCAAAACATTGCCATATCAAGATTTGACTTTACGCAAAATATTGATTGTAGATGAGAGCCTCAAACCATCAAAACACAAGGATGATCAACCAACCGACCTAGGGAGCATACAGGTGAAACCTCAGAAACTTCAGATTGGAACAAGGTCAAGTTATTGACCCTACTTGCCCTTGCTTGCTCACCGGCACCTATCACCTCAACTTTTTGACCTTGTTTGATTTCTACTCATCTCCACCATCATCAACCATTGCTCCATCCCTATCAGCATCATCCAATGCAAAACCTCATCTCATTGGCCAAATCCACTCCCTCACCTCCTTGCTCCTCACCCTTATGCTTCCATTCATCTCCTCCACCTTGATTGCCACATTGGTTGCGCTCCTCTCCTCTCAACCCATTTTCACTCTCTTCCTTGCTTGTCTGCCTCCTCTCTTTCTGCCTCAATGGTGATCTTGATGGCAACCTAAATTTCCTCCTAGCTTTAGCCTTGGCGGCCACCTTGTTTGCCTCTCTTCATCATCCATACAACTGCAACCTCATTTCTTGCAACATCCTTTGCACACTTAACCTCTCTCCAAATAACCTTGCCATCTTGATTGCTATCCAACTCTATCTGCAACATTCAATGCTTCCCATTGTTGCCTCACTTGCTGCTTAATTTGCAACTCATCTTGGCTGTCCTCACTCCTTCAATCCAACCTCCCATTGCTTGATTCCTTCCTTGTTTTCCTCTTTGCCCTCAATTTTGTCTTCATCTTCTTCCTCTGCTTCTATTCAATTGCTTCCTAATTTAATCCTGATCCCTTGCTTCCTCAATAGCTTCTCATCCCCATCTTGGTCACTTTTCCCCTCATCATCTTTCCAACCTTGCTTGCTCTTATTTTGAAAACCTCACCGTTCTCCTCAACTTACCACCAATTGATGCTCTTCTTTTCTCCCCTTCAATCAATCAAACATTCAAAACTCAGATGCTTTCTCCATCTGCCTTTCTCCATTCACTCACTCTCCCCAATCCAATTTTCTTGCGCTTGCCCTCTCAATGCTCACCTCACTCTGCAATCTTTCTCACAATATTTCTTCCTCTCACAACATCCTCTCCACCTTTGAGTGCTTGCTCTTGCCACCTCAATTTCTCTCTACCCTGATTGCAATCTTGTTTTCTACTCAACCTCCACCCTTGCGCGCTCACTCTCATTGTCCCCCCTTGCAAACTCAACCAAACCATTAACATTGGCAACCTTGCTTGTGCTTCATCCTGAACTTCTCCTGTTGCTCCATTTGCCATCCCCAATCCTAAATTGAGCCACTCACCAACTCATCCATCAACTCCTCACCTCTTCAATTCATCAATCTACTACCATCATTCTATTTGGGGTGTTCCATTCATTTGGCCCATCTGGTCACCCTTGACATTCTCCCATTTCTCCACCTGCTACTTCTCTCCTTGCTTCATCTCATCCGCTCCTCATGCTAAATCACCACTTGCTTGCTCCAATCCTCATGCTACATCACCTCTCACTTGCTCCCATCCATCTCATCCTCTTCACCCGCTAATTCTCTACTCTCTCCTTCTCCTACATTGATACACCCATCATCAATCCAATTCAATCATCATTCCATCCACCAACCATATCAACAAAAAATGACTCTCAACACTATTATCATCATCTACCTCAGAAATCAACTTCAACATCATGACAAAATTCCTCATCTATTATTGAAAAGGCTGGTGTGTTGGAATCCCTTCCTCTTTGGTTCAATACTATATATATATCTCCCTACTATCCACCCTCAATCTTTACCATAATCACATTCATTAACATTACATGCTATCATCCACCATCATTATTCAACAACTGTCACCACTACATTCCAAATTCATCTTTATCACCATTACCATTACCATTAACATCACAATTACCATCACCATCACCATCACCATCACCATCACCATCACCATCACCATCACCATCACCATCACCATCACCATCACTGCTACTATTAACATCATCATTACCATCATCATCACTGATACCATTATCATCATCATCATATCATTCTTCCCCATCAAGCTAGTTAAATATGCCTGAGGTCCTTGTAGCTCTTCTTAAAACAGGATATCATTCCCCATATCATTCTAGGCAACTATGCCTGAGGTCCTTGTTTCTCCTCTTAAAATAGGCTATCATTTCCCCATCTCATATCCTGACAAGGTGGTCTCTTGTCATATATTCCTTAATTCTAATATTATCCTCTCATTTCTCATGAATATCTGGAATTTTTTCTGGTTTTAAATTGGTTCCTAAATTTTTCAGTTAAGGTGGCGTGTTGTATTTTTTATGTTCATTTTCTGTAACTAACAAATTTAGTTACCTTATTGCTGTCTTACTTTTTTCATTATCTCATTACCCCTGTCTTAGGCTCCCTCTGGGGCTTTCTAGTTTTATTTAACCCTGCTGCCTTAGGTCCCTTTTGGGGTTCTCTAGTTGTCCTTATATACTTGTCCTTCCTTGGGACCATGAATGAAAATCATCTGATTACCAGTTATCAAAACCGGAGTGTCCCTTCCTCCTCATTTGATCAGTTCCACTTGAATTTAAAAGTAATTATCTCTTCCCCTTTGGCTCTTTGTAGTCTTATCATCTCCTGTTCATCCCTTTATGGCATTATATCCTTCCTTCAACTCTTCAGAATTGGAGGTCAGGATCAAAGAAAAATAACTTGATACCAGATCTAAATAACAATCATAACAATTTATAAAATTAAATTAAATTATTTTTTTTTGATGAAATCTGCCTCAAGGGTGTCATCAGAGTCAGAAATCCAGACTTTAAAACCTTTTGATTCAAGTGAAATAACCTATCATTATCCAGAAAGACAAACTAAACATACATACCTCCCCATTATCATAACCAAATCAACTCATACATCCCATAATTTTCATCTCAAATGAAGCTCAATTTCAAAATAAGACAAACTTCTTACATCATATAATTTGGAAAGAAAAAAAAATCAAAAAAAATTAAGTTCATGAATAAACACATGGGTGATGTTAAATTCACGGCTCCAACTTTGTGGTAGTTGTGTAGGGCCCTACATGGCTCAAATGAGCCGTGGGGGCCCCAAGACGACTACAAAGGGCTGTTTCAAACACAAGCAACCCCCGGGGAGTTTTGTAGGAGCCGTGTAACCCCTGAACATGGCTCATTTGAGCCGTTTAACCCCATAAATGGCTCAAATTAGCCGTGTTTGGGGGTGCACAACCCCCCAGAAGTTTTGCCAGAATTTTGGGCACCCCTTGGACCACACTTGGGTTCTGTCAACCCAAATTTGGGATTAACGCATAATTTGTGGGACTGTTGTTTCACACCTAGCAATCCCAAAGAGAAATTAAAGTGAAACCCAAGTGAAATAAAAGTGAAAAATGAAACAATAAATCATATAAAAATCTGCAAAAAATTCTTCCTCAACTCAAAAGTGAGCAAACTTTGTTTGATCAATTGAAAGTTGGATTGAATATTGAATTATACCATTGCATTTTTTTGCATGGGAACATTGGCAAGCCCTCCTTCTTCTGACATGGCTGCCTGGAAGGTCTACATTGATATTGCCATCAACAAAGCTTTGGAAAAAGAAAAAAAGGATTCAGGTAATGAAACATTTGAAACCCCAATTGCATCCTCATCAAGGGTGACAATTGAGGAACAAAATGATCCACAAATGGAAATGACCGCTTGTGGTGAGTAACATTTGATGTTACTGGTCTTTGCCATATTTAATTTGATTGAAACTGATGGGTGCAAGTAACTATGAAACTATGACTTAACAAATGAATGTTTACTAGATCCACTTGACCCACCTCCCTTGAAAGCTTTTCATACTAGGCAAGAGGCACAAAACTATTGTCAAACATAGGCAATGAAGCATGGTTATGCTTTAACAGTTTTCAACTCAAAGCATGAAAAATATGTGGATTTAGCCTGTGATAGACATGGTTCCTATTCAGGAAGTCTTCTTACCAAACGGTCTAGACAAACTCACACAAGGAAGGTTGGCTGCAATTTTTTAATCCATGCAAGTTGCACAAAGGCAGACCCCTTGTGGCGCCTCTCCTACAAAGAAACCCAACATAACCAACAACCATCTGAAAATCCCTCTGTGCATCCTCAACTTAGGAGAATCTCCGGGGTGGCCTTAGACAATCTAGTAGAAGGCATGAATGATGGGCTCAATACATTACAACTGAAGAGAAAATTGAGCAAGATTGATAGGGGGGATTATGTTGATGAACAAAAAATCCATAACACTAAGCGGAAGGCCAAACTTGCAGAAATAAAGGGAAAAAGTGTTATGGAGGTACTATATCAACAGCTTGAAGGAACAAGTTTGATTCACCGTTCAAAGTTCAGTGGAGAGGGTCACTTGGAGGCCCTGTACTTAGCACATCCAGAGGCAGTAAAGCTTTCAAAAAAATTCCATCATATTGCTATGTTGGATTGTACTTATAAAACAAATAAGTAAAAAACCCCACTATTGCATGTTGTAGGAATGACAGCCAATTAGAAAGTTTTCACACAAGCTCTTGTTTTTATAGCAAAAGAAATGTTTGAGTTCTACAGATTTTCTGTAAATGCATTAAAGGAGTTGGCTTACAATCCTGAGAGACTTCCAAAAGACTTTGTGAAGGACCATGAAGAAGCTCTGATTTGTGCAATTTAAACTAGTTTCCCAGAGTCATCAAGACAATGTTGCACTTGGCACTTGTCTAAAAACATACAAGAAAACTGTAAAGTGCGCTTTTTAAATTACATTGAACAATGGAAAAGCTTTATGAATCTGTGGGCAAATTATGAGGCCTCAAAGACCAAGGAGGAGGCAGAGGTCAATGATGCGGAACTCAGAGTAGGTACAAATCACTGCTTCTTATTCTTCCTAGTTTTGGGTTCTGACCTTTTGACTTTTCCTTGTCTTAAAAGACTATGAGGATGTACTTGAGTATATGGAAAATAAAATTTTCCAAATCAAAGAGAAGTTTGTAACAGCATGGACTTGTATAAACCCAGATTTTGGAAACAAAACAACATTTTGGGTTGAAGGGGCCCATGCAACTCTCAAACAATTCCTTGCAAAATCTTTGGGAAACCTGTTTTGATTTTTGGAAAATCCTTGACCAAACAGTTGTGAATCAAATTAAATCAGCTCATGCATCACTTTTTAACTCTCAAATTCAGTGAGGGACAAATCTTCCTCCTGAACTGTTACCATTAGGTTACAAATTTTCTTTAAAAACAATTCATCTTATTAGGGAAGAATTTGAGAAGTTCAAACCTGTTCATGATGGAAAAGTCTGCACCAAGTCATATTCCAAGACTATGGGTTTGCCCTTTTCCCACCAAATAGGTGACCCTCTAGCATTAAGGGGATCCGTGGTTCCCAAAGATTTTCATCATCAGTGGAGGTTGGACTATGGACCTTTCAGTTCTAGTTCTTTAAGTTGGCTTTAGTTGGATTGTTCAAATCACAATGTGATTAATTCTTTTTGATTAATGAATCCTAATTCACTAATGGTTGATCCTTTTGGATTTTTCCAGTGAAATGTTGATGAAATGTTAAGCATTACTCAATTACGTGAAAACTTCAATGCAATGATCTTGGAATCTCCAGATCATGAGCAAAGAAGACTATTGAAGTATATGATTCAGAAGATTACAAAACATTGATCAAAGCCACTACTTTAACCTAAGGTCTTATGATCAAGTAGGGGAATGCCAAAATTGACAGATACGCGGCAAAAAAAGGACTAGAAGGGCTCCAAATAAGAAAAGACAATAGATTGTAAGTCTTTTCTTTTAAGATATGTTCATTTTTATTTGTTTAATGAACTTGGTTACTAACTAATGATGAATTGTTAGTCAAAGTTGGAAGAATCTGAATTCGAATTTCATAGTTCAGAGGAAGAGACTGAAAGTGAATAAGGATCACTTAATTTGGAATCAGAATCCTCTTCAGAGGAAGAGAACATGCAGAAAAGCTCAACCAGAAGCTCATCTTTGGTGAATTTTCATTTCATTGATACAATCAAAGAAATGAATACTAAGCTAGTTTTAATGATAGGAACCAAACGTGAAATACCGCAATCAAATACCCAAGAAATTCCATAAGTTCTTGGGTGAAGTTTGGGATCCAATTGGAGATGGGAATTGTAGATTTAGAGTCAATCGCTAAATCTCTTGGTTATGAAGAAAATGGTTGGTTTAAAGTCCAGAAGGAATGATTGAAAGATTAGAGAAAAATAAAGCATGCTACATTGAGATTCTTGGTGGTTCAAAGGAGGTTGAAAAGATTAAACAAAGACTTGATGTTGAAGACATCAATGAAAAGATTCCCTCCTCAAAATAGCTGTCCAAATTAGACATAGGTCAAATCATAGCAGACACATATTCCAGACCTATATGTTTCATTTCATTGGAGTCATGTGATACTTACACTCCAATGAAAAATGGTGTTACTGATCAATCAGATACAATGTTCATTTCCTTTGTAAAAAATATCCACTGGGTTCTATTAGTACTTCAGGGAGCAATCATTCCAATCCTGCCCATTGTTGCAAAACCACGTTCCTTGATTTCTAAAAAAGCCTCTGGTTGGGTTGATCATCTCAAAGATCAACTGCAAATGTATTCTAGATTATAATAGACTTTGAGTTCATTTCATCATTGGGTTTCATATAAATTGTAATTCTAATGCACCTAACAAGTTCTATTAGTATAAAGGTTAATCAAATTTTGAACATCATTGTATTGAGTGTTTTGAGTTAACATCATTATATTGAGTGTTTTGAATGAGAGTTTAATGGTAACTCAGTTCAACATGTGTTGGGCCGATTCCATCACAAGCTTAAATTATGTTAAGCTTGGCATGGGATCAGCTTAACACAAGTTGAACTTGTTTTTTTGGTGTTTTTACTTTAGGGCTGGTCAATAGACTTGAATTTTTTTGGGCACTTTTACTTTAGGGCCGGTCAAAACACTTGTATTTTTTTGGGCACTTTTACTTTAGGGCTGGCCAAAAGACTTGTATTTTTTTGGGCACTTTTATTTTAGGGCTGGTCAAAAGACTTCATTAATTTTTGGGCCCTTTTACTTGAGGGCTAGTAAAGTTGAAATTACTTTAGAGCTTGTCAAGTTATTTGTATTTTTTTTGCGTTTTTACTTTAGGGCTTGTCAAGTTACTTGTCTTTTTTTTTTGGTGTTTTTACTTTAGGGCTAGTCCAGTTACTTGTATTTTTTTGGGTCTTTTTACTTCAGGGCTAGTCCATTGGATAGTACCAGTTTTTTAATTTTTATTTATTTATTTATTTATTTATTTTTTTATTTTTTTGTTTTTTTTTAACCAAAAAATGAACATTCTTTGATTTTTTGATTGATTTATGTTTTTTTGGAAGGTTTATTTAGATCAATGGTTGTGTTAGTACCCTTCCATTACTTTTCCTTTTTTTTTGCTCACCGTGTTCTGGTGCCGTGTGGGATCTCACACGACTACACTTGAGCCATGTACAACTCCACATGGCTCAAATGTAGTTGTGTGGAAGTCCACAGGGCGGCAGACTGGGCTGGGTGGTCTGAACAACTCCATGAGTCTTGGGGGGTTCTACATGGCCCAAATGGGAACATGTGGCGTGCCACATTGACCCTTTTGAACCGTGTGCACCGCTCAATGAGCCATGAATTTAACATCAACCTAAAAACATTTTTGTTTTTCATTTTTTTCCTAAAATATACCAGAAAATGTTTGTAATTCCAAGTTTTTTTTTTGATTTATCTGCACTGAAATTGTGTGAAATTTTGGCTCTAAAATTATTTGGAAGGAAAAATGTGATGGATATATTTTACTGTTCCAAAAGAATGTCAAATTTCCCTTTTGAATGAAAGAAATTTAAAATAAAAATTGACCAAAATCAAATTCACCCTCAGTGAAGTTGAATTGATCCACTTTTTTGAAAATGATCTAATCAAAATTGTTTGTTTTAAGCAAAAAATAAAGGAGAAATTGGAGATTGTGCCATGAACAATTTGATTATATTTATACAAACCATGATAATTAAGTTTGAAATGGTTTTAAAACTCAGATAGACTCAACTTTTGTAAAAATTGAAAAAAAGGTGTATTTGGTTTCTTTTTATTATTTCTCTGTTTGATTAAAAAGGGATCCAGGCTATTTCTCAAAAAATTTATCCCAAGTACTTAGATTCCTTGCTCAATTTCAAACTAGATTATTTCTTGATTTATGAGTATTTTTAAAATCTTTTCATATGTTTGAAAATATAATTTTGAGTCTATGTAGATTTAGATCAACCAGTATATCAAGCTTTCTCACCAAAATTTCTGGAAAGTATAAAATTATTCATAAAATGATTGGAATTGCATAGGAAAGTTTTCAAAAATTTCATGTCCTTTCTTCCAGATTCAATGATTTTATCAATGGAAAAAACTCAATAAACGAAAAAATTGAGCTGTAGTCTGACTCATAAAGAAAAAGACCTTTTTGATTTCTGTTATGGTTAAATGTATGGTATTTATCCCTAGCTGAAGCTTGTTAGTTATGTGAAATTTTGGTGATGCTTTATTTCCAGTTTCAATGGAAGGTTTTAGATGCCCTCAAAAAAAAATTCTTCCCAGAAAATAGAATGAATTTTCAATCCATCTTAATTTTTCTCTAAGTTAATTCAGAGTCTATTTTTTTATATACCTTTCTAATCTGTTGAATATACTTCCCCCTTGTATTTTTGATTTTTAATTCCTCACTTCTAAATTTTACTGCCAAGAAATTTGATTAAAATAGGGCGTATCAAAGTTAACCAAACCGGCCATTTTTTAATAGCGGGTTTCAACCCCACCATTCAAAATCAAACAAAAAGTCACTTATTTCACATCAAATGTGTCAAAGTAAACATTAAATAAGTGGGTTTTGTCAAATAAAGGATTTAAAGGCTTCCGCAACCTGTCCATGTCATCCACCCCTGGCTTCCAACCTCCTTCTACCTCCAACCTCATCACAAATTTTTTTACCTCCAGCCTCATCATAAAAAGATTCACCACTCTCATAAATTTATCACTCTCATCAATTTGTCACCCTCATCACTTGATCAATCACCACTTTATTGCTCTCATTGCTTCATCTATCTAATTGCTTCATTTCTCTCATCACTCTAACTCCAACAAGAACTTGTACCTCCAACCTCATCCAAAGAATCCAATCATTGTTTTATTGCTCTTGTCACTTTATTGCTCTCATCACTTCATATCTCTCATCAATTTATCTTGATTTTCACTTTATCCCTCTCATCACCTTATTGCCCTTACTGTTTCCAAATGACCCCCCAGCAAACCTTCCCCCACAAGTCCACACAGAATTCCAACACACCAAAGCAAACATTGCCAAGGAATTCCACAAAAAACAATCCTCTCCCATCAGCTTCAAAGGACTCAAACAATCCTCACCCATCAACTTCCAAGGGCTCACATAAGCTCAAGAGAGCTGATCACATCATCCTGTTCAACTGGCTCAAAATTCCCTCCAACTATGATGCCTGCTTTGGATTGGACAATGAAACACGTGTTGGCCAACATCCATCCTCTAAGCTCAATGGTTATCTCCTGATGGCCAATGAACTGAAGAACAAAACAAAAGGTAGGATGGATCTGTCATCCAAAAAGATGAGGGGGAAATTCAAGAATTATTGAGCCAAGTACAAAAAGGCCCAATCCATGTCAATCTCCACTGGCTTTGGTATCACCAACTCTGACAAAGCCAAGGGAATCAACTAGGTGGCTGATAAGTTGGACTCCATTTGTCCTTTTAATATTCAAATGGATGAAATCTTTGGGAAGAAGGCCAACATCACCCCCCTAGCTGCTTTTGATGCCCAAAAATCCAATTCAGTTGAGGCTAAGGACTTGGCTGGGAATGCTCAGCCTAGCAATGGTGATCCCAAAGAAACCTATGAGTGTCCCCCATCCGACGCCAAGGAAGATGTTCAAACGCAATCATCTCCAATAACGTCTACTTCTGCGTTGATTGAGGATTCAAACCATACCTTGGACTCCTCCCCTCCTTCTTTGAATTGCTCTCTTCCTGGGTTGGCAGATCTCATCAACCTTGCTGATGCAGAACAAGATACTCCTCAGTCTCCATTACCCTCAACATTGGTTTAAGTAAGGAACCAAACTCTTTTCTCTTCTTTCTGGTTAATCCTGACTGATTTAGATTGTAAAAGAACAGGCTCATGCATTCAAGAATGGACAAAAACTCAAGGAAATGGGGCCTCTCACATTTCCTTCAAAAACTAGTAATTACCTTCAGACTCAAAACTCCTCTGCCAAGGGTAAGAAAAAGGCCTCCAATTCCATCAATATCAACCACAAAAGTCGTCAAAAGAGGAGAAACACTTCTGGTTTTTCAGGCTTTGAAGAAATCACCGAGAAGCAAGGTTCATGTAAGTCCATTGGTTGAATATACTTGCATTAAAAATCATTCTAATTGCTTTTCCCCTGCAAAAAAAATTCAAATCACAAATTGAATCCAAAAAAATTGGGTTTGAAAAACAAAATTGGGATTGTCAACTGGCCATGGATGTTCAAAAGCAGAAAGCCAAGAGTTTGGCTCATCAACAAAAATGGGATGCTGAGTGGAAGTTGAAACATGCTGAGATAGAGTTTCAAAAAGAGGAAAAGGAGAAGGATCAACAGCAAGCACAATTGTAAAAGGAGAGGGAATGACTTGCAACCAAGAAAAAGGATAAGGTATCAGTAGCCTTGGCTTGCATTGTTAGCAGTAGATCAGTTTATGAAATACAGCAGATAACTCAAATGTTGGGCTTGTAAATATATTTACATGGGTGAAAGAAAAACAAAAAAGTTATTTTTGATTACAAAGTTTGAGAGTATTCTTAACCCCACCAACATACAGATATTTTTTGTTTTTACTTTTATTTTTTTTCTAGAGTAAATTTGGCCATTATTAAAGCCCCACAAGTGTTTCTAGTTGTTTTATTAATTTGAAGTGACATGGCCATTATGGTATGGGTTTCTGTGTCCACAGCAGGAAAGTTACAGTGCTTCTACTTATTAGGTGCCCCAACCATTTTGACTATACCTTTTTTCTTGAAATCAATTCCAAAGCCAAGGACAGGAAAAACAAATTGGCTATCCAATACTTGATATTTTCCCATATTTTCAATAAGTTGAACATTTGATTTCTTGGTTGGAACCACAAGCAAAAAGGAGTAGCCAGAGATGTTGCCTTTGTTGATATGAGGAGAGTTGTAAAAAGAATTCAAGGTGAAAGTGATTTGTGGGGAGAAATCAAAAACTGTAGGGTTGGAACCGAATTCCAGCAAAGAGAAAGAGGGGATTTTGTTGTCCTTCATGGTATAATGGTTTGCTTCAAAGGAAATTTTGGCCAAATTTCAAAACATTTGTCCTATAATTTGGGATACTTTGTTGGCCTTAAGGTTGAGGAAAGCATACTCTTGAGGAGAATATCTAATAGATGATTTCTTCACATAACTTCCAAATAACTTGGAAGGGTGCATCAATTTTTCCCATCCAACTGCCCACATTTTTCCACCCCAAGATCTTGAAGGACTAATGGGGTTGAAAACTTTTTTTGAACCATGAAGGAAAGTGGTGAAATAGTTCATTTCCTTCTAATCTTGTTCTGAGAGTTTATCCAAGGGCACAAATTTGATTATTTCAACCAGGGCTTGGTGATCAGATTGATAGAGGACAATTACTTTTCCACAGTGGAAGAAACAGAACAGTTTTATTGTTTGTTTTGCTTGCTCAAACTCTTCCAGGGTGGGTTTTCAACTATTATTTTTCTTTTTGGAAATGATTGAAGGGCACAGATCCAAAGGACGTGGTTTCCAACCAGACCAGACCACCTTTTCATTAATACCTTCCTCAGTAACTTCCAAAGAAATTTACAAATTGCAATATTGTAGCCTCTTTTGGCAAGCAGCCCTACTCTTCCCACCTCTCTGTATGTTTTTCAAACAATCTCCTTCCATCTTGTTCCCTCCCAATCCTATACTTAGATTGGGGTGAAGAACAAGGCAGGATTCAATAGTTTGTGTAACATTTTGAGGGGGGTGGGGAAAGATTTGGATGTTCCCCAAAAGTGGCCAAATGTTTTCCAAAAGAAAAAAAAAACAAAGTCAGTCCAATGGAAATCATTGGTGAAACATGATTGAATAAAAAAAAGAAACCAAACCTGGAATTGAAACCAGGGACACAGGAAGCTGAATCCCCCCCCAAAAAAATGGAATGAGTGACCCATGCAACACACCAACAAGCAAAGTTATCAAGAAAAATTAAAATTAAAAAAACCTACCTTCCATGGCAAAAAACACCTGAAATAATTAAAAAAGACCCCGTTGGCTTCTGGTGAAGTCCAGAGACACCTAAAAAGAAAAAAAAAACAGCGGAGGCCAGCTCCAAAGAAATCTCCAAAAAATGGTGGGGGAGAAATTTGCAATTGATTACTTGATTGATTGCAAAACAATTGCAAAACAATCAAACTATCAATTGCAAAACAATTGAGCAATCAAAAACAAATCAATTGCTTTATTGATTGCAAATGAATCAAGAAATTGATTAATTGCAAATGAATCAAGCAATTGATTGATTTTTTTTTGATTGATTGATCAAAACCAAATCAATTGATCAATTGGTTTTGATGAATTGCTATTTGATGGTTGATGGATTCCTAATAAATCAACCAGGATTTGATCAGTCAATTGATTGCTAATCAATCAATTGGTGGGGGTTGGTTGAGCAAGGCAGGAGGAGGAAAAGGAGGAGGAAGGGGGGAGAAAGAGAAGGGAGGGGCTTATCAGATGAGGAGGGGGATGCAATTGAGATGAGGTGGAGCTGAGAGAAAAGACCTGGGGGGAGTTCAAAGGAGAGCTAAGCAAGGGTGGTTTAGTGAGTGGAAAGAATGAGGGAAGGGTACTCACTGAGTCCTTTTGGGATGGTGGATGTTTTGGGGAGCTTGGCAAGGCAGGTTTCTTGGTGAGGTTGATGAGGCTGGTGAGGTGAAGGAGGTGGTTTGATGAGGAGGAGGAAGGGAGTTTGGTTAGGTTTCTTAGGTGAAGGAGGTGGTTTGATGAGGAGGAGGAAGGAAGGTGACCAGTGTGTGAGTGGGGTGAGGTGGAAGTGTTGGAGCGGTGAGGTGGAGGGAAGAGGTGGATGGGCTGGCAAGTGGTGGGGTATGAGGTGGAGGTGTGTTTTGTTTTTGTCTAAGTCCACTAAGAAAAAAAAACCAACTCATCCTGGAAACTTGGATGAACAAACAAAAAAAAAACTTACTGTGAAGTTATTTTTCACCTATTTAAAAATCAAACATTACTCATCAAAGCAAGCAAGGGTGAGAGGAAGAACCCGCTCTCTCATAGAAGAAGATGAGGGACAAGATGAGACAGGGATGACTTGAGGTGGTTCAGGAATATCATCTTCAAATATTTTGTCCCATTCATCTTTGATGTTGGCCAAAGGATTGTGAAGAATTATATAAGTGATAATCCAGTTGATGAGGAACTTCATGTCTTTGGGGTTTTGAAGCTGTTTTGTCATTTCCCTTAAGCTGGCCCATCTTACTTTCAGGACTCCTATGGCATGCTCAATCCAAACTTGTGATTGGGAAAGATGATAGTTGAAATTTTTTCTTCCTTGATTGTTAGATGAAATGTTCTGTTATGCTGGAACCACATATTTGCCACTAGCATAAGCTCAATTGGCAAGAAGGTATTGATCTTGGTCAAAGTAGTTCCCTGGTTGTTGGGAAATTTGCATCCAATTGAACATGTATGAATCATGAAAAGAACCTGGAAGCCCAGCATGGAGGGATATGAACTTCTTGTTGTTATCACAAACATTTAGTAGGGCCACGGAGTATCTAAACAAAAAGATGAAACATATTCTGTCAGAGGTGTGATAAAAAGTGTTATCAAAGTCATTGGAAAAGAAATGAATCAGTTGCCTTTTTTTGCAATAAAAATAGTGGTTGCCATCTAGCTTGGGTTTTTGACTCAAGGGGATGGTGGCTCCATCAACAAACCCAATGCAACCAGGAAAGACTTTGGTCTCCATTAATTGAGATATCTCCTTGCGTTCTTCTTTGGTTGGCCAAGAAAGGAACAAGAAACGGAAAGATAAGATAGCAATCATGAGTCTTTTGGTGTATAAGTCAATGCTTCCATAACTGACTGAGAATATATTTTCAAATGAATGGATTGCTGCTCCATTTCCATTTGATCCCAATCTAAAAAGAGCAACAGAGAGTTGGATTTCTGGATTGCATTGAGTATTCCAAGAATTGTTCCGGAAGATGTGGTGGTCTTCAATCATCTCCAAACGTTTCATGAATGAAGGCAAAAAAGTTTGGAATAGTTTCTGGAAGCTTAAGTCAGGGATGAGATGAAGCTTTTGCCTTTCATACATAGGGTTGTGGATGGTGTGTATTCTTAGAACTATGTATTGCTTTTCCAAAAGAGAATTCAAAGCTAACCAAGTTGATTACAAATCAGAGTCTGAATCAGAGTCTGAATGGGAGTCAAACAGTAGCAAAAGTTCAGTCAGCTTTTTTGCGTTTTCAACTTGCTGGGGGGAAGTTTGATTGGACATGTTGAGAAAGATGGTGATGTGATGTGGGGTGATGAGATGATGATGGGATTTGATTTGTGTGAAGATGGAGATGTTAAAATAAATAGATATGTGAAGATGAGATGTGTTTCATGCAATGGAGATTCAACAGGTGTGGTGACCAATCTGGGAAACCTCATGGGTTATGGAAATTTTGAAATTTTTTTACATCCCCTTATCCATCAATACATCTGTAAAAAAAAAAATTCTTGTGCCTCTATGGTTACCCACTCATTTCCAATTTTCTCAGCTCTCCCTGTCCTAGCGGTCTGGGGAGGCCTCCCTTGCTCATCCAACGCTTGCCTCCTCTGTTCAAATCCCCCCCTTGCACGCGCTTTACCTGGATTTTTTGGCCAAGCGTGCGCGGGTGGCCATCCCCTCCACAACTCATCAGATTCACCACTCCATCTCCATTTATCCATCCAAAAACATTGGCTTAAGCTCATCTTGATTGTCAACCATTCCATCACCACGCATTGTCAACAAGCAACCAGTATCCCTCATGCATCCCATCATCAACCGACAATCCTTGAGTCCATCCAGCATCATCATCATCCTCATCCCTTCCATCCTTGCCACCATAAACCAATGACCACAAGCGTTGCTTGCGGTTTTCAGTGACCTCATGACCAGCCCCCCATCATCCATCTGATCACCACATGAGATTGGTCATGGGAATGATCTGCATCACCTGACCCAATTGCTCATTCCCATGACTGATCTCACCTCCATTGTTGTTTGGGTGGTTGCTCTGACCAATGCTCTCTCCGCTCCCCATCCAATCCTCCACCCAATCCATCTCTGACGCCCTCAAACGGAAATTTTCATTAATCCCTGTCAAACCTTTTGCACCACCACCAACCAATTCTCCCTTGACCAACCACCTCAAACTGCCCACCAATCATTCTGCAATCCTCACTGTAACCTTGGCTGCTTGCCAGCTCATCAACTCTCATCCAAAATTCTGCAAATGTCCATCCGCTGCCTGCTTTCATCTGTGATGCGGGCTGATCTCCTTCATGTCATCTTTTTTTTACATGTCCCAATCATTTTTGTTGATATTGTTTGATTTTAGTTTCTATTTTCCTGCATCATTTAATTTTTGTTTTTAAAAAAAATCTGCACTCATTTGTAAGTATCTCTTGTAAATAGTCTACAGGCCTCTGGTCTATAAAAGGAGGGGCTCTCCCTTGCCTTTTTGGAGCATCATCTCATATCATCCATCTCATATAGTAATCAATAATTTAATCATTCCGGAGGGCCTCTTTCCCTTCATCTGCAACTTGTATGCTGTGTATATCTTTTGATTGCCCCTTGATCCTTTGAGCCTCCATACTCAAACCTTGATCCATCCATCTGTGACCTTGATCCTTATCACCAACCATAGCCTTTCTGGTTGAGGAGAATTCTGTCTGCTGGAATTCTTGAGTGTGTTATACCACTGTTGATCCCTTTTTCTGACAATACTGGTCCAATCCTTCCCTGATCATCTTTCCAGACCCAGTCACATTTGACTGAGAGTTTTCTTTAAGTTTGAAACCTGGAGTATTAGACCTCCCTTTATTCTTTATAAGTTGAATTCATCCATGCTACTCTTTAGTTCCTTGAGAAGTGTTGGGTTATTCTTGTTTGCGTCTTTTATTGCTTTGCTTCTAGAGCTTCACAAACAAATTTCTTTTGTTTTTTTCAGCCACCCACAGTTATCTGGTACCCTTCAAGGGCTTGATTGCAGAGAGTTGGGAAGGTTCATTGAGAACCTGGAGGTTGGTTGGGATTGAGTTGATCTTTCCTAATCTTCTGCTGATGACCAGAGTTATTAGCTTGTGGGAATTGTTACTTACAACTGCCTTTTTCCATTGAACTCTGAAAAAAACTTTTACTCATTTTGTTCAATTTTTTCCCTGCACCTTCTTGCCTCAGATAGTGTTGTTTCCATTGGTACCAACTTCTTCCAAACTCATCCTTACATTGATTCCTTATTTACAAGTTCCTGGATCTTGATTCTTGTTACATTTAAATATTATTGTAACTCTTAGGAGGTCAGCCTAAACAGAACCTTTCCCCTCCACAGAACTGCCTATGTTGTAGCACCATTTGGAGTCTTACACCGGTATGGATTTGCTGATGTGTATGGTTGTTTTAGATGTGATGGATGGTGGATGGATGATGATCCATAAATGGCAGGTTTAATGGCAGGTGTGATATTTGAAATCGGCCATTTTCATGAAAACCGCAATGTTGAAATACACCAGTTAGGGGGTATTTGTATTTCAGAAACCCGCCATTAAACATGGCCGGTTTGTAAAAAAAATGGTGGGGTTCTAATGGCAGGTTTGCTAACTTTGATACACCCTAATATATGAAAAGATTTTCTTTTGATTTTTTTTTTCACTTACCTTTCTGAAGAATTTTCCAATTTTTGAGCTTGCAGTATTTGATTTGGAATTGGAAAGGGCACAAGAAAATTATCTGATGATTCTTTATAGGTTTTTCTTTTTGCAAAAAACTCATAATTAAAAAGAAAAAAAATGGCTTTTTTTCTCTAAATCATTAGTGCATAACAGAGTTAGCAAACCCGCCATTGTTTTAATGGCGGGTTTCAACCCAAATCCATCATTTCAAAAGTTCCATCAAAAAATGAAAAAACCCACTTATTTCACAAAAGGGGTGTCAGATTTACCTTAAAAATGAATGATTTCTTTAAAATATGGTATATATTGTGCCTGCACCCTGAAAGAAATGGTGCAATGGAACCCTGGGATCATCATCAAATCATCAGAACCACCATCACTACTAGTCCTCTTCACTCATCAAGTTTCATCAACATGCTTCTTTTTCCTCCTAATCTCCTAAAAAACCCTCTTCTACCACAAACATTCATATTCCAATCAGGCACAACCAGTTAGAAGGACAAAGACTCAATATGATTTGATGAACATCCTAAAACTGTCAATATGATCTGACTATGGAAGGCAAAAAATCACGTAAAAATCACCAAATAACTCCCATTCCCAAAAGAGTGAAAGTGAAACCTTACTTGTGGCGCAGACCCTCTCTACCCCAGTGAGAACCACCCTAATTCTCAATTCCAACTTACCATGAAATCCAGGAGCTACTTGATTCTGCTGTCCAGCACAACCTTCCCTGCCAGTGGCACAAAGACCAATGGTACAGGCCATAAAATGAGGGTTTACCACTCCTATCCTCCTACTCCAGTCACTCACAAGCTCCAGTAATCATCTCTTTTTTATTAGAAAGCAAAAATATGACACTAAAAGAATTTTATCCATCTGCTCAGAACCTCCTCATCCTTGTTATCAGCGCACCCTAAACAGCAAGCACCTCCATATCCAAACCTTTTGGAATAAAAATTTGCAAAATTTCAGGATGCTTTCAAGGATTGAAAATTAAAGATGATAAATGTGAAAGAAACAATAGGGGTAACCTTTCAAATTCCCAAAAAAAGAATGGAATCTCTAAAAATTGGAAAATGCCTCAGAAATATAAGGGAAAAAAGTTGAAAATAAAATCTTTTCTTCTATGTTAATCCCATTTTGTGGCGGGAAAATGACATACTCAAAATCTCCAAAGATGATATTTGAATTGCCTGTTATATTTCTAAAATTTTTTCTCTTTGGATTTCCCAATATAATTAGAAATAAATTATTAAAACAAGTGAAAAAATTTGTGATGTATTTTTTTTTCTTTCAATTCTTTTAAACTCATTTCAAAGTTCTTGAAATGGACCAAAAAATCTCAAAGAATGATTCAAGAGCTTTTAGATGGCCACCTACGCAGTGCTATTTTTTTCTTTTCAACTTTGCAAAAACGCCTGAATTTAAGGAAACATCATGGATGAAAGACATTGTGGGAATGTCAAAACCACACAAAAATAAGGATTGGGTGTGTGAAAAAAATAATTCCCTAAAGAAAAAAACACATTAGGGCGTATCAAAGTTAACCAAACTGGCCATTTTTTAATGGCGGGTTTCAAAACAAACCTGCCATTTCAAACCCGCCATTAAAAATCAAAAAAACCACTTATATCACATCAGACGTGTCAGATTTATCTGGAAATAAGTGGGTTTTTTCAAATAAAGTATTTAAAGGCTTCCACCACCTGTCCACATCATCCACTCCTGGCTTTCCACCTCCTTCTAACTCCAACCTCATTGGAAAAACATTTGATTCCTCTCTCTTCATCTCCATCACTATCCTCATCACTTTATCACTTTCATCAAATTAAGCTAACTATCATTGGATCACTATCCTGATCAGTTCATCACACTCATCTGTTTAATGCTTTCATCACATCCAGCTTACTCTCATTGGATCACTATCCTTATCACTTCATCACTCTCATCCGTTTATTGCTTTCATTGCATCCAGCTAACTCTCATCAGATCACTGTTATCATCACTTCATAACTCTCATCACTTTATTGCTTTCATCACATCCTAACTCTCATTGCTTTATCCCTCTTTTCACTTCATCACTCTCATCTCTTCCTATACTCTTTGCTTAATCACTCTCATCCTACCATCTCATCATCACTCTCACCACTTAAACACTCTCATAGCCCTTCATCCCCCCTACTATTTTTAAATGGCCCCTCAGCAACCCTCCCCCAGAAAGTACACTAAACAATCCAATGGACCAAAGCAAACATCCCCCAGAAACTCAACATCAAAAAATCCTCCCCCATCAGCTTCCAAAGGCTCAAGTCTGCTCAAGAGAGATGATCAAATCATCCTGGTAAACTGTTTCAAAATTCTGTCCAAATACAATGCTTGCTTTAGATCCAAAAATGAAACACGCATTTCCCAAACTCATTCCTCCAAGGTCAATGGTTATCTACTGATGGCCAATGAACTCAAGAATAAAAAAAAGGTAGGCTGGATCTTTCATCCAAAAAGATGATGAAGTGATTCAAGAATTATTGAGCCAAGTACACAAAGGGCCACTCCATGTCAATCTCCACCGGCTTTGGTATCACAAACTCTGACAAAGTCAAGGGAATCAACTCGGTGGTTGATAAGTTGGACTCCATTTGTCCTTTTCATATTCAAATGGATGAAATCTTTGGGAAGAAGGCCAACATCACCCCCCTAGCTGCTTTTGATTCCCAACAATCTGATTCAGTTGATGCTGAGGACTTTGCTGGGGATGCTTAGCCTAGCAATGGTGATCCCAAAGAAACCTATGAGTGGCCCCCATCTAATGCCAAGGAGGATATTCAAATGCAATCAGCTCCAATAATGTCAACTTCTGTGTTTATTGAGAAGTCAAACCCAACATTGGACCCCTCCCCTCCTTCTTTTGATTGCTCTCTTCCTGGGGTGGAAGAAGTGGAAAACTTGGCCAATGAGGAGAATGTAATTTCTGTATCACCATTTCCATCAACATCTGCTCAAGTAAGGGAGAAAGTTCCCCTCTCTTCTTTCCAGTTAATCCTGACTTATTTAGATTCAAAAGAAACAGGCTCATCCATTCCTGAATGGCCAAAAATTCAAGCCAATGGGGCCTCAAACATCCCCTTCAAATGAGAGCAATGATGTTGCCACACAAACCTCCTCTGCAAAGGGAAAGCAAAAGGCCTCCAATTCCATCAACATCAACCCCAATAGCATTCAAAGGAGGATAAACACGTGAAATTTTTTGGGATTTGAGGGGATCATGGAGAAGCAACATTCAAGTAGGCCCATTGGATTCTCCTTGCTTTCAAAATCAAGCTCATTCCTATTCCCCTCTGAAAAACAGTGAAATTGCAAATTGAATCTGAAAAACTTCAGTTTGAAAAGGAGAAGTGGGATGGTCAACTGGCTATTGATTTTCAAAATCAGAAAGCCAAGATTTTGGCTCATCAGCAAAAATGGGATGCTGAGTGGAATTTGAAACAGGCTGAGCTAGAATTTCAAAAAGAGGGAAAGGAGAAGGATCAACAGCAAGTGCAACTGCAAATGGAGAGGGAACAACTTGCAACAGAAAAGAAGGAGAAGTGGTCAATGGCTGCAGCATACATTTGTAGCAGCAGAACTGTAGATTAATTAAAGAAGATTACTCAAATGATGGGCTTTTAAATATATTTTCTTTGATGAAAAACTTAAATAAAATAAAAAAAATTTTGATTACAACAATGCTTATGACTATTTTTAACCCCACCAATAAAAAATATTTTTTCTTTTCATTCATATTTTTTTCCTGAAGTATATTTTCCAACTCCCCAAGTCCCTGCAAGTGTCTCTAGTTGTGTTGTTGATTTGCATTGAAATTGCCATTATTGTATGAGTGGCAGTCTCCACAGCAGAAAAGGTACAGTTCTTGTACTTATTGGCTGCGCAAACCATTTTGACCACACATTTTTTCTTGAATTCAATTCCAGAGCCCAGGTCAGGAAAAACAAATTGGCCATCAGATACTTGATATTCATCTGTGTTTTCAAGAAGTTGTCCATTTGATTTCATGGTTGGAACTGGAAGTTAGAAGGATTAATCAGAGATCCTCTGTTGGCAAGCAGCCCTACTCTTCCCACCTCTCTGTGTGTTTTTCAAGCCATCTCCTTCCATCTTGTTCCCTCCCAATCCTATACTTAGATTGGGGTGAGGAACAAGATGGGATTTGATTGTTTGTGTAACATTTTGAGGGGGATTGAAGCCTATTTTGGCAAGCAGCCCTACTCTTCCCAACTCTCTGTGTGTTTTTCAAGCCATATCCTTCAATTTTGTTCACTCCCAATCATATACTTTGATTGGGGTGAGGAACAAGACGTAATTTGATTTTTTTTGTAACATTTTGAGGGTGGTGGGAGAAGAATTGGACATTCACCAATATTGGTTGAGGGATTGAAAAAAAAAACAGTCAGTCAAATGGAAATCATTGGTGAAACAAGATTGGATCAAAAAAAATGAAACCAAACCTAGACTTTATCCCAAGTTCACCAGAAACGTGATCACCAAAAAAAAAAAAAAAAAAAAAAAAAAAAAAAAAAAAAAACTACCAAAAAAAAAAAAACATCACATCAGCGCCAAAAAAAAATAAAAAAAAACTTACTGGGGTGTGAGGGAATCAGGCCGGGCCCTTGGGTCATGTCGGGCCTGAGGCCAGGTAGGCAGGGCCCAGGAACCAGGGAGCGGGGGAGGTTGGTTGGCTGGGCAGGCAGGCGTTGGGGGGTGGGCATTGACAGGGGGGGGCGTCCAAGGAGGGGGGCCAATGCAAGGGGGAGGGGGCGGGCTGCGGAAATTGAGAGATGGGGGCCAAGGTGGCGTTGGCGGGCAAGCAAGGAGGGGGGGGGGGCCAAGGTGGGTCCAATCAAGAGGGGGGGCCAAGGTGGCCCTGGCGGTGGGGGGGGGGGGCGGTGGTGGGCAAGGTGGTGGGGGGGCAATGGTGGGGCCGGGGAGCAAGCAAGGAGGGGAGGGTGGTGAAGGAGCAAGCAAGCAAGGAAGGGGGGTGGTGGTGGGGCCAGCAAGCGAGGAGGGGGGCAGTGGTGGGCCCAGGGAAGGAGGTGGTGGGCCTGGCAAGGGAGCAAGGAGGGGGGGGGGGGTGGTGGTGAAGGAGCAAGCAAGCAGGAGGAGTCAGCTAGGATGGAGGGAAGAGGAGTGTGAGGAGGAGGGGGGGGAGCTTACCTGAGGACCTGAAGGTTCCTGGAGGGGGATGGAACAATTGGTTACCTTCTGATGATGGGAAGGATGACGAGGAGGATAAGGAGAGCTTACAAGGGGTGCCAAAGGTGGTGGGTGAGGTGGTGGTAGTGGGTGAGGAGGGGGTGGTGTGTGAGGAGGTGGTGGTGGGTGAGGAGGAGGTGGTGGTTGAGGAGGAGAATTGACCAGTGGTTTGGTGGGGCAAGGTGGGTGGTGTGGTGGGGTGAGGTGGGTGGTGTGGTGGGGTGAGGTGGGTGGTGTGGTGGGGTGAGGTGCTGGGTCAGTTTTGTCTAAGAAAAAAAAAGAACAAAAAAGGAGTGAGTCAGCCTAGGATTCTTGGTTGAACAACCAAAACAAAAAGAAAGGACTGAGCAATGGAAAGATAGGATAGAAGTCATGACTCTTTTGGTGTATGAGTCAATGTTTCCATAACCAACTGAGAATAAATTTTCTAATTGATGAATTGCTGCTCCATTTCCATTTGATCCCAATCTACAAAGAGCAACAGCCAGTTGGATAGCTGGATTGCGTTGAGGATTCCAAGAGTGTTCTGGAATATGTGTTTGTCTTCAATCATCTCCAAAAGTTTTATGAATGAAGGCAATAGAGTTTGGAAAAGTTGCTGGAAGCCTAAGTCAGGGAGGAGATGAAGCTTTTGCCTTTCATACATAGGGTTGTGGAGAGTTTATCTTCTTGGAACCATTTATTGCTTCTGTAATAGAGCATTCAAAGCCAACCAAGTTGATTCCAAATCTGACTCTGAATTGGAGTCAAATACTAACAAAATTTCAGTCATCTTTTTTGCATTTTCAACTTGATGGGGGGAAGTTTGATTGGACATGTTGAGAAAGATGGTGATTTGATGTGGGGTGATGAGATGATGATGGGGTTTGTGTGAAGATGGAGATGTGAAGCAATAGAGATGTGAATCAATAGAGATTTGAAGCAATGGAGATGTGAATCAATAGAGATTTGAAGGGATGGAGATCTGGAGAAATGGAGATGAGATGTGCCTGAAGCAATGGAGATGGGATTGGTATGGATTTGCTGATGTGGATGGGTGTTTTAGATGTGATGGATGTTGGATGGATGATGATGGATAAATGGCAGGTTTAATGGCGGGTTTGATGTTTGAAATACGCCATTTTCATGAAACCTGCCATTTTGAAATACACCAGTTAGGGGGTATGTGTATTTCAGAAACCCGCCATTAAAAATGGCAGGTTTGTTCAAAAAAAAATGGCGGGTTTCTAATGGCATGTTTTCTAACTCTGATATACCCTATTTTGTGGAAAAAACTTGGGTAATGCAAAAAATGAGGAGAAAAAATACAAATTAAATGATCAGTTGAAAATTATTGAGATGATGGAGGGGATGTTTACTGGAAGAAAATATCAAAATATTGAAAATTATTGCAATTATTATGATGATATTTCTGATGAGATTTATGATTGAAAAAATAATGATGAGATTATTCTGATTGAAAATATCATTATTATCCAAAACAATGAAGTGTGATATTTTCTAAAAACATTTTTTTTAAAAAAATATAACAGCTGAGGGTAATTAGTAATAACATAAATAATCAGAAGGTTAATTATTTGAGAATAATGAAAAAATGTCTCCTAATGAAGAAAAATATTTAGGATGAAGAGGGGTAATGATTTTCATTAGTTTTTTTGACAATTTTATGATTATGATCATTTTTTTGAGATTATTCAGTTCATTATTTGTGTGTGTTAGTAGTAAAGATGATTAGGGTGCTTGGGGTGGTGGCGGACCAACATGGAGTTTGATTTTTTCAAATTTTAGGACTTTTTGAGGTTCCTAATGAGATGATTTAAGGGAGAGAAGATTATGAAATTAAGCATAAAATATTAGGAGAATACCTCAAGGGGAACCCCAGAATGGTGAAATTAGGACAAGATTGCATGATTCCAGCAGAAAATAAAAATTGGATAGAATAATTAAAAAATTATGGATATTTTTTTAAAAGGAAAAGGTTATCATGAAAAATTAATATGAAATAGTACTACTGAGATATTGGTAGGATATAAAAATGAGGAAATCATTATGAATACAACCATTATCGCTAATCATTCACTCAAATGAAAAAATTGAATATTATTTATATTTTAGTTGTCTAGATGATTTATAAAGAATTAAATATATATATATATGTTCCTTAATTTAAAGGAATCAAAAGAAATAAATACTTGAACCTGATGAAACATTTTTGGATATAATGCCAAAAAATTGATGCTTGAACTCAAGCATTATGAAACCCACGATGAAAGCCAGAAATTTCAGTAGATGTGAGGCAGTGAGCTCCAATTAATTTTGGGTGGTGATGAGGTTGACAGAATGGATATCTTGAGCTTGTGAACTGGATAAGAAATTGATCATGTGGATTTTATCCAAAAAAATCTCTTGGTTCCAAAAAAAAACTGGTTTTTTTTATGAATAAAAGTAGGGTGTTTCAGAGTTAGCAAATATTCCATTAGAGCCCCAAGGTTTTTTTTTTTTTACCAATCCCACAATTTTTAATTGTGGTTTTCTGAAATAAAATTAAACCTTAACTTGTGTATTTGAAAATGGAAGCCTTCATAGGAATGGTGTTTGAAAAAAATTAAAACCACCATTGATGCATCTTAATCCATAAAAATTCCAAAAAAACTTCCATCCCTCCATTTCATACAGTCATATAAAAAAAAACATGATGCTTCCCATCAGCCTCAATTTATGGGACACTCAAAATCACTCTGGGAATTCAAGAAAGAACAACCATGGTAACCCTGATAAGCCCTAAACTGACACCAGAAAAACAACAAAATCACCATCAGACTTCTGATGTGCCAATTCTGAGTCATCCCAATCAACCTTACCAGAGATCAGCAAGCTCATTGTGAGTTCATCAAAATACTATCACTTTCATCTCCCATCTCATCATCCACAACACCATTAATCAACATATCAAACACTCAGAAAAATAAATCCATCCCAGCTGAAAACAATCCATCTATCAGATTTCATGATGATTGATTTAGAAATACCAATCTTTCCATCCAAACAAGTAATCAATATGACTCAATGAGATCAATTGAACTTTCCTATTTGCTCAACCAACCTTTATAATATCAATCTCATCCAAGACCAGCATTATGCCAGCCTATGTATAAATTTCAAAAATTCTTTGAGACCAAAATCAAACAATCATGCTAATAATCCATTTATTATTTGAAACATCACCCATCCTATTCAACCCTATCCAACCAGATCTCATCAAAATCCAACAAAAAAATCACACCAGAAAAATAATCAATCAAACCAAAAAAGATAATCATATAAAGCTCTTGATTGACTTTAACCAATGAAACTAATTGGGAGAAGGTCTAAGAATGGAATTTTTCCATTCTATAAGCTCATCCCAGGTAAAAATTCCTCCATTGATAGTTTAAAGTAGGGAAAGATTGATAATATAACTGCCTAATTTCTAAGCCATGCACACTTGGATAATTAAAATTTCTTGAGCTCAACCTTGAATCACAGTAAGATATTTTTCTCCAGAAAAACTTCAAAACTGATCAAGCTCAAGTTTAGAGTTTATCCCAACTGCATTATTTAACTGTAGATAAATTTAACCTATACCATCAAGGGTGCTCAAGTGAACTTGGTCAATGCAAATCAGTTTTTTACCTTCATGCTTTCCATCTCATCTCATCCTTCACCCATCCCATCCCAATAAGCCATATTAATTAAAGAATAATAGACAAAGAATTATTGTGCTCAACTATTTTGAAAATACTCTCAAGATTATTTATAGATTTCTTCACAATTACACCTCATAGCTTCCCTGCTTTTTCGATTTTTGTTTTAAACTGACTAAAAAACCCAGGTGGTAAAAAAATGTGTTCTATAAACTTAGGCTGGTATATAAATAGACCAGAATACTTTTTATCTGGTCAAATTTTTCCTGTTTTTAGTTCATCTCATCATAATTTTTCCACTGTTTATATAGCACATGATCTGAATTTAACCCTTTTGATTAAAACACAAGAAAAATTAAAGAAGGAGAATGAAGGATGAGTGCTGTAACAAGTTGGTATTTTTTCCTCTAAGATTTTAGATCAGAATGTTTTACAGGGTTGGGCTAGATTTTTTGATATTTTTAATAAATTACTTTATAGAGTAATCAGAGCAAGTGATTAATACAGGTACAGCAATGAAGCCCTAATTTGGAGACCTGACCACCCAAGAGATAAGTCTTGAAAGAGGTTAGAAAGGTGGAAGAACATCTAAGATCAAGAGAATTCAGAAGAAAACCAAGGCATTTTTAAAGGAGAACTGGTTGATTGAATAAGGTGGCAAGGCATCCCAAGATCTTGATTCAGTTGAATAGAAAAATGATATTTTTTCCTTCCCAAATTTCTAAAATGACTGGGGTTCCATCTGCTCCAGGTAGGTTTTGAAGGAGTTGAGAGATTTTAGTGCAAGCCAGATTGTATTTATGAGGCCAAAAAAATTGAAATGCTGTCAAATGCATCAATTGAGTTCAGATAACCAAAAAAATCAAGTTTTAATAGAGATGAGATTTGGCGTTGGATCATATTATATCATCATCCTTATACCTGACCACAACTAGCTGTGTAAGCCAATGGATCAAATCTTGATATTTGGAGGGATAAAGGGCCCCTGAAATGCTTTAAAAACAATCCAGAGCACAAAAGGCTGAAATCTGAATGAGGAATTTTTTGAACTCCTTGTTCTCCAAGAAATTGTTCATCATTAGCCCAGGTGGATCAATTCAAAAGGGTTCCCTGAGTGGAATGGCACTAAAAAATTTAATTCAGGTTAATTGATGATTTATCACAAAGGCTATCAGAGAAAATAAGCTAAAAAGATGACTAAAGATGCTAATAATTCTTGTTTTTGGTCTGTTGTAATGCAGGATGGATTGAATCTTGGTACTTCAACTGAAGAGGTAAATGGCCAGTATATCTCTGCAGGATTGGAGAAAAAACTGATAAAGTGATAGAGCAGGATGAAAGGGCTTTAATGTGTGATGGTGGGGTGGTTGAGTTTAAATTTTTTGTTTATCCAGTGGCCTGAAACTTATCCAAGAGTAAAGGGAGGACAAAGATGGCGAAGAAAGGGGAGGTAAAAGACCAATAAGTTTGCAATTAGAGATGGATAATGATGATTCATGGATGACAAGTTTCAATGGGATTTATTTATTTTCATACAATTTAGACTTGCATGGATTGTGAATTTTGATGATCTCAAGGGTGATAGAATGTTTGAAACAGAAGATTTGAGTTGAAAACCTCCATTAAAAAACAGTTTGTTTTATAATTCTGATACACCCTAATTTTGGGATCAATTTTGTGAATTTCTTTCATTTTTTAATAATTTCAAATAAAATGACTCATAGTAAAAGATGAGCTATATCAAGAAGAAAAATAAACTTCCTCATGTAAAAATATCATAAGTTAGAAAAGAGAGGAATGGCCCAGAGAGAATAATTTATGTCATTTTAAAATGTTTCTTGAAATTAATATTTTATTTCAGGCAATCATTTGCAACAAAGAAAACAGAAAAAAACCAAATGATTAAAATCCTCATTTATTTTCATTTTTAAATTAATCCACCTTTATTGTCAGCTGTCCTATATGAACTGAAGGATTCAAATGAAATTATCAATTATTCAACATGCTTTAGCTAGATGATAAATCATCTTTTATTCATGAGGAGAAAATTTGAAGAATCCTGGTAAAGAATATTGGAAACTGGCAGAAGCTGAGTTGGACGGGATATACAGATAATTTTCAAAATAGTGAAAACAGTTTTTATTTATTTATTTTTTTAAAAAAACAACAATTTGGAATGAACGTTAAAGAGTATCATGGATTAAATTAAATTTCAGCAAAAAATATTGATTTTGTGGTACTTAAAATTTGCAGTTGTTAGTGGTACAAAGAGCCAAGGTTTTCAACTCATGATTCATGTGTAATGTATTTATGTAGACATATCAGTATCCCTTTCCATGTAGAAATCTAGCCCAGACCAAATGAAATAAGATTAATGAATATTCCTTGATGAAAAAAAATGAAACAGAAAATAAAATAATCTCAAAAAGTTCCAGATTTGACTACCGTTCCAAATATCTATAAGAAATTTTTTCGGCCCAGGCTAAATTAATGCCTTCAGATTTACCAAAAGAATGAACCCTTTTTTGTATAAAATACTTGAAAAAGTAGAATTTTTCAAGGCGCGCAAGGGTGGGTAGAATTTCCAAAACCATTTTTGAAAAAAATCATTCCCATTCAACAGTTATTGATGACTTGAGGAGCAGGTCCCATCATTTTCACTTTAAAAAATCACCACTAAATAGGTTGAGACTTCCCCAATGTGATCCAAACTCACCATATGATTTTGTAAATGGAGGAAGGTATATTGACAAGGAGGGGAAGTTTTCAAAGGGGAATAAATAAAAAAAGGGGGGGTGATGGCAGAGGGGATATTGAAAAAAAGGAAGAGAGAAAAATAAAAAAAAGGGAGGAGTTGATAGCAGAGGTAGTATCAAGGAAAATTAAGAGAAAAAAAGAAAGTGGGGGTGTATGGTGGGTTTGAGTCATGGAGGGAGAGGGCAGGGGGCATAAATATTTGGGTGGGGTCAACAAAATCTTTCTTTTTCACTGTTGGAAAGATTAACTGAATTTATGGAATCTTTTCAACAATTTTTTCAAGTGGACCACTTTTAAGCACTTTTAATCACCTAAGGAGGGCCCAATTTAAAAATCCTTAATAAACCCACTCATTGAGAAGACTTATTTTCAAAAGAGTGGATGCTCTGAATAAATGAATTTTTTTAAGGAAGGTGTGATTTTATTTTATTTTTCTAAAGTAAAGAATGATTCATAGAAAATACAAATATTCATTTCTTGCTATTCAAAGAAATAAGTCTGGAATATGAATTATTACTTAATATCACAGTTAAAAAATTGCCATTTTCTTTAAAAAAACTGCCATTTTTAATGGCAGGATCTGAAATGCAAATGAAATACCACTTAAATGGTGTATTTAAAAATTTTTTTGTGGAAATAATATCTTGGAGAACTAGAGATTGGAGGGGAAATAGAAATTTTTAATAGTAATATTATAGAAATGGTACTAAGGGTGCTGTTTATGCTGCCCTACTGATTAATGCTTTTGAGGAGAGTTATTCTAGGAAAAATAAAAGAAATGGTGTGTCTAATTCCTAATTAATCCTAGTGTTCATTTAATTATATTTTTAATCAAAAAACTACCAGCTGCAGATGGAGGAAATAGTTGAAGATATGTTGAGGTGAATAAATGGATCAAGCTAGATTTAACATATCATGCAACTCATATAGACTGATATAAAAGTATCAAAATGATAGCTTTATACATGTAAAGGAACTCGGCAAACTAACTCTGTAAATTTGAGGATAAAGAGTATTCAAGATAAAATTTTTTTATGGTCTTGTTATGCAAGTATAATGGATATATATGTACATAATGTGGTGGGGCTGGTATAAAGATATTAAATCACAGAAAATAGTAGATTGCCACTGTTTAACACAAACACAGAAATCTGCTAGGGAAAAATCCAAGGTATATGGTTTGAATCTTGCTTAGTATCTAGTTTGAAATAAAAGAGAAGATGTGTTTAACTGCTAGTATCTTTTAATAAAATAAGATCAACAGCAGTCTTAACTATAACAATTCAAAGGTAGCTGTTGCTGCCCTAGGTATAAAATGTCATGAAATGAGATGAAATTAGATTATCAAATAGGCTGAAATTGGCAAGGAAGTAAAATATCTAAAATCTCACTATATGCTGGGAACTCCTAAAGCTAAAAGTACTGGAAACCTCAACTAAATACTATAAAAATAATGATTTTGAGGGCAGTTGAAAAAATTATAGATGAACAATGGACAATCAGCAGGGAACCAAATGTCTAAGGCAAAGTAGCACCCTCAGAGACTAAACATGAGGGGTACATCTAGATGGCTTTTTAATATTATAAAGATAAAATAGAATTAGTATGACAAATTTAGAAATATAAAACAAAGATGAAAGATATTTTCATAGTGATAGTTTGACACCAGAGGGTGAAGTTAATTTTTGAGATTCCAGAGCCTGCTAAGATGGAATAGGTAGACAGGTATCTATAAGTTTTTTAATCACTCAACATTTAAGAGATTTTGATACTTAAATGAAATCTTAATAAGATTCCTTCTTATTTTGCAAGAAATATGGATGCACTCTTGAGAAGATATATTTAAAATATAGGTTCTAGAATAACCCAAAATTAAATTAAATTAAATTAAATTAAATTCAGGGGGGGTAGATGGCTTTTAAATAATTTCATAGTCTATGTTATTAATAGAAGGTAAGCACATCTATTATTATTAATCACAGGTTTTTTGGAGCATTAAGAGTAGGTTAAAGTACTGTTTATTATTATAAATAATACAGGGTTGGGATATGGTATGAGTAATATTTTATATAAAAGTTTTTCCAGTTTAGATTGAATATGATATAGTTTGACCTTGTTTATTTATTTTGATGGGAAGCTGTAAGAAATAAAGCAAAAGCGCAAGAAGAATAAAGAGCAAAATTTCTTGGCAATTAAATGTGGTCCTGCATCAATAGAGTAACAATGCTCTAGATGTCTTAACATGTAAGCTAGTGAAATTGAATTCATTGTGCAGATGTGACATATTTCCTGTAAGAAAAGAAGACCCTATGCAGCATAAATGCAATTCATCATGAAATGGAGTGGGCATAATAGAGTAAATGTAAATTTTTACATTTTATTGAATGTTAGAGTTATGTAATGACTTAAAGTGATGATGAGGCACTTTCACTGGGATGGTGGCCTAAAAAAATATTTTAGGCATGCTTAAGGTATGCTTAAGTTATATGGGAACTAACATGTTATGAGGGACATAAGAGGGACCAATAGTTAATGCATGGTTGAATATGAGATAATTAAATATTCATACCCTCAAATAGAAAGTAAGATTTCTATAGTGACCCTGTCACTTGTATCAGATACAGTGACAGAACAACAGATTAAAGATACGCTACGGATTACAGGGTAATTGCCAATGAGGGAAAAAAATTGTCTTTGAATTTTTCCACCTTGATCTCAGCTCAGCACATCCTACAGGTGAAGAAGATTTTAAGGGCTATACTTTTTGTCCAGTGAAGTGCTATGTGAGTTGGGTTCAGTAAAACGTGAGTCAGTATGGATTATATCTTCAAGAAAGGAGGATAATAACTTCATAAGATCTCCTAGTACAATATGATTGGTGAATGGTGATCCCCTGTTTTTTCTTTTGTTTTAAAAGTAAGAAAGTAAGGCATAGAACAGTAGACACAATCAGGGATTTAAGTATTCAAAGCATATAAAATACAAAAAAAATGGGGTGTTATCTAAGTGAATATTGTCTTCTTGGAATAAAGGGATATAGGGAATGATTAGGTATAGAGGGTGAATACCTTTTAGATAGGCATTAATTGATGTGTTTGTCCAAAACAGCTTAACTTTACAAATTAATACTAACTTGGATAAATGAATATGGAGTATTAAAAACTAAGTTAAACTAAAATTAGTTCAAGTTTTAACCCCATGAAGGTAAGGAGGTAGATATAAAAAAACATATTCTGTTTTATTTCAATAAATAATATCTCAATCCCTTTATCCGACCTATTTTAGATAAACTGAGCTAAGGAATTGAGATAAAATATCCTATAATAAGCCTTCCATAATTAGAGAAAATTCCTAATCTTAGCCAAAGATTGGGGATGCTATATATATATAACTAAAACTAGTGATATAAATATATCATTTGATATGAAATAAAATAGGTAGTGTAATATTGAAGAATTAATATATATCATATGATAAATAAATTATGGTAAACAGTGTAGGAGTTATAAGGAAAACAGAGGGGGTCATAATAGCCTAGTTGATAGGTGTAGAGGAAACAGTAAAAGAAGTGCAGATAATGACCAAATGGTGAGGTAAGCTCTCTGGGGGGGGAAATGATGCAAGTTTGAATCCTGCTTATCCAATGCATGTATAAACTAATTGTGTTTTTATTTTTATAAGCCACTTAAACTTGGAAGGGATATATGTGTATGTGAGTAGGTCAAGTATAGTGAAACTATATAGTTAATAGAGTTAAACCTCATGATTTGGGGGGGTTTAGCATGCCATGCTTCACCAAGGATAAAGGGGAGTCAATGGAGAGAGAGGCCTGGGGCAGAATAGCTGACATGGCTTTTATGTGCGCGTTTGTGACCAATTTTGGACACCTCACAAGAAAAGGTCAAATTTTAGAATTTTTTATATATCTAATATTTCATCTATCCTTTTTCAAAAAGGAAAACAAATCTGTGTTCCTATGTCAACTCTTCCATTATGTGTTTCTCCAAATTCTCCCTGTCCTAGAAATTGAGGAAGGGTACCCCTGGGGTGTTTAAGTCCCCAGTTCTGGCATTGAAATCCTTCCCTTTTTGCTTGATACCCAATACTTTTTGGGCCAAGTGCGCGCCAACAATCATCCCCTATCCCTCATCATTTTCATTTTCATCCTCATCATCCTCATTGTCCTCCTAATCAGACTTGGATGTGTGCTCTCATCATCAATTTCATCTAAAATCTTTTGGATTTCTGACAAGAAAGGTTTGAGAAAACAAGACAATAAGAGTGATCAAGAACGGAAAGGAAGATAGAGTTGAAAATACCCAGATTTGAGATGGAATGAATTGCAGAGTGTTGAAAGGCTGAGGACAAGGATGAAATATGACTTTGAGAGATGCAAATCAGGTTAGAAGAGTTGGATCCCAATTACAGAGAAAGCATGTTTGGGATGAGAAAGTCTTACCAGGAAGAAGTGGCACAAGCTGGATGGGAATTTGTAAGAGCAAAGGTTAAAAAGAAGATAAGAAGAAAGGAAGAAAAAGAAAGGAAGAAAAAGAAAGGAAGAAAGAAATAAATGAGAAAAGAAAAGGTGAGAGGATCAATTGAGACGCTTGTCAGGGAAGAGTTTGAGGATTGAGGTTGGGTTGAGTCAAGTGAAAAGAAAGTGATTGAGTTGAGCAATTATGTGGTGGTTGAAAGTCTGTGTGAAATTTGTGTGAAAGAAGTAGAAGGGTAAAGAGAAAACAAAAAAAAAAGAGGAGATTGCAAGGAAAGACATTGTGGAAACAAAGTCAGATACTCCCAAAGTTGTCCCTAAGTTCCAGAATCAATGGTCCTAGCGTCTGTAAGGATAAGGATGCGCACATTCAAAGAGAGAGAGAGAGAGAGAGAGAGATAGAGATAAATTTCCTTCCTTTCCTTTCCTTTCCATACCGTAAGAAATGATCCAATATATGGGACCTCCAAGCTGGGGTTGAGAGCGTGGACTTTATTCCCACACTCTCAACCCCAACATAAGTACAAGAGCAATAACAGACCAAAAAAAAAATAGAAAAGAAACCCTAAAAAATGTGAAAATAGTTGGCCCACAAGCTTATTCAAAGAGCAGTATTTAAATCAAAAGAAATGCTGAGACAATAATCTCTTATGATTGATCCTTAATCTGAGGCAGAGGCAATGGCACACTTTTGAATGTGAATGAATTGATGAATGAATGTATGAAAAACAGCGGGGAGAAGAGCTCCTTAAATAAAAAACATGGTGCCCATGTGGAGCTCATGTAATGAAAAGCAAAAGGCAAAAATTCCGCCCCAAATGTGCTCTACAGGCTCTAAAAGCCCTTTTACTTGGTCTGGGCTTACTCAGCCCACTTGGAATTAGTTCTGAACCCTTTTGACCAGCCTGTACCATTTGAATTTGGTGTTTCCACCCTCACAGCTGGTGGCTGCGACCAGCTTGGTGGCGCAAATGGGGCGGCGGCCCTGCACACAGCAGGTGGGGGGACTCCAAACAGAGTCCCCTTTCCCCTACAACGTTGGGCCCCAAAACGGGCCCCAGGTGAGAAAAAAGCAACCCCAAGCGGGCCGGGGCATGGGTGGCGGCCCCAATGGGCAGTCAAGGCCCAATAACCTCAAAAAACATACTTTGGCGGGCCAGCCCTTCTGGCCAAGTATTTCCATAATGATCCTTGGGCCCATAAATGACCAGAAAAGCCCATATGGCTAAGGTGGCCCATCCACCCTGATGGGCCCATCAAGGCCCCTGTCCCAATTGACTTGGAAAATGTGTTTTGGGGCCCAAATGCCCCAAACCAATAACATCCACATAGGCCCACGTGGCCCACGTGATTTCCAATGGGCTGTGATGGCCCATTTGTGCATCCCATTTGGATTACACACTAATACACACATTACCTGAGTGCATCCGTATTTTAACAAAAACCAGAACCCTAGCCTAACCCTAGCCCTTTCCCATAGTATAATCACCCTCAATCCTGGCTACCGTTACACACACCCAGTTTTTCCTTCTCAAAACCTGTGTTTTCATTTTTCTGTTCATATTTTGTAACTGAAAAATTTATTCAGCCTTAGATCTATCTTACTGCTTTTATTATCCTATTATTATTGTCTCAGGCCCCTTCTGGGGGCTCTCTAGTTGTTTTAACCCTGCTACCCTAGGCCCCCTTTTGGGTTCTCCAGTTGTGCTTAAATACTGGTCCTCCCCTTGGACCAGGAATGAAACTCATCTGATTACCAGTCAACAATAATGGAGTGCCCCTTCCTCCTCATCAGATCAGTTCCTCTTGACTATACAAGAATTATCCCCTCTCTATTGGTTCTTTGTAGCCTTATTATTCCTCCTCATCAGGCTCCTCCATAGCCTACCATTACCTTTTCATCCCTCATTGCAATATAGTCATTTTTCAACTGTTCAACCTGGACCTCTGCTGCGCCCTACTCGGAGCCCCCTGTGTTGTCCATATCTGCCCGGCGCTCCATGTGATTTCCCGCCCTGTGGGTCTGCCCAGGCTTGCATGCACCCGGCCCGCTCTTAAAACCCCAATTTCCCCGCTCTACGTTCCCAAAATAGCTGCCCGCATTCCTGGTTGGGCCAGCTTCCATTCTTGGGTCTCCAATTTCCAAGAAGACTGCAACCTGCCACACCCAGTTAAGCTTGACCTGAGCCCGGTATGCTGAGCCCTGCGGGGCATACTTATGAGCCCTCTGCGGCTGCTTCTGAGCCCACAGGGGCCACCGCTGAGACCGCGCGCATTCCAAATGCTGAGCCTGACCTACCAAATGCTGAGCGCGCCAGCCGCAGCATGGTTCCCAATTGGAGGCAATATAACAACACAACAAAGCGTGACAGATGAGACAGGATTCAAGTTTCATTTGAAGCCCCCTGTGGCTGGTAGGACTGGAGACACAAGAGTGAAGGAGATTTTAATGATTTGTACAAGATTAGTTAACAAAGAGGAAGGAAGAGCCTTGGTAAGACCATTGGCCTTCATGTCAGAAGATGGAATAAATTCTATTATAAGGTTCTTGAGTTTAATTTCTTCTCTGAGAGCTTTGGTTTTAATGTAAATGTTTCAAGTTTTTGAAGTGTATCCAAACCTTTTGAGTTTTTTTTCAATTCCTTTGTTGTTGATGAAGTGAGAAACTGGGTTCTTCATTCTTTTTCCAAAGTTTCAAGACAAGGACTTTCATCCAGATTCCTTCAAGGAAGGATTTGACTAGAGGATTCAACTTGGCTTTGGTAGTTGATTGAGTGACATTTTGTTGGCAATACCTGCTTCATGCTGTGAAGGAACCAAAAAGAAGAGACAAGTGACCAGATTCACCATGAAAAAAGGCTGCACCTGCTGGCAGGTGTAGCACCTGGAACTTGTTTTGATTTGGTTTTGACTCTGAAAAAAATTGGTTTCTAACTTGAGTGGAAACCTTGGAAAAGTTGTTTTTATTGATTCTTGAATATTCCAAGTAATTCTAGTGCATGCGTGGAATATAGAAGATTTGGAATTGCAGGTAATTTGAATTTTATGTAATGAATAAATCTGTGTTTAGCATCAAGAAAATAATATTTATGTTCAGTATTTATGAGATTTAATCAAATTTGAGTGGTTGCTATCAAATTTTCCTGATAATTAAGGGTTTCATCACTTCAATTTTCAAAAAGGAAAATAGCCTAATTTTATAATAACCTCTTTTATTCATTCTTTTGTATACACATGTTTTTTTGGCAATTTTAGTGCTTTGGTAAATTTTTGGTGGAATCATTCAATTCTTGATCTCTTTTTTTCTTTTTTTTATTAATTTTTTTTTCCTGTTAATAATAATATTTTGAATTGATTGATTTTTTTATGATTTGTTTAATTTTAAATGTTGGAATTTAATTTTAATCAAGCTTCATTTTTTTATGTTATTATTTCTATTATTATTTTTGATTTTTTGCTTTTGAATTTTTTCAGGTTTTTTTATTTAAGCTTATTTATTTCATTTATTATTATTTTTATTTTTCAATTTGTTTAGTGCATTATTTTTTTAGAAAAGCCTTACCCTTAAACAAATATGTGTGTATTGTACATCCCATTCATGATCTGTACAAACCATAATTTTCTTGAAGACACAGGTATTCCACAAAGTTTTTTTTTTAAATTTACAACACAAGATTCTTGTAAATGATATTCCAAAAAAATTACAAAGAATTTGAAGTGTTTGAAGAAATTCAAATATTGATTCAAAAATCATCAAAAAAATCAAAAAACAAAAAACCTCAATGAATTCTTTTAACCATTCCTTTGCATTTTCAATGAATTCTTGTTTGGGAATGAATTCTGAGAAAGATTAATTATAAATTGAAGATTTTTTTTTTTTTGGTATTTTTTTGATGTATTCTTGACTGCAAAAAATTGGATCCAACATTAAAAAAATTCACAATAACTCATCCTTTTAAATATTTTGTTTTAATATCAGGAATTAACTTTTCTTCATTTTCAGGTATTTATTATATCATTGAAGGATTGAAAGAAAAATGATTTTTCAGCTTGATCAAAGGTTTTAACCCATAGGATATTGATCACTACAAAAATAAATTCAAATAAAAGGGGTGGTCTGCATTTTGAAGTATTTTTTTTTGTTACATTGAAATAAAAAAATAAAAATATTGAAGTAAAAAATAATAATCTTTTCAGAAAAATCCTGAAAGGGCTCTATCTTAAAGAAACATTAGGATTGAAACTGTTTTTATAATTCTTTCCATATTTTTTTTCTTGGAAATATCAACAAAAAAGAAACCAAAGCGCAAGAAGGCCCAGTACCTAAATATCTTTTGAAGCTGGCCAAGGGGTCTTAAAAAATAGTTCCTGTTCTATTATGCTTGTTTTTTTTTCTCAATGTATGTTGAATTTATTTTGCTTTGATTATTGTTTCAGTTCATGAAATTACTTTCAATCATATACTATTTGTCTTCTAATTGTCAATTTTTGAGGACAATGAAAATTATTTTGTATTTTGAAGGCTTATTCTGGTGAAAAGTGAACACTTTTTGCCAATTTTGATGTTGCTCATCAAAAACTAACTCATATTCAGTAAAAACTGTGTTTGTGAAACACCATAAACCAGTAAATTCTTTAATACTCAGTGCACTGTTGTGCACTCCCATATATTAGGGAAGGACCAAGAATTTCAGCTGACAGAACCCAAATGTGGTCCAGGTTTTATTTCAGATTTTTTTTGTGATTTTATTGATTTTTGGGCTTTTTTTAAAGGTTGATGATAAATTCATGGCTACACAACTACATTTGAGCCGTGCAGAGCCCCACAAAAACTTGGGTGTGGTTGGGCTGTACTCCACATAGCACCTGACTGCTGTGTGGTGGCTGCACAACTACATTCAAGCCATGTAGAGCCCCACAGGACTCAAATGTAGTTGTGTTGCTGTGCCACACGGCCAACCCAACCACATTTGATTTGTGTAGGGCTCTAAACCCCTCAAATGTAGCTGTGTAGCTGCGCCACACAGCTACAATTCTGGCGGGCCAAAAAAAAAACTAAAAAAACTAAAATAAACTAAATAAAAATACAAAAAAAAACAGAAATAAACCAAAAGATCAAAAAAGGTTGATTTTTTGGTTGAAAAAAACAAAGAAATAAGAAATAAAATAAAAATAAGTAAAATAAATAAATAAAAATAAAAATAACATTGAAGACAACCTACTGGTTTTCTTCAGATTAAATTACAAAATTCAAGTTCAGTTTGACTAGCCCTAAAGTAAAAGTGCCAAAAAATACAAGAAGTCTTTTTGCCAGCCCTAAATAAAAGTGCCAAAAAAATACCAGTCTTTTGACCAGGCAAAAAATACAAGAATTCTTTTGAGCAGGCACAAAATACAAGAATTATTTTGACCAACCCTAAAGTAAAAGTGCCAAAAAAATATGAGTCTTTTGAACAGCCCTTAAGTAAAAATAACAAAAAAAACAAGTTCAACTTGTGTTAAGATGACCCCATCACAAGCTCAACAAAAGTTAAGCTTACCAGCCCTAAAGTAAAAGTGCCAAAAAATACCAGTCTTTTGACCAGGCAAAAAATACAAGAATTCTTTTGACCAACCCTAAAGTAAAAGTGCCAAAAAATATTAGACTTTTGAACAGCCCTTAAGTAAAAATACCAAAAAAAAACAAGTTCAACTTGTGTTAAGATGACCCCATCACAAGCTCAACAAAAGTTAAGCTTGTGATGGGATCAGCCCAACACAATTTGAACTGACTAACCATCAAAATCTCATTCAAAACACTCGTCACAATGATGTTAACTCAAAAAACTCAACATAATGATGTTCAAAATGTGATAACCCTATATATTAATATAATTAAAATATCAGCATGTTAGACCCAACCCAAATTATGAAATTAATATATAATTTAGAATACAACTCAAGTTGATCTTTGAGGTGATCAACCCAAAAAGCTGCTTTTTTTGGAAATCATGGAGCATTGTTTGGAAGCTAGGGGTGGGATTTGAATCACATCTCCCTAAGTACAAGCTGGAACCAATGGTTATTTTTAACAAAGCAAATGAACATAGGATCTGATTGTTCTTTTAAACCCATTTTCATAGGAGTAAAATTACAACATGAATCCAATGACATGAAACATATTGGTCTTCCATAAGTATCAGCTATTATTTGTCCCATGTCAAGCTTTGAAAGCCATTTTGAAGAGGGAATCTTTTCATTTATGTAATTAGAATCAAGTCTTTGTTCTATCTTTTCAACATATTTACTGCCGCCAAGGATCTTAGAATAGCACCCCTTATTTTTCCTCAATTTTCCAAGCATTTCTTTCCAAACTCTAAACCATCCATCCTCATCATACCTAAGTGATTTAGTAATGAATCTAAAACCACAACTTCCATTTTCAACTGGGTCCCAAACCTCACCCGAGAACTTATGTAAGTTCTCAGGTATTTTATTGAGTTAATTTACTTCCTAAAATCAAAAACTAGTTAGCCAAAATTCTAATCTCATTAAAGGAATTGCCACTCACCAAAGATGAGCTTCTTTTTGACTCCTTCATTGCCTCTACTTCATCCTTCAAAAAGGAATAAGATTCCAAAGGTACCAAACTCAATGAACTTTCATTCTCTTCCACTGAGCTATGAAATGGAGATGAAGAGCCTGACTTGGACTGTAAAAATTTCTCAATCAGTTCATTAAACCCAAAAAATTAACCTTTCACAAAAGAAAAGACTTACAATCATTTTTCTTTTCTTCTTTGGTGCACTTCTGCTTCTCTTTTCCTGCTTAATTTCCTTTTCAACATGATCAAATTGAGAAGTATCTTGCTTGGTATCTTTCAATTTTGAAAAGCCTCTGCTTGATTTCAAGACTTGAGGTTCAAGTTGTGGCTTTGATTGGTATGGCTGTCTCCTTCTTCAAGTGCTTCAACATCTTGCAATAATCTTGTTGAGGAGGATTCAAGATAATTGCATTGAGCTTCTCATGTAACTGAGAATTTTTGAGCAGTTCATCAACATTGACCTTTAAAAATTCAAAAGGATTAAATATAATTCAACTAGGAATCATCATTTTATTCAAGTAGAAATCATCATTCAAAAACCATTTATAAAAAGGCATTAATCTGAAAGTGATTTGAAAAATCCAACTTAAACCAATGTAAAGAACTAGAACTGCAAGGCTCATAATCTAAACTCCCCTGATGACAAAAATCTTCAGGAATAACAAAGCCTCTTGACGCTAGTAGATCCCCTATTTGGTGGGAACAGGGAAAACCCATAGTCATTGAGTATGACTTGGTGTACACTTCCCTAAAATGGTTCTGATTTAAAATCTCTAATTGATCCTCAACAGGCTTGATTGCTTGTAAAGACACCTTATATCCCAATGGTAAAAGTCCAGTAGGAAGAACTATTCCAATCTTTATTCAAGAGTTTTAAAGCACAGCCTGAACCAATTTAATTTGATTGGAAACTTTGCCCTCTATTTTTCACCAAACATCCAACATGTATACCTACAAGTTTGCAAGGAATTGTTTGAGAGTAGCATGGGCCCCTTCAGCCCAAAAACTTGTTTTATTTCAAAAGTCTGGGTGTTTGCAAGTCCAAGCTGTTACAAATGTCTCTTTGATACGTAAGATATTATGATCCATATACTTGAGTACATCCTCACGGTTTGCCAAAAAACACTTTATACAAGTCATAATGTGAGCAACCCAAAACTAGGAAGATTAAGAGTAGAGACAGTGATTTGGCAATTACTCTAAGTTCTGCATCATTGAAATCTGTGAAAAGTTTAACAGGAGGAGCAAGGTTATTTGGAGAAGGAAGGAGTATGGTAGGCTACTGAAGAGCCAAATGAGATGTATTGATAAGGCTACAAAGATCCAAGGACGGAGGCAAAGTACTTGTATAGTCAAGTGGAACTGATCTGAAGAGGAGGAAGGGACACTCCGGTTTAGTTTTCTGGTAATCAGATGATTGTCATTCATTGTCCAAGGGAAGGACCAGTATTTATGGAAAACTAGAGAACCTCAAAGGGGGCCTAAGGGAGTAGGTTAGAGACAACTAGAGAGCCCCAGAGGGGGCCTAAGACATGGGTAATGAGATAATGAAAACAGTAAGATAGCAATAAGGTAACTAAATTTGTTAGTTACAGAGTTTGAACATCAAAAAGACAACACTCTGACTCCTCCTTGGTTTTTGAGTCTCCATACTTAACCCACGGAGACATAAAGCTTTGCCACCCTTCAACGTCATTATTAAAGTTCACTTTACAGTTTTCTTGTATGTTTTTAGACAAGTGCCATTGACATTACTGTCTTGTTGACTCAGGGAATACTTTTTCTAGAGAATGGATCTGTCAGCTTGCTACTATTGCAGAGCAAGCTGCAAAAGTAACAGAAATAACATAAAAATAATAATAATAAAATTAACCTAAGAAGGAGTAAAAAAACATAAATATTATTGCAAGAATTGATTTTCCCACCAAAATTAGGTAGGGTCACTAACTGAATCCACCCTTGAAATCCAACTCCTTATATTTTTAAATAATTAAGGAAAGAAAGACCAAAATACCACGGCACGACTATTGAACTTTTTGGCAAATTGAATATTTCACATGTATTGTCACGTATAGGTTTCACACCTAAAATTAAGTCAGAATTGAGGTGTTGTAGGTAGGGTCACTCACTGAATCCACCCTTGAAATCCAACTCCTTATATTTTTAAATAATTAAGGAAAGAAAGACCAAAATACCACGGCACGACTATTGAACTTTTTGGCAAATTGAATATTTCACATGTATTGTCACGTATAGGTTTCACACCTAAAATTAAGTCAGAATTGAGGTGTTGTGTATATTTAAGGAGTTACAGATGGAAATTTGTTCTGTCACAATTCCAGCATGCAGCTGCGGCAGCCAATGCATCCGCGCGTGGCTGAGCTAGAGCTCTGTCACTCTTTCAAAGTCGTGTATGCAGCCCCAGGCCTCTGAAAAGTACACAGCCGTGGGACTACGGGTCAACAAAGTGACAGGCGGCCTGAGAAACTTAAGTACGGCGTAAACATGCTACATATTTAATAAATGTTCCCATGGATAGTAGATAGTCTAAAAATACATAAAATTATATAAAAATACTTAAATAACCTTTATACGTTTTTTTATTAAATATAATTCAAAGTACCAAAAATGTCGAAAATAAGATAATGACTATTCCAGAGGCCCGGGGCTGCGTGCAATGCTTTGAAAGAGTGACAGAGCTGTAGCTCAGCCGCGCGCGGATGCATTGGCTGCCGCAGCTGCATGCTGGAATTGTGACAGAACAAATTTCCATCTGTAACTCCTTAACGGTTTAGTTTTCTGGTAATCAGATGATTGTCATTCATTGTCCAAGGGAAGGACCAGTATTTATGGAAAACTAGAGAACCTCAAAGGGGGCATAAGGGAGCAGGTTAGAGACAACTAGAGAGCCCCAGAGGGGGCCTAAGACATGGGTAATGAGATAATGAAAACAGTAAGATAGCAATAAGGTAACTAAATTTGTTAGTTACAGAGTTTGAACATCAAAAAGATAACACTCTGAATCCTCCTTGGTTTTTGAGTCTCCATACTTAACCCACGGAGACATAAAGCTTTGCCACCCTTCAACGTCATTATTAAAGTTCACTTTACAGTTTTCTTGTATGTTTTTAGACAAGTGCCATTGACAGTACTGTCTTGTTGACTCAGGGAATACTTTTTCTAGAGAATGGATCTGTCAGCTTGCTACTATTGCAGAGCAAGCTGCAAAAGTAACAGAAATAACATAAAAATAATAATAATAAAATTAACCTAAGAAGGAGTAGAAAAACATAAATATTATTGCAAAAATTGATTTTCCCACCAAAATTAGGTAGGGTCACTCACTGAATCCACCCTTGAAATCCAACTCCTTATATTTTTAAATAATTAAGGAAAGAAAGACCAAAGTACCATGGCACCACTATTGAACTTTTTGGCAAATTAAATGTTTCACATGTATTGTCACGTATAGGTTTCACACCTAAAATTCAGTCAGAATTGAGGTGTTGTGTATATTTTAGGAGTTACAGATGGAAATGTGTTCTGTCACAATTCCCGCATGCAGCCGCCGCAGCCAATGCACCCGCGCGTGGCTGAGCTAGAGCTCTGTCACTCTTTCAAAGTCGTGTATGCAGCCCCAGGCCTCTGAAAAGTACACAGCCGTGGGACTACGGGTCAACAAAGTGACAGGCGGCCTGAGAAACTTAAGTACGGCGTAAACATGCTACATATTTAATAAATGTTCCCATGGATAGTAGATAGTCTAAAAATACATAAAATTATATAAAAATACTTAAATAACCTTTATACGTTTTTTTTATTAAATATAATTCAAAGTACCAAAAATGTCGAAAATAAGATAATGACTACTTCTAAAAGTATATTGAAATACTTTAATATACTATTATGAGAATTTATAGACATCAACATTTTTGTGAAATACTCAGAAATATTATGATGTAAAAATATTACATGAATACCCATGACTTACATTTTTAAGTAATTATTTTAGTGAATCAACTGAATTTCGAAAATAAGGAGTAAAATTAATATCATGACTTTACTCCAGATATTTAATACATAATGAGAACTCACCTGACATCAGAATATCTGTAGCAATGTCTATTAAAATAATTATTAACTTACTGGGAACATTTACTAAGGATAATTACTTAAATAATAAATAAGAAGAACAGATTAGTGTTATTCACACGTCCAAACGTCAATTATAAACTATAATAATTCCCATACCCTATTGAATTAGATGCTACCCGTTTTACATCACCAAGAAAACATGACAGGCTACCACTGGTTACCCTGCTAGCCTCAGTGTCCGTCCCTTGGAGCCCCTGTACCCCTCAGAAGGACAATATTGGGACTCCAAAAGCTATAAATAAAGAGCTCTTTAGAGGATATTGATACCCAGAGACCCAGTTATATTTATAACTAGACACCGTGCCAAGGTAATCAAATACTTATAAGAGATAAGTAAGTGATTTATGGCTTCATTATGATTAATAATATCCATCCTCAACCCTCTTTTTATCAATTTAAACTGCTGAAAAACGTTATAACCCCAGTATACAGGTTTAACCCATCAGTGCACGTCCCAAACAGGTGCCCAAAGGATTTAATAATATTCCAGTGAGTCTTATTATCCTTTCTCTGTCGTTGCAGCTTGGTTAGAAAGCCCTGCCACTCCACCGTGTATTTCATATACATATTATCTTTGGGAAAAATATCCTTCAGACTAAAGGGCCCAAAGTAACCAGGCCTACGTGTTTTCATACTGAATTCCCTGAAGAGAGGTGTTAAAGATCTCCATAATATTGTTGCCCCTCTATAAAAATATTCAATAATCAATTCATCTATATTGATTTATCACAATAAACCATAATTAAACCAATTAACCTTGTAATAAGCTTTATCCAAATATTTTATGGATTTTTGCTGCATTTATTAAATAATATATTTATTATTTATTCTATCACCTCTGGTAGCTAAAGGATAGCAAGGGTTTTGGCATCCAGGAGGCTAAAAATTGGGGCTCTGGCCGGGAAATATTCCATTTTATTATATTTAATACCTTGGACCAGACATTTCACTTAAAATTAAATCAAAGATAAATTTATCTGACTTTTTACCCATGATTCATCATTAAATTCTTTTTCAGTGGATTTTAAAACCAATTCAGAATTAATAATTTATTATTTAAATCTTTTAAAGATACAAAAAGAAGAATATAATAAAAATTATGAACCTACTGGTTGGGAAACGTTAACTCAAGCTGAGCAACTTAATATCTCTTCTGCACGTAAACACTTAGATAAACTACTTGAACAAGAAGATCTTGAGAGGCATATCAACTTCCAGGCCCTATTAAGAAAACATAAACCTTGGTAGAAATACCGTATAAATTAATTTTTCAAATATAAAGGTAAGTACAAAACTTGTATTACCAATTTATTTTTATTAAAATAATATTAATACATTTTATTGACCAATAAAATAACCTTTTACCATCAGTGAACCCCCCTATACCAGAAACCACCACCACTGAAACTGATTTATTGGATCAAGAAGTCCCAGATATCTCTGGACGCCCTGAAAATATTGATTGGATGGGTGAAGACCTCATTGGGACACACCAAGACCCTGTAGGATTACCTATTTAGGACCAATTTAATCCCAATAAAGTCCTGGTACCTTTGAATATCAACTTAAGTGAGTTTCAAATAAAACTTATTTTTTTATGGATTTTTTTCTGTAGAAAGAAAAATACTTATAAAAAATTTAATTCAATATGAATAGACGTAACAAAAGAGCCACAGGGAGAATTCCCTCCTATGGATCTTTGCCAGGAGCCCCCATTAACCGTGAGACCACCAATAATGACAACCATGAGGGGACTGGAACCCATGAATAAAATGTTGATGGAAAAGGAAAAGCCCCAAGTACTTCTGCCCTCCCCCAACCTAGAGCCGGAGAAGGTAGTAGAATTGAGCCCCCCTCCATTAAAAGAAGATTCCCTGCAGCCACCCCAGCAGAATCTGGCCAAGGAAGCCAGGATCAAATACTTGGTCAGAGAGCACGTTAAATATTGGGAAGAGCTCAAAGAAGCCCAAGCCTAAGAGGACATGGTATCTATGAAAAAGGTAATCTCCCAGGCAAAAGCTACCTAGATAGCTCTTCAGAAAATTATTCCAAGGAAAGATGTAGAATCCTACGTAGAAAAGTGGAATCCTTGGGATCATTGAGCCCAACTGAAAGGAAAAGGATCAGGAAAGAAGAGATCTTCTTCCCATCCAAAGCCAAAGTGAAAGAAGGATTGGGATCAGATAATATCCTTAGCTCAAAAGTGGAAAAAGGTGTAAAACAATTAGCCTCTAATTCTGAACCCAGTAACTTGTCTAAACCAACCTCTGATGTAATTACTTCCTTTTGTAATGATATGGGCCATAATTTTAGGATTGTTTGTGGAAATTTGGATGGTGTTTCTACCCAGATGAATAAGTTAACCTGAGTAGTAGCCAAATTAATTAATAAACAAAAAAAACTTTAGTAATAGAAGATATCAAAGAACATAGAGAACAATTATTGGAGACAATTAATCAAGGTAAAATCAGACAGACTCAAACAATTGAGAATATGTTATCAGGTATCCAAGAAGATTTTATTATTTCTTTTCAACCTTTAAAATAAGAATTGGTAACCACCACTAACAGCTCCATTCTTTCCCTTATTGAGAAATTAGATCTGCTTAATAAAAAAGCGGACCTGCGACTTAATCTGATCAAGAATGATCTTAGAGACTTGGAAGTCCGTCTGACCAACCCCTTGGGGAGTACCACAGAGGAACCAAAACCTCCCAGACAAACAACTACACCTTATGCACCACCCCTACTAGGAATGCATAGGCTTGACAACTTCAGGCCTAGTCCTACTCCTGAAATGGAACAAGCTCTCAAACTTTTACCCCCAATTTCTGAATGGCCTAAGTTCTCAGGTGAAGGAGAATACAATCATATAAATTTCATTAAATTTGTTGACTATACTATTAATTCTTATGACTTACTAGAAGCTATAGCTGTAGTCCGGCTGCCCAGACTATTTTAAGGAGTAGCTTTAGACTGGTTTATCAGTAAAAGAGAAAAATTAGGATCCTGACCACGGAATTGTTGGAAACTTCTAATTAAAGAACAATTTTTTTCTAGAATGTGGAAAAGAAAAATGATGGAAAATTTTGAAAATTCCTCATTTGACCCCTCAAAGGATAAGCCTCACAAATGGTGCTTGGAACAGAAGAGAAGACTAGATTGCTTCTATCCAGATGCTGATTAAGAGGAAGTGAATGAAAGACTCCTCAACTTGTTTTCTGGAAATCTTAACCATAGTGTAAGATGCAGGATGAGTATGGATGCTGACTTACCAACTCTAATCAATGTGTTAGAAGAAGTCATAGACATGAATGGGTTAGACAAGAAGGTTTCTTCTAGACCTAAAGAGAATTTCAACATTAAAAAAAACCAGAGAACAAACCCCTCTGATAAATACCTCTGATAATAAGAAGCCTAATGAGAACAGGGACAAAGAGAGAATTCCTGGAACTTGTTGGAATTGTAACAAGACAAGGCATGTGAGACAATACTGCCCATTACCAAAAAGAAAGATAGCAGTCTTGGAAGGAGAGCAGGAGGTTCAAGGGAATCAGAACTATGAAGATATAGATGATACTGAAGGATCTCTTTATGAATGTGAATTGATCCTGACCAACCCTGTTAATGTTATAGAAGGAGATATAGGCACTTCTATAAAAATCAATAACATCCATGGGGACTCTAGTTTGCCCCAAAAATGGGATCCTACCATAATTCCTAGACATATCACAGAATTCAAACCATTAACATTTAAACCTATGAGTGGTAAGAGTTATACTACTGGTCAAACTTGCTATGCAACAGGATTGTATAGAGAAAGACCTATAAGGGTATTACTGGATAGTGCAGCTTTCTTCTCATGTGTCTGTACTTAATTCTTAAAAAAATGGGATCCCAATTGGGAAGAACACCTTCTGCCCGTCCCAAAAGCCAAGTTTAGCTCTTGCAACTCTACCATGAATGCTATTGGAGTATGGACTGCTCCTATAATATTACCCCATACTAAAGGATCTTAGCGAATACAAGTGGAATTTGTGGTATTGCTGAACAGATTATGTGAGTACCTGATAATAGGTAATGATGATTTATGTCTATATGGTATAGATGTGTTCCAGAGTAAAGGGAGATACTTTACAGTGGGTGGTAATTGGGACAAGAAGTTTAAGATATGCACCATCCAATCTAACTTCCCCTCTTCCACTTATGAAAAGCATTTAGAAGACTTTAATCAAGAATAATTCTCTCAAGCAGCTCTGAATATGAAACCTTCTAAGGAACAGAAGAAAGATATATTGAAAGTCTGCTTTTAGGACCAAAATGCTTTTTTTACTAAAGATCATCACATTTGTGATATCAAAGGACATGAAATGGTATTAACATTGAATATGAAGCCTCCTTATCCTCCAAACTTCAGAAGACCAGCTTATCCCTCTTGTCCAAAGTCTAGAATAGCTCTTGAGGAACACATCCAATAACTGATAGACTTACCAGTATTAAGGAAAGTAGGGCACAAAGAGCAGGTAGATGTGACCACACCTGTAATCAAAGCTTGGCATAATGAAAAGTCAAGAATGGTAGGAGATTTCAGAATCGTCAATAATTATACTCAGGCAGATTATTATCCTATACCCCGGATCAATCACGCTCTAAATAACTTGTCCAAGGCCAAATATATCACTACTATGGATATGCTCAAAGGTTTACAACAGATACCTATAAGCCCTGAAAGCAGGAAGTTTATGAGAACAATCTGTCATTTGGGAATATATGAATATCTTAGGATGCCCTTTGGTATAAAGAATGCCCCATCACACTTCCATAGAACAATGAATTCAGTTCTAGGTACATACATCAGACAAGGAGGGATGATGGTATATAAAGATGATGTTATCATATATTCTGATGATTGGGATACTCATATTAACCAAGTATGATTAGTACTCCAGACTATCTCCAGAGCAGGATTGAAGGTGTCCATGAACAAATGCAACTTTGGCTATGGAGAATTGAAAGCCTTAGGACATATAGTCTTGTCTAACTCTAGCTGCTGATCAAAATAAGATAGCTGCTGTCATGAATAGACCTATGCCTCAAAACAAAACAGAGTTACTGTCTTTGATTAGTTTTTGCAGTTATTACAGACAATACATACCAAAGTTTGCTATTCTAACTAAGAGTCTGTATGGATTATGCAACAAAAACAATCTATTTGAAATGACTCATGAGAGATTGAAAAACTATGAGGAACTAAAAATAGCTATGACCTCTACTCCTTTACTCATTCAACCAGATTACTCCAAGCCCTTTAAAATTTACATTGATGCCTGTATGGAAGGGTTAGGAGCTGCTCTACATCAAGAAAGAATAGAAGAATACAGACCAGTGGAGAAACTAGTACTCTTCACATCTAGACATATCAAAGATACAGAAAAGAGATATGGAGCCAGTCAGTTGGAATGCTTGGCTCTAGTATGGGCTTTAGAAAAGCTACACTATCACTTTGAAGGAACCACTTTCCAAGTGATCACAGACTTTAATGCTGTAAGAACTCTCATGAACATGAAAACCCCCAGCAGAATATGCTCAGGTGGCAAATTGCTTTACAACAGTATAGAGGTCAGATGACTATAGTACATAAAGCTGGAGCTAAACATCAGAATTCTGATAGTCTAAGTAGGAATGCTTTTCCTAATGACTCTAGAAATCCAGCATATGACCCTGAGGATCAAGATATCTTTCCTATCTTGAACATAAATCTTTTTGCATTAAATGCTCCAATCATGGGGATCCACTTATGTGAACTAAATACTTCTTTCTCAATCTAGTCAGGGACAACTACTCCCCTGAAATCAAGCTGTTGATTACCATTATGGAATGTGAATCCCCAGAAGAAGCTCTGATAAATAGGTTACCTGCTTCATTACTTAAACCCTATAAAGCAGGAAGGTTTACCTTTTGGGATGGTCTCCTTTACTACAGACACCAACATTCCAGTGTATTAGTACTAAGCAACAAAGAACATATACAGCACATACTCCAGGAATGCCATGACAAGTGTTAATCAGGGCATCTATCCACTGAAAGAACCTTGGAGAAAGTAAAACAAACTGCTTGGTGGATAGACTGGAAAGAAATCACTATTAAGTATGTTACTAGCTGTGAGACTTGCAAAAAATCTAATAAAACTACTGGCAAAAAGTTTGGACTCCTACAGAAGATCTCTGAACCCAAAACTAGATGGGAAAACATTAATATGGATTTTTTCACCGGCCTCCCCCCTGGAGGTACTCATTCATATAACTCTGTCCTGGTTATAGTTGACAGATACTCTAAGAAGGCCAAATTCTTACCTAACCACAAAGAATATAGTGCTATGGATGTAGCTCTACTATTTTGGAACAGGATCATAGCTGATGTTGGTATACCCAAGCTTATAATCAGTGACAGAGACCCCAAATTCACCTCTGATTTTAGAGGACTCTACATGATATACTGGGTACTACTCTAGCATTTTCTACAGAATATTATCCCCAAACTGATGGATTAGCTGAAAGAATGATACATACCCTAGAAGATATGTTAAGAATGTTCTGTAGCTTTGTTCTAGAATACAAAAACTCAGATGGTTATTGCCATGATTGGGTAGGCCTACTCCCAGCTCTAGAGATGGCTTCTAACAGCATTAAAAATTCTACTACCAAAGAAGCCCATTACATACTAGAAAGAGGATGGATTCCAAAACTCCCTAGGAATAACTTAAACTATAAATTAGCCACTATTCATCCAACATCTCTTGAATTTAAGAAAATGATAGATCTGGAAAATAATCATGCTCAAAAGTTTGTAGAAGAAGCAGTAGAACACAAGAAACAAAGATGGGAAAAATCACATAGGGAACCTGAATTTAAAATAGGAGATCAGATCTCAATATCCACTACCAACTTCAACAATATAGCAGGTAACAGAAAGCTGAAACCAGCCTTTGTTGGAAATTTTTTTATCAAAAAGATGCATGGCAAAAATGCTGTAGAAGTAATCTTGAGTGAAGAATTATCAAGAAAACACCCAGTATTTCCTGTTAGCCTAGTAACACACTTTCAAACAAGAGAAGGTAGCAACCTCTCTCCAGAAATAATCCCAATAGAACCTCACCCTGTGAGAGAAAAAGGGAAAGTCAACAGGATATTGAGAGACAAGAAAGAGAGAGTGCAAGGAAAAGATGTTAGACTATACTTAGTAAGATACAAAGGAGAATCTGCAGACAAATATGAATGGTTACCGGAGAATAATATGACTGATAGACCAATACATCTTAGAAGCTACAGATCCAGCAAAAGGAACTGAAACACACATGGAATTAATTTTTTCCCAACATGCTCCAGATTTATTTTTCAGATATGGTCATATCTTGGAGTGGGGGAATGTCAGCTTGCTTCTATTGCAGAGCAAGCTGCAAAAGTAAAAGAAATAAAATAAAAATAATCATAATAATAATAATAAAATTAACCTAAGAAGGATTAGGAAAACCATAAATATTATTGCAAAAATGGATGCTCCACCAAAAGTTAGGTAGGGTCACTCAATGACCCCACCCTTGAAATCCAACTCCTTATATTTTTAAATAATTAAGGAAAGAAAGACCAAAGTACCATGGCACCACTATTGAACTTTTTGGCAAATTAAATATTTCACATGTATTGTCACGTATAGGTTTCACACCTAAAATTCAGTCAGAATTGAGGTGTTGTGTATATTTTAGGAGTTACAGATGGAAATGTGTTCTGTCACAATTCCCGCATGCAGCCGCCGCAGCCAATGCACCCGCGCGTGGCTGAGCTAGAGCTCTGTCACTCTTTCAAAGTCGTGTATGCAGCCCCAGGCCTCTGAAAAGTACACAGCCGTGGGACTACGGGTCAACAAAGTGACAGGCGGCCTGAGAAACTTAAGTACGGCGTAAACATGCTACATATTTAATAAATGTTCCCATGGATAGTAGATAGTCTAAAAATACATAAAATTATATAAAAATACTTAAATAACCTTTATACGTTTTTTTTATTAAATATAATTCAAAGTACCAAAAATGTCGAAAATAAGATAATGACTACTTCTAAAAAAATATTGAAATACTTTAATATACTATTATGAGAATTTATAGACATCAAAATTTTCGTGAAATACTCAGAAATATTATGATGTAAAAATATTACATGAATACCCATGACTTACATTTTTAAGTAATTATTTTAGTGAATCAACTGAATTTGGAAAATAAGGAGTAAAATTAATATCATGACTTTACTCCAAATATTTAATACATAATGAGAACTCACCTGAAATCAGAATATCTGTAGCAATGTCTATTAAAATAATTATTAACTTACTGGGAACATTTACTAAGGATAATTACTTAAATAATAAATAAGAAGAACAGATTAGTGTTATTCACATGTCCAAACGTCAATTATAAACTATAATAATTCCCATACCCTATTGAATTAGATGCTACCCGTTTTACATCACCAAGAACACATGACAGGCTACCACTGGTTACCCTGCTAGCCTCAGTGTCCGTCCCTTGGAGCCCCTGTACCCCTCAGAAGGACAATATTGGGACTCCAAAAGCTATAAATAAAGAGCTCTTTAGAGGATATTGATACCCAGAGACCCAGTTATATTTATAACCAGACACCGTGCCAAGGTAATCAAATACTTATAAGAGATAAGTAAGTTATTTATGGCCTTAGTCTGATTAATAGTATCCATCCTCAACCCTCTTTTTATCAATTTAAACTGCTGAACAACCTTATAGCCCCAGTATAAAGGTTTAAACCATCAGTGCACGTCCCAAACAGACACCCAAAGGGTTTAATAAAATGCCAGTGAGTCTTATTATCCTTTCTCTCTTGTGGCAGCTTGGTTAAAAAGCCCTTCCACTCCACTGTGTATTTTATATGCATATTATCTTTGGGCAAAATATCCTTTAAACTAAAGGGCCCAAAGTAACCAGGCCTTCATGTTTTCATACTGAATTCGCTGAAGAGAGGTGTTAAATATCCCCGATATAATTGTGGCCCCTCTATAAAAATATTTGATAATCAATTTATCTATACTGATTTATAACATTAAACCATAACCAAACCAGTTAACCTTCCAACAAGCTTTATCCAAATATTTTACGGATTTTTGCTGCATTTATTAAATAATATATTTATTATTTATTCTATCACCTCTGAGCTAAAGGATAGCAAGGGTCTTGGCATTGAGGAGGCTGACAGGATCAAAGCTTTTTCATGGTCCATCAAAAAGACTTTGGGAAGTCTATCAGGATCATTAGCCAACTCCTTTAGCGCATTTACAGACCAACTGTAGAGCTCAAACATTTCTCTTGCTATAAAAAAAAGAGCTTTTGTGAAATTTTTGTGTTTGGAAGTAATTCCTACAACATGCAATAGGGCAATGGTGTACTGATTTGTCTTAGAAGTACAATCCATCATAGCTATATGGTGGAATTGCTTGAAAAGCTTTAATGATATGGGGTGAGCCAGCAATAGGGCCTCCAAGTGGCCCTCTTTACTGAATTTTGATTGATGAACCCAACCTGAATCACCAAGTTGTTCAAAGAGGGCCTCCATAACACTTTTCCCCCCTATTTCTGCTAGCTCTACCTTACGCTTAGTGTTGTAGATTGTTTGGTCATCAACATATTTTCCGCCATTTTTTTTGCCCAATTTTCTTTTGAGTTCAAGTTTATTGAGCCCATAATTCATGCCTTCTTTAAGATTTTCTAAGGCTACCCCAGAGATTCTCCTCAGTTGAGGATGTACTGGGGGTGTGGAGATGGTTCATGGTTATGTTGATCATTCTTGTGGGAGATTTGCCACAAGGGGTCTGCCTTTGTATGACTAGCATGGATTTAAAACTTGCACCCAACCTTCCTTGTGTGAGTTTGCCTTGACAATTTGGTGAGAAATTGCCCAGATTAAAAAACATTGCTATCACAGGCTCAATCCACATATTTTTCATTCTTTGAGTTGAAAACTGTTAAAACCTAACCATGCTTCATTTCCCATGTTTGAAAATACATTTGTGCCTCTTCCCTAGTAGGAAAAGCTCTCACAGGAGGTGGGGAAAGTGGAACTGTCATATTTACATAGTCATAGTTACCGTTTAATGGTTATATTGATGGTATGCACTCCATCAGTTTCAATCAAATTTATCAGCCAAATACCAGAGTAACATAAATGTTACTCACCACCAGAGGTAGTGTCCATTTGTGACACATTTTGTTCCTCAATTGGCACCCTTGATTAGGATGCAATTGGGGCTTCCAATTTTTCTTACCCAAATCCTTCTTTTCCGCAGCTTTGTTTAGTGGACTAATGTAGTCCTTGAACATGGCCATGTTAAAAGGAGGGCTTGCCACTGTTCCCATAATGCAAAAAAATGCAATTCTACTTCAGTATTCAATCCAACTTTCAATTGAACAACTACCAAGTTTGCTCACTTTCAACTTGAGAATGATTAATTTTGTGGGATGTATTTTTGCAGTTTCACTTTATTTTCAATGATTTGGTTTAAATATTCACTTTATTCCACTTTAATTTCACTTTGGTGTCACATTATCATTGCTACATGTGGAACAACAGTCCCACATAGTTGGTGTTGATCCCAAATGTGGGTTGATGGAACCAAAATGTGGTCCATGGGGACCCAAATAATTTGGCAAAACCCCTGGGGAGCGGCTTACCCCCAAACATTGCTCAAACCCACAGGTTTACGGGGGTAAAAAACCCAAACAGGCTGTGTACAGGGGTATACAGACCCCCAGGGGTTGCGTGTCTTTGAGAAGACCCCTTGGGCGCATGTAGACGCGTTTTTTTGCTTGCAAACACGTTTTGGGAGCATGTATGGGCCCCCATGAGTCCATTGATGCGTGTAGGGCCCTACACAACTCCCACAGGACTGCTAGTTGCGAATTTAAAATCACCCTTTTTTAAATTTTTGGATTTTTTTTTTTGGTCTGGAAGGTGGACAACTTAGCCTAAGTAATCCATCATACCAGATGGCTTGAGAGTTTTCTTTTCTTTTCTTTTCTTTCTTTCTTTTTTCTTTTTTTTTTAGTCTGGAAGGTGGAAAACTTAGCCTAAGTCCCCGACCAGACCAGATGGCTTGAGATTTTTTTTGTAAATTTTTTTTTGATTTTTTTGATTTTGATGGATTACTTAAGGAAAATTAGATTTTTGATGTTGCTTCTCAAACAAGAGCTCATCCTCAATATGAATGTTTTTTGTTAAAACCAATCAAAAATTTAATTTTTTGCTAATCATTGCACTGGTGCATGTGCACTCCCATATAGTAGGGAAGGACCAAGAATTTCAGCTGGCAGAAGCCAAATGTGGTCCAGGATTTTTTATTAGTATTATTATTTATTTATTTATTTCTTTGATTCCACCAATTTTTGGTTTTATTTTAATTTTGAGTTCTTTTAATTTTTTAATTTTTTTTTTTTTTCATTCTAAAAATTTTTTGGTTCTGTTTTAATTTTGAGTTCTTTTGATTTTTGATTTTTAATTTTTTTAATTTTTTTTCTCTGGAACAGTGGAGAACTTAGCCTAATTCATCCACCATGAAAGCAATAACTAGGATTTTCCTTTCCATTTTTTTTCCAATTTTTTTTTCCTTTTTTGATTTTTTTCCTTTTTTTTTCTTTTGCATAACTTGTTTTTTTACTTTTAATTTCATTCTTTTGTTTTTTCTCCCCATCAACACGTTGGACAACTTTGGATATGTTTTCCGCCTCCCTTCAGGATTTCTTTGCATGCCTCCCTTATGGGGGATGGGGAGGCAGACAGGGGTCATTCTTGCCACAACCAACTGCCAGGTTGATGGACAACTTTGGCTAGTTTTTTTATTTTTCTGGAAATAAGAGGATTAACACAAATAAGGGGGGAAAAAATGAAAGAAAATTGAAAAAGAAAAGAAAATAAAAAAAATCTCAAAAAATCCAAATGACCTTGGGGAGGTGGATGACTTAGCCTAAGTCATCCACCACATTAAACTAGAAAAAAAGATCAAAATGAAAATGAAAAAAGGGTAATGTTGAATTCACCACTCCAGTTTTGTGGGCGCTTTGTAAACCGCTACAGTTGGGTGGGAGCCGTGTGGGGCCCCACACGGCCTGTGGGAGTTGTGTAGGGCCCCACATGACCTGTGGGAGTTGTCTAGGGCCCCTCAACGCGTGGGGGCCCATGCACTAATCAATATAACTTATTATTTATTATTTATTATGTATTATGTATTATTTATTATGTATTATGTATTATTTATTATTTATTATTTATTATTTATTATTTATTATTTATTATTTATTATTTATTATTTATTATTTATTATTTTTTATTTATTATTTATTATTTATTATTTATTATTTATTATTTATTATTTATTATTTATTATTTATTATTTATTATTTATTATTTATTATTTATTATTTATTATTTATTATTTATTATTTATTATTTATTATTTATTATTTATTATTTATTATTTATTATTTATTATTTATTATTTATTATTTATTATTTATTATTTATTATTCATTATTTATTATTTATTATTTATTATTTATTATTTATTATTTATTATTTATTATTTATTATTTATTATTTATTATTTATTATTTATTATTTATTATTTATTATTTATTATTTATTATTTATTATTTATTATTTATTATTTATTATTTATTATTTATTATTTATTATTTATTATTTATTATTTATTATTTATTATTTATTATTTATTATTTATTATTTATTATTTATTATTTATTATTTATTATTTATTATTTATTATTTATTATTTATTATTTATTGTTTATTATTTATTATTTATTATTTATTATTTATTATTTATTATTTATTATTTATTATTTATTATTTATTATTTATTATTTATTATTTATTATTTATTATTTATTATTTATTATTTATTATTTATTATTTATTATTTATTATTTATTATTTATTATTTATTATTTATTATTTATTATTTATTATTTATTATTTATTATTTATTATTTATTATTTATTATTTATTATTTATTATTTATTATTTATTATTTATTATTTATTATTTATTATTTATTATTTATTATTTATTATTTATTATTTATTATTTATTATTTATTATTTATTATTTATTATTTATTATTTATTATTTATTATTTATTATTTATTATTTATTATTTATTATTTATTATTTATTATTTATTATTTATTATTTATTATTTATTATTTATTATTTATTATTTATTATTTATTATTTATTATTTATTATTTATTATTTATTATTTATTATTTATTATTTATTATTTATTATTTATTATTCATTATTTATAATTTATTATTTATAATTTATTATTTATAATTTATTATTTATTATTTATAATTTATAATTTATAGTTTATGATTTATTATTTATTATTCATTATTTATTATTTATTGGAGGATACACAATTTGAAATTAGTTGTTTAGCGTGCCCTACAACTCAAATGGGACATTTAGCATTCCACACAGCCCTTTTGAGTCGTGTAGCATGCCACACAGCCCATTTGAGCCGTGTAGCATGCCACACCGCCCATTTGAGTTGTGTAGGGTGCCACACGGCCCATTGAGCTGTGTATACAACTCAAAAAGCCTTTTACAGAGTTGTGTAAATGGCTCAATGTGCCTTGAATTCAATATCTACCATTAAAAATAACATATTCCAAAAAAACCAAAAAAAAACCAAAAAAACCAAAAAAATACAATAATTACAAAAAATCACAAAAAAACCCAACAAAAAAGGGGAAAAAAAAATCAAAAAAATCAAAACAATCCTGAAACATATTTTATCTCTGTGAACTGCAATTCTTGGTCCTTCCCTACTTTATGGGAGTTGATAGGGTTGCACTGTGTATCAAAAATTAGATGTTTTATGGTCTTTTGCAATCATGTTTTTTAGGTAGGATGAGCTTGTGTTTGAGGAGCAAAATCAAAATTCCAACTGGATTTTATTAAGTCTTCCACCCAGATTAAAAAATTAAAAAAAAAATAAGAAAAGAAAAGAAAAGAAAAGAAAAAAATAAAAATAAAATAAAAATAAATCAAGAGCATTGTTTTTATCATGCCGCTTACTCTTAAACTAATGATTATTTTATGCCCCCATGAGATTTTGAATTCATGGGTGTTTCCATGATCTAGGGGAGTTCCACATACTGGTGATGTGAATTGAACCAAGGCGGGGGGGAGCCACTGGACCACATTGGTTTCTGCCAGCTTAAATTCTTGGTCCTTCCCCTCTATGTGGGATTGTACATCAGTGCAGTGAGTACCCCAAAGTTTACTGTTTGAAAATGCTTCAAAAACACAGTTTTCGTCAGGATGAGAAAGCGCTTAATGAGCAACATCATCATTCCAGAAAATTTTTCACCTTCACCAAAATCATGTTTGAAAATAAAAAAAACTTTCATTTTTCTTATAAGAAATTGACTATTAAGAAAAAAAATTGGATTGAAAGAAATTTTTAACAATAAAAAAAAGATAAATGGACAACAATTTGAAAAGAAATTGAGAAAAAAAAAACAAGCATAAGAGAACCAGAATTATTTTCTAAGAACACCTGGCAAGTTCCAAAAAATCATTTAAGTACTGGGGTTGCTTGAATTTTCTTTTTATATGTCTGTTTTTATATTTCCAAGAAAAAAAATACAGAAACAATTATGAAAGCAATGCTAATACCAATCTGTTTATACAATAGAGCCCTTTAATAATTTTCACTTAAAAATTAATTATATTTTAATTAATTATTTATTACATTTTTATTAAAATTTAACAAAAACAAGGTTTAAAAATGTAGATTACCCAGTTTACCACCCTTTTTACTTGAACTTATTTTCATGGTGATAAGTATTTTGGAGGGTAAAACCTTAGATTAAAGAGAAATTTTAAATTCACGGCTCATTAAGCTGTGAACACTGTTTGAAAGGGGCTGTTTTGCATGCAACACAGTATAATCCAAGCCATCTACAACCCCCACAGCTCCAAGAGTTGCGCAGCCAACCCAGCCTTGTCCGCTGGCGTGTTGAATCCCTCATACCACCAGACCACCGTGAGCCAAAAAAAATTGAATGAAAGGTCACTAACATAACCCATGAATCAAATAAACCTTCCAAAAAACAGGAATCATCCAAAAAATCAAAGAAATCAAAAAATGTTGATTTTTTGGTTAAAAAAAAAAAAACAAAACAAAAAAATAAATAGATTAACAAAAAAAAAACTAGGACTATCCAATGTACTAGCCCAAAATAAAAATACCCAAAACAACAAAAGTAAATGGACTAGCCCTAAACTAAAAACACCAAAAAAAGACAAGTAACTTGACAAGCCCTAAAGTAAAAACACCAAAAAAAAAGACAAGTAAGTTCAACTTGACTAGCTTCAAAGTAAAAGGGCCCAAAAATTAAAGAAGTCTTTTGAACAGCCCTGAAGTAAAAGTGCCCAAAAAAATACAAGTCTTTTGACCAGCCCTAAAGTAAAAACACCAGAAAAAAACAATTTCAACTTGTGTTAAGCTGATCCCATCCCAAGCTTAACATAAGTTAAGCTTGAGATGGAATCAGCCCAACACAAGTTTAACTGACTTACCATAAAAGTATCATTCAAAACACTCAATATAATGATGTTAACTCAAAACACTCAACATAATCATGTTCAAAATGTGATAGCCCTTTATATTAATATAACTTGTTAGCTGCATTAGAATTAAAATTTATATGAAAACCAACGATGGAATGAAGTCAAAGTCTAGTCTATGATAGCTATAATCTAGAATAAATTGGCAGTTGATCTTTGAGATGATCAACCCAACCAGAGGCTTTTTTAGAAATCAATGAACATGGTTTTGCTACAATGGGCGGGATTGGAATCATTTCTCCCTCAAGTACTAATTGAACCCAGTGGTTATTGTTTACAATGGAAATGAAAATTGGATCTGATTGATCAGTAAAACCATTTTTCATTGGATTATAATTATCACATGATTCCAATTAGATGAAACATATAGGTCTGGAATATGTGTCTGCTATGATTTGACCCATATCAAATTTATCCAGCCATTTTGAGCAGGGAATCTTTTCATTTATGTCTTCAACATCAAGTCTTTGTTTAATCTTTTCAACCTCCTTTTCACCACCAAGCATGTTAATGTGGCATGCTTTATGTTTCTCTAATGTTTCAATAATTTCCTTCCTAACTTTAAACCAACCATTTTCTTCATAAGCAAGAGATTTAGCAATGACTCTAAATCTGCAATTCTCATCTCCAATTGGATCCCAAACCTCACCCAAGAACTTATGGAATTTTGCGGGTATTTAATTGAGGTATTTCACATTTGGTTCCTATCATTAAAACTAACTTAGTATTAATTTCTTTGATCAGATCAATTAAATGAATACTCAACAAAGATTAGCTTCTGTTTGAGCTTTTCTACACTTTCTCTTCCTGTGAAGAGGATTCTGATTCCAAATTAGGTGATCCCAATTCACTTTCAGTCTCTTCCTCTGAACTATGAAATCCAGATTCAGATTCTGCCAACTTTGACTAACAATTCATCATTAGTCAGTAACTAAGTTCATTAAACCAAAAAACTGAACATATCCCAAAAGAAAAGACTTACAATCTATTGTCTTTTCTTATTTGGAGCCCTTCTAGTCCTTTTTTCCCCCTTGAGTTGTTTTCAAAATGCTCAAAACAAGATGGTTCTTTCCATGTATCTGTCAATTTTTGCCTGCCCCTACTTAACTGTAAGAATTCAGGTTCAAGTCTTGGCTTTGATTGATATTTTATAATCTTCTGAATGATATACTACAATACGCTGCTTTGCTCATGATAAGGAGATTCCAAGATCATCCCATTCATGTTTTCACATAACTGAGGAATTCTTAGCATTTCATTGACATCACACTTGAAAAATTCAAAAGTATAAACCACTAGTGAATTAGGATTCATTCATCAAAAAGCTTTAATCACATAGTTATTTAAACAATCCAACTTGAACAATCCAACTGAAGCCAACTGACAGAACTAGAACTGCAAGGGTCATAGTCCAACCTCCACTGAGGATGAACCTCTTTGGGTACCACAGATCCTCTGCATGCTAGAAATTCACCTATTTGGTGGGAACAGGGCAAACCAATAGTCTTGGAATATGAATTGGTGCACACTTTGCCATCATGATCTTTTTTGAACTCCTTGAATTGTTCCCTAATAAGCTGAATAGCCTCTAAAGACAATTTTTAACCCAAAGGTAACAGTTCAGGTGGAAGAACTGTCCCTAACTTAATTAAAGAGTTATAAAGTGATGCATGAACCCATTCAATTTGATTTGAAACGGTTTCATCAAGGCTTTTCCAAAAATCCAACTGGTTTCCCAAGGATTTTTCAAGGAACTGTTTGAGAGTTGCATGGGTCCCTTCAATCCAAGATGTTGTTTTTTTTCCAAAATCTGGTTCTATACAAGTCCAAGCTGTTACAAACGTCTCTTTGATAGGGAAAATTTTATTTTCCATATACTTGAGTACATCCTCATATTCTTTCAAGAAACACTATACAAGTCAAAAGGTCAGACCCCAAAACTACAAAGAATAAGAAGCAGTGATTTGGACCTACTCTGAGTTCCACATCATTGACCTCCGTCTCATCCTTGGTCTTTGAGGACCCATACTTTGCCCACAGAGTCATAAAGCTTTTCCATCATTCAACTTTTTTAACAAAGCAAGCTTTGAAGTTTGCTTGTATGTTTTTAGACAAGTTCCAAGTTCAACACTGTCTTGATGACTCAGGTAAACTAGATTCAATAGCACAAATCAGAGCTTTTTCACGGTCCATCACAAAGCCTTTTGGAAGTCTCTCAGGATTTAAAGCCAACTCCTTTAATGAATTTACAGACCAACTGAAAAACTCAAATATTTCTTTTGTTATAAAAACAAGAGCTTTTTTGAAAGTTTTCTAATTGGCTGTCATTCCTGCAACATGCAATAGTGGGTTTTTGTACTTATTTTTCTAAGAAGTACAATACAACATAGCAATATGATGGAATTGTTTTTGTTGAGTTGACAGCCGTTCCCCCATTACCCAGTGTCAATACTCCAAATCTGATTGATCCTTCTCCGATCCACTCCATCCTATTTCCTGCCTCCTTGGTCTTTCATTCTGATCCTCCTTCCTCCGTCTCCGATTCTCAAAATCCTTCCATCTCTCCGACCCCGGCTCCAATCCTCTCCTCCAAATTCCCCTTGTTTGCACCTCCTTACTTGATTGTTTATTCTCAATCACCTCCTACTTCCATTCTCAATCACCTACCACCTTCCTATTCAACTCATCTCTCCTCTCTCATTTGACTGGTCCCTCCCATTCCCGAATCCTATAGTTTTCAACCTCAATCCATCCGAACTCAAATTTCATCCTTGATTTCCTTCCCGCACAAATCATCGACTCTCAACTGCTTTTCTGTTTATCTGTGAGGCTCATTTCTTTCATCATTATCCATCGAGAAATGTCCTAACTATATCTCCTTTCAGTTTCTCATTCCTTGTCTCTTGTCTCTCTGAATTGTTGTCCTTCCTCTCTTGCCTTTGATCAATCTCCTGTGTCTCCACCTACCTCTCACTCTCACTTAGCCTTGCACAGTAAGATCTATAAAAATCGCTCTAGGTCATTCCTTCTTGATTCTCATTCATTTTGTTCCCTTTGTTCCAAGACCCCGTTGGTCTTACTTTGAAATCCAGTTCTCAATTTATCAGTTTTGAAAGCTTTACTGCCTCAGGATGTGCCAAGTACAGGGCCTCCAAGTGACCCTCTCCACTGAACTTTGACCAGTGAATCCAACTTGTTTCTTCAAGCTGTTATTAGAGTACCTCCATAACACTTTTCTCCTTTAGTTCTGCAAGCATTACCTTCTGCTTAGAGTTGTGGATTGTTCAGTCATCAACATAATCCCACCCATCAATCTTGCTCAATTTTCTCTTAAGTTGTTATGTATTGAGCCCCTCTTTCATGCCTTCCTTAAGTAGATCCAAGGGTTGCCCAGAGATTCTCCTCAGTTGAGGATTCACAGAGGGATTTTCAGATGGTTTATGGTTATGTTGGGGTTCTTTGTAGGAGATATGATACAAGGGGTCTGCCTTTGTGCAAATTTCATGGATTAAAAAATTGCACCCAACCTCCCTTGTGTGATTTTGTCTAGACTGTTTGGTAAGAAGTTGTCCTGAATAGGAGCCATGGAAATCACAGGCTAAATCCACATATTTATCTTTCTTTGAGTTAAAAGCCATCAGAGAATAATCATGCTTCATAGCCCATGTTTGACAATATTTTTGCGCCTCTTCCCTAGTAGGAAAGGCTCTCACAGGAGGTGGGTCAAGTGGGTTGGTCATTGTTACATAGTTATATTGATGGCATGCACTCCATCAGTTTCAATCAAATTAAATATTGAAAAGACCAGTAACATAAAATGTTACTCACAACCAGAGGTCAAATCCCACTTTGAAACATTTTGTTCCTCAATTGTCACCCTTGATGAGGATGCAATTGGGTCTTCCAATTTTTCATTAACCACATCCTTTTCTTCTTTTTCCAAAGCTTTGTTGATGGCACTGTCAATGTAGACCTTCCACGCAGCCATGTCAGAAGAAGGAGGGCTTGCCACTGTTCCCATGCAACAAAATCCAATGTTATACTTCAGTATTCAATCCAACTTTCAATTTAAAAAACAAAGTTTGCTCACTTTCAATTTGAGAATGAATTTTTCACAGATTTTAATATGATTTCAATTTTCACTTTAGATTCAATTGGTTTCACTTTAAAGTCAATTTGGAATTTCTATGTGTGGAAAAACAGTCCCAAAAATTATGTGTTTATCCCAAATTTGGGTTGACAGAACCAAAGTGTGGTCCAGGGGGTGCCCAAAATTCTGGCACAACTTCAGGGGGGTAAACGGCTCCTACACGACCCCCCAGGTGTCGCGTGTGTTTCAAATGGCCCTTTGTGGTTGTCTATGGGCCCCCACGGCTCATTTGGACCGTGAAGGGCCCTACGCGACTACCACATGGTTGGAGCCATGAATTTAACATAACCCTTGATTAAAATGAAAAAAATAATCTCATAATTATATTCTAAATCTCTGACAAGAAAGAAACTTTGATTCCTGATGTTAAAAATTATATTGAAATGGATGTAAATTTAAAAGTCCCTTTAAATTAAATCCAATCTTAAGATGCCTATAAAACATCAAAAAAATTTCAAGAAGATATTTTAAATATTTTGATTGGATTTTCAAAAATTCCAAGTCTTTAAAGCACCAAAAAGAATTGAATTCAAAGTAAAAGGAAAAGTCCCAGTAATGCATTGAGCCTTGTTTCTTTTTATTTTCCTGGTTTTTGAATAGAATTTTGAAGGTTTAAAAATAATTTGAAAAGTCTGAATGATTATTCATGAGGGCTTTTCATACTAATCTACAAGCCTGCAGTGTTATAAACTTCACAAAAAAAATCTATGGAATGCCTGTTTCCAAGGAAACTTCTTTGTGTGCAGAAAATCAAGGGCATGTGAAATATCTGTGTATTTCAGAGTAGGCTTTTTGAAAAAGAAACCATGGCGAGAATCAAAAAAAAAATTGGAAAAAATCAAAGACAATGAAAAAAAAGAAAATTAAAATTAAAAAAGGGATAAATCAAAGACATAAAAATCAAAATGAAAATGAAAACAGAGATAAAAAATGGAATATTCATGTTGGTAATGTTAAATTCACAGCTCCAGTTGTGTGGGAGTTGTGCAGGGCCCCACACGACCTGTAGTAGTTGTGTAGGGCCCCACACAACCTTTCGGAGTCTTGTAGAGCCCCACTTGACCTGTGGGAGTCGTGTAGGGCCCCATACAACTGGTGGGAGTTCTGTAGGGCCCCTCAACATCCGGGGGCCCTTACACTACTCGAAAAAGGTGTTCTAAACACATGCAACCCCTAGGGGGGCATATACCCCCCATAATGGGCATTTTTGATTTTTTTACCCCTGTACACAACCATATTATTTATTATTTATTATTTATTATTTATTATTTATTATTTATTATTTATTATTTATTATTTATTATTTATTATTTATTATTTATTATTTATTATTTATTATTTATTATTTATTATTTATTATTTATTATTTATTATTTATTATTTATTATTTATTATTTATTATTTATTATTTATTATTTATTATTTATTATTTATTATTTATTATTTATTATTTATTATTTATTATTTATTATTTATTATTTATTATTTATTATTTATTATTTATTATTTATTATTTATTATTTATTATTTATTATTTATTATTTATTATTTATTATTTATTATTTATTATTTATTATTTATTATTTATTATTTATTATTTATTATTTATTATTTATTATTTATTATTTATTATTTATTATTTATTATTTATTATTTATTATTTATTATTTATTATTTATTATTTATTATTTATTATTTATTATTTATTATTTATTATTTATTATTTATTATTTATTATTTATTATTTATTATTTATTATTTATTATTTATTATTTATTATTTATTATTTATTATTTATTATTTATTATTTATTATTTATTATTTATTATTTATTATTTATTATTTATTATTTATTATTTATTATTTATTATTTATTATTTATTATTTATTATTTATTATTTATTATTTATTATTTATTCTTTATTATTAATTATTTATTATTTATTATTTATTATTTATTATTTATTATTTATTATTTATTATTTATTATTTATTATTTATTATTTATTATTTATTATTTATTATTTATTATTTATTATTTATTATTTATTATTTATTATTTATTATTTATTATTTATTATTTATTATTTATTATTTATTATTTATTATTTATTATTTATTATTTATTATTTATTATATATAATTTATTTTCTATTATCTATTATTTATAATTTATTATTTATAATTTATAAGACATTATTTATAATTTATTATTCATTATTTATTATTTAGTGGAGGCTACAAAACTTGATTTTAGTTTTTTAGCGTGCCACACAACTTAAATGGGATGTTTAGCCTTCCACAGGGCCAATTTGAGTCGTGTAGCTTGCCACACGGCCCATCTGAGTCGTGTAGCATGCCACACGGCCCATTTGAGTCTTGTAGCATGCCACACGGCTCATTTGAGTTGTGCCCACAACTCAAAGAGTCATGTACAGATTTGTGAATTTAACATTTCCCTTTTCATGTATAGATGAAAAGCTCAATTCAAAAAAAAAATCAGAAAAGTCAAAAAATCAATTGATTAAAAATAAATTTGATTTGTGTTATAATAATTCATCAGAGTGTTGATCTGCTATCCAATTTTAGGGTTATGGATCTGAGGGCATCCAAGCCATTCTTTTTGCAATTTTTTAAAGATAATGTTCGGAAATTTTCTTTTTCAAAAAATGAGATCAGTACAATCACTGGGATTTAATTTATTCTTGAAGGATAAATCAAAAACAAAACATTTAGCCTATAAATAAGAATTGAATTTCCTTTTATTAATAAAATTGATAACATGTACTCATGAATCTTGATACAAATCCAGTAAAATTTTCATTAAAAACAGGTCTGAAACAAAATTCTCAACAGCTGTAAAAAAAATATGACATTAATAATAAATACATAAACTCCCAATTCTTCCTTTTATGTAATAATTTTCAATTCAATTCATGAATTACATAAATATTTTGCAGCAATATTCTGAGACCATCCAGGAATCAATTTGATGTTCAACTCCAAAATCTCAACAAAATCAAAACAGGCTTCACTCACCATCCCAGGTGTTACACCTGCTTCCAGGTGCAGCCATTTTTTTCATGTTGATTGAGACTGTCTATTTTCTAATTTTTTTTTCTCCAAGTAGCATTGCTGTAGCACAAGATTTGAGTGTTGCAATTTTGTATTTGAAGCCTGAGTTTTAAATTTTTGATTGCCTTCAGATATTTCCAATAGTGCTTCACTTTGCTCCAGTGACAAATGCCAGGTTTTTCACAGAATCTGGCCAAACTAGAGACAGAAAAACTAAGGTCCAGTTGAGTGTGGTGTTGGAATACAAGGCTCGACGAGATGAAAAAGAAGGGATAGGAGGCAAGAGGCGGATGGTGGAGGAGATTACAATCCGACTTAAGGGGTCCAGAAGGGACCAGATTTAGATGGGCTTCAGTAAGTTGGCCCGTATGAAAAGGGTAAGAATCTGATGCAATTTCAATCAAGGGGTGAGAAGAGTAAATAATATTCATAAACAACTCAGAGAACACAGGTTGGTCCTACTAATATGTTGAATATTCAAAGTAGCAGAGAGTGAGGAAAATGGGTGAGGAAGGAGCTTTAAGTTAAGAATCACAAAGGCTGAGTGTAGTGACATTTGAGCATCAGAAGCCTGTGAAATGTATAAGATGAGGTGGCTGGCAGTCTACAAGTACCAGTCATACAACAATAAGTTGGCCTGGATAGCTACAAGTATCAGGACATATAAAGGTGGTTGAGACTACTAAATGAATCCCAAACATACAATAATATAGGTGGATTGGTCAGAACAGGCTAAAAGTATTCTAAACATACTCAATAATAATATTGAAGATAGGAGCTCTGAAAAAGGGAGGTGAGTGGACAAGATATGAGGCCCAAAACTCAACATGTGGCAGGCAATATAGTTCTTAAGAAAGAGAGCTGAGTGGTAGTTTATGTTAAGAGAACAGAATCATTTGTGTTCCTCATCTGAGGCTGCAGTGAGATTGAATTTTAAAGTTAGGGGAATATTGGATGATTTGCATTCCTTCATTTTAAGTTCCTCAAGACCACGGTCTATGTGTTTTGGTTGCAAGAGAAAAATTTTATCCCCAACTTGTTTGAACGTCATACCAAAAATAGTGTTGGGCTCTTGATGACTAGAATTGGGAAATTGGTTAAGAAATTTAGTTTGAAATTCATTTCCATAACCAACTAAAATCAAGTTTTCCACATGAAAAAAGAGGACAGAATCGGTGGTGGAATCAATTTACAGACAGGGATTGGATATTGAATTGTGGAAGCCTTGTTTGCAAATCCAAGAATTCAAGGTCTCAAACCAGTTCTCTGGAGCTTGTTTGAGTCTATAAAGTGATTTCTTGAGGATCAGATATTGATATTTTTTTTTTGATTACTTTAGGTATTTTTATAATGACTTTATTGGAAAGAGGAGCGTGAAGAAAAGAACTTTTCACATCTATTTGCGTGATAGGAAGAGAATGAAACAAACCAAAAAAGGAGGGCAATTTGAAGAGATGCAGCCTTGCCAGTGGGTGAGAAGGTGTCTTGATAATTCAGACTGTAAATTTGGTCAAAACCCTGAACACATAGATGGCTCTTGAAGATAAGCAGGTCCCCATGACATTTTTCTTTGAGGCGGTGCACCCAGGTGGTGTTGAGAGGGTTGACTGGTTTGGGTCCATAGTAACCGTCCCATATGTCATGATATTCAATGATTTGGAGTCCAGAATCCATTTAGTTTTCCCACTTGAGAGAGTCAAAGGATTTCTTGGCTTGCTAAAAGGATTGGGGAAAAAAATAGTGGTGATAGCCATAGAATTGAGGAGGAAGGATGGTAGATCTATCTTGCAATGAGTATCTGGGATTGAGTTGATTTTCAATATCTTTGGACAAGTGTGAGGGTGAGTCATACAGGTATTCTTCAGACTGAATAGGTGGAGATGGTGAGGTGAAAGAACAAAGTTTGGGTCCTTCAGAGTCATTGTGGATTTCTTTGGTGGTAGAACTGAGGTGGGGAAGGAAGGTAAGAGGAAGATCATCATTGGCAGAGATTTGAAGGGAGGTATCTTCAGGTGGAGGTGACAAGGAGTGTGAAGGAGTGGAGGAATCTTGATTGATGATCTTTATATGTTTAGAGGAGGTAATGTTTTTGTCAAATTTCAAGATTCAATAGGAGAGAAAGGCAGGTTTGTAACCCGCAAGGGTTCTGGAGAGGCGGAAATCCTTAAATTTTTTTCCTTGAGGAATGAGATTGTTGAGGTACGCAACTTTGGAACTGATTGGGTGAAAATAGGTGAGAGGGAGTGACTTATTGGTTAACATTTGAAAAGGAGAGGGAGAATGAGTAGATTTGGGAATTTGGTTGAGGGCAAGACTGGCCAATTTGGCAACTTCAGCCCAAAGGTTGAGTGGAAGCTTTGAACTACAGAGAATGGAGTGAATGGACTTGGTGAGAGTTATATTCGTCCTTTCAAGTCTTCCCTGGTGCTTGTGATGATATGGTTTGATACAAGATGTTGGATTGAGTTTGATTGGAAGAAATTCTTGATTTCCAAAGAGGAGAACTCGCAACCACCGTTGGAACAGATGTTGTCTGGATAGAATTTTTTCTTCTTCTTCTCAAACTTTAGAATTGATTGCAGTTGCAACCTTGCATCGGATTTGTGCTGAAGAGTTATTGCTGAGATGTAGCCGCAGTAATTGTTGATGAAATTCATTATATATTTCATGTCCTTTCTAGATGAGGGTGAGATGGGACCAATGAGGTCTACATGGAGCTTTTCAAACGGTTGTGAGGCAAGCGTTGCAGTGTTCTTGAAATGAGATTTGGTTAGTTTGGAAAATACACAGTCTTTGCACTGGAACTGGTAGAGAGTATTTCCAGGGACATTGGGAATAAGATTTTTGAGACAGTAGGGACTGGTGTGACCAAGAGAAAGATGAAGATTTTTGAGTCTGTTGATGCTGTACTCTTTTTGAGAAAGGCAAAAAAGCTTGTGATTGAGGCCAATTGAAGATTGAAGATTGAGAATGAACAAGTTCCCTTGAATAAAACCAGAGAAGACCAGTTTGAAATTGGTGAGGCTTTTAAATTGGTTTCTGTAAACATAAAGAGAACAATTTTTTGAGAAGATTAGTTTTCCAGGGCTGATGAGATTGACAACAAGATTGGGAACTTGAAAGAAATTTGAAAGAGTAACTACTGAATTCTTTCAGAGAATTTCAACTTTCCCTTTTCCTTTAATAGGAATTTTAGCTCCTTCCTTTCCCATGTTAATTGAGTTGTCTTTGGGGAAATTTTTGAGGTGAGTGAAGAAGTTTGGTGAGTTAAACATATGACAGGAAGCACTAGATTCAAGAATAATCAGGTTTTTTGGGTTGACATCTTCAATCCAGGCAGTAAGTATAGCGTGATAGTGGGTGACTTCTTTTTCCTTGGCGTTTGAATTGGCTTGAGCTCTCCAGTTTGCTTGCTCTTCCTTCCACCAATTGGGAGCAAGATCCTTTTGTTTATGCCAACATTTTTCTTGGGGATGATCTGGCAATAAAGGATTTTTTTGTTATCAAGTTGTGTAAAATCATTGATAACAAGATCAACCAACACATTTTTATCAGAGTGCATTATTTTCTGTTGGAGAGATTGAAGATTCAAAGGAAACTTGAAAAGAATGAGATACACAAGGATGTTTTTTGACAGGTCAATTCCAACACCTATCATCTTCTTCGTCAAAATTTTGGTTTCAGTGATGAAAGGGTTGATTGACTTGGTTTTGAATTGCTGATATAGGAAATAATTGAAAATCCATAAGCAATTGGCCCTCTTGGAGGAGGAAAACTGTTCCTTGATGGTTTTCCAGAGAAGCTTAGAAGAAGAAATGTTTGTAGGATTGACAACGTTGTTATGGGTTATTGAGTAAATTCAAGATAGAATAATAACAAAATTTTCCATATCCTCTGGAGAACTGATATTTTTAGAACCATCTTCCAGAGCCTCTTTGACACCTTCAAGTTCCAGAAGAATCATGATCTTGTCTTTTCATATCAAGTAGTTCTTTTTGGTAAGAACAGCAATAGCTTCAAGAGGGGCTTTGAGAATGATTTGGCAAAAACCATTGTTTTCTTGATCCCTCCATGAGTCTATTTCAGGTCATTGGGAGGATCTGAAGCTTTAAACCGTGTTGGATTTCTGACAAGAAAAGTTTGAGAAAACAAGACAATAATAGGGATCAATAACGGAAAGAGAGATAGAGTCAAAAAGTTTCAGAGTTGAGATGGGATGAATCACAGAGTGTCAAAAGTCTTAGGACAAGGATGACTTATGACTGTGAGAGATGCAAATCAGCTTAGAAGATTTGGATCCAAATTACAGATAAAGCATGTTTGGGATGAGACAGTCTTACCATGCAGAAGTTGCACATAAGAAGAAAGGAAGAAAAAGAAAGCAAGAAAGAAAGAGATGAGAAAAGAAAAGTTGTGAGAGGTTTTGATTGAGATAGTTGTAAGGAAAGAGTTTGAGGATTGAGGTTGGGTTGAGTCAAGTGAAAAGTAAGTGATTGAGTTGAGGAAGTATGTGGTTGTTGAAAGTCTGAGTTCCTAGGGTCATGGTCCCAAGCATGAGTGGAAGTAAAGAGTTCAGACCCTAGAGAGTCATGAAATTTTTCTGAAAGAAGTAGAAGTGGAAAGAGAAAAGAAAAAAAGAAGAGGAGATTGCAAGGAAAGACGTGTGTCAGATGAGACAGGATTCAAGTTTCATTTGACAAAATCCCCAATCTTTACCACAATCCAATCAACCCATACGCAAATCCAATGAGTGATCCCTATGCCAAGGTCAAAATTGGTTGGGGAAGGATCTTCCAACCATCATCCAGTTTGACTGTGACAACAACTGCAACCACCCCATTGGCCATGAGGCCACCTCCATTTCTTGTCATCAATCATTGCCATTGGAAACCACAGAAAGCCTCCCTGCTTGGGCAGCCACATCCAAATCATTGATTAGTTGCTGCTCACCCTGTTCAACCATGAAAGAGAAGCGCATCATCTCAGGCAACCATCCCCCAGCTCCTCCTCATCCAATCAATCCTCAAATCACTTGTGCTTATCAGTAGCAAGCTGGCGGTTGTCTTGAAGCTCATCTGACACCAATCAGCAACTGACTGTCAACTCCTCCTGCCACTTATCCCTTGCCCTCAACCCTCATTTCCCTTGCTTGCATCCATGCTTGCTTGGAAATGCCTCACAGCTTGTTCAACTCATATCTGGCTGCTGCCTTCTAATCACCTGCCATATCCTGTTGCAACCTTTCATCCACAATGCCGCAGATTCTCATCCTCTTCTCACAGTCATCCTCAACCTGGGCTGGTTTTCTTTTTTTCTAATCTCTTTTTTCCCATGTAACAATCATCCTGTTCCTTTTTTTTGTTGTTTTCATCACTTTTTTTTCATCCATCTAAAAAAAATGGCTATCATTTGTGTCATCTCTTCTAAGTAGTCTACAGGGCCTCTTTCCCATAAAATGAGGGGGCTCTCCCCTGCCTTTTTCCCCATCATACCATATCATATTGTATCATATCATCATTGATCTATTGGTATCATCATCATCATCTGAATTCAATCAATAAAATCTGATCCATCATCTGGGGAGCTCATCCTCCATCTTTTTATCCTGGATATATCTATGATTTCCCCTTGATCCTTCAGTCTCCATACTCAAATCTTTGATCTGTCCCTCTGTGGCCTTATCTGTTATTACCAACCAATAGCCTTGCTGGTTTAAGAAGAATTTGTTTGGTTGAATTCTTGAGTGTGTTATACCACTACTTGATCCCTTTTTTGACCATAGACCATACTGGTCTTGATCATTCTTTGATTTCCCTTCTGGAACCAGTCACATTTGACTGAAGATCTTTCTTTAAGCTTGAAAACTGGAGTTTTGAACCTCCCTTTATTTCCTTGATGTTGAATTTTGCCACACTACTGTTGAGTGAGTTAAAAATTGTTGGCTTATTCCTTTTCAAATTTGTTATTGCTTTGCTTCTAGAGCTTCATACAAAAAAATTTCTTGTTTTTGTACAGCCACCCACAGTTATCTGGTACCCTTCAAGTCCTTGATTGCCAATTCTTGGGCATGTTCATTGAGAACGTGGAGGTTGGTTGGGATTGAGTTTATATTTCCTGATCTGCTGTTGACTACCAGAGTTATTAGCTTTTTGGTGTTGTTGCTTACAACTGCCTTTTTCTATTGAACTCTGAAAAAACTCTAGATTATTTTGTTCAATTCTTGTCCCACACCATCTTGCCTCAGATAGTGTTTTCCATAGCTACCAATTAATATCAAATTAATCCCTTCCCATTGATTCCTCATTCACAAGGTTCTGGGACTTGATTCCAGTTACATTTAAATATTTTTGTAACACTCAGGAGGGAAGCCTAAAAAGCACCTTTCCCCTCCACAGAACTGCCTACGGCCAGAACTGTTTGGAGTCTTAAATTTGGTCCCCCGGGCCGGGATCAAACCAGAAACCTTGTGATTTGCAGTCCCATCCTTTTGGAATCAACTTCAAAATCCAATCCTTTTTCTTTTCTTTTTTTCTGTCTTTCTTTTCTTAGATCTGATTTGTGGAGGCAAATTATCCTAGAATTAATTCCTCCCAATTGTACACCATCTGGGCAAGACTCTTGTTGTTTTTTTGTGGAGCCCTACTCTTACCACACTCGTGAGCTCCTTGGGAACTCCACTCTTTGGATCCTCTAGGAAATTCTGTTATTCAAAATGGGATCTACTGGTACTCCCACCATCTCTGTGTGGCCTAAGATGGTCAAGATCAAACCTCAGAAGAAGAAATTAGGTCTCAATGGGAAGAATTTGGAATGGTTTCTGGACTCTTATAAAATGGCTGCTGAAGAGAATACAACATGGCCTACCAGTTACAATTTTTCATCTCCTCTGATGAATTCATGGAAGTAATAAAATTTTTTGATGGATTTTAATCCCACAACTGGATGCTTTTAATGGAAGCAATGTTGGCATATTGGGGAAAAGTAGATGTAGCTTGCTTTACTTTTCAGGATTTGGATGCTCTTGTCTCCCAGTGTATCTCAAATGTTGTTGTCTCTTCAGGTTCTGAGTATCAGTCTTTTTGGAAGTCATGGGACCCAATCCAAGATTATGTTATCAGGAAGAATCATTTTGATATGGTGGACAAAGTTTGAATGAAATTTTTCCAATCTTTTTTGGTAGCAGTTCAGGAAAGGATTAGGGATGAATTGGTGAAATCTGGATCAATGATCACCACCAGGGATAATCAATTCAAGCGCCCTGTTTTCCTTGTCATGAGGAGTACTGTGGATGAAGTCATGAAAGTTCAAATTGCTTTAAATTTTGAAAAACCTAGAAACACTGAACCAGTCCTTGCTCCTTCTTTCAAATAATAAAACAAAATTATGAATAATATGGAGGCTGATTGCAGGCCCAAAACAAATCCCCAGTCCCAAAAGTAAATTGCTACTATAGACAAGATCACCAAAATACTTCAAGCTTTTGAGAACAAAATTGATCAAAAGATTTTTTCTCTTGCTACTCCTAAACCCTCTAACTCTGTTCCTAAACCATCTCTGGTCTGCTACTACTGTCAGATAGAAGGTCAGGGAACTGGTTGATGCCCTGAGATCTAGAAGGATAAAGAGGAAAATTTGATGGAACAGAAGGGGAAAAATTTCTTTCTTCCTCTGGTGCTTTTATCCCTTTTGATTAATCTCTCTCTATCCATCATTTGGTGGAATCTTATCAGCCAGTATCTCTTCTGAAGGAATCTTTGGCTTCTTGGGATTCTTGATCTTCTTTTGGTACCCTTCCACCTTGGTATCCTTCAGCCATCTCCTCCTCCAGTCTTTTTGGAGCTTATCAATCTTGTCCAGCTAGGAAATTACATGAGGAACCCAAACCTCATAAGGCTCCTCCCTTGCCTTCCTCAATTCTTCAAAAACCAGCTAAACATTGATCCTCACCTGAGCCTCCTTCCTCTGATGTAGAAGACATGGAGGTGGAAAAGGAACAACTCATGCAAATGTTTCAAGACAACTCTGATCCTACTCCTTCATCTAAATCACCTCAACCTTCTGATCACACTTTAGTTTCTGCTTCATCTGAACTTCCTCCCTCCACCCAGCCCAAAGTTTGGTTCAAAAGGGGAATTTCAAGGGACCACCCCAATTCTGTGGAAGGGGTATTAAAGAAAATTTCCAATCTCCAAATTCTGATATATCTGTTGCTGAAATACTTTCAATTTATCCATCTGTTGATGAAGGAACAAAGAAATGGGTCTCTTGTTGAAATTTGGAGATTGGTCCTGACAAATTAAAGGTCTCCTCTGGCACTTTGATGGAGTACTTTGGTGGAACAGATCCCTCCTGAGATTCCAAACTTTACTCCTGTCCTCTTGGCTTTCTTCCTTGTTATCTTAGTGATTGAAGTAAAACTGTTTCACTCCTTGTTGATTCTGGTTCTCAGCTCAACTTAATCTCAGGTGCTATGGCCTGCAAACTCAAGATTAGTCCTAGGGTCAGCTTCAATTCTGTAGTTTATGGTATAGGAAATCAATCTTGTGAATTGTTTGGTATTTCTGAAGATGTCCCAGTTTTAATTTGTCAGAATATTGTTGGAACATGTCACTTTTGGATCACTCATTTGGAAGGTCCTATGATCTTGGGCCAACCATTCTTAACGTATTTTGGTGCTACCCTGATGTTTTCTGATTAAGTTGGGGAGAGAATTCTTCTCCCTGATGATGATGGTAGAAAAATTGAAGTCCCTCTATGTTCTTTGGATTTTGTTTTTTGGTAAATAGATTTTCCTGGTGATCCTTCTAAATGAGTTTTTAATGGGAAGCAGAAGGATAATTCCAATTCCTCTCATTTTTTATTAGAATAGTGGATCCTACTGATAGTTGTAGTTCTTCTCAGCCTTGGAATTCAGATCAAGGGTCAAATCTCATCCCTGGGGCTTATTTTTCTTTTTTCTCAACATTCTGTTCTGATCTGGCAAGTATTAAAAACCAAAAACATGTTAAAATAGAACATTCCAAAAATATTTCTTGTCTCTCTGGATCTGTTGTTTCTTCTTTTACTTGTAATCTTAGGCCTGATAAATATTCTCTCAGTTATGGTTTGAATCTCTGAAATGATTATAAACTAGATCCTGATCTCAATTCTATTCTTGGTGGCTTTGTTATGGAGGAATATGGACTTCAGTGGAGGAAATTTGGGGTAAAATTAGGTCCTCCCAATTGTGCACCACTAGGGCAATCTTCTACCACTGTTTTAGAAACCCTACCTAGTGCCACACATGTGAGAAAATTATTATCTCCTGGTTCTCCATTTATGAAAAATGCTCCCTTCAAGGATGTTGCGGAACATTGGACGTGGAAAATGTTGGAACTTGGTCTCAGTTTTTGTAGTCAGGTCTCACTGGTCAATGCTTGTAGGAAACAAGAAATTCTCTCTTTTGCTACCAAGTATAAGCCAGTTGCAAAAAACCTTCAACCAGTCAACCAGCCTATGCCTCTCAAACTCAATCCTCCTCTCATTTGCCCTCCCTTATCTTGTGATCCTTACTGTGGTTTATCTCAATCTCTTAATGGTCCCTTTGTGCCTAATGGTTTTGTCACTGAAGAATTTCCAAAAGTGGTCAACTTTGGTCCAGATGGATTGCTTCTTCCTGATGAGTTTAATTTGATCAAAAATTTCTTATCTCTAAGGGAAAAATCTATTTCTTTCTGTGAAGAAGAGAGAGGTCTCTTGAAAGAATTGTATGGCCTCCCTTACATCATACTTGTAGTAGAACATGATCCTTGGAAAAAGAAGAAGATTCCAATACCTGCTGCTAAATTCAACAAATTCATCAAGTTGATCTGCAAACAAGTTTTTAATGGTCTATATGAACAATCAGCTTCCAGTTATTCCAGCCCTGTATTCTGCGTCCTCAAGAGTAATGTTAAACTTAGAATATTTCATGATCTTCAAACTCTCAAAAAATTTACTATTAAAGACTCTGGTATTCCTCCTGCCACTGAAGAATTTGTTGATTCTTTCTCTGAGAGAGCTTGCTAAAGTCTAGGGGTCATTATGGGTGGCTATGACAAACAATCCTTACACCCTATCTCTTTCCCTCTCACCACTTTTGACACTCCTCTTGTTCAATTCCAACTTACTCAATTGCCTCAAGGTGCCATGAATTTGGTTTCAGTCTACCCAGCTCAGATGATGTGGATCCTCCAGGATGAAATCCCTGATCATGCTGGTATCTTGATTGAAGATGGTGTACTTAAAGTTCCAGTTTCTGACCATGATAATGAGCACTTACCTTGGAATTCAGCAAATTTTTTTTTCATCTGGAAATATGCTACTACTTTGGAAAGGATTATTTTTTGAATCAAGGAGGCTGGCCTTACAGTCTCTGGATCAAAATTGGCTTCTTTTTTCCCTGCTCTGGAAATTTTTGGCCATGTTTTCTGCAAGGAAGGAAGAAGGATGGCACCATCCAAATTCAAAAAGATAATCTCTTGGCCCACTCCAATCAATCCTACTGAAGTTAGAGGCTTTCTAGGTGTTGTGACTTGTGTTCAAATATTTATCCCATCTCTATCCAAAATCTGTGCTCCCTTGAGTTTTCTAACCAGGAAAGAAGCTGAATGGATTTGGACCCAAGACTCTCCTCCTTGCAATGGCAAGCAAGGGGAGGGGGGAGGAGCCGGGGCCTCCAGCCCCGCAGCCTCCACCCAGCACAGAGGCCACAACAGGCTCAACAGCCGCGACCGGGGTGGGGGGCTCCATTTTGAGTCCCCCTGCCCCCTACAATGGCCCGGCGCGGACCATCAGGCCCCATAAGCAAAAACAGCGGCCCCAAGCGGGCCCCAACATGGGCAGCAGCCCCAATGGGGCCGCGACACAGGCAGCAGCCTCAATGGGCCACCCCAAGCCCAAAAACTAAGTAAACCATACTTTGGTGGGCCAGCCCGTCTGGCCAAGTATGACCAAAATAAACCTTGGGCCCAATTATGCCCATACAAGCCCATCTGGCTGTATTTTCCCATACACCTCACTGGGCATGTTAGGGCCCATGTACCAATAGGCCTGTTTCATGGGTTTTGAGGCCAGTTTCCCCACATCTGTGACATCCACACAGGCCCGTATGGTCCGTGTGAGTGTCTAATGGGCCGGAGAGGTCCATATGTGCATCCCACTTGGATTACACTTATACGTAGCATACGTGTAAGTGCATACTTATTTTAACAGTTAAATGATTTTTCAGGCATGTGAACAATATCAAAAGAGAAAATCTGGATAAAGGCCATCCAAAGAGTCATAAGAGCATTTGGAAGGCTGGGAGCATGGATCATTTCAATGATGGATCAAGCTTCAACTTGTAATTTGAAATGTTTACCCCAGAGGACAGTTTGTAGCTTCTTCAAAATTCAAGCCACACCACAGAGTTCCAGTTTTGTTTGAGAGTATCTGGATTCTACATCTGAAAATAATGAAGATTCATAGAGAGTAGGCTAGTCCCAACCATTTTCATCTTCCTGAGTAATAACAGCCCCAACAGATTGATAACTAAATTGAAAGCCAGCTTGATCTTGCCAGCTCCAGGTCCATAAGAGATCTTTATCAAAACTATTTCTTTACCAACAATCATTTTGAGAAACTGAAAATAGGCATTCTTCCGGGTTACCTGGTTCAGTTTCCTGTAGTCAACACAAAGGCCAAGTCTGCCGTCCTTTTTTGGTACAAATAGAACAGGGGAACCGGTGTTTGAATTGCTTGGTCAAAGAAATCCTTTTGCTACATTTTCCGCAATGTAGTCTTGAAGTGCAATTGATTCTTGCGTCAAGAGAGAGTTTCAGGACACTGAAAAAAATTTTCAGGACCCAAGATTGTGAAAATTTGTTTCAGTTTCTCAAAATGATTGTTTGTATGGCATGGACATATGGACCTCTCCGGCCCATTGGACACTCACACGGACCATATGGGCCTGTGTGGATGTCACGGATTTGGGGAAAGTGGCCTCAAAACGTGTGAAATAGGCCTATTGGTACATGGGCCCTAACGTGACCGGTGATGTGTATGGTCAAATACATCCAGATGGGCTTGTATGGGCATAATTGGGCCAAGGTTTATTTTGGACATACTTGGCCAGACGGGCTGGCCCGCCAAAGTATGTTTTACTTAGTTTTTGGGCTTGGGGCGGCCCATTGAGGCTGCCGCCTGTGTCGCGGCCCGGTTGGGGCTGCTGCCCATGTCATGGCCTGCTTGGGGCCGCTGTTTTTGCTTATGGGGCCCAACAGTCCGCGCGGGGCCATGGTAGGGGGAAGGGGGACTCAAAATGGAGCCCCCCCACCCCAGTCACGGCTGTTGAGCCCATTGTGGCTGCCGCGGGGCTGGAGGCCCCGGCTCCTCCCCCCCTCCCCTTGCTTGCCATTGTGAGGAGGAGAGGGAGGGCTGGCTGGATGGAACCGGCAAGAGACCGGTTGCAAGGAGCAACCGGTCATGGTGGGGGGGACTTGATCACCCCCCAACCAAAAGGTGTGGCTAGGCCGGTCACATTGAGGCAACCGGCGGTGGGGGGGAATTGACCACCCCCCCCCCCCACCATCAAAGGGGCGCTCTCCCCCCCCCCCCCCCCCCCCCCTTTACCAAGGGGGAGGAGCAACGGGCTGGAGGGGACCTGACCACCCCCCCAGCCCACCTACCGTAGCAACGCCCTGAGGGTATCAACCCCTAGGGCCCCTGGTAGTGGGATTTGACCACCCTCTCCAGGGATCTTTGAGAAGGAGGGGGGGGACAGCATGTCCGCTGGTCACACACATCCCCCCCCAAGTGTGTCTGAGACTGGACCCAGGTGTTTCCTGGGTCCCTCCTGGCCATTTGTATGGCCAGGGGCTAGTTTCAGGAGGCAACCAGCCAGCATGTGAGGTAACAGGCCGGTTTTAATAGACAAACGGCCAGGGTTTTGAACAGCTAAGGGGCTGGTTGAGCCCCACTAAGGTGGAAAACCAGAAATAACCGGAATAGGCTGGTTGTAAGGGTACAGGGACTGATGCCATGCGGGCTGATGTAGCCCAAACCAAGTAACAAGGCCTGTAGAGCCTGTAGAGCTCTTTTGGGGCTGAAAATTTTCCTTTTGGCTTGTTTTATCATGGGCATAGAGGCCAATCTTTTGTACTTAAGGAGCTCTTCTCCCTGCTATTTTCCATCATTCATTCATCATCCAATCAAATTCATCACCAACATCATCCAATGTATTGCCCCATTGTGAGAGCCCATCAGCAATTATTGACACAAGGTGTCCAGAATTTCTTTTCCTTTAAATACTGCTCATTTGCCTAAGCTAATTGCTGGCCATAATAATAACTCATTATCAGTACCAACATCATCATTACTTTGAAGCCATCTAGAACCTTGTAGCTCACTCTGGAAAACCTCAAAAACTTCAAGTTTTCCAAGAAGATGTCCTATATCCCTGATATTATTTCCACCAAGATAGTTCTAAACATTCAGAATTATAATGCTTTGGCTGTCCTTATGGATAGTGATCTGGATAACATCTTTTGTGGGGAGATAATGGATGCAGATGACACTTTGATCAGTTCAGAAGTGGAGAAAAAGTCTTATCATCTCATCCTTAGGCATCTTGATGAGAATCATGTGACATGGGTTGCCAATACTCTTAGGCAAGATGTGAGAAGGAGGGGCAGCATCCTTTGGAAGTTGCTTAAGTCCAAGTATTCTGGTGATTCTGTTCACCAGAAGGGTATAAATTTCAATAAACTGTTTAAGTTACAATATTCAAATTGTAAACAGTTTGTTTCAGAGGCTAGGTCTAGCATAGCCAAGTTTAATTCATCAGGACTTAACATGGATCCTGAGTGTTTGTCACTCTTAATCCTTCAGAAGCTACCAAAGGTGTTTGATTCTTTAGTTAGAATTATTTCTCAATTGGATCCTCTTCCTGGGGAGGAGGATGTGCTGAAAAGGATTAAAAAGGATGATCTTCAGTTCAAGATGAAGGGGGGTTCTGGAACAGCTCTTGTTGGAAAGACTGAAAAATCTTGCAAGAAGGCAAAAAATGATTTTTCCAAGGTCTTATGCTATAATTGTCAGAATAAGGGGCATTATTCTCAGGATTGCAAGGAGGCCAAGAAGAGGAAGAAGTCCAAAGAGAATGACAAGGAGGTCAATCTCACTACTGAAAATGTTGCAATGGTGGTGTTTGATGGTCCAATGGAAATGATTTTTGGGGAAGAAGGTCCCAACAAGAAGGCCAAAATTGATGAGGATCAAGAAATGGACTTGATTTATTACAAAGTGAGTAATCTAAACCTCAAATATGAGAACTTATCAGTAACTGATAAAGCTTCTTTCCTATTAGGAGGATTGAAGGAGGATGCTCTTGTTTTGATTGATTCTGGCTGTACAGATCACATGTTCTTTGAACCAAATTTATTTTCAAATCTTATTGATTATGATGGAGTTGTAAATATTGGTCAGAAAGGCAGAACAATTCAGATTAAAGGAATTGGAAAAGTTATTCTTGCAAATCACTTGGGTTTCAAAATTTGTTTTGAGAAAGTGTTCTATGACCAGAGTTGCCTTATAGCCTTTTGTCCCTTGGAGTGTTGTGGAAAAAGGTTTCCAGATTTGTTATCTTAAAGAAGATAAGTTTTTTATTGATATGAATGGGAGAACTGTTCTTAGTGGACAGGTTCTGAACAAGCTTTTGTGTGCAAGCTTTTTCAAGATCTCAGTTCTGAGCACTGTTGCTCACAATAGAAGTGGCCATAAGGTAAAGGACAGCAACTGTGAGTGTTGTACCTTGGGGGCTAAGACTAGAAATGTGTTCTCAAAGAGTAAAGATTGCACTGATGTCCCTAGAGAGGAATTTTTCATTGATTTGGCAGGGCCATTCACACCTGAGTCCCTTGGTTGGGCAAGATACTTCATCAATTTAGTTGATACTGTAACTAATTATTTTTGGTTTAAAACAATTCAATCTAAGGATCAGACCACAGAGGAGGTTTCTGTAATCTTCAAAGTCTGGAAACAGAATGGTCTAATGAAGGAGATCAAGAGGGTTATCATTGATGGAGGTGGTGAATTTGTGAGTAAAGAGTTTGAGAGGTTATTGAAAGATTATGGTATCATTCATATAGTCACTACTGCAAGTACTCCACAAAATAATGGAATAGTTGAGAGAATGAATAAGAATTTACTTGACAAAGTCAGAACTATTATGTCTCAATCTGGTCTACCAAAGTTTTTATGGGCTGAGTTGGTGTACACAGTGTGTCTGTTGCACAATATTGTAAGTGTTAATGGGAAGTGTCCTCATTATCAGCTTTGGAAGTTGTACCCCAAAACATCACACCTAAGAACAATTGGTTTCTTGGTGTATTATAGTGTCCACCATAATGAGATGGTCGGAAAATTAGACCCTAGAGCCAGAACAGGGGCACTTTTAGGCTATGATTTAATAAGTAAATTGTATAGGATCTATTGTCCAGGGACAAGAAAGGTTATCTGTAGTAGGGATGTAAAATATGATGAAAGCACCTTTCCACTCAAAAGTAGTGAAGATGTTTTTGTGAATAAGTCACAGAAAGAAATAGAATTAGCACCTATTTCACCTGCAAAGGCTGAGGAACATGTGGTTCCAGAAGATGAAGAGATGGCAGACGTGCCACTAGAGGGTTCAGTGCTGGCTTCAGGGGAGTCCGTTAATTCCAAACCTGATGAGCCTCCACCTCCAGTTAGAAGGAGTGGTAGGATTAGAGTACCAGTTGATAGGTACAGTGAATGGAAGTCCCATTATGCTGCCGCAGGATATGAGGAAGATAAATTTCAGGAACAGTGTATGCTCAATGAAGTCCTGGAGTTGAGTTCAGAAATGGGTAACAGGGTTGGCCCAAATAGCTTTGGCCAAGCTATGAATTCTGATGAGAGAGCCAACTGGAAGAGTGCTATTTTTGAGGAATTCGATTCTCTAGAAAATAATAGTGTCTTTGAAGTGGTTAAGCAGGTTTTTTTTCCAAAAGGAAAGACCATTTTGGGGTCTAGATTGGTGTTAAAAAAGAAGTTTGACACAAATGGAGTTTTAAAAAGATTCAAAGCTAGATGCATTGAACAGGGCTTCAAGCAGAGAGAGGGTATTTATTACCAAGAAACTTCCTCACCAACTGGAAGGCTTTCCACCTTCATGTACATCATTGCTCTGGCAGTGGAGTTGGTTGAAGAAATCAGAAAAGCTGATTTTGTAACAGAATACTTGAATTCAAAACTTGGAGAGGAGGAGACTGTTTATATGCCAATCCCTGATGGTTTTTGTGAATGTTTAGTAAAGACTAAACCAGAAACCATGAAGAAAATCTGTGTTAGAAGTTTTCTCTCAGCAGATAAAGGGGATTATGTCCTCAAGCTGTGTAGATCCTTTTATGGATTGAAGCAAGCAGCTAGTTCATGGTATAATACCATGAGTGAGAAACTGATACAGATTGGTTTCAAGAAGTCTGAGTCCAACCCTTGTCTTTTTGTAAGAAAGGATGCAAATTTTGTTTGTATGGGTCAATGACATTATCATTATTGGAAATGGTAAAGAGAGAGTCATGGAGACACTCAAAAAGGAATTCAAGATAAAAGATCTTGGTCTGGCGCAACAGGTGCTAGGAATGAAAGTCATTAAGAGCAAGAATGGTATTAGGTTAGACCAGAGCCATTACATGGCAGCTCTTCTTAAGCAATATGGCTTAGAGGATGCAAAGGATTTTGGTACTCCCATGCAGTAAAACATTTGTTTAGGGAAGTCCACAGATGAGGAGTATCTGGAGTTTGTTCAATCTGTTAATGACTAAAGGTCAGCTATTTGATTGCTTAATTATTTGGGGCAGTGTACAAGGCCCAATATTACTTTTGCAATTGGTGTCTTGTCGCAAAACTTAGAGAAGCCAAGAATGAGGCATTGGTCAGCGTTTAAAAGAGTTATGAGGTATCTTAAAGGAACACACAGTCTGGGACTGTTGTTGACAAAGTCAGCAAAATTTGATTTTGTTGGTTATTCCAATGCAAGTTGGGCAGATGGTAACACTAGGGAATCAACAAGTGGTTTTGTATTCTTCTTGGGTAAGAATCTGGTATCATGGATTTCCAAGAAGTTGTTGGCAATAAGTCTTTCATCAACAGAGGCTGAGTATAGAGCTTACTTAGCAGCTTCACAGGAAGCAAAATGGTTGAGAAAAGTCTTAGAGGATACACATAAGTCACAAGGGTTTGCGTTGTTGTATTCTGATAACCAGAGTGCCATTGTGTTGGCACAAAAACAAGTGTTCCATTCAAAAACAAAACATATCAATGTTCATCATAACTATATTTGCAATGCAGTTAACTGCAAGTAGATTTTGTTAAGGCACATGCCCACTGGAGAAATAATTGCCAATATGTTGACTAAGGCTTTAGATAGTAACAAGCATCAAGGCTTTGTGACTAACATGCAGATTTCACCCCTTTTGGATTAAGGGGGTGTGTTAAAATATGTATGAACTTACGCATGTGCTACGTATAAGTGTAATCCAAATGGGATCCACATATGGACCTCTCCAGCCCATTGGACACTCACACGGACCATACAGGCCTGTGTGGATGTCATGGATTTGGGGAAAATGGCCTCAAAACACGTGAAACAGGCCTATTGGTACATGGGCCCTAATGGCCCGGTGAGGTGTATGGGCAAATACAGCCAGATGGGCTTGTATGGGCATAATTGGGCCCAAGGTTTATTTTGGTCATACTTGGCCAGACGGGCTGGCCCACCAAAGTATGGTTTACTTAGTTTTCGGGCTTGGGGCGGCCCATTGAGGCTGCCGCCCGTGTTGCCGCCCGGTTGGGGCTTCTGCCCGTGTTGCGGCGCTTGTGGGGCCGCTGGTTTTGCTTATGGGGCCCAACAGCCCGCGCGGGGCCGTCAGAGGGGGCAGGGGGACTCAAAATGGAGCCCCCCCACCCCGGTTGCGGCTGTTGAGCCCGTTGCGGCCGCCGCGGGGCTGGAGGCCCCGGCTCCTCCCCCCTCCCCTCACTTGCCATTGCGAGGAGGAGAGGGAGGGCTGGCTGGATGGAACCAGCCAGTGACCGGTTTCAAGGAGCAACCGGTCATGGTGGGGGGGAATTGATCACCCCCCCACCAAAAGGTGTGGCTAGGCTGGTCACATTGAGGCAACCAGTGGTGGGGGGGAATTGACCACCACCCCCCCCCCACCATCAAAGGGGCGCTCTCCCCCCCCTTTACCAAGGGGGAGGAGCAACGGGCTGGAGGGGACCTGAACACCCCCCCAGCCCACCTACCATAGCAACGCCCTGAGGGTATCAACCCCCAGGGCCCCTGGTAGGGGGATTTGACCACCCTCTCCAGGGATCTGTGAGAAGGAGGGGGGGAAAGCATGTCTGCTGGTCACACACACACACACACACCCCCCCCCCCCCCAAGTGTGTCTGAGACCGGGTCCAGGTGTGTCCTGGGTCCCTCCTGGCCATTTTTATGGCCAGGGGCTGGTTGCATGAGGCAACCAGCCAGCATGTGAGATAAAAGGCCGGTTGTAATAGACAACTGGCCAGGGTTTTGAACAGCTAAGAGGCTGTTTTGGCCCCATTGAGGTGGAAACACCAGAAATGACCAGAATAGGCTGGTTGTAAGGGTACAGGGACTGATGCCATGTGGGCTGATGTAGCTCAAACCAAGTAACAAGTCCTGTAGAGCCTGTAGATCTCTTTTGGGGCGGAAAATTTTCCTTTTGGCTTGTTGTATCATGGGCTCACAAGAGGCCAATATTTTGTACTTAAGGAGCTCTTCTCCCTGCTATTTTCCATCATTCATTCATCATCCAATCAAATTCATCACCAATATCATCCAAAGTATTGCCCCATTGTAAGAGCTCATCAGCAATTATTGACACAAGGTTTCCAGCATTTCTTTTGCTTTAAATACTACTCATTTGCCTAAGCTAATTTCTGGCCATAATTATAACATTAACATGCCTGATGGTTTATCTCAACATCCTCTTTGGAGATGAAGAATCTGATGTTGGACTGGATTTCAATGAAGAACAACCTTCAATCCATCCTGTCTTCTCCTTCTCCTCCCAAGATTATTCTGGCTTTCAGCAAGGGTTCTGGCTTAAAATAGAACAGTAAATTTTCACTTTTCAAAGACCTCCTGATCCCTCTGCTAAAGAATTTTGATCCCTCAAAAGAAATTCCTCTAATTCCTTTATAAAACGCTTTAGGCTTATGAAAAGAGGAAATCCTTGTGCCCTCATTTTAATTATTATTCCTTCTAAACAATATTTTATCCTTGAAAGTCTCCACAAGGGTCTTGGTCATTGTGGGGAAAAGGAAACTTATCAAAAATTATCCAAGCAATTCTGGTGGTAATCTCTGAAGAAATCTGTTTCTCAATGGTGCAAGAGTTGTGAATTTTTTCAAAAAAATGATCTTAGGAGTCCAGCTGAAATTCTTTATCCTACTGGGAAGTCCACTGTCTTTGGTGGGATTGCTATGGATGTGGTTCTAAGTACCTCATTGTGGCTATAGATGATTTTTCTGGATGGGTTGAAGCAAAATTTCTTATGAATCTTAGCTCTGAACCAGTGGCAGCCTTCCTTTATGAGACTTGGATGATGTGTCATGGCTTTGCTTGATCTTACTCTAGTGATGGTGGCTCTGAATTGGGGGGCAAGCTTGCTGAAATGATCTGATCTCTTCCTGGAGAACATAGAGTTACTACCCCTTATTATCCTGAAGGCCAAGGCATGGTGGAACAAGGCCATGCTCCTGTGAAGCCTGCACTTGTTAAACTAGCTGGTGAAATTTGAATGAGCTGTTGCAAATTTCTTCCTCTTTTTATTTTCTCTGATTGGATCTCAACCAAACAGACCACTGGCTACTTGCCTTATGGAATCATCTTTGGTCAAAGGGCAGTACTTCCTTTTGATTTGCAAATGGAATCTTTCTTGGGTATCTCATGGGGGCAAGTGTCTTCAAACACTGATCTATTAGTTTCCAGATCCAAGCAACTGGAGAAAATTGAAGATGTTTGGGATGAATCTTATCAGAAGATGATGAAATCAAGAAAAAAATTGGTTCAGTATTGGGAAGATAAGCACTCAAATAAAACCAGGGATCCCTTGAATCCTGGTGATCTGGTTTTAGCCTATAATTGATTCTTAGAGACCCAGTGGTGCAAGCTTTTCTCAAATTGCTGGAATAGTCCTTATTGAGTAGATTTTCAAGTCAGAGGTGGATCTTATTTTTTTGAAGAGCTGGATGGTACTCAGTTGGCCAGAAGATTCTCTGCTGATCAAGTTAAGAAGTTTTATTGTTGTGGAGGCAACTTATCCCAGAATTAAGTCCTCACAATTGTGCACCACCAGGTTCATTTGCTGTGTTTTGTTGTGAAACTCTACTTCATTCCACATATGTGAGCACCTGGGACGCCTTCTTTTTTTTATCTCTGCTGCTTCTAGGACTCCTTTGGATGGATCAAGATATTTATTCAACTCCTCAATCACTCTCAATATCAAGAAATGGCCATTCTTCTGTTTCAATTTCTTTTTATTCCTCCTTTTCATAATATCTTCAAAATTCAGATTCAGACTAGGGACAGGCTGTCAGTTGGAGAGAGATGTGGTGACCAATTTTGGACACCTCACAAGAAAAGGGTGAATTTTAGAATTTTTTTTATATATCCAATCTTCCATCTTTCCTTTTTCAAAAAGAAAAAAAAATTCTTTTTTCCTATGGCAAATCTTTCATTTTGTGCTTCTACAAATTCTTCCTGTCCTAGCGGTCTAGGAAGGGTACCCCTGGGGTTTTTAAGTCCCCAGGTCTTGTGTTCAACTCCTTCCCTTTGCACTCAATGCCCAATACTTTTTTGGCAGAGTGCGCGCAAACAATCATCCTCTATCCCTCATCATTGGCATTTTCATCGTCATCATCCTCATCCTTCTCATCATCAGACTCAAATGTTCACTCTCAACATCATTTTCACCTCAAATCCCAAATCTTGACCAAGATCCAATTGACCCATACACAAATCCAATGAGAAATCCCTCCACCAAGGTTGAACTTGGTTGAGGAAGGATCCACCAACCATCATTTGGTTTTACCATGAGGACAACCACAACCACCTCATTGGCCATCAGGCCACTTCCATAACTTGTTATAAATCATTGAAATTGGCAACCACAGAAAGCCTCCCTGCTCAGGCCTCCACTTCCAAACCATTGATTAGTTGCTGCTCAACCTGTTCAACCATGACAGACAAGGGTATCATCTCAGGAAACCATCTCCCAGCTCTTCCTCATCCAATTAATCCTCAGCTCACTTGCACTCAGCAGTAGTTAGCCCACGGTTGTCTCATGGCTGCTCAAGCTCATCTGATACCCATCAGCAACTGACCTTTAACTCCCGCTGCTGCTTATCCTGTGCCCTCAACCCTCATTGCCATTGCTTGCATTTGCGGTTGCTTGGCAATGCCTTGCACCTTGTTCAACTCATATCTGGCTGCTTCCCGCCACTCACCTGCCGTTTCCTGTTGCAACCTCTCATGCGCAATGCTGCAGACGCTCATCCGCTGCCCACTTTCATCCTTGACCTGCAATGGTTTCCTTTTTTATCATCTCTTTTTTCCCATGTCACAATCATCCTTTCCCTATTTCTTGTTTTTTAATTACTTTTTTTTTCTGATCTATGTCAAAAGAAATATATATATATCCATATTTGGCTATCATTTGTGTCATATCTTTTAAGTAGTCTACAGGGCCTCTTGCCCATAAAAGGAGGGGCTCTCCCCTTCCTTTTGCCCCATAATACCATATCATGTTATATCATATCATCATCCATCTATTGGTATCATCATCATCATCTGAAGTCAATCAATAAAATCTGATCCATCATCTGGAAACTCATCCTCCATCTTTTTACCCTGGGTATATCTATGACTTCCCCTTGATACTTGACTCTCCATACTCAAATTGTTTACCCGTCCCTCTGTGGCCTTATCTGTTATCAACCAATAGCCTTTCTGGTTGAATAAGAATTCATTTGGTTGGATTCTTGAGTGTGTTATACCACTACTTGATCTCTTTTTTGACCATACTGTTCTTGATCATTCTTTTGTTGCCCTTCTGGAACCTGTCACATTTGACTGAAGTGGGCGCTTTAAGCTTGAAACTGGGAGTGTTAAACCTCCCTTTATTTCCTTGAAGTTGAATTTTTCCATGCTACTTTTGATTCCCTTGAGAAGCGTTGGGTTATTCTTGTTCAAATTTTTTATTTCTTTGCTTTTAGAGCGTCATGAATCAAATTTCTTTGTTTTGTACAGCCACCCACAGTTATCTGGTACCCTTCAAGCGCTTGATTGGGGAGAGTTGGGCAGGTTCATTGAGAACCTGGAGGTTGGTTGGGATTGAGTTGATATTTCCTAATCTGCTGTTGACTGCCAGATTTATTAGCTTTTTGGCGTTGTTGCTTACAACTGCCTTGTTCTATTGAAATCTGAACAAACTCTAACTTATTTTGTTCAAGTCTTTTCCTGAACCATCTTTCCTCAGATACTGTTGTTCGTAGCTACCAATTACCATCAAATTCATCCCTTCCCATTGATTCCTCATTCACAAGGTTCTGGACCTTGATTCCAGTTAAATTTAAATATTTTTGTAACACTCAGAAGGGCAGCCTAAAAAGCACTTTTCCCCTCCATAGAACTGCCTGTGTCCAGCACTGTTTGAAGTCTTACAATTCCAGCACACAAATTTGTGGGTAAGATATTTTATAGAGAGGTATGGTTAAATGAAACTATTTGAAAATACCTCAACCTTCAAACAGAAGTTTCCAATCATGAGAATGAGTAAAACAGAAAAATTTAAGAAGTTAATAGTACCAATAATTAAAGAAGGTTCCAAAGCTCCTCAAACTTATAATCTCAGGACCTAAAATTAAACATCTTTAACAATTTTAGCTTGAGTGAGAGGAAGCAGGGGGGAGGAGGTATCATGGGGAGAAGGATATAGCTCAATGGAAGAGTGATGGTCTTCAAAAATTATGGTTGTGGGTTCAAGTCCTACTATCCTTGAGTTCCCTCTTCTTACCCAACCTAACCCTACCTATTTAATAATAATATTAGCCCAATTCCAATATATCTTTATTTATTATAATGAAGGACCAAGGGCAGAGGTACCAGCCAGGGTGGTAAAAACTTGTAAATAGAGATGATGAAAGGAGGATATTTGAGGGTATTTTTTTTGTTTTAATGAGAAGGTTTATGTTCATCATGAAAACCTCCTCAATAAGAAAATTAAACTAACTAAGATATAATATTTGATGGTTCTGCAATGAAAAATTCAGATGGATTAAAAAATATGTCAGATAATGAGTTGATTAACAGCCCAGTATTTTCTACTCTGCTTCCTTTGCAGCTCAATAAAAAAATATTAAATGAATTGAGAGTATTTTCTACTCTGCTTCCTTTGCAGCTCAATAAAAAAATATTAAATTAATTTAGTATTTATATTTATGCCAACAGAGACAATTTTGGGTATTGTCTCTTTAACTTTTAAAATCTTCAATCTTTTATAACAAATATCCTATTTATAAAGGGTACTCTGGCCCTTTCAATCTACTTGGCTTGAATTTCTGAATGAAAAATATGGATGAGTACTTTTTATAAGCTAATTATTCTTCTTCTTTATTATATATTTGATAATTTGTACTTTTGATTATGAATAATTTTTCTGGTGATTGGATAATAGTATAGGGGAATAGTAATCCTGGGGGGGCAGGATTGTGATGCCTGGAAGGAATAATTATGCTGGAATGAATGATGATTCTGGGGTGAATAATTCATGAGGGGGTTGTGGATGGTTATTGAAATGGGTTCTCATAAGGTGTAGAGGATGAGTTTAAAATGAGTGGAGGATTTTTTGCTGAATTCTTGCTAGAGGGAGCTTGCTGGTATAGAACCTTGCAGGTTGTAGCCTTGAGTGTTTTCAGAAAGGGTTTTAAGGTTAAAATACTGCCCAGAGGAGGTGCATGATGAGATCCTTGAGATTCTAACAGATAAGAATCTTTGAGGAATTCTTATAAATGGAAGAGGATAACAAGTTTTTGGGATCTTTAGATATGAAGGAAACATGTGAATTTTTGGGGGTTTCTTTAGGATATATGAGAATAGAAGGTTTTTTTCAGCTATCTGATACCATGAAATTCCTTTAGCTAAAGAGATTGATAAAGTAATGGAATAATAATATTCCCAAAAGTCAAAACTTAAAAGTTAAAATAATAAACATTTTAAGAGCTAGTGCAAGGTTTAAATGGTTTGTTTAAAGGGTTTTCAATATTTTTTAAAATAGGGGCCACAGTAATATACTACTGGGGATCTTCACAGACAAGCAACATCTCTTTAAGGGGCCTCCTTGGGCAGTTTAAGAACCTTGGAATAATGGTTGGTGCCCTCTAAGGACTTATTCAGCTAGTATGGCTGGGCAAACAGCACTCAGGCCAAGGCAGGAAGAAAAAATCTCACTTTTGAGCAATAATTCACAGAGATCCTGCACAGATTCAGGTAAAGGTTTTCAGAGCAAGTGGGGTTAATTTCTTGACTAAACTTTAAGGAACCAGGTTGATGGTTTTTTGGAAGTAACACTAATACTTCAGGCTAAATTCATAAATCACTTGCTTATCTCTTTATAAGCAATTGATCAACAATGAAACAGTTTATGATGATAATAAATAAATTCCTGGTACACTGGGGAACACTGATTCAAAGAAGGTCTGTATAAATACCTTTTTGGGGGTTAAAAAGAGCCTCCTCAGGGAATTTAGAGAGGCTAAGGTTCCAATTCTAAGGCTAGCAAACCAGCCAGGGAAATTTTTGCACATCCTCCAGGTGCTTTTTATCAGCTGATCTCAGATCTGCTAGATTTCTACATGTTTTAAGCTGCAGGATTTATTGATATGTTAATTTTTTCCTTTGATAATTCTGTGAACCAAACTTATCAGAAGTGGATGTTTATCTATTTTCCATCATGTTCTGATCACATTGATGATTTGTAATAATTTTTGTGACTAATCCTTCATATTTTTTGTGGTCTTTAAAGATGTAGACCAGTCTTTTTCATGGTGGTTGTCAATATCTGTTTCTTACTTAAAAATACTTTAAACTTTTCTTATATAATAATTTCATTTTATATTTTACATTTTCAGAACATTTACCATGCATTTTTCATAATATTACATATGCATGATTTATCCTTTCATATTGTAGCTAATAATAGTGGTACTCTCTGTCAAATTGGCTGCAACAGATCCTGATGCATGGATCAGTCAATTCATATGTGCCTGGGGTAGGATCTGCTGCATGCGTGGCAGGATCCACTGCATGAATTGCAGGATTGGCTGCATGCCGGAATTCTGCATGCGTGATCCTGCTGGGCTACTGTGTGCAGGAATAAGCAGATGCATGGGAACTGTGTTGTGGTGACCAATTTGGTACACCTCATGTAAAAGGGAAAATGTTTAAATTTTTTGACATACAATCTTTCATCATTCATCAAAAAAAATCTGTTTCTATGAGTACTCTTCCTCTTTTATTCCTCCTAACCCCTCCCTGTCCTAGTGGTCCATGGCAGGCCCATTGGTTTTGGTTTCTCTAGGATCTATGTTCAATTACCCCCCCCTTTCTCACGCTTGACAGTCCTTCAACCATTTTTGGCAGAAGAACCTGTTCAATAATTCTTTCTTGATCCAACCAATCTCACCTCCATCCATTAAACCCCCCCCCCAACCATTCTTGGAACCCTTGCAAGACCAATCCTACTACCCACCCATCTTCCCTCATCACCCGTGGCCGCCGGAGCTACTGAAAGTTTCTATCATCCTCCACTCCCAATCTCCAACACCATCCAATCACTCTCTGTCCCCTCCAATCACTTGCAGGAACCCGTTGCTTTGTTGACATCTGACAGGCCTGCAAGTGGTCGCTTGCATCAATTGCAATCTTCCATCCACCTATCAAACTCCACATCCAAAAGACCGCAAGCTGTCTCTTGCGGCCGTTGGAGTTGTTGCAAGTGCTTGATCAAGCATCCCACTCTCATCCACCTCCGCTCAATCATGCAACCGTGGTCTCCATCACTCACCCCCAACCGCTGTTGCCAAATTTCATCCTCCACCTGCTACTGCTCATCTTTCAACTCGCAGGGGTCCATCCGCTGCCCGCTACTGCTTATTTGTTGCGTGCTGGTCTCTCCTTTCATCTTGATTCACCTGTTGTGCATAATTTTAAAAAAAGAAAAAAAACGCTTTCATTTGTAGTCATCTCTTGTAAGTAATTTACTGAGCTCTTGTATATAAAGAGAGGGGCTCTCCTCTACCTGTTTGGAGATCATCATCAGGTATCATCAAATAATCCATCCTATCATCATCATCTAGCAATAAATAAGTGGGGCCCTTCCCCCTTGTATGAGAATCCTTATCCTGGGTATATCTTTTGATTGCCCCTTGATCCTTTAAGCCTCCATACTCAATCCTTTGATCTTTCCACTGTGACCTGATCCTTATCACCAACCAATAGCCTTGCTGGTTGAAGAATAATTCATTGGGCTTAATTCTTGAGTGTGTTAAGCCACTCTGTTGATCCCTTTCTCCAACCACTTTGGTCCTGATCATTCAGTTGATTTTCTTTCTGGAACCAGTCACATTTGGCTGAGATTTTTCTTTAAGTTTGAAAACTGGAGTGTTAAACCTCCCTTTATTCTCTTAAAGTTGAATTCATCCATGCTATTCTTGATTCCCTTGAAAATTGTTGGGTAATTCTTGTTTGAATTTGTTGCTGCTTTGGTTCTAGAGCGTCATAGGACAAATTGCTTTGTTTTGCATAGCCACCCACAGCTATCTGGTACCCTTCAAGCGCTTGATTGCGGAGAGTTGGGCAGGTTCATTGAGAACCAAGAGGTTGGTTGGGATTTAGTTGATATTTCCTAATCTTCTGCTGATGAACAGATTTATTAGCTTGTGGGTGTTGTTACCTACAACTGCCTTGGTCTATCAAACTCTGAACAAAATTTATACTTATTTTTTCAAGTCTTTTCCTGCACCATCTTGCCTCAGATAGTGTTGTCTTCCATCGCTACTGGATACATCCAAACTGATCCCTTCCACTAATTCCTCATTCATGAGGTTCTGGACCTTGATTCCAGTTACATTTAAATATTTTTTTAACTCTTAGGAGGGCAGCCTAAACAGCACCTTTCCCCTACACAGAACTGCCTCCGGCTCAGCACTGTTTGGATTCTTACAGCGTGTGGGAATTGTGACAAAACACATTTCTGCATGTAACTCCTAAAATATACAAAAAACCTCAGTTTCAACTGAATTTTAGGTGTGAACCTTATACGCAACAATTTGTGTGAAATATTAAATTTGCCAAAAAGTGCCATAGTGGTGCCATGACTTTTTGGTCCATTTTTGTTTAATTATTTAAAATATGAAGGTGTAATTATTCAAGGGTGGGGCCAGTGAGTGACCTTACCTAATTTTAGGTGAGGCATCCATTTCTGAGATAATATTTATGGAGTTCCTACTCATTTCAATTTAATTAATTACTTTGTTTCTATTTTTATTTATTTTGTCTAATTTGACAGGTTTCTCTGTATCAAGTAGAAAACTAAAATTCACCCACTCCAAGATATTTCTATATCTGAAAAATTCTTTTGGTTCTAATGGTTTCTTCTGGAATTATAATTCCACAGGTTTATAGGTACATCTGGGATGTTGTTTTCATGTAACCATTCATATTTATCATCTGATTCTCCTTTGTGTCTAAATAGGTAAAGTCTAACATCTTTTCATTAGATCCTTTTTTTTATCTTTCAGAATCTTGCTAACTTTTACTTTGTATTTATCAGGATCATCTGCAACTGGTATTTCTGGTGGAGGGGGTTTTTCTCCTTCTCTAGGGTGGTAATTTTTGATAAGAGTTACTGGGAAGACTGGGTTTTTCCTGCAAAGTTCATCACTTAGAATCACTTCTGCAGCATTATTACCATGGAGCCTTTTTATATTAAAGGTTCTAACAAAACCTGGTCTAAGTTTCCCATTACCAGATAAGTTATTGAAATTAGTGGTAGAAACTCAGACTTGATCTCAAACTTTGAAATCTGTTTCCTTGGGGTTTTTATCCCATCTTTTTTGGTTGTATTCAAAAGCATACTGATAAAACTCAGCAGCATACTTATTTACCATTTCTATCATGTTTTTGAAATCAAGTGATGTTGGGTGAAGATTGGTAAACTTCTTGTTGAGGTTATCCTTGGTTAACTTAGGAATCCATCCTCTTTCCAGTATATACGGGGCTTCCTTAGTAGTACCTAAGTAGTAGAATGCTTTCTGCTGTTATAAGCCATATTCAAGGCAGGTAAGAGGCTGACCCAATTTTGGAAGTAACCATCAGAGTTTTTTTATTCCAAACAAAAGCAACAAAATATTCTGAGCATTTCCTCTAGAGTTTAAATCATCCTTTCAGCTAATCCATATGTTTGGGGGTGGTAAGCTGTAGAAAAAGCTAATATTATCAACAATGAGGATGAATATGAAGTATCTGATGGCCAATTTGTTTTTCCTGACTTGATTTTTTGTATTTATTTCAAAGAAAAAGCTGTTTTTAAAATGATTTGGGCAGAAAATAAGTCAAGTGTTGTACTTTTCCCGCTGTGGAGACTGCCACTCATACAAGACTTTCCATTTCTATGCAAATTAACAAAACAACTCAGAAAACCTTCAAGGAATCAAACAGGAGCAAAATATACTCTAGAAAAAAAATGTAAATAAAAATAAAAAAGGTTTATTTATTGGTGTAATTCAAAATAGTCTCAAATGTTTTTTTAATCAAAAATTATATATTTGTTTTTCTTTTTGAAACTTTTATCCAAGTAAATATATTTAAAAGTCAAGAAATTGAGTAATTTACTTGATTTCTTCCACTTTTCTATTGCTACCAATACATTGCATGTCCACTGATAAACTATTGTTGTTTTCCAAAGCTAGTTGTTCCCTCTCCATTTCCAGTTGGTCTTCCTGTTGATCCTTCTTCTTTTCCTCATTTTGAAACTCAAGCTCAGCCTTTTTCAATTTCCACTTGGCATCCTTTTTTTTGATGAGCTAAAATCTTGGATTTCTGATTTTGACAATAAATATCCAGTTGAAAATCCCACCTTTGCTTTTCAAATTCAATTTTTTCCAATTCTATTTGTGATTTTAATGACTATTGTAGGGGAATATCAATGAGATTTATTTTGAAAGCAAGAAGATTCCATCGATGCACTTACTTGAACCTTGCTTCTCCATGATCTCTTCAAAGCCAGAAAAATTGGAAGTGTTTCTCCTCTTTTGGAATCTATTGGGGTTGATTTTGATAGAATTGGAGGCCTTTTTCTTTCCCTTTTCAAATTATTTTTTTGTGGGAAAATAATAACTCTCATTTAAAGGTGATGTTGGAGGCCTCATTGGCTGGAGTGTTTGGCCATCCAGAAAAGGATGAGCTTGTTTTTTAAAAATCTGAATCAGTTGGGATTAACCAGACAGAAAATACAAGTAATTTCTTCTTTACTTGAAAAGATGTTGATTGTAATGGAGATGGTGGAATAACTTGCTCCTCAGCAGCAAATTTGAGTTATTCTACCCCAGGAAGAGAGAAATCCATGTAGTAGTAAGTGAGGGGCCCAAAGAAGGGTTTTTAGGGTTGATCAATGCCAATGTGGAAATGATTGGAGGTGGTTGAGCTGGAATATCCTCCTCCACATTGTATTGGGGCCACTCCAAGTTTTCATCAGGCTCATGGTTGATTGGCTGAGAATCTACAGCCAAGTCCTCATCATCAATTGAATCAGATTTTTGGGCATCAAAATCACCTGAGGGGGTCATGTTGGCCTTCTTTCCAAATATTTCATCCATTTGAATATAAAAAGTACAAATGGATTCCAACTTATAAACCACCACCAAGTTGATTCCCTTGGATTTATTGGAGTTGGTGATACCAAAGCCAGTGGAGATTTACATTGATTGGGCATTTTTGTACTTGGCTTGATAGTTCTTGAATTACTCCCTCATCTGTTTGGATGCAATATCCAGCCTAACTTTTTTTTATTCTTGAGTTCATTGGCCATCAGGAGATAACCATTAACCTTAGATGATGGAGGTTGGCCAACTTGTGTTTCATTGTTGGATCAAAAGAAAGTTTTGGGTTTGCAGGGAATTTTTAACTAGTTTACCAGGATGATGTGATCAGCTCTCTTGAGCTGACTTGAGACTTTGGAAGCTGATGGAGGAAGATCTTTTGATTTAGAGTTCCTTGGGGATTTTTTCTTTTGGGAATTGCATTTTTGTGTGGACTTGCGGGGCAAGGCTTTCTGAGGGGCCCTTTGAAAAGGGTAAGAGGGATGAAGGTATGAAGCAACAATATTTAGGAAGCAATGAGAAAAATATAGTGATGAGAGCAATAAATTGATGAGAGTGATGAAGTGAGGAGGGGATGAGAGATGAAGAGATGAGAGTGATTAATCAATTTTTTCCAATGAGGTTGGATGTAGAAGGAGGTGAGGTTAAAACCAGGGATGTATGAGGTGGACAGATTTGTGGTTGAGGTAGTGAAGTCCATTAAATAATTTATCTGAAAAAATCCATTTATTTGCAGGTAACTCTGACACATCTGATGTGAAATAATTGTTTTTTTTTTATTTCTAATAGCAGGTTTGAAATGGCCAATTTGGGTTCAAACCTTCCATAAAAAAATGGCAAGTTTGGTTAACTCTGATATGCCCTAATATTGTATTTCATCCAGCTGGAAATGTTCCATCTTTGGAAAAGAAACTTGATTTTGATTATTTTATCAATTTTCCCATATCAATCAAGTTTTCTTTCAAATATGGGCTCAGATGTAATTTTATTTCCACAATATTGCAGCCTATTTCATTTCTTTAAAAATGGGGTGCATCAGATTTAAAATTTTGAAAAATTTAAATAGCTTATGTCAGGAAAAATAAAAAAATTTTGAAAGAAAAAACTTTTTTATCAAAATGAACCATGAATCAAAGGTTTTAACTCTAAAAAATAAAATTTTGAAAAAAAATTAATAGGCCTGAAATCAGCCATCTAATTTTTTGAACATTTTAACTCTGATATGCCCTAATATATCAAATCACTTGGTGTCCATATTTGGGTTCTGAAAAGAATGTTTACCCCATATAGACCCCATAGGGAGTATGGATGCTTTTTTTTAGCCCTCAAAGATTTTTGTTGATGTTTAAATTGTTGGATTTAAGGAGAAGATGTTTAAATATTTATGGGATTGAGAGGACTGAGCCAAAACAACGTCATTTGAGAGAACATAAGCGCAAGAAAGAAAGAAGAAGAAAAGAAAGAAAGAAGAAAAAGAAAAAGAAAACAAACATCAAGCAACTGGAAGATACCCAAGTCAAAAGAGGTTTGAAGAAATAGAAGAGATATCTTGAGTGTTTCACAGGAATATTCAGTTTGAGGAATATGTTTAACTAGAAGAGTTAGGACGGGTGATTAACTAGAGAATAAGAAGTGTTGGGTTAGATTCATGGGTGTTGGCTGAATTGTAAGTTGGCAATTTGTCATACCAGAAAGAGAGAATGACCGAGTGAGAAATTTTTGAGTAACTATTTGAGGTTGCAAGTTTGATAAAGAAGATTGGTTGAAAGAATAAAAGGAATAAGAGAAGAGAGAAGATGAGAAGAAATATTGAGAGAAGAGAAGAGTAGCAAATTGTAAGAAGAGAGTTCCAATCCCTGAAGAGCTCCAAGAGAGAGACTACAGGAAGATACCAAAAAAATTAAACATAAGAGTGACATTCCTGTGATACTTCCTGAGAGGAAAAAGTTCTGTAGAAATCATTTGAAACCCCCCATGGCTGGTAGGACTGAAGTTGTGGAGGAAGAGTTTTGATTAATCAAATTGAGAAGGAAATTGAGAGGGGAAACAGGGAGAGCCTTTGTGAGACCGTCTGCTCTCATGTCCAAGGCAGGAGTTAATTTTATGACAAGATTTTTGATTTCAAGCTCCTCTTGTAGAGCTTTTTTTTTGATTTCTATGTGTCTAGTTTTGGAATTGCATCCAAACTTTTTTAGTTTGTTGTCTAAACCTTTGTTTTTGATGTAGTGAATAATAGGTTCTACATTTTTTTTGCAGAGTTTGGATACAAGATTTCTCATCCAGATGGCTTCCAAGAAGAATTGGACCAATGGGTTGAGTTTTGCTTCAGTATTCAAGTGTGTTACATTGTGTTGTGGTTAGCTAATCCAAGTTATGAGAGAATCAAATAAAAAGAGCAAGATGACCTGATTGTGATCTTTTTCACTCCAACTGGCATCACTGAAGTAATGAATTTGAGTGTTGTTGTTGTTGATTTGAAGAGTGAGTTTGAGGTTTTTGGTAGCCTTGAGGTATTTCCAGCATTGTTTTACTTCTCTCCAATGACTCATGCCAGGCTTCTTGCAGAATCTTGCTAGGCTGGAGACAGAAAAACTGAGATCCAGGCGAGTATGACAAGCAATTTGATTCATTAAAAATACAGCTGATCAGTAATTGATGTTCAAAAATTTAAATTCCTTGTGGTCTTCATCCAAAGCAGCTGCCAGGTTTCCGTTGACAGTAAGAGGAATATAGGAAGGATTTCAGTCTTTCAAATGGAGTTCTTCTAGTCCGTGATCAATATGTTTGTGCTGGTAAAGCAGTATCTTGTTATTAATTTGTTCATATTTCATCCCAAGGATTGTATTAGGTTTGTGATGGCTGGAGTTGGGAAATCTGTTGAGGGACCTTTCTTCAAAGTTATCTCAGGAGCCTACCAAAATTAGATTGTCTATGTGATAGAAAAGGACTGAGTTTCTATTTGGTTGTATGTACAAGCAAGGATTGGAAATTGATTCATGAAATCCTTGCTCTCTGATCCAAGCAGTGAGAGTATGAAACCAATTGGCAGGAGATTGTTTAAGACCATACAGCAACGTTTTTAGAATGAGATATTCAGATTTCCTTTTAGAAACTTTAGGTATTCTTATGATAACCTTATCTGATAGAGGGGCGTGTGGAAAGGCACTTTTAACATCAAAATGCTTGATGGGTAGCAAGTGGTATAATCCAAAGAGTAAGGCTATTTGGAGAGAGGCTGCCTTTCCGGTGGGATAAAAAGTGTCATTGTAGTCTAGGCCAAAGATTTAGTCAAAGCCTTGAACACACAAGCATCTCTTGTAAATAAGATGATTTCCATGACAGTTATCCTTGAGACAATAAACTCATGTAGTGTTGAGCAGATTCATGGGTTCTGAGCCATGGTAGTTGTCCCATACTTCAAGATTCTCAATAACCTACAACTTGCATTCCATAGAAGTGACCCATTTTGATGAGTCAGAACATTTTTTGCTTGTTTGTAGGACTTAGGGACAAAGTAATGGTGATACCCGTATTGTAGAGGAGTATTGAGAGTAGAGCAGTCTCATAAAGAATATTGAGGATTAAGCTGATTGGCCAGTTCTTTGGAAGAGTTGAAGACTGAATCAGAGAGAGGGTTCTCGGACTGATCAGAAGGAGATGGTGGAATAATAGATGAGAGCTCAGGAGGGGAAGAGTTGTTGTGGATGTGAGTATCTAAATCAGGAGCAGCAGGGGAATGAGAGAAAGAATATTGTTGTCTATATTGATTTGAAGATATTTTTTTCTAATAGAAGGACAAAAGGGCATTGGGATCTGAGTTGAGGAGTTGTTCTTGATGATTTAAACATTTTTGGAGGAGATGATAGAAAATTCAGGTTTGAGAATGCAATAAGATAAAAATTCTGGGTTGAAACCCACAAGGGTTCCAGTGAGACCCCAATCCTTAAGCTTTTTTCCTTGAGCTATTCTGCTGTTGAGGTAAGCAACCTGAGAGCCAATAGGATGAAAGTAACTAAGCAGAAGAGATTTGTTAGTAAAACTTTGATATGGAGAAGGGGAGTGAACAGATTTAGGGATTTGGTTCAAAGTGAGACAATCAGTTTTAGCTATTTCAGCCCACAAATTAAGAGGAATTTTTGAACTTCAAAGAATTGCACGGATGAATTAAGTGATTTTTCTGTTGGCTCTTTCAATTTTTCTGTTGTGTTTGTGATGATAAGGCTTGGTGATAAGATGACAAATGGAGTTTGATTTCAAGAACTCCTTGAGATCATATGAGGAAAATTCCCCCCCTCCATCAGTGCATATGACTGCAGGGAAACTATTTTGTTTTTTTTTTTCATAGTTGAGAATTGATTTGAGTTGAGAGCTTGCATCAGATTTATGTTGAAGAGGTATTGCGGATATTTAAACTGAAAATGTATTGATTACAGACATTATATAATTCATATCATTCCAAGACAAGGGAGTAATGGGACCAATTAGATCAATATGGAGTTGTTCAAATGTTTGAGAGGATGGGGTTGACGTGTTCTTGAACAAAAACTTTTTAATTTTTGAAAAGACACAATCTTTGCAATGAAAGTCTGAGAGGAGATTAGACAGAAGGTTTGGAAAGAGATTCTTAAGGCAATAAGTACTGGCATGTCCAAAGGATTGATGGAGATATTTTAGTTTGTCCATACTGTATTCTTTGAGATTTACGTGGCTGAGTTTTTAATTTTTACCAACTAAAGAAGGAGGATTGAGAATAAAAAGATTTTCTTGGATGAAACTCGAGAAGATTAAGTGAGAATTGGAAAAGAGTTGAAATTGATTTCCTTTTGAACAGAGAGAGCACTTTTTTGAGAAAATGAGTTCCCCTGGACTTGTAAGATTAACAACAAGATTGGGAACAAACAGACAGTTGGAAAGAGTGACTACTGAGTTTTTCCAGGACAATTTGACAGTTCCTTGCCCTTTGATGGGTATCTTTGCGCCTTCCTTTCCAGTATGCATGAGTTTGTTTTTGGTATAATTATCAAGGCTTGAAAAGTAATCAGGGGAATTAAACATATGGCAAGAGGCGCCAGAATAAAGAATTATTTGGTTAAGAGGGTTGAATTTTTCAATCCAAGAGGTGAGTAAGGCATGATAATGAGCAACTTCTTTTGTTTTACTGTTGGAGTGTGATTCAGCTCTCCAGTTTGCTTGAGCTTCTTTCCATCATTCTGGAGCCAAATTCTCATTATTGTGCCAGCATTTATCTTCAGTGTGATCTGGAGGCATTTGATTGTGATACCCTTGTTTACAGAAAAGCTCACAAGGGGCCAGTTTCTTTGCAATGCAAGAGCAGACAAGAGCGGTATTGGTGACCTTGGTATCCTTTGCTTTAGATTTGGATTTTTTGTCCAGTTACGTAAGATGATTTAAAACTAGTTCTACCATTAAGTTTTTGTTGGAATGCATGATTTGTTGGCAAAGAGATTGAAGAGAGGGCGGAAATTGGAAAATAATTAGATATGCAAGGATAGCATCCAGGAGATCAATTCCAATGTCAATCATTTTCTTCATTGAGATTTTTGTATCCTTAATAAAAGAATTGATTGCATCAGGTTTTAAATGTTGGTAAAGAAACTTGTTGAATATTCAAGCACAATTTTCCATTTGGGAAGAAGCAAATTGTTCCTTTATGGTTTTCCAGAGAAGCTTGGCAGAAGATATGTTTGAGGAATTAACTATGTTGTTGTGAGTAATCAAATTGATTCTTGAGAGGAGGATGAACCGCTTTTCCATATTGTTGGTTTGGTTGAGTGTTTTGGAATTATCTTCCAAAGATTCTTTCACACCTTTCATTTCAAGAGGAACAGTCATTTTATTGTTGCATATTGAGTAGTTTTTGTTGGTGACAATATGTAAAGCCTTGAGAGCTGCCTTGAGGATTATTTGAAAAAAACAGTTGTTGCTAGATCCATCCATTGAGCCAGTTCAGTTTATCAGATTGATTTTTGGCTTTTAACCATGTTGGATTTAAGGAGAAGATGTTAAAAGATTTATAAGAATTAAGAGGGCTGAGAAAGAACAACATCAGTTGAGAGAACATAAGCGCAAGAAAGAAAGAAGAAGAAAAGAAAAAAAGAAGAAAAAGAAAAAGAAAACAAACATCAAGCAACTGGAAGAGAACCAAGTCAAAAGAGGTTCAAAGAAATAGAAGAGATATCTTGATTTTTTCACAAGAATATTCAGTTTGAGGAATAAAGTTAACTAGAAGAGTTAGGATGGGTGATTGAATAGAGAATAAGAAGGCTTGGGTTAGATTCATGGGTGTTGGCTGAATTGTAAGTTGACAATTTGTCATACCAGACAGAGAGAACAACCAAGTGAGAAATTGTTGAGTAACTATTTGAGGTTACAAGTTTGATAAAGAAGATTGGTTGAAAGAATAAAAGGAATAAGAGAATAGAGAAGATGAGAAGAGAAGAAAAGCAAATTGTAAGAAGAGAGTTCCAATCCCTGAAAAGAGCTCCAAGAGAGAGACTACAGGAAGATAGCAGAAAAAGTAAACATAATAGTGACATTCTTGTGACACTGCCTGAGAGGAAAAAGGTACACGGAAATCATTTGACACAAATATCTCCATCAGCTCAAAAAACTCCTCAAGAGGCATTTTTTCCCAAAATGAGGCAGTCCTTGGAGCCTTGAAAGGCCAACTTTACCACCCCAGGAAGTTCTTCAAACATTTAAAAGGTTTTAAAGAACATTTTCTTCTGTATTCAAGCCTTTGAAAATACCTAAAAAGGGTTGAATTTAGTCACAAAAAAAAACAAAGAAAATTCCATATTCACCCCTGGGCCACCCTCTTTTATTTTCCAAAGAAAGGAATGATATTAGAAATAAAGAAAAGATTCCAAAATGATGCCATCTTTTATAATAGGTCTGGATTTAATAATTATGAAGTCCTGCATCTAGTCTTTTCCTGTTCATATTAAGGAATAAATCTGTAATTAAGATGAGATTGGGATGGATTCCAATCTCACAGGAATGATCTTGGAAGCTATATGGGAAGTCATAATTACGTTATTGGTTGGCCCCCCAAATTAAACCAAGGACAGTTAGTATATATGGCATAGATATCTGAGTGGAGCTTGAATTTGAAGTTTCAAACCTTTAAGAGATTCACAGGACTATGGAAGGAGGTAAGGATGCAAGTTTTTTTTTAGTTGAGTGGTTTAATTCCAAAATTCAAGAAGGGTGGAAGGGGTTGATAAGGGTATGAAGAGATTTCTGATGGGGAAAAGCTACCAAAGCTGAGGATGAGTCAGTTCATGCAAAAAGAATGAATTGCTTTGCAAGTTGTATGAGCCATCACTTGAGATTATTAAGGTTTTAGTGATTTTGAAGAGGGTGGAAGAAGGTACAGACACCATGAAAGAAATTGCTGCACTTGCTGGAAGATTTAGCACCTGAAAATATTTTTGCATTGGTTTTGAATCTGAGAAAAATCTGGTTCAAACTTGAATAGGAACCTGAGAAAATTTTTTTGTATCATTTCTTGAGTATTCCAAGTAATTCTAGTGCATACATGTAATAAAGAAAATCTAGAATTATGGGGAATTTGAATTTTATGTAATGAATAAATCAGGCTATACTACCAAGAAAATAATATTTATTTTAGTTGTTTATTAGATTTAATCAAATGGGAGTGGTTGCCATCAAATTTTCCTGATAATTGATGGTTTCATCATTTGAATTTTAAAAAAGGGAAAACATGCTATTTTTAAAATAAAGGCTTTCTTCATTTTTTTTTTGGGATAGATATTTTTTTTTAGAAATTTTAATGCTTTTGTGAATTTTCAACTGTATAATACATTTATTGCTCAATTTTCTTTTATTTTTTTCTATTCAGGTTTTTTCCTGTGAATAATAATACTGTTAATTAATTGATTTTTCTTTTATTGATTTAATAGGGTTATCAGAGTAGAAATTTTCAAACTATCAAATGGCTGATTTCAGGCCTATCCATTTGTTCTTCAAAATTTTACTTTTTTAAGCTTCAGAAACAATTGATTCATTGTTTATTTTGATATAGAAATATTTTTTGAAAAATTGATATTTTGGCTGAAATAAGCTTTTTTAATTTTTCCAAAGTTTAACTCTGATATGCCCTCATTTAAGATGTTTTGACTTTAATTTGAATTCAGTCAAATTTTTTTATGTTATTATCATTTCATTATTTCCTTTTTTTATTTTTTGAATTATTCAATTTTTCCAGTTTTTTGATTTTTGATGGGTGATGATAAATTCACGACTCCAGTTGTGTGGGAGTTGTGTAGGGCCCTAAACAGCTCAAATGAGCTGTGGGGGCCCATAGACAACTACAAAGGGCTGTTCCAAACATGCGCAACCCCCCAGGGGTTTGTATAGAAGCTGTTTTTGGGGGTGCGCAACCCCCCAGAAGTTGTGCCAGAATTTTGGGCACCCCCTGGACCACACTTGGGTTCCCTCAACCCAAATTTGGGATCAACCCAAACTTTGTGGGACTTTTGCTCCACACCTAGTGATTCCAAAGTGACTTTAAAGTGAAACCAAAGTGAAAGTAAAGTGAAAATTGAAATCATGTAAAAAACCTGCAAACAATTCTTTCTCAACTCAAAAGTGAGCAAACTTTGCTTGTTCAATTGAAAGTTGAATTGAATACTGAAGTATACCATTGCATTTTTTTGCATGAGAAAATTGGCAAGCCCTCCTTCTTCTGAAATGGCTGTGTGGGGGGTATACATTGATAGTGCCATCAACAAAGCTTTGGAAAAAGAAAAAAAGGATTTGGCTAATGAAGCATTGGAAGCCCTGATTTCATCCTCATCAAGGGTGACAATTGAGGAACAAAATTCTTCACAGTTGGATAAAACCTCTGGTTGTGAGTAACATTTTATGTTACAGAGGTCTTTGCCGGATTAAATTTGATTCAAACTAACTTATGGGGTGCCTGTAACTATGAAACTACAAAACTTAACCATTGAATTGGTGCCTGATCCACTTGACCCACCTCCTGTGAGAACTTTTCCTACTAGGGAAGAGGCCCAAAACCATTGTCAAACATGGGCTATGAAGCATGGTTATGCTCTGACAGTTTTTAACTCAAAGAAAGATAAATATGTGTATTTGGCCTGTGATGGCCATGGTTCCTATTTAGGACAACTTCTTACCAAACATTCTAGACAAACTCACACAAGGAAGGTTTGGTGCAAGTTTTTTATCTGTGCAAGTTTCACAAAGGCAGAAACCTTGTGGAGCCTCTCCTAAAAAGAAACCCAACATAACCATCAACCATCTGAACATTCCTCTGTGCATCCTCAACTGAGGAGAATCTTGGGGTGGCCTTAAACAATCTAATACAAGGCATGAATGATGGGCTCAATATGTTGCAGCTTAAGAGGAAATTGAGAAAGATTGATGGAGGGGATTTGGAGGGGATTATGTTGATGACTGAACAATCTATAACACCAAGCAGAAGGTAACACTTGCAGAACGGAATGGGGAAATTGTGATGGAGGTACTTTATGAACAGCTTGAAGAAACAAGATGGATTCACTGGTCAAAGTTCAGTGGAGAGGGTCACTTGGAGGCCCTGTACTGATCACATCCAGAGGCAGTAAAGCTTTCAAAACAATTCCATTGTATTTCTATGTTGGATTGTACTTATAAGACAAATAAGTACAAAATACGGCTATTGCATGTGGTAGGAATGACAGCCAATTGGAAAACTTTCACAAAAGCTCTTGTTCTTATAACAAAAGAAAAGTTTGAGTTCTACAGTTGGTCTGTAAATGCATTAAAGGAGTTGGCTTATGATCCTGAGAGACTTCCAAAAGTCTTTGTGAAGGACCGTGAAAAAGCTCTGAGTTGTGCTATTGAATCTAGTTTCCCTGAGTCATCAAGAAAATTTTGAACTTGGCACTTGTCTAAAAACATACAAGCAAACTGTAAAGCACGCTTTGTTAATGACATTGAAGGATGGGAAAGCTTTATGACTCTTTTCGCAAATTATGGGGCCTCAAAGACCAAGGAGGAGGCAGAGGTCAATGATGTGGAACTCAGATTAGGTCCAAATCACTGCTTCTTATTCTTCCTAGTTTTGGGTTCTGACCTTTTGACTTGTATAGTGTTTCTTGAAAGACTATGAGGATGTACTTGAGTATATGGAAAATAACATTTTCCCTATCAAAGAGACATTTGTAACAGCGTGGACTTGTATAAACCCAGATTTTGGAAACAAAACAACATCTTGGGTTGAAGGGGCCCATGCAAATCTCAAACAATTCCTTGCAAACTCTTAGGGAAACATGCTGGATGATTGGAAAAGCCTGGAAAGAACATTTTTGAATCAAATTAAATTGGTTCATGCGTCACTTTATAACTCTTGAATTAAGTTCGGGACAGTTCTTCCACCTTAACTGTTACCATTAGGTTAAAAATTGTCTTTGGAGGCTATTCAGCTTATTAGGGAACAATTCAAGAAGTTCAAACGTGATCATGATGGCAAAGTGTTCACCAATTCATATTCCAAGACTATGCGTTTGCCCTGTTCCCACCAAATAGGTGACTGTCTAGCATTCAGAGGATCTGTGGTACCCAAAGATGTTCATCCTCAGTAGAGGTTTAACTATGACCCTTGCAGTTCTAGTTCTGTAAGTTGGCTTAAGTTGGATTTTTCATATAACTATGTGATTAATGCTTTTTGATTAATTAATCCTGATTCACTAATGGTTGATCCTTTTGAATTTTTCAAGAGCAATGTTGAGGGAATGGTAAGCATTCCTCATTTACATGAAAAGTGAATGCAATGATCTTGGAATCTCCAGATCATGAGCAAAGCAGCCTATTGAAGTATATCATTTGGAAGATTAAAAAATATTGATCAAAGCCAAAACTTGAACCTAAAGTCTTACAATCAAGTAGGGGCCAGCCAAAATTGACAGATACATGGCAAGAACCATCTTGGTTTGAGCATTTTGAAAAACAAATCAAGGGGGAAAAAGGACTAGAAGGGCTCCAAATAAGAAAAGAAGAAAGATTGTAAGTCCTTTCTTTTGAAATATGTTGATTTTTTGGGTTTAATCAACTTATTTACTAACTAATGATGAATTTTTAGTCAAAGTTGACAGAATCTGAATCTGAATTTCATAGTTAAGAGGAAGAGACTTAAAGTTAATTGGGATCACTTAATTTGGAATCAAAATCCTATGCAGAGGAAGACAAACTGCAGCAAAGCTCAACCAGAAGCTCATCTTTGGTGATTATTCATTTGAATGATGTGATTAAAAAATTTAATACTAAGTTAGTTTTGATGATAGGAACCAAACGTGAAATACCTCAATCAAATACCCAAGAAATTCCATAAGTTCTTGGGTGAGGTTTGGGATCCAATTCAAGATGGGAATTTCAGATTTAGAGTCATTGCTAAATCTCTTGGTTATGAACAACATGGTTGGTTTCAAGTGAGAAAATAAATGATAAAAAAATTGAAGAAACATAAAGCATGCTACATTAAGATGCTTGGTGGTGAAAAGGAGGTTGAAAAGATTAAACAAAGGCTTGATTTTGAAGACCTCAATGAAAAGACTCCCTCTTCAAAATGGCTGGCTAAATTAGATATGGTTCAAATCATAGCAGACACATAATCCAGACCTATATGTTTCATTTCATTGGATTCATTTGATACTTATACTCCAATGAAAAATGGTGTTACTGATCAATCAGATTCAATGTTCATTTCCTTTGTAAACAATAACCACTGGGTTCTATTAGTAATTATGCAAGAAATGATTCCAATACTACCCATTGTAGCAAAACCGTGTTCCTTGATTTCAAAAAAAGCCTCTGATTGGGTTTATCATCTCAAAGATCAACTGCAAATGTATTCTAGATTATAGAGATTATAGACTTTGACTTCATTTCATCATTGGGTTTCATATAAATTGTAATTTTAATGCAGCTAACAAGTTCTATTAATATAAAGGATTATCACATTTTGAACATCATTATGTTGAGTTTTTTGAGTTAAGCTCATTATATTGAGTGTTTTGAATGAGAGTTTAATTGTAAGTCAGTTTAACTTGTGTTGGACTGATTCCATCATAAGGAGTATTTTACTCCTTATGATGGTGTCAGCTTAACACAAGTTCAACTTGTTTTCTTTTTTTGTGTTTTTAGTTTAGGTCTAGTCCAGTTACTTGTCTTTTTTTTTGGTGTTTTTAATTTAGGGCTAGTCCAGTTACTTGTCTTTTTTTTGTGTTCTTAATTTAGGGCTAGTCCAGTTACTCATGATTTTTTTTGGTGTTTTTAGTTTAGGTCTAGTCCAGTTGTGTGTTTTTTGGGTCTTTTTACTTTAGGGCTAGTCCATTGGATAGTCCCAGTTTTTTTTGCTTTTTATTTATTTTTTCTTTTTCTGTTTTTTTTTAACCAAAAAATCAACATTTTTTGATTTCTTTGATTTTTTGGTTGATTCCTGTTTTTTGGAAGGTTTATTTGATTCATGGGTTATTTTAGTGCCCTTTCATTCCATTTTTTTTTTTGCTCACCCCAGTCTGGTGGCGTGTTGGATGCCACATGACTACATTTGAGCCATGTATAACTCCACACAACTGAAATGTAGTTGTGTGGAATCCAACAGGCTGTTGGACCAGGCTGGGTGGGTGGCGCAACTCTTTGAGACGTGAGGGGTTGTACACGGTGCCACACGACTACATTTGAGCTGTGTACAACTCCACACAACTCAAATGTAGTTGTGTGGAATCCAACACGCCATTAGACCAGGCCGGGTGGGTGGCGCAACTCTTTGAGCTGTGGGGGGTTTTACACGGCTTGGATTGGACCGTGTCCACAGCAAAATGAGCTGTGAATTTAACATTAACCTTTTTTTTTATTTTATTTTTATTTATTTGGGGTTATATATTTTTCACGCCCCCAATCTGTGATTTTGTGTGGTTTTGAAGTCCCAAAAATTTTCCCAATCCAGGTAGTAATCCTTGATTCCAGGTGTTTTGGTGGGTTTTCAAACAAAAAAGATATATAGGTGCCTAGAAAGGCATATAAAAACTCTTCAAAACAACAATGAGAGTTTTTGGGAAATTTAAAGGCCTTCAAAATATACTCAAAAAATTGAAAATAAACAACTTTACGTCTCAAATCTTTTCACATTTTTAAATGGGCATTGAAAAAGGCACAAAAATATTATTTTGAAATTTTCAGGATCAATTGTTTACCTAAAAATAATACTTTTTTGATTGATTTTATGGAAAATCTGAGTTTATAATGTTGAAATGCACTCCAAATGAAACACAGAAATATGTTTTCCATATTTTTTGGACATTGATTTAGCCATCAAATGGCTAACCTCAAATCATCATGCCTAGAGCCTTCCATTTTTCCCTCAATTTTTCATATTTTTTTTCTATTGATTATCAACTCAATGAGTTATAACATAAAATGCCACTTTTGTCTTTTGTATTATAAATTTTTTTGGAGAAGAAAAGCTAAAAAAAATCCTAAAAAATTTTTCTTTTGCCCTTTTCAGCTCACTAAAATACTGCAAGCTCAAAATTGGAAAAATTCTTTGGAAAGATAAGGGCAAAAAAAAATTAAAAGAATGCCTAATTCTTGATTTGAATCCCATTTTCTGGCGGGAAAATCAAGTAGTAAAAATCAAAAAAAAAAAAAATATTTAAATTGCCTCTCATATTTGGAAACCTTCTGTCCCTCCAGATTTTCCAAAATCATAAAAAAAAATTCTTTCAAATGTGAAAAGATTTGAGACATAAAGTAGGGTTTTTTCAATTTTTTTTCAGTATAATTTTGGAGGCCTTTAAATTGGAAAAAAAACCTCATCTTTATTTTACAGATTTTTTAGATTCCAGTCTAGGCGCTTAGATTTTTTTTTATTACCCCCCCAACAAACCACATGAAATCAAGGATTAGTGTTAGATTGGGGATTTTTCAGGAAGTTTTGGGGATTTCAAAACTGTGCAAAAATAAGGATTTGGGGCATGAATAATATAACACCCTTTATCCATTCTTTTCTTATTTTTTTTATGGTGCATTCGGTTTTTAAAATCCTTACCCTGAAATCAATATGTGGTGATTTTGCATGCCTGTTATGTTCTGTACAACCTTACATTTCCTTGAAAAACAGGTATTTCACAAGACTTTTTTTTTTTGAAATTTCTGAAACCACAGCCTTTAATATTAGATTTCAAAAATGTTCCAAAAAATCTAAAATATTTTTTAAAGTATTTTGAGACCTTGAAAAATAAAAAAATAAAAAAACACAATGCATTTTTGTGGTGATTCCTCTGTGTTTTCAATGAATTCCTTTTTGGGATAAAATTCTCAGAAAATTTAATCATAAATTAAAGAGCTTGAATTTTTTTCTTTTTCACCTTTTTGGATTTATTCTTGGCTGAAAAAGATCGGATCAAACATAAAATGAATCCAAAATAACACATCCTTTCAATATTTTTTTAACATCAGGAATCAAAGTTTCTTTCTTTTAAGGTATTCAGAATATGATTGGAAGATTGGGAAAAAAAAATTGATTTTAATCAAAGCTTTTAGCCCATGAAATATTTTTTGCCATGAAAATAGCTGCAAATAGAAGGGGTGATAAATGGGGTATTCTACTTTTTGAAATCTTGTTTTTGTTATGTTCTAATAAAAAAATAAAAGGTATTTGAGTAAAATATAATAAAATTTTGAGGTAAAATACTTGAAGGGCTCTATCATACATACATATTGATATTAAAACTGTTTTTATAAATTTGTATTTCTTTTTTTCTTCTTTGAAATATACTTTTAAAAAAACTAAAATAAGTTGCAAGCAGCCCCAGTGCCAAAATATTTCTTCTAAAAAAGCTAGGGGCTCTGAAAAAATAACTCCTGTGAATTTATGCTTTTTTTTATCAACTTATTTTTAACCTATTTTGCTTTGATTTTGGTTGTAGTTCATAAAATTTATTTCAATCCTATTATTTTTTCTTTTAATTTTCATTTTTTTAAAAACAATCAAAGTTTCTTTTTAATTTGAAGATTTATTTTGGTTAATAGTGAAACCTTTTTTAGAATGTTGATCCTTATCCTCAAACATTAGCTCATCCTCATGACAAAATGTGTTTGTGAAGCATCATCAAACAGGCAATTTTTGGACTGCAATGTTGTTCACTGCTATATAGTAGGGCAGGACTAAAAATTTCAGCAGCAAGAACCCAAATTTTTTCCTGTGGCATTCCACCTCCACCTTTTCTAAATTCACAAAACCAGTTTATGTAATCCCCCAAGACCAAGGAAATTACAATGTGTGAAGAATGCCACAGGGACACAAAATATCTATGTAATCAAGGGTGAGGGTCAGAAAAAAAAATAATTACCTTGATTCTTTTTTTTGATTTTTTTTTTGATTTTGGTGGAAGACTTGAAAAAATTTTTTTAGATTTTTGATGTTTCTCCTCAAACACTAGCTCATCCTCACTACAAACTGTGTTTGTGAAACACCATCAAAAACTCAATTTTTTGATACTTGGTGCACTGCTGCACGCTCCCATACGGTAGGGCCAGACCAAGAATTTCAGATGGCAGAACCTAAATTTGTTTCAGGATTTATTTTGGTGATTTGTTTTTTGTGTGATTCTATTGATTTTTGATTTTTTTTTTTTAATTTTTTTAATTTTGGTTTTAATCTTTTTTTTATCTATCAGGATGGTGGAAAACTTAGCCTGAGTAATCTAACTCCCTTCAGGTTTTTTTTGTTGATTTTATTTTATTTTATTTTGTATTTTATTTTATTTTTTGACTTATTTTATTTTTTGATTTATTTTATTTTTTGATTTATTTTATTTTTTGATTTATTTTATTTTATTTTATTTTATTATTTTATTTTTTTGATATTTATTTTTTTTCTTTTTGATTTTTTTTTTTTGGTTTTTTGTTGAATATTTTGTTCTCTCTGTTTGTGTGATTCTATTGATTTTTGATTTTTTTTTTAACTTTTTTAATTTTATTTTTGATATTTTTTTTTTCTATCTATCAGGATGGTGGAAAACTTGGCCTCAGTCATCTAACTCCCTTCAGGGTTTTTTTGTTGATTTTTTATTATTATTTTGTATTTTATTTTATTTTTTGATTTATTTTATTTTATTTTTTGATTTATTTTATTTTATTTTTTGATTTATTTTATTTTATTTTTTGATTTATTTTATTTTATTTTTTGATTTATTTTATTTTATTTTTTGATTTATTTTATTATATTTTATTATTTTTATTTTTATTTTATTTTTTATATTTATTGTATTTTTTTTGGTTTTTTGTTGAATATTTTTTTCTCTCTCTGTCAGAATGGTTCACAACTTGGGCTAAGTTGTCCACCTCCCTTCAGCCATTTGCCAAATACCTCCCTTATTGACAGGGGAAGCCAGACAGGGGTCATTCTTGCCACAACCAACTGCCAGGTTAATGGAAAACTTAGGATAACTTTTTTATTGTGTTGACAGTGAGAGGATTTACAAAACTGAGAAATATATATATATATATATATATGTAAATTCAAAAAAATAAAAAAATCTAAAAAAATCTAAAAAAAAATAAAATGCCTGAAGGGAGATGGACAACTTGGAGTAATTTTTCCACCATCCTAGCCAAGAGAGAACAAGAAAAAAATTAAAAACTCAAAAAAATCAAAACAAAAGAAAATTAACAAAAAAAAAAGACCCAAAAAAAAAACAAAATCACAAAAAAAAAAAAAAAAAAAAAAATCAAAAATAAAATCAAAAAAAATCCTGGAGCACATTTGGGTCCTACCCTACTATGTGGGGCTTCACACCAGTGCACTGAGTATCAAAAAATTGAAGGTTTGATGGTCTTTCACAAATATGGTTTTTAGTGAGGATGAGCTAGTGTTTGAGGAGTAACATCAACATCCTAACACAGGTTTATTGAATTCTTCCACCAAGATCCAAAAATTCCAAAAAATAAAAAAATAAATAAAATGAAAAATAAATAAAAACCCAAGATATGAAAAATATAAAATAGAATCAAGAGAAAAATTTCTTTCACAACCCTTACTCCTAAATTAATGAGTGTTTTATGTCCCCATGACATTCTACACACACAGGAATTTCCTTGGTCTGGGGGGTTTACATATACTGGTTTTTTGAATTTAATCAAGGTGGAGGGGAAATGCCACTGGACCATGTTTGAGTTCTTCCATCTGAAATTCTTGGTCCTGCCCTACTGTATAGGATTGCACACAAGTTCAGTGATTATCCACCAATTGACTGCTTGATGATTCTTCACAAAAACAGTTTGTAGTGAGGATGAGGTGGTGTTTGAGGAGCAAAATCAAAATTCTAAAAAAAGTTTCACTAGTAACCAAAATAAACCTTCAAATTACAAAAAAACTTTTGTCCTTGTCATAAAAAATCAAAGATTAAAAGAAAAAAAATAGGATTGAAAGAAATTTTAAGAACTATGAAAAAAATAAAAGCAAGATAAATTTGATTTGAATTTATAGTAACAAGCATAAAATAAAGGGAATGAATTTTTGAGACCCCCTAGCCAGTTTTGAAGCATTAGTTAGGCACTGGGGCTGCTCACAGCTTCTTTTAATTTCTTTTGTTTTGATATTTTACCAAAAAAAAATTATCAAGACAGTCTCAATACCAATCTGTGTGTATGATAGGGCAATTTAAGAATTTTCAATGAAATATTAATTATATTTTAACAAATATTGTTCATTTTTTCATTAGAATGTAACAAAAAAATCAAAATTTAGACCACCCGGTTTAGCACCCCTTTTAATTTCAGTTATTTTCATGCTGAAAAATATTTCATAGTTTAAAAGCTTTCATTAAAATAATAAATAGTTTTTCTTTCAATCGATCAATGATATTCTAAATACCTGAAAATTAAATAAAAAAACATTTGATTCCTGATTTTAAAAAAAAACCATTGAAAAGGATTTGATATTTGAAGCCCTGTTTCATTTGGTTCAATTTTAGGAAGCCTATAATACATGAAAAAAATAAAATAAAAATATTTTAAAGCTTTTAAATTGGTTATCAAAATTTCTGAGTCTTACAAGCACTGAAGTAGATTAGATGAGAAGGAAAAGGAAAAGTTCCAAAAATTCATTGAGACTGTTTTTTTCATTTTCTTGATTTGTGGATGAATCTTTGAAGGTCTCAAAATAATTTGAAAAGCCTGAAAGATTTTTTATAGAGGATTTGGATACCCATCTACAAGGCTGCATTGTGACAATTTTCAAAGATCAAACTCCTTGAAATGGCTCTGTTTTCAAGGAAATTCCAATGTGTGCAGAACATTGGGGGAATGTATAATATCTGTGTATTTAAGCATAAAGGCTTTCACAAAAATAATGGCCAGAATAAAAAAAAATCAAAATCAAAAATATTTTTTAAAAAAAAAAAATAAAAAAAAATCAAAAGGAAAGAAAAAAAAAATGGATTGATTAAAATATCAAAATATAAAATTTAAAATCAAAATGAAAAAAGAAACAAAAAACTAGATTTCCATGTATTGATGGAAAGCTCAATTCAAAAAAATAAATAAGAATTGAGCAAGAATAACTTTGAATAAAGGTAGAATTACTATTCATAGGATTGATTTGTTTTTACATATGGGTCATGGTGCTGAAGGCATCCAGCCCATGGTTTTTGCATTTTTTTTAAAGATAATGTTCTGAATTTTCCTTTAAATCAGATTAATATGTGCCACTGGGATGAAATTTATTCTTCAAGGAGAAAAAACAAAACAACTAATGTTAGTTGGTAAAAAAAAAATTGCCTTATTTTTTAAATAAACTTGATAAAATCTTGGTTTGAAGCTTGATGCAATCCAAAAAAAAAAAAATTAATGCAACACAGCTCTGAACCAAGTTTCTTAACAGTGGTCAAAAACAATATGGCATAAAGAATCAATACCTAAATCCCCAGTTCTTCCTGTTAGGTAAATGATTGATGAATTACAAGAATATGGTACAGAAAAATTCTGAGATCAACCAGGAATCAATTTGATTTTTGACTCCAAATCCTCAACAAATTCAGAACAGGTTTCACTCACCATCCCGGGTGCAGCCATTTTTTTTCATGGTGTAGAGGACTGGCATGGATGGTGACCATGGGATGGGAATGTAGGGAGGAAGTGTAATTGAGCTGACTAGTTTTGTATTTAGGATGATAGTGAGGCCTGGTTGGAATAGGTGTATTCATAGATCACGATTTGAGAGCATGATTGATTAGGAGGATGAGAAGGTGATGCATCGATCGACCAATCAGCTTGCAGGGTGATGATGGGCTATGACATCGGTCCTATGGCCTCCCCCCGCCCCGTCCCTGATCGCTCCTCCTCGTCTCGCCGCGGCGGCGAGGTGGGGCTCCCCGCTCCCCGCTCCCCGCTCCCCGGGTCCTTCTGGGCCGGAGGGCTGCTTCGGGTGCCGCCAGTCGGTCTTGATCAGTTACCAAACTCGAGCCAAGCTCAACTTCCTCGAATCGAACGAGTCCTGAACCACCACCACCAAGCTCGATTCTGGTCATCAAGCTGGCCATCGACCATCGACCATCGACCCAGGCATCAAGAAAATTCGATCCAAGACCGATCGACAAACCTCTGTTGACCACTCCACGACCTCCTCCTCCTCAAAGATTTGGTTGACCATCTGGACTTCAACTCCCCATCCAAAAACCACTCGGCCTACTTCCATCCCTGATCGCTTGCTTGCCCACCACCCTACCCTCCTGAATCGATTATCCTTCCTTCGATCGATGGCCACCAACTTCCAGAGGAGACCCATCAAACTCATCCAGGCACTCAGCAAGCCTCAAGAAATTCAACCCTGAAAGCTCCCATCAACTCCCCCCACCCCCCGTCGATCCACTCGAACCTCACCTCGATACCCCTCTACCCTCATAACCCGGTGTAAGTTTCTTCTTGGGCGTCAACCATCATTAGCAAGCTCATCTGAGCCCATTCGTACCCCACCAGCCAGTCTCCTCATCCCTCGTAATCGATCGACCTCATCCATCTATCTGTCCATCCTCATCACCATCCCCCCACTTACCACATACCCCGTTTCTTAAGCCTCTCAGAATCTCTCCCAATCTGAAACTTATCCCTTTCGATCCCTTCCCAACGCTCCAAACCATCGGCCGATTCTTTTTTTTTTTTTTTTTTTGTCCCTCTCCTCACCATTCCAGGCAGCTCCCTCGTTCCTGTCTCTCCCAAGACATCCCCAAGCTACCACTCGTGAGAAATCGATTCATTCACCTTGCGTCTGTTTGTTCCAAAACTAATCCCGCTCCTACTTGCGTCACATCCCCCCATGGTTCAGAAAAATTCACCTCAACGCCTTACTCCCTCAACCTGTGTTGCTCTTCTATCATTCTCAGCCCTTCAAAAACCAATCTCAAAATTCATCCTAGCCAGCCTGACCAGCCAAAAACTGCCGATTTTTGAGAGAAAGAGAGAGAGAGAGAGAGAGAGAGAGAGAGCGCATAAAGAGGAACGGCAATCCTTGAGGAATCGAAGGATGACTCTGACCGATGACGAGTCGGACCTTTCGGAGACTCTATCGTCCGCTGGTTCGACCGTACCACTTCCATCGAGTGAATTAGGCAGTCGGGCAGCTAGTGAGGATCCTCCCAGCCCCTCCGGTCTTGCCTCCTCATCCAAAAACGTCTCGAAATTCGATCGCAGGCGGAAATCCCGTCTCATGAGATCCAAAAACAACCATCCTGATCATCCTCTTCCTAACCCTAATCCTGATCAGAAAGATCCCAAGTCTAAAAGATCTCGTCCAGCTACTCGCCCAGTTGCACATCCTGGCTCATCGTGTAGTGTCCCAAGCTCAGATCGTTCGGTCAAAGCTGAATCACTCCCTCCACCCAACCTAGAAAATGGCATCAGCCGAGCCAATCTCTCATCCATCGTTCCTCGTCCGAGTAGCGCCAAAGGTACTGTCTTCGAACCCAAGCCTCATACCGATTTCCTCCAAAACCCTACCGGATCTTCAAATCTGCAGCCTCGACACCCATGTACCTCTCATGGTCACCTTCCCCTCTTCGAACAACCCGTACTCGTGCAGGGTGCCCGACCTCGACGGAAACGTCATCTGATGACTCTAACGACTAAATCCACCAAGGGTCGAAAGCCTAGGGGTGCGAATAAGTCACAAACGCCTGAGGTCGATTCAACCCCCCTCAATCATTCTAACGTTGAACTTGACGGCTCAACTACTCCAAAGTTCACCGAGACGTTCAAAGATGAAGAATCTAGTCTGACCGAACAAAGTTCATCCGATGAGGCTTCTCTGACTGATCGTCAGCCCATTCAAACTCCAATCGGTGCCACATCATCACGTCAACCCTCGCAATCTCTGGAGGAGTTGGATCCAGGACCTCTGGCCTCGAGCTCCAAAGATCCCTGGCCTCATCCATCCCACCAATCTTCTCCAACCTCTCCAAATTCGATCAAACGGTCATTATTGCCATGTGATGACTCCCTGGTCGTTACAACCTCATCCGTCGACTCTGCCGACTCTCCAATCAAGCCAATCGATTCAATTCTCCCATCATCCTCCCACGATCTCAACCCTCTCGAGATCTCCCGGATGAACTCCGGCACTCCATGTTCTCACCCCGTCCATCCTCATCCCGACATTCAACCTCAAAATTCGACAAATACCGCGTGTCGTGTTGATCAGGTCAATGGACGAAAGAACAGTGAAGAGAGTGCGTTGACTCCTGATCCCGAAGAGGTTGGTCGACCGAGTACTGCCCCATCACCTAAGTCCAATCAAACCCTGCATACTCCAAGTAATCGACCCTGCCCCACTTCTCCATCACAATCAGAATCTTATCCTGTCCTCACGATCTGTACAAGTCCCCCCCAACGTCGTTCTCCCTCTGATCCTGCTCCTCAAACTTTAAAGTCCTCTGCTCCATCACTACCTGCAGATCTTTTATCGTCTCTTGCAGAACCTAATCACAAACCCCGACCTCCCAACATTATACCACCCTCGAATCTGGGTACTTGCGCCATGGTCGATCGGACCGTGGAGTCCAATCTCAATCCTGCAGTTTGCGTCACCGATCGGCCATCCTCCAGTACTGCTCTGCTCGATCATCATTCCCAACAGGACACATTTCCTCAACAACCGGCGGTTCAACTCGAAGATCTTGCAGACAATGCCCTGGACGGGGAACCAATTACTGATGACCTGATGGAGTATGACCTTGAACTGATTGATGATGAACCGACATTGGAAGCTCTATTGAATCCCCCACGGGAGCCTTCAGAAGCTGGTACCTCAGCGGTTGATGGTGTCCCAGTCCCTACTTCAGAAGATCCAATCGAAGATTTGGAAACTCAACCATCTTTGGTTCCTCAATCCACAATACCTCCCACCTTTTCTCCCGAACCAGATTTCCCTCCACCTCATCCACCCCCTTCTCCTTCCAAGTCTAAAGCTTCACCTGGATCAGAACATGAAATACCTGAACCTCGGCCGGACAAGCCCAAACAGAACAAAGGGTTTTCTACTGGCGCCATTTATGAGCATGATGGTAAATCTTTACTCGAGTTTATCGGTCTCTTACCTGATGGTGATCTTGACCAGGACCGTTTAACATTCTCCAGATCACGTCCGCCGGCGAGAAGATGCATTGGAAGCAATGGTGAAGATCGAAATTATGTTTGCTCAAGTCAGAGATCGGCTGTACGTTGAACGTATGGCTGATGTTCATCGAGAAACGGCGGCCATCCAACAAGGTCAGCACTTCTGGTCACTCTATTGGTATGATATCCTAATAAATGTTTTACTCCTCTGTCTCCTGGCATCATCTCTTCATTAGGCTCGCACCCTGAATTAAATGAGTATTGCCAAATGCTGGAGCGGAAACGAGATGCACGACTATCATTAGCTCACAAGATATTCAATTTAAAGGAGATCGAGTTGAACAACAAACGAGAAGCAGCCACAAGTTCTGTTTGGACCAAATGGCACGAAGCTAAAACCGAACTCCACGATAGTATGATCTCAGAGACTCAGAAACAGATGAAACAGCTTGAGCGTGAGAGATGTCAACCCGATCTTAGGTGTTAGTTTTCAACCTGATTCGGCCCTTCGATCGATTTCTTAAACTTGTAGTCTGGTGCTTACTGCTTTTTGACTTTTTCTCCCCTTGAATCTCTGAACGATGATCGCATGAATCATCTCAGATAACGTAGAGGTTCAATTACTACCCAGGCCGATTATTCCACGAATCAGTCATCGTACAAAATCACGCAAACGGGCTCGACTGGATTTCGATGAAGCTAGTGAAGAGATCCTTGCGATTCAATTACATACTGCGATCGCCAAACGTGCCACAGTTAACCTGAGCACGCTGACGGCAGAAGAATGCTGGGCTGATTTGTCGGTGATGAAGCCACAAGTTAGTGCTCCCTCGACTTAAATTCCTCACCTAGTTTACGTGTGTGTTTGGATTTTGGTCATAATAATAATAAAAAAAAAGATCAAAGGCCAAAAAACTAAAACTCAATCGGATCCTCCATTGTGTTGTCTTGATTTGTTTATGTGACACCTTCCTCACTCTGGTTACGTTTTTAGTCAAGAACCGCACACCTCGATCCAGTTCATATTCTCTGTGCACCCTCCCATCCTAATCCTACCTTGACTGGTTATGCTCGTGGTCCCCGATCTGAACTCTCGAGCGAGTTAACTCAACGCCTCAACCCTTCTGTCGAGCATTGTTATCACAAGCCGGACTCTTCAAGTTGTACTACCGTTGATCCAGCAGTTGCAGGTGCCGAGAAGTTAATAGCTTTGAACCCCAAGTCATTGCTGCCTTCACGTACTTGTTCATCATCCCAGTCGCTCTTACATCATCTGGGTTCACCTTCCCCAAGTTCTGAGATGAACCTCCAACATCCCTCAGCGCCTCGATTGAACGGCGGTGGGCTCGAAAGTTTATCGCCTAATATTTTAGCGACCAGCTGCTCCTCAAGAACTGTACGGAGCTCCAGTCAAAGACATTCGAAATCATTTGACCAAACTGAAACTAACGTCGTCACCGATCCGAATCGGACGATGACAGTCACTAGTTGTAATGGGTATTCGAAATCCGATCGAAGACCCACACTGGATTCAGTCATGGCGCATAATCATAGCAATACCCCTGAACGATTGAAAGCATATCATCCTCATCCTCACTTGCTCAAAGGTACTCATCATAACGGTTCTTTAACCACTGGTGGCGATAGTCTTACAACCACATGTGGCCTGGCCACTAGCAATCCTAGCAGTACTGCTTGTTTAGGGTCATCTCCAAGTCAGATCTCTCACCATCATCATCATCATTCGACATCCTCGAACTTGCCAAATAACCCTGCTCGTAATCATCCTACCCCATTATATCCGCCCGTCCCGATTAGTGTTCATTACCACGAAAGAGTTAAAACTCAAATTGCTTGATGGGTTCTTACTTGACTTTCATGAGATCCGCTTGAACGATTCTTATATATGTTTTGCCCAACCTTCCCCCCCTTTTTTTTTGGTTGTTGTTGTTGGAGAAGAAAAGAGACAAAGAGGAAATGATGTAAGCGTATGTATATGTGTATGTCCATGTATGGATTTTTTTTTTTGGTTTTTTGTGTTGACGCCGTCTTCCTTGGTCTTGTCTTGAAACGAGTTCTTCTTCTTCTTTTTTTTTTTTTTTTTTTTTTTTTGGTTCTTATCCTCATCGATCAATCTTCTTTCGGTTCTTTCTGACCCCAAGGTCACCCCCTCACCCCCTTTGCCCTTTCTCTCTGTCTCTCTCTCCCTCTCTCTCTTCTTTTGATTTCTTTGATCCCATCCTTCAAATGATCTTCGAGATCAATCAAGATCATGCATATTTATATATACACACACCCAAGCTTGGCCATACCCTTTAAGGTTATCAGGGCGAGCGGGATCCAAGGGGCGTCTTCCTTGGACGGACTCCAGCCGTCCCTCCGAGGCTCTTCTTAGGTCGCCGAAACGGTGTAGGAAGGATCTCTGAAGGGTCGAGATTGGAAACTCAAACTCAGCGTCTGATGTATCTTCTCGTCATCGTCTCGGTCCTGATCGACTCCCTCTCCTTTTAACTTTTTTAAATCTTGAGTCGATCTAGTTCGTACGTCCTGTTTAAATGTGTGATGGTCTTGTTCGTATACAGATCTTGATCTTCTTGGGGGGGGATGAGTAAATATGTGGGGATGTATATCCGGCCATGTAGATCTATACTATACCTACCTTACCTAGGTTTGGTGTGTTGGTTATCATGATCGGGTTTGGGTACAGGATGAGTAGTTTTTTTCAGATTCCAAAAAAAAAAAAAAAAAAAAAAAATTGTACACGATTATAAATTATGTTCTAAGTTTTAAATTTGATTTTGATTTTGATTTTTTTTTTTTTTTTTTTTTTTTTTTTTTTCAGGGAGGGAGAGAGGGATGGATGGATGGGTGAGTTGAGATGGACTAGGGATTGGTTGGATCTTGGAGCTGGTGTGGCCAAACTGATCCGCCCTCTCTCTATCTCAAGGATCCTCTCCTGTTTTACTTTCAAGTCTTTTCTACTAAGGTGTAGGGAAGGGGGGGGGGGGGGGTTGAAGTTTTGATAAGGGAACTGAGGCAAAGCTTGGTGTGAAGACTCTAACTCAGGAGAATGTGAGGATGTATGAAATGAACTAACTGGGAAAACAATCAGCAGGCAAGAAGGTTCTTTTGCCTCTTAAGGTGATCTACAGTGTAGTGTGGATGACTAGATATAACCTGAGGATGTGCTCTCTAGCTAGGGAAGAGCAAGGATGCAAAAAATGTATGGACATGCAAGACTGAATGAAATGAGGACCATCAAGTTACAGAGTGGGTGATGACAACAGGTGAGTGTGAATATGATGAGATCCAAGTAACTAGTGATCAATGTGATGAAGGTAACAAAGCCAATTGAGTCCTGGGCATGGGAAGGTGTGGGGAATTTTCAGGGATGAGTTGGAGTGATTTGAGGTGCAAACAATGGTTTGATGGTGACCAGAAGTAAGATTGATCCTGAGCTAGCCAGAGATGGAAGTGGGAGGAGGGTGTGAACCTGATTTTGAGATGAATCAGGACTAGTAGTAGATGATCCTGAGGAGTGCAAGTGTGATTGAAAGTTCTGAGTGAGTGTACCAGAGATAGAAGGTCTCTTGAAAGTCAAAGCTAGAGGCAGATTTTCATTTGATTCTAATTTACTCTTGGGGTCATGCTTATAGACTGAAGTAGATCCTACTGAGGAGAGGGGAGTGAGTTGTTGTGATGGTCAACAATCACCCAAGAGTTTGGAGTGTGACAGTTTCCCAGCTATCAAACCTCTGTTTTACTCTATAACCTTAATGGATTCATTACACCTATTAATAAAAATCTCTCATTATAATTGTTGATGTGATGATGGTATCCAAGGGGAAAATCAATTTGAATATGTTACAAGCACTGTGGTCAATGGTTGCCACATCAAGTGCAAGCAGTGCCAACTTGGAAAAGTGGCATGCCATTTTACACTATCCAAACCAATAAGGAGAGAGTTGGTTGTACCAGAAGCATTGTCCAGTGGTATTAGAGTTTTTCACAACATTCCTTGGGTTAATTATCAAATACTTCCTGCTCACAAGATTGAGACTTTGGAAGAGTTTATGGCTAGTAATTGAGAATAGTAGATAAAAAAGAAAGGATTAAAGGAACTAATGGAAAAATATTTCTAGGATTTCAAATATTCCAAAGGGGTTTGATGGAAATGCCTTGACCACCAACTCCTCAAGTGGTTCCAATTAGCACACCAACAATCTATTGAATTTCTGAAGAGGTGCCAAGCACGTTGGCTGAGGTTTCAAGGATGGATTGGGATCAGATATCAAAGGCAGAAAGAAACAATTCTGAAAGAAATGAGGGGGAAGAGAATGGAAGAGGAATGGATGGAATGGAAGGAGGAGAGAATGGAAGGGGATTAGGAATGGGAGAAATTGGATTGGAAGGGAGCAGACTGGAAAGGAAGTTCAAGGAGAAGGAAAAAAAACAAAATACCAAGGTTCTTGAACCAGGTGAGACCAATGCCAGATTGTTGACTGGAAAGGTTGGTGAGGGATCTTCTGGGAAGGTTTTTAAAAAAAGAAGTCAGATGAGCTTAAAATGGAACAGGGAGGTGGGCAAGTCAATTCAAAGAAAGCTTGGACTGTAAAGTTTGTGACTATCTCTTAAAGTGGTTTTTGTAAAAAAAAAAAAAGGTTTATGAAGATGATTTTGAAAATAATAGAGGAAGAAGATATTGAGGAATCTTTTGAAAATTGTAAATGAATCAAATGAAAGTTTTGAGGAATTTTGAAAGAAAAAAAATAGAGATTTAGACATTGCTTATGTGTTTTATTATACATACATACATACATACATACATACATACATACATACATACATACATACATACATACATACATACGTACATACATACATACATACATACATACATACATACATACATACATACATACATACATACATACATACATACATACATACATACATACATACATACATACATATATATATATATCATTATTATTATTCTTTGAACTTTTTTTAGAGTGATTTTGAAATAGGAATATAATCAATAAAACATATCTAGAGAAGGAAAAAAAAGAAAAAGGAATTTGAGAGGTAGAGGAAATGGAAATGGGATTGAATGAAATTAACAAGGTTTCAACATAAAAAAATTGATGTCACTTGCTAGCAAGTGCCATCAAGGAAGCTCTGGTTGAAGCTCTCTCCAATCTCTAGTTCAAGGTATGTCCATGCTCTAACAATGTTTTGGTGCAGTCACCATGCATTGGAGCTTGGATAAATCTTGACCTGAGATTGTCCAGAGGTTGAACTGAGCTTGGTCATACATTGGCCATGAGCTCCTTGATGGCACTTGCTAGCAAGTGACATGCAGATTTCTGTGATGTTTTCAAGGATAATTTTTTTACAGAAGTCTTGGACCAATTCCAGTAAGTTTTTAAGATGATTTGATGGTTCCCATGAGGTGTGAACCTTTTTGGAGTGGTGACCAGTCCACTTAAAAATGTATTTTAAACTTCCTTTTTCTAAGCTTGAATCAAGGACCTGGATTAATTCCCACTCTAAGGTATCTTGAATATTTAAGGGTTCTTGAGGGGGATCAGTCTTGCCTAGTTATAGGACTCAAGCTGGATCTAGGAGAGAAACATGAAAGGCTGGGTGAATAGCTTTCCACTCTGGAGGTAAGGATAATTTGAAAGAATTAGGAGAATCAACAGATTCAATCTTGAAAGGAAAAAGTTTCTTTTTTGATAGTTTGAAAGTAGTCCAATTTGTAAAAATGTTGCAAGCATCAAGCCATACCAATTCTCCTACTAAAAAGGTTGGTGCCAAATTTCCCTACTTGTAGCCTTGAGTTTCAGCTTCAAGGTTGGTTTGAATCTGCAATTGAAGGGATTTAATGAGAGTGAGGTAGTAATTAGAAGGTTGAGAAGGTGCTATGTGAACAGATTCAAAATTGAGGTTCCCCCCATAAAGAGCTTGGAAGGGAAACTGTATGGTGGAAGAATGAGAGAAGTTTTTTTAGGAAAATTTGGCAAATGGGAGCCACTTTTATCAGTTTTATTGTTTTTGGAAGAGTTAACTTTAGATATATTTTTAAAGTATCTGATTCAATTTCTTTGCCTGACCATCTGATTTGAGATGGTAGGATTTTTATAAGTTTCTGTTGGAATTCTGCTGTTTTCTGCTCTCACTTAAGTCCTCCAAATCTGAATCAACTACACTCCTTATATTTTCATTATTCAATCATTGTTATAGCCTCATAAAAGTAGTAGCATTATGGTAGATGTCTCCTCTTGCTGCTCTAATCAGTTGTTATCCTTGATTGTTTAATTCAAGGTTAAGTTATGAATATGTCTGAAAGAATGCTAGTCTGAGTAGTCTGATTATCCTTCTATGATCAAATCTTGTAGCCATGAGCCCTGATCACTGTTCATCTATAGGTCTTCTTATCTCTAATGACCTCCTTTTGTATCATCTTCTCTCTTAACTATAATGTCTGTTTAATATGCCAGATCAGCTTGAATTAAAGCCTCAGTTGTCTGTGATATCCACTCCTCTTTTGTCACTCTCATGTCCTGTCTTATGTCCTTGAAGTGTCTCTGACCTGTGCCTTGTGTGTCACTGATTATGTGGTATCTCTCTGACTATTATTTCATTCATTATTCATAATATTTCTCTTGCCCGTACCACAAATTGGTCTGTGCTACTTTTGGCTTGTATCTAGTCTATTTAAACCAAGTACTAGTCCAGCCAATTGATCACCATCAGATCTTCCTCACTTTGAACCGGGAGTGCTCCCTTGACTCTCCTCTGATCTGCTTCCCTTGGCGACATAAGATCTCCTCATCTCCTCTTCATCATTCTCCCATTGGATTCCTTGACTCTGACTTCATCAGTTTCAAGTTATCTTCAAGTGTTGGAGCAAAGAGGCCCAGAAGCTAGATACAAACAAGGTTCCAAAATAACTAAAAAATTTATTGGGGAGACCATGCTTCAAAAAGACATTTTCTATGAAAAATTTAGACAGGTATTTGGAAGAGGCAGTCACTGTACTGCAAAGAAACAGATCCATCTTTGAGAATAAATCTACTATTGATAGGTTAGAATCATGTCAATTGAAAAGGGGTGATTGAGAAATTAAATCCATCAACAGAGAATTCCAAGGAATAGGCAGGATTGGAAGTGTCTGGAGCAGCCCATACTTCTTGTGATTCAAGGAATGGTTAAAATTGCAAGCATAGCATGCTCTAAAATGTTCTTTTACTCCATTGACCATACCAGGCCAATATAAGTCTTGTGCAATCAGATTGTAGGTTTTATCCTGACCATAATGACCAGCAAGTGGAGAGTCATCCAAAGATTCAAAAATTTCTAATTTAATACTAGGCTTGTTGGGTACTACCACATGGTCTTTATAAACTTAATAACCATTTTGATTGATTGAGTAGTCCAATTCCAAGGTGAATTTTTTTCAAATTGTGATGCAGAAAGGGTTTGTTGATTGGGACTTGAGAATTTTTGCGGCTTTTTATTAAATTTTAGTGAAACTCAAGGTTGGGCAGACTGATTTGAGAAAAGTGTTCAATGTTTTTCAGGATTTTTATCAGAAAAGGTGCTCCCCACATGGGATAAACATTTTCCAAATGTGATAAAGCATTGGGGACTACCACATGTTTCCCAGGGTGGTAAGTTATTTTCAAGTTTAACTTTGAGAGGTAAAATGCCTATTTGGGTTCATCAGAGTCAGCAAACCTGCCATTGTTTTAATTTCAGGTTTCAACCCAAACTTTCCATTTCAAATTTTCAATTAAAGAAAATTAAAAAAACCAACTTATTTTACATCAGGCATGTCAGAGTTATCTGCAGAATAAGTGGCTTTTTTTACAATATGTTATATAACATCTGTGACCACAGATTCAAACCAAGCTGGTCATCAAATCCCTCCTTGATCTCAAACTCAATCACCCCACTGGTCATCTCATCCATCTCAATAAATTCAAGCAAATCATCCTCAACAACCTCTCCCTGCATGTCCAGCTCAATTTAAGACTGGACTTGCATACCAAGATAACCGTATTTTGCCTGCTTGCTCAGATCCAAATCCAAGACTCTGACTTCTCTGGACCTAGTCCTCATCTCTAGGATGGATTGAACAGATATTGGATCTAAATATGGATATGTATACATAATTAAGCCTTCAAATGCAAATAATTTGATGCCTGATTGGATTGTGGTGGATTATGTGAATTACAAGAGAAGATTAGAAGGATGATGACTGAGAAAAAACAAAGTGACCCAAAGAGAGTGAGGGATAAAAAAAAACTCATAGGAACCTAGGATCAATAGATAGATTGGGAGAGAGGGAGAGAGAGAGCAAAGGTGGTGGGGTGATTGAAGGTTGATGTCATCATCAAAGCAAGGGATTCAGAGAGTGGAAAACCAAAAACCAGACCAAAAATCCTAGATTTCATAATATAATTACCATTTTGATAATGAGCAGTGATAGCCTCTTGGCTATATTATTTCCTCCCGCCACTCATTTCTATAGAAAATGGTTTGATGTTTTTGATATGATGAAATCCGTTTCCAGAGAGATCCTAGCATGCCCGTGTTTTCATCTCAATCACAATTGGGCCAATGGTCAAAGAACTTCAAATATCTGGCAAAAAAAAACCCCACAAGGTTTTGAGGCAAAATAAGGATTGAGATTAGGGGGAGGTAGGGGTGTCAACCAAGGATGTTTTCAGGGCTCCATTTTCATCTTACTACCGGGACTAAAATTTCTTCCTCATATTTCTAGTATGATCAGGAGTTGGATCTCTGTGGGGGTCAGAGGCCCAATGAGACTTGAGATTGGGGGGAGGTGGGGATGTCAATTGAGGCTATTTGTAGGGCCCCATATTCATCTTCCTACCAGGACTAAAACTACAACTACTACTGGTGATTAAAAACGGGTTTGAGATGAATCCCTTGCAATTCTGTTGGGTTGAGACTGGGGTTAAGGCCTCAGGAATAGCATTGGCGGTGGTAGGGTGGGGTTAAACAAGAAAGGATGAGAGTGAAGGTGATTAAAATTAGGAAAAGAGAGAGATAGAGAGAGAGAAAAAAACTGAAAATCTTGAGAGACCATTGAGTGGGGACTTTCAGTTCAGACCATTTGTTCAATTGAATTTAGATGACCTCAAAGTAAATGTCTTGTTGGAGAGGGGAATGTGAAAGTTTAATAGAGGAGTTCAAAAGGGGTTAGGTTTGATGGGATGGGAGATGAAGATGATAGTAGGTTGATGGCCTCAGAATCAGTTGGTTGATCATGGGGAAGCACAATGAGATTATTATTTTGTTTTGATATGATTGGATTACATGCAGGGGAAGAAGGGTGTTTTGAATGCTAATGGATGAAGATGCTTAAACGGTTGGTTTAGTGTTTGAAACACACCATTTCTATGAAAAAAACCGGTTTGAAATACACCAGTCAAGGGGTATGCATATTTCAGAAAAAAACCCATTAAAAATGGCAGGTTTGGTAAAAGAAAATGGCAGAATTGCCAACTCTGATACACCCTATTTTACCTGTATGTGTGTAAGAAATTTTGTTCTCATGAAATAATTGAGAGAATTGTGATCATTTAAGACCTCAAAAGGTTCTCTGGTACTCAAAATTTATGAATAGAATTTCTTCAAGCAGTAAATGATTGAAAGAAGCTCCTTATCATGAATTTCTTTAATCAATTTCTGCTGGCTGTAGCTTCCAAGATTCAAAAGCCAAAGGACAAAAAAATTTGAAAAAATAGAAAATTGAGAAATTAAACCTGCAATAGTGTAATTAATTTATTCTGCTTTGAACATAGTGCAAGATAGTTCTTTAAATAGAGGAAGGATGGGTGCTGTAGTAAAGTCTTTGTTCATATTTTAAAACTACAGAGAATCCTGCTTGGTAAAAATGAATTGAATTTATTTTTGAAGGAGATTAGCTAAGTTAACAATAGTCTTGGAGTAGTTACAGATTAAATTCCAATAAAAATCACTAAAACCAAGGAAAATTTGTCAAGTATGAAACAAATATGGTGCAGGCCAGTCCAGAAGGCATTTGAATCTGTCTCAATCCATAGAAATACCTTCTTTTAAAATTACTACACCAAGAAATGGAAGAGTGCTTGTATGAAAATTGCAATTGCGAATTTTAGAAAAAAGATTTTTTTTCCAAAGTTTTTCAAAAAATTCTCCAACCTTTTTTAAATGATCTTTGAGTTTTTTTGAATCCAAAATTCAATTCTCTAAAAGATCTTAGAAAAAATTCACTGATAAAATTTTGGAAAGTGGAAGGAGCATTACAGAGCCCAAAGGGAATAAAAGTATACTCATAACTTCAAATCCTTGTTCACATATAATTCAAATACAAATGTCCTTCCACTATAAAAATTAAATAATGAGAAACTCTAAGTTCTCAATTTGAGAAATGAGTAGCTCTGTGGAGGAAAGTGAGGAGATGAAAAATAGGCCATAATGGAAAGGCGCTCTTCTGGGTTACCTCATTAATTTTCCTATAATCAATGAAGATACAAAGGCCACCATCTTTCTTTGGAAGAAAAATTACTGGCAAGCTGGTGTTTGGGTTGCTTGGTCAAAGAGATCATTTTGATACATTCTAAGCAATGAGTTCTTGAAGCAAGGCTGATTCTTGATTTGAGAGAGAGTAAATGGGACCTGGGGTTTGAGGCAGAGCAGTAAATTTGATATTATTATTATAAGGATTACATGGTTCAATTTTATTGGATTTGAATGAGGAGTTAGACCAGGAATGAGAAAATCAGGCATGATGTGGTTGAGTGGTTGAGGTTAGTGGAATGATCATATTTTGATTACATATGATCAAGAGAGATGGGAAAGAGACACAGATAAGAAGAAATGAAAAAAACAGATACATACCTGAGAACAGCAGGCACAACATGTTTGAGTGGTTGAGGTTGGTGGAAGGATAAGGAAAGGGGCCTTCCAAAACTGCTGTCCCATGTGGAATAAATAAAATATGTGATATTTTGGTGAAATGAATGTTAAATTTATAAATCACAGAACTGAAGGAAAAACCTGAGTTACCAACTCAACATTGACAGCTGAGAAAATGTCAGAATAGTCATGATAAACAGGAAGTAAGGAATCTTGGATGATTTCTAATTCTTTAATCTTTTCATCATATTTGAGCACCATTTTTGAGGCCCTTAAATGATGAAAGAGGATCAGGCATCTCAAAAGACAACTTTAAGTAGGCACCTTATCCTCTTCAAGGAAGAAATAAAGATTTGATTCAGAAATTTAAGCAATAAATCTAGTATTTGAAGAAGGTATTTGGGAATTGATTTCAGGATATTGAAAATCTCCTGGAAGAAAATTGTCATCCAACTCAACGGAAGTGTCAGTTAGGCTGTTTAATTCATTTTTAAAAGAATAAAGAGCATGTTAGGGATGCAAGGTTTGAATTTTAATTCCTCCTTCTGCCAATTCACATCAGAATTCCAATGCACTAAAAATTAATGGCAGAGGATATCAATGTTTTCCATCCCATGGATATCCAGGACAAATAAATCCCACATGAATCTGGGTATATTGGAAATTTCAAAATTCCATTTTTACTAGTGGTTAACACAATGAGGTGGCTCAGATGGGCTACTTATCAAATACATGGGAAACCTTTCTCTCTCAAAAAACCAGGAGAGGTTTAATTTTTTCTTTCTAGAAAGCCTCATCAAGGAAGCTATAGTTCAAGCTTTCTTCATTCTATAGTTTAATCTATCTCCATTCTTGAATCAAATAGTTGATGCACAGTCAATTTTCATTCAAGCTTGTTCAAAGATTGACCTTATCTTGAACTGAGCTTGGTCATGGTTTGGGACTCAGATTCTTGATGACACTTTCTAGCAATTGTTGTCAAATTTTTTTCAGTGAGACACATAAGAGTTTTGGAAAGGGAAAATTCTAAACTTATGAAAGAGATGTTAGCACCCAAATCAAGAAGTAAGCTGTAAGGTGTGTTATTGGAATGCAAGAGGAAAAGCCTAAAACTAGGAGTATGACTGGTCTTTCAGGTTTGGATATTGAATTGTGGATATTTAGATAATTTGTATTTATCTTTGAGAGTATCAAGGGAACTAAAAAATATTCTTTTTATATCCTATATGCTTCAGTCTCTATCTTTTTAGCACAAATTTTCACATAATCTTTGCCTAAACAGTACGCACACAACCAATCCTTCTTTATCCTTTCCCATTCCTCATTCAAAAGAAACCCTCTTTATTTTTCCAGAAAGCTTGGCTTTTGGGGGGATTTTCCCTTGTTGGGGATTGAGTTTGAAGTCAAATTTGGTTTGGAATGCTTTGGTTTCTTTGAAAATCAACAAATCTTCAAGTAAAAACTCAACTTTTACACCAACAGTCCAGGATTTTTTCGCTGAAAAAGGTTCTACTTTTGGAAGCCATTATCAAGATTGATCAATTTTTTGATTAGATTTTCAATTTTTGTGATCTTGTACCCTGCAAAGGCAAGATGGAAAACCTTTCAAAAAATGAAATAATAACATGGCCTTTTTCCATTGGATGCAAGCCTGTAAGTTTCCAAAATTGGAAATATGAATGGAAGTCCTACTATTATCCTTCATTCCTAAATTGTTGAAATTTTTACTTCAAATTTTTCACTTCATTGGGATTGAAAAAGAGTTTGAGGATTTTCTGCTTGTAGCATTTACATTTGTTAAGAATTCAGCTTGTAATTGGATTTTTAAGTAATTAAAGATAAGGTTCAAACCATTGTGCTACACAAACTAATAATAAGAAAGATGCACAACTTAATTTTTTGCAGTTGATTTGGGAGTTTTTTGTGTTTTTGGAAAATATATTTGGAAATAGGATTTAAGGTTATGGGTATTCTGACCTGTGAATTGATACATCTGTTTCATTCCAGGAGTTTGAAAAATCAGACCTCTGCTTCCCAAAATCATAGAATTTTGGTTTAGTGTTTTAATTAGAGTGGTCAAGAGAGTTTGTGCTTTGTGCTTGGCATTAGCATCTCTGCAAGCCAGAGATACACCCAGTGTAGGAGAAGAATTTGAAGAATCAGGGGAGTCCAGGAACGGTTCCAGGGGATACGCAAAATCTTCAGGAGGATTCCCAAGAGAAAAATGGTGGTCAAGGGGTCCACCAGATGGAGAAAAAGAAGGATGAACTGAATAAATATTTTTTAAGATTGAGAGGCACTTGGTCTCCCTACCCCATTAAAAAATTTTAAGATCGGAAAGGGAAGAATTCCAGGAAAATCAATTATGTGAAATAAATAATAAAAATTTCTAGGAGTTTTTGGAAAGATTTTTTAAAATATTAGGTGATTTATTTAATTTAATGTCAAATTCATTCCCCATCTACTAAGAAGGGGAAAGAATTTAGGCAGACACAGTCAAATGGGAAATAATAATGATACTAAAAATCCCAAAGTTAGCAAGTCTATCCTTCAAAGTTCAAAATAAGGCTCAAAGCCAAGTGCAAGCTTCAAGGGGAGATGTTTTGGTAAGGGAACTGAGGCAGAGCTTGATGTAAACACTTTAAATCAGAAGAATGCAAGAATTTATCAAATTAACTGACTGAGGAAACAATTTTCAGACAAGGTCTTCACCTTTAAGGTAATCTAAATTTAAGTGCAGATTGGTGGTAATTTATGGACATAGTCTCAACGGTAAATCAATGGGAGGATGCAGGATCTGCAGCACAATAATCAGAGGCTCTGAGCCCAAACTGTACCAACTCTGGTGTGTGAAAAGAAACATCTAATTTTCAAAGGGTTTCCTGCACCTGATTGGTGGGTGATGAAGAATTTTGTGGCAAAAGAAGCCATGAGTTGGGCACATTCCTCAAATTTTTACCGGCTATTGGTCAAAAAGCACAATTAACATTCACATTATTTGGTGCAGAGGCTGGGCCCTTGGAAGAAGTATGGATTTAGTATGAGCAAAGCAAGCTTATTTCCAAAACATCAATTAGTGGACTATCAATTACGCATCCAAAGACCAACCATGGGGTATGCAATGGGTTGTGGATTGGTTAGGTGATTTTTGGGACAATAGCTTGTAAAATTTGAGGAAAAAGAATTTGGAGATTGAAGGGGATCTTTCAAGGAGGGTTTAGGGATCCTCTAAGGTATGCATGTTGGGTTGTATTGGCTAGTAAACTATTGGAGATTGCGAAAAATTGCATGAATATGCATGCAGAAGGACTAGGACTAGGAAGATCATGAAATTGATCAGTCAATTGTGAAGGCGCTAAAGGGGGAAGGTTAGTGTTAAGGGAGTTTTTCTTTTCATGCTTTTGTGTTTTTCTTGTTTTTGAAGGTTGTTTATACATGGCCATGGTTACAGCATCATGCAGGGAACTACCCATGGAATTTATGAACAAATTAAATTATGGATAAAAAAATTAGAGAGCATTTGAATTTTTGCATGAAGAAGTCTAGTGGCTTCAAGACTTACGGAGTAGTTTCTGCTAAATAGTTTCAGAGCCCATAAAAGAGGAGTTTTTTAGTCATCCAAGAGAAAGATTTGTGGAGTTCAGATAGGCATAGAAAACAAAAAGAAGAATCATTCCCATACAAGAGAAGGATCTTGTAATATATTTGGTCTTGTCCACAATTCTGCACCACAGTAGAAGACTAGATAAAAGATGAGGATTTCCTCTCTATCTAGGTAAAAGCAAGGATGTAGAAAATTTATGGAAATGCAAGAATGAATGAAATTAAAAAATCAAGGTACAGGCAGGTTATGAAAACATGTGAGTGTGAATAAAATGAAATCCACAAGAATTTTAATTAATATAATGAAGTTAACAGAGTAGAATGAGTCCTGGGCATGAAAGGTGTGAGGAATGTTCAGAAATTAGCTTGAATGGTTGACTATTCAAGGTGAAAAACATTTTTTGAAAGTGACCAGATCTAGATTGGATTGGTAGTTAGTTTTTTATGAGATCCTTGGCTAGTGAAAGACAGAAGTTCAAGGGTGTGATCCTGATTGAAAGATGAACCAGAAGTAATTGTGGATGATACTGAATATTTCAAGGGAAATTGCAAGTGCTGACTAAGTAACAGAGATGCAAATTCTCTTAAAAATTGAAGGTAGAAGTGGATTTAATTTGACTGTGATAAAATTTTGGTTTCAGGCTGAAATACTGAGGTAGATAATACTGAGGAGAGGGGATTATCATTTTTTTAAATAAACAATAAAACAAGATTTTGGATTGTCACAGGGTTAAAATGACTGAATGATAGTTGGTTGGATCTGGGAAGGTGATGGATGAGATTGTATATGAGTTATGGTGGGGGGAATGGTGAGTGAGAGAGGTCCTTATCAAGTGTAGAGGATGGGGGGGGGAAATAAATGGGAGGCTTAGGAATGGAAGGGGATATTTAGTTATGAATGAAAAATTGGAAGGTTTTGTGGTTTTGTTGTGGATATATGAGGTAAGAAATTTTAAGGGTGAATTATATTAGATTTTTTGGGGATCTTCAGATATGAGAGACATTTGAAATTTTTGGGGTTTAGAGGGTATAAGTATTTTTTGGGGTTCTTTATATATATATTAGATAAGAAAGTTTGGGGGGGGTGAAGGGTTCATATGAGATAAGAAGGTTTTGGAAGTTGTGTGAATATGTGGGAGGACTTGAGAAGTTTTGAGGTCTGTGTATATTTGTAAATATCTCTAAATGCTTGAGCATTTGTAAGGATATAATAAGAAGTTTTGAGGCTTGTTTAGAGTTAGAAAATTATGACTTGGTTGCTGACAGTACTGTGACTATTTTTAATCAAGAGAGAATATAGAAATAAAGAAATATGCAAACAATTTCAGATTTTAATCTCTACCCATAATATCCCATACTATTATTTTAAGTATAATTTAAAGATATGGGTTAAATGAAAGGTGCTGAATATAATATTATTTACTAATATTAAATTATCTTGAGAAAAATATGGTCCACAAAGCGCATCTGGGTGCCTGTCCAAGTTCAACTTGGCATTCTCCCAGAGGGATTTATTTCATTGGGCTTGCAGGGGTAAAATATTGGCACCCAAAAAAGCTCTCCTTGATGGCAATAAAAGCTGCTTGTGCCAAAAAAACCAGCCTCCCTCCCTGCAACTTTCATCCTTTTTTTTTCAAAAAACAAAGTTCTTGTATTGGTGGGTCAAAGCAACCAGCTTTGATTGGAACCAAGATAAAATTGGCAAGGAACCAGACCAATTTGGCCTGGAACCAATTCAACCTTGGCTGGGTGCAACAAATGCTTTAGAAAATTTGTGAATAAATTATTTTGCCACCCAGACAGTGTGGTGGCACTTTATTGCTGAAAACCAAGAACTGTGTCGCAGGCTGCGCACTCAGAATTGGGTGCAAGAAGGCTCAGCATTTGGGGTGTGCATGGGTGAAGAAGCAGAAGCAGCTGCAGGCTTGGCACCAGGCATGGGTTGGGCCCAGCACTGGATGTGGCGGGGTCCATTCTCTGCTCAAAAGAAACAGATCAAGAAATGAAGCTAATCTGACCAAGTTTGTGGATAAAGCTAGTTCAGAGAAGTAGGAGCCGGGCGGTTATGCGGGATATGCATGGATTGGGATGGGCACAAGCGCAGATTGATCCGCGGATACCAGGAATTCACAGCAATACATTGGGCGGGTGCAGATAGGCAGGGGACTATGAGTAGGACTTGGCAGAGGGCCATGTCATGAGAAGGAAAAACCAGTTTACCGGGATGTGCCCAAGTGCGGATTGATCTGCAGATACTGGGAATTCACGGCAACACGTTGGGCGGGCTCCAAGTAGGACGCGGCAGAGGGCTTTTTCATGAGAAGAGCAAACCAGTTTATGCAACAACGTGCAGACTTTTTGGATGGAAGGCGGTACAGGGAAAGGATGTGGGCTAGGGTTTATTTTATTGGTTTTCTTTTTATTTCTACTTGATTATTGCACTTGTATTAGGTTAGGGTTGAGAGAGAGGATTTAAACCTCTCTCACAACTCTGGGATGGAGGATGTTCAGGGGATCACAACAGACCAGCAGGGGGGGGGGGGGGGGGAGGAAAGGAATCAATCTCCCACTCCCACTCCCCTCCTCTCTCTCTCTTTCCCGCGTGCGGTTGACCAAAAGGCACTCAACTCCTTACAAATTCAAGGAGCCATTAACTTCCAAACCTAAGGACAACTTTTTTGAGTATCTCCCTCTTCTTTCCACAACAGGCTTTATAGATCATAAGTTAATTTGGGGTGGCCTGAGTGACTTAATAAAGTTTATTTGGAATTATGGATTCAATTATTGTATAATAACCAATGATAACTGGCTAATGTTGGCCAAGAAGCCATTTATTCCTTAATTTCTGATGAAATAAAATCCAAAATGATAGGAAAGAAGGAATTGGAGTGGAGTATCACACCTTCATGGACCTCCTTTCCAATTCTGAATCCTTTTCAAACCCCTCTTGCTGAATCTTCAGATAATGTGACAATGTGTTGAACATATTAAAGAACTTCCCAGGAATTTGTCTTCATGTAAAGAAGAAAACATTTAGGTGATCCATTCATCTATTAATTGGATCATTTGGAATATTCAGTTAATCATTTGTGCCAAGGCCTCTGCATCCACCAGTAACTCAAACTCCACACCCCACAGCATTTTTTTGCAGTTCTTCACAATATTTTCTTCACCCTTCAAAACTAAAGCTTTGGCTGAGAATAGAGCAACTCAACCTCTGAGAAAGTTAAAGAATTGCAGAGTACTGAACTGTATTTTAATTTGTACTCCTGAGTCAAAAATCCTCCCAAACCAAACTTTCCCAAATCAGCTAAAAGCCAAATCCCACCCTTCAAATAGTCCAACCCTTTCAGAAATATCCTTTTACCAAAAATTTCCTTGAACTAATTGAACACTCAATTGCACTCCTCCATCTAAACCCACTATATCCCCATTCTTATCACAACTGGTACCATTTTTTCTGGAAAATATTCCATTAATCTTCATATTTGAAGTTCTTCCTGACTTTTTCTGAATATTATTGAAAATATTCCAGAGACAGAAAAGATGATGAGAAGATGGGAAAAATTTTCAATGGCACTAATCAAAGATTTTTCATTTTCTTCCAAAATAACATGAAGGTGTTCAAATGCTTCAAAAATTTTAAGCAATTTGATATTAGGGCTTTGGAAACCAAGCTACAAGGCTGCAGAATAATATTTTCAAAAAAAAAATGAAGTTCTTGAAACACTTCTTTAATAAAGGATTCTACTGTCCCTATAAGACAGTGTGGAGAATACACCCATGAGTTGAAGGGTAGGGTTTTGAGAAAAATGTTTTCCCAAAAAAATTTAATCTGATGAACTCAAAAGCAGTGGGAGGGGGATAATTGTGCAAAAAAACAAGTTGCAACCAAGGGCATTGGCCTGGTACATCAATTTGAGGACCAATTCACCAATTTCACAAATCAAGAGGTTCACAAATCAAGGGGTACTTGCAAGATTTAATTAATTGAAGGTGTTCATGAGGTGGAGGGGGAAAAGGACAGAAAATGATGGAGTTAATGGGGGTTAAATAATCAAGGCGTGGTTTTTTTTTCAGACTCCTAAAAAGTGTCACAGTACCAAGAAATTAGGGTTCTAGAAACAAACTGTGGTCCAGTCCCCACGTACCAATTATTTCCCCTTTGAGACTTTGGAACTGATGCTTCCCAGTGATCTGGAGTTAAATTGATAGACTTGGTGGTGAATTATGATGACAATGGATTCAATTATTGGGTAATGTTAAATTGTGTTGGAACTACGTGATCTACTCCATATTCTCAAATCATCATGGTACCACCATAACTTTCTTTCCTTTTTTTTGTTTTTGTTTTGTCCTTCTGTTCTCTTTTTCTGTTTTGTTTTCTTTTCCTTTTCTCTCTCCGCTACCTACTCTCTGTGCGCCTTGCTCTGTCTGCTGTGTCTCTGGTCTCCATGTGCGCGCTAGTGCGCACAACACCTTATCAACCCGCTCCCGCTGTCCAACTTGCTCCCACTGTCCATACTTCAAACTCAAAGCCTCAAGATGACACCTCTATAAATTGAGTCCCCTGGCTCAGAATCTGGGGAGGTTCTCTTTGTGCAACCACAAGATTGCACCACTGACCCCAGGCCTCTGAGTCAGGTAAGTACTCAAATCAATCTCAAGATTTCTCTTCTCAGCTTATTGAATATATTCTCTCAGAACCATTGCTACGCTTCAAATACGCTACCCAACTCACTCAGCTCACCCTGACCTCAACCCCGCTCACCATGACAAGTCTCACTTTCTTCTTTGTGTCATTCCTCTTTCCTCATTTCTCCGCATCAGAGTATGTCTGGTCCTTTTAGGTGAACTGCTACTGGCCTATTTTTTTGTTCTCATTCTGTCTGTCTTCATTCCGCAACTTAAATTAAATTCCTTCTAGTTTCCAAATTCTTACAAATTGAAAACACATCAACCAAAAAATCAAAAAAATGTTGATTTGTTGGTTAAAGAAAACACAATGAAATAAAATAAAATGAAAATAAATGAAAAAAAAAAACTGAAAACAACCAAAACATCAAAAAACAGTTGATTTTTTGATCAAAATTGAAAAAGAAAAAAGAAAAAAAAAATCAGAAAATAAAAGTTTGACTTGACTAGCCCTAAAGTAGAAACACCAAAAAAAAAGTTCAACTTGTTTTAAGCTGATCCCATCTCAAGAAGTAAAAATAATCCTTATGATGGGATCAGCCCAACACAATTTGAACTGAATTACCAATAAAATCTCCTTCAAAACACTCAACATGATGATGTAAACGGAAAACAATCAAAATAATGATGTTCAAAATGTGATAACCCTTTATATTAATAGAATTACAAGATCAGAATCAGAAACCAAACCCAAATGATGAAATATGAATTTTTTAATGGAAGTATATAATCTTGAATACACGTGCAGTTGATCTTTCAGATTATCAACCCAACCAGGAGCTTTCTTTCAAATCAAAGCAGAGGGTTTTTCTAAAATGGGCAGGATTTGAATAATCTCTCCCTCAAGTACTAATAGAACCCAGTGTTTATTTTTGCAAAGGAAATATAAATAGGCTCTGAGTGATCTGTAACACCTTTTTCATTGGATTATAAGAAGAACATGACTCAAATGAAATGAAACATATAGGTCTGGCATATGTGTCTGCTATTATTTGACCCATATCTAACTTAGCCAGTCATTTTGAAGAGGGAATCTTTTCATTGATTTCTTCAAAATCCAGTTTTTTTTTTATTGAAGTCTTTGTTTAATGTTTTCTACCTCTTTTGCCCCACAAAGTATCTCAATGTAGCATTCTTTATTTCTCTCCAATGTTTCAATCATTCCCTTTCTCATTTTAAAACAACCTTCTTCATCATACCCAAGAAATTTAGCAATGACTCTAAGTCCACAATTCCCATCACCAATTGGATCCCAAACCTCCCCCAAGAACTTATGTAAGCTCTCAGGTATTTGATTGAGTTAATTCACTTTTGGTTCTTAAAATCAAAAAATATTTAGTCAAAATTATAATCAACTCATTAAAGGAAACAAAACTCACCAAAGATGAGATTCTGGTTGATCCTTCTAGCACATCTTCTCCTCTGAAGAGGAGTCCAAGTCCAAATGAAGTGAAGCTAATTCAATTAAAGTCTCTTCCTCTGAACTATGAAATTCAGATTCTGATCCTGCGGAATTTGACTCACAATTATCATCATATCATCATCAGTCCATTGAACCAAAAAAATGAACATTTCACAAAAGAAAAAACTTACAATCTTTTGTCTTTTCTCATTTGGTGCCTGTCTAATTCCCTTTTTCCGCTTAAGTTCTTTTTTAACATTTTTGAATTGAGAAGGATCTCTCTGGGTAAATTTCAATTTTGGTGAACCTCTAATTGATTGCAAGACTTTTGGTTCAAGTCTTGGCTTTGATCAATAATTTGTGGTCTTCTGAATCAGGTACTTCAACAGCTTGCATTGATCTTGTTGAGGATATCCCAAGATCATTGCATTGAGCTTCTCATTTAACTGGGAATTTTTGGGCATTTAATCAACATCAAACTTCCAAAATCCAAAAGGATCAAACATTAATAAAGTAGCAATCATCCATCAAAAAGCATTAATAAAAAAGCATTAATCAGAAAGTGATTTGAACAATTGAACAATCTAACTTAACCCAACTTACAGAACTAGAACTGCAAGGTTCATAATCCAACCTCCACTGAGGATGAACATCCTCAGGAACAATGGATCCTCTGAATGCTAGAAGGTCACCTATCTGGTGGGAACAAGGCAAACCCATAGTCTTGGAGTATGACTTGGTGCACACTTGCCCATCATGGTTCCGCTTTAATTTCTCAACTTGTTCCACAACAAGTTTAATTTCCTTTAAAGACAACTTTTATCCCAAGGGTAAAAGTTCAGTGGGAAGAACTATTCCTAACTTTATTCAAGATTTTTAAAGGGAAAACTGAATGGATTTGATTTCATTTGAAACTGTTCCAACTAGTTTTTTCCAAACATCCAAAATTTTTACCAAAGAATTTGCAAGGAATTGTTTGAGAGTAGAATGGGCCCTTCCACCCAAGACGTGGTTTTATTTCCAAAGTCAGGGTTTTTTCAAGTCCAAGCCATTACAAAGGTCTTTTGATATGGAAGATGCTATTTTAAATGTACTCAAGCACATCTTCATGGTCTTTCAAGAAACACTTTATACAAGTCATAATTTAAACACCCAAAACTAGGAAGATTGACAGAAGCAGTGATTTGGCCCTTACTCTGAGTTCTGCATCATTGAACTCTGCCTCCTCCTTGGTTTCAGAGGCCCCATACTTCCCCCACAGAGACATAAAGCTTTGCCATCCTTCAACATCATTATTTAAGCAAACTTTACGGTTTTCATGTAGGTTTTTAGACAAGTGCCACAAACAAAACTGTCTTGTTGACTCAGGGAAACTAGATTCAATGGCACAAATCAGAGCTTTTTCACAGTCCTTCACAAAGACTTTGGGAAGTCCCTCAGGATAATAAGCCAACTCCTTTAGTGAATTTAAAGACCAACTGTATAATTTGAAAATTTCTTTTTTTATAAAAACAAGAGCTTTAGTGAAATCTTTTTGGTTGGCTTTCATTCCTACAACATGCAATGGGGGGATGTTTTGCTTATTTATTTTATAAGTAAAATCCATCATAGCAATATGATGGAATTTTTTGAAAAGCTTTAATGAATCAGGGTGCGCCAAGAATAATGCCTCCAAGTGTCCCACTCCACTGAATTTTGACCAATGAACCCAACCTGAATCTCCAAGTTGTTTATAGAGGACCTCCATGAAACTTTTTCCCTTGAGTTTGGCTAGCACTACCTTTTTCTTAGTGTTATAGATTTTTTGGTAATCAACATACTTGCCGGCATCAATCTTGCTCAATTTTCTTTTGAGTTGAAGTTTATTGAGCCCATCATTCATTCCTTCTCTTGAATGCATTAAGGCCACACCAGAGATTCTCCTGATTTGAGGATGTACTGAGGGGTTTTCAGATGGTTGATGGTTATGTTGAAAATTTCTGTGAGAGATTTACCACAAGGGTTCTGCCTTTGTGTGACTTGCACAGATTAAAAAATTGCACCCAACCTTCCTTGTGTGAGTTTGCCTAGACCGTTTGGTGAGCAATGGCCCAGAGCAGGAACCATGTCTATCACAGGCTAAATACACATATTTATCAAGATTTGAGTTGAAAACTGCCAAAGCTTAGCCATGCTTCATTTCCCATGTTTGAAAATAATTTTGCGCCTCTTCCCTAGTAGGAAAGGCTCTTACAGGAGGTGGTTCAAGTGGATCTGGCACCAATTAAATGGTTATATCATAGTTACATAGTTACATAGTTACATAGTTACATAGTTACATAGTTACATAGTTACATAGTTACATAGTTACATAGTTACATAGTTACATAGTTACATAGTTGAATAGTTACATAGTTACATAGTTACATAGTTACATAGTTACATAGTTACATAGTTACATAGTTACATAGTTACATAGTTACATAGTTACATAGTTACATAGTTACATAGTTACATAGTTACATAGTTACATAGTTACATAGTTACATAGTTACATAGTTACATAGTTACATAGTTACATAGTTACATAGTTACATAGTTACATAGTTACATAGTTACATAGTTACATAGTTACATAGTTACATAGTTACATAGTTACATAGCTACATAGTTACATAGTTACATAGTTACATAGTTACATAGTTACATAGTTACATAGTTACATAGTTACATAGTTACATAGTTACATAGTTACATAGTTACATAGTTACATAGTTACATAGTTACATAGTTACATAGTTACATAGTTACATAGTTACATAGTTACATAGTTACATAGTTACATAGTTACATAGTTACATAGTTACATAGTTACATAGTTACATAGTTACATAGTTACATAGTTACATAGTTACATAGTTACATAGTTACATAGCTACATAGTTACATAGTTACATAGTTACATAGTTACATAGTTACATAGTTACATAGTTACATAGTTACCAGCCGCCAATCAGTTTCCATCAAATCAAATCAGGCTAAGGCCAGAGTAACATGAAATGTTACTCACCACCACAGGTCAGATCCATTTGTGACACATTTTGTTCCTCAATTTTAACCCTAGATGAGGATGCAATTGGGGCTTCCAATGTTTAATTCACCAAATCCTTTTTTTCTGCAGCTTTGTTGATGGCACTATCAATTTAGTCCTTCAACACAGCAATTTCATAAACAGGAGGGCTTGCCACTGTTCCCATAATTCAAAAAAATGCAATGGTATTTCAGTTTTCAATCCAACTTTCAATTGAAAAACTACAAATTTTTCTCACTTTCAAGTTGGGAAAGATCAAGTTAATCAATGGGCAGCAAAAATTTACTTTTCCATTGTCCAATGGGTGGGTTGAGAGTGTACTTTGCGGGACAGGGAAAATTTCAAATATTTTGTTTGCCAAAGGAAATGATTTTGTTTGCAGTTTCAATTTATGATTTCTATTTGTGGTCCAATAGTCCCACAAAGTATGCATTGATCCCAAATTTGGGTTGATGGAAACCAAATGTGGTCCAGGGGCTCCCAAAAATTCCTGCACAACTCCTGGGGGGTTGTATACCCCTGTACATGCCTCTAAATGGTTGTTTACGGGGGTACATGACTCAAAAATGCTGTTTGCGGGGGATATACAAACCTCCAGGGGTTGTGCGTGTTTGGAACAACCCTTTGGAGTCGTTTCCAGGGGTTGCATGTGTTTGGAACAACCCTTTGGAGTTGTGTATGGGCCCCCACATGTCAAATGGGCTGTTTAGGGCCCTACAAAACTCTCACACGACTGGGGGTTGTTAATTTATCATCAACACCCTTAAGTATTTTAGAAGTAGAGGAGCTTACATTAGGAATTATTGACCATTATCATCATTATCATAATTCAATCAAATCTTATTTCTCAACCAACCACCATGACATACATACTTTAAATCAAACAAATTAAACCAAAACCAAAACCCAAGAAGGAATTTGCTAATGAACCATCACAAGTGCACCAACCAACCAAACCCTTAAAGCAGACAATTCCAAAATCCAGGTACCCAAGAAAATGAGGAAACTTCCTGTAAGAAAAAAACCAGATCTGTATGAACCTCAACCACTTCTTCCCAACCAGCCCCCAATTCTAATGAACTACAAAAATATTTCCCCTGGGTAGATGTTTGGAAAATTATAACTCTTTTGTTTTACTCAAGTTACCAGAGGTTGCTCTCCTGTCATGCATTGGACTTTTCTAGTCAAAATATACTCAACTTTTTTGGCCAAAATATTTTCCTCAGGTAATAAAAAATGATTGATTTCATCTTTTAAAAAGATTAGACAGAAATAGATGTAAAATCAAGCAGAATAACACACTACAAGTCTATCTATATTTGATATGCAAATTTTTTAACAAGAAAATTCAACCTCACAGCCTCTATCAAGTGAAAAAATTGAAATAGAATCCTCCTTGATTGTGGAACATACCTCTTTTTGGCAATAACTTAACCAAGAACAATGTTACAAAATCTTTTCAGTATGGAGCACTAACCTCTTCTTTTTTTAATAACTTTCAGGTACAATTGCGTATGATTTTTATCAAGAAAAATAAAGAGATACCTTAAATATATGTTTGGGGAAGAGTATCTAGAGGGTTCAGAATTACCCATGTTTCAGTATGTTTTTGATGGTTAGGATATACACGCATGTGCTTAAAAATCTCCCAATAAAGACAAACAATGCCTGATAATTACCTCATAAGGCTACACAACTTTTGGTCAGGTTGATTTTTACTTTTGAGTATTGAAGCTGATTGAGTAAAAAATGGGTGCACTCATTGATGGAAGAGTTTAATAGAATAAAGGATTTTGATACTGAGTTCAATTGATTGCACCACTTTTTGGCTTCAATACAAGAATATGATTTGACTGGTAAAATCTTGTTTATCCTGCCAATGAGCCATTCAAGCAAGGCAGAGTATAGTGAAGCATGATGAGGAAAACTGGATGAGTTCAATTTTGATTCAGATGGAATGGGCTGCTTCAATGTGCATAGTTTCAGAAGATAGGGCCCCAATGAATCTGGTAAAATTTCCAACTCCAGTGAGGCTTGAAGGCTGCCAGCCTGAAAAAAGTTAGTTAACATGGTGGCCACTATTTGTACTTAGACAGAAGAATTAAAATTATATATCTGAATTATTTGAAAGTGGTGCTAAATCAGGAATCTTTGGAAGATAAAAAAACCTAGTTTATTTTTATTTGATGATTCCAAAAACTGAACCACAAGCCACTCCATTAGAAAATACCACCAGGCTTGTGTTGGGCCAAATATTTTAAGAGGTTCTGCAAGATTTATTTTCATGTGGTGGTTTGAAGATAAATTTACATCAGGAAACAAAACAAGGTAGCTTTTAAGATAAAGAAGGACATGTTAACAATAGCTAGAATTTTTCTCAGCTACAATTTTATGCTTCAAAACTAGATTTAAAAGGATACCAAGTTGGAAATGCTTTGAAAGAGACAGTGGGGGAAAGAATTTCCCTTTCCCCAGTAGACCACAAGAGTTATGGGCTGAATTTTGAAAAAATTACACAATTTTTGGCTTTAATTTGTCTGTAAAAAGGTTTAAAAAGAGCTGGGATTTCCCTTTTTATCCATGTTGGTATTTGAATTCTCAGGAGAATTTTTTTGATATGCCTCAGGAACACAGAATCAAAGATGATTTTCCCTTTGGTTGTTGATTTCCATTCACCATCCCAGCCTTTAGTTCCAAAAAATAGATGGAAGGTTCCATAACTGGTCAAAGCAGTAGTGGAAAACTCCAAATTGACAAATGGACTACCATCATCACTTGTGTTAACTTTTTAAACCTTTGGTAATCTTTCTGGCAGGATTGTTTCTGGGATATTAAATTGGCAAGAAGACTTAAACTTTTTCTGGTGGAAATCCCTTTTGTTTTGGGTTCATTGACTGTTTTAGAAATTAACTTTTGGCAATAACACTTTAGAATCCCAAGAAGAAATTTATGCATGGAATTAACTAGGTGTTATTGAATTATATTCCAATAAGGAAATTCAATGATGACAGAACACCTAAATCCATAACCTGAAAGGATTTTTAGCAAGCTTAAGTTTGTTTTTCATGTGATTTAATTTCCCATGTCTTGTGCTCATTTAATTATTTTTTGGGCCATGTATTAGGATTCAAATGTTCTATTTTGGACCTCTTGGGAAAAAAATAGGAACACATTTGGGTAGTAGTAGGGGAAGCAAACCCAAATCATGGCAGAGATCAGGCAAATTTGAAAAAAAGGCATGAATGCACAGAAAATACAATGGCCCCCACTAAGCTGATGAGTTTGTGAAAAATGGAGTCTGAAATTAAAAAGGATTTTCAGCTACGTGGCAACAGGAAATAGAATCAAGTTGATCCATTCTAGTGAAGGCTCCTTGAGAACCAGAGTGATTCCAAAAAAAAATATTTTTTGGGGCTGGTACCATAGTAAGAAAGGAAGAGTTGAGCAAACTTGGTCCATGAAAGCAATGCCAATGTGTTTCCAAAATATGTGGTTTCTATAAAGGTTTATTTCATCTAAAAACATGGAAGAAGTGAGAATTTTTTGGGTTTGATGTCTACTGTTGGCCATTGGGTCCAGAAACATTCTTTCAAATGTGTGATTCATGTACATTCCTCATTTTTGCATTGACTTGGTATGGTTCCTTGGCCTTCAGAGCACTCTTTATAAGTCTGGTTTGATTTAAGGATTGGATAAGATACAGTATAACCAGTCTGATAGCATCTGGAAGGCATATATGCAAATAGGAGTTCAATTAGCTTTATTGGGATGGAGTAACAGTTTGAGGCAGACAGTGGGACCTTGGGTGGTGCTGTCAAGTTTATTGTTGCAATTATCCTCAAAAAGCTCATCATCATCCAATTTTTTGTGAAATGGTTGATGAAGGAATCAATTGGTTAATTAAGAGCTCTCATAATACATGAAAAAAAAACATTTCAGCGGATTTTGTCTCTTAATATGGTTTCATGATCAAGCCACTTTGTTACAGTTTGAATTCCTGCTCAAAGAATTTGTATGTTTAGACATTTTCCAATGTTGCTTTCATTTCACTTCTGATTGAATTTTTTTGAATTAATTTTGAATGAGGCTATTTACTGAAAGTTTTGTTTATTCATTTTCAACAACCACAAGCAGGTTTGATTTGAGAATTTTTGTTTCACAGAAAGGATAGTGCTGCCCAAAAATATTTGAAAAACTAATGAATCACTGTGTTTGAAAAAAAAATTGTAAAAACAAAATGGATAGAAATGATTGGAGTCAGTAATTAAATTAAAAAAAGAAGCAAGGTCCTTTTTAAAACCAAAAGATTCTTACATCATTTTTATACTTGTGCATCTTCTCTGGTGTTTAATTTTAGGGCTGGATTTGATTCCAGGTTTACATCACATGAAGATGTGGTACTTGATCCAGGGGCTGGGTCTGTTTCAGTTTGTGAAATTGATTAATTAAAATTCAAATAAGAAATTTTGGAAATCTTGAAAGGAGAAGCATAGGGGGGAGTTTTAGCTCCAAAAAAACTTTTGATCAGTCAAAAACTAGGATCATTGGTAAATCAAACATCAGAAACTCACCTTGAATGGATTCATAATTGAGGGGTTTTGATGGACCCAGATTCATTGATTCAGCTGTGGTTTTGAGATTTTATTTAAGTGTTACTTGTTGCATTTCAAAGCACCTAGTTTTCTGGAATCAAATGAACCTTGGTTGTGAGAAATCAGATCTATTTCTTGTTCTTCAGAAAGTTGATTTCCTTGGAATTTTGTTCTATTAAAATAAAGCCCATACTGGGTCTGACCATTGTTGTCCATGATTTTTGGGTTGATACATCTGCTGGTGGTGCATCTGCATAGATTTTGTTGTCAAAGGCAAGGAATGATCCAGATTATGAAGCTAGAGCAAGAGTTTTTTTTGGGAATGATGGAGGGAAAATTGGGAGACTTGAAACAGTGAGGGAGGGAGGATTTTGTATTTGGGAGTGTGAAAATAAGGTACCTATCCAATAAAGATGTTTGGAAAGGGTTTCAGGCATTAATGCAGGACCATATGAAATATGAGTTGGAATTTAAGGGAACAATTGAGAATTATAGGGCAGCATTGTTTTCAGGTGGGGGTATTTAGTGGCTTCATGGCAGCATAGAATTTTAATCAAGATTTTCAAAAGACTGCAGACTTGAGTGCCTAACTAGCACATCAATCGCTATATGTATGTATCATTTTTCAAAATATGTCTGTTCAATGGAATTAGAGTAAGGGGGTGTTAGATATATTATTAAGAGAAACTTAAGCAGTAAAGAACTGTGATTAGAATGAGACAAATAAAACCCTAGAAAAGGGTAAACATAATATCCTTCTCCTAATCCAAATCATGATATATAGAAAGAATAACTTTTTAAATAATGGTGGGAAAAGAATGAAAGATAATAGAAACTAAATTTTTCATAAAATCCAGTTTAAAAATACTGGAAAAAATAATAAAATACACATTTAGGAAACAGAATGGTGGGTTATCTTATATGAAGTCCATGCACAATCAAGGAGAAAATCCATATAAAGTGCTTGAGGGGTCTTGGGATAGTATCACTATTTTAAAAATTTTTCAGTGAGGCTGTCTACAACAGAAGAATCTATGGAATTTTCCAAAAAAGATTCAAGTTCAACATTTTCTGAGCAGATGAACTAGAATTTTTCATTGGTAAAATCATTTATACAATAGTATACACCACATAAATCTGCATGTCACTTGATAGCAAGTACCATCAAGGAGCTCATCCCCAGTGTATGACCAAGCTCAGGTCAAGCTCTGGCCAAGCTCAGTTCAAGCTCTGGACAAGCTCAGGTCAAGCTCTGGCCAAGCTCAGGTCAATATTAATCCAATCTCCAATGCACAGTGACTGTGAACCAAAAACTTATTAGAGCATGAAAATACCTTCAACTAGAGATTGGGGAGAGATTCAACCAGAGCTTCCTTGATGGCACTTGCTAGCAAGTGAAATGGATTTTTTTTTGGTGATAATAACACCAATTTTTTAGAATCTGGGATAAAGTGGAAACATGAAAATCAGATGTGCATCTCACTTGCAGGTGTGGCTAGGAGAATTATGAAATAATGACAGGTTTAAAATTCATTTTGCTTTTCCAAAACAGTGGTTGATGAGGGGTTTGTGAACTGACAAGTATTTCGAAAGGTGGAGCTTCCAATTTTTGGAAACAAGGTTGATGTTGAACAATTTCTACAAGGTTGTGAAGAAAGATGTTCTTGGGCCACTCTGTTTAATATATTTTGTGCCTTTAACAATAAATTGGTTTTGTACACATGAAAAATTTGGTTTCGATGATAAGATTTCTGGTTGATTTGTTGCTTTGGCACTAAATTAATAATCAGGCTAACTTTAGGAATCAGGATTGATAGTGTTGGCACTACCATTCAGAGATTGCTTGGTATCTGGTGAAAAAAGTTTTTGGATAGAAGTGATCAGTGGTTTTTTAAAAGGAAGTTAAGGTTCATCAACAGCAGCGGCTACAGTGGATGATGGAAGGCTGGGTAGTTGCATGCAACTCTTTTCTAGGTGTATCATTATCTCCAAGGTTTGGATTGCAGGTATTGGGAGTTGCAAATCAATTGTTGAATTCAAGGGTTTTTGAGCCTCAGGATTGGCAGGAGCACTGGTGGTAGTATTTTAAGGAATCAAGGGTTTGGAGCCCTTTGTAGCAGAAATAAGTTCATGGCTTAAAAGGTTGGAAGTTTGAATTTGAGACTTTATACTCACATCAATTTTGAGATATGGGGGGATTCCAAGTTGAGCATCTGTCATATTGTTGCTTGAAGGCTGAGGAACTTGAAGATGAAAATCTATGATGGTGATGGGCATTGAATATCATGCATTTTCAATTTTTGAATTGGACTTTAAAGTTTGGGGGCTTGTGGTAGGAAAAGAAAATTAATGTTGCTTAAAGTTCAAGCAGTTTTAGGGACAATATCAGGAACAGCTATGTTAGTTTTGGGACTCAACAATTGCACATTGTGATTTTGGAAAATGAGAGTGGAATTGGAAATTTGTGATTGGGAGATTTGAATGTTAACATCAACTGAAAAAGCAGTTTTAAATCCCAGTTGTGTAGGTTGATCTTGGGAATCTGCTGTAGGGACCTTTATCAGAGGTTGAATCATTGGAATTTTGGTAGTGGATGTTACAATTTTTGATGATTGAGAAGCTTAAAGTTAAGTGTATTCACCAGAGTTTGTGTTTAAAGAAGGGGTTGTTTCCAGTTGAGTCAGTTGAGAATAAACTGAGGCAATGGTATATAATAATGGGGTAGCTGTAAGTTGAAATCCTGTAGTAGGAACAATGGCCAAATTTTTATTTATTGGAATTTGAGAGTCAGAAAGAGGGCTATTGAAATATTGGAATGCTTCAACTTGAAAAATTGGAGAAGTGGTGGTTGTGGATTTTGAGCTTTTTGGTTGCAAGTCAGGCACAGTGAGGGAATGAAATGATGAATCTGTTCAGAGGTTCCTGCTTCAAAAAAATTGAACTGAAATGCAAAATCATTAAGAATACATCTTCTAAAATTGTTTAGGCTTATGGAGAAGTGGTATCCTGTTTTGGCTATTTATTTAGTGTCCACTTTCAAGAAATAAAACTGGTTGATGGGAGGCTTACTGGTGAAAAAAAATTCAGAGGAAGCCTTGGGCTTTTTTGGTGGCTCAAGAGTTTGAAAACAATTATTCCTTTTTTGGAAGCAAAAATGAAAGGTAAAAGGTCTGTGTTATGTTAGAATATGGATTAGTTTGAAGCTGAAAATAATCTTAAACTGCAGTAGAAAGCAAGAATGGTGAGGTAGGTATCTCTAGCTCCAATTTGAAACCTGATGAAAATTAAAATTTAAATTAACATGTTATTTGATAGGTGACTGCAAATTTTTGCTCATTTGTATTATTTGAGCCCAAGCTAAAGCATAATAATTCTGGTTTCAATCTTACTGATTTTTGGAGGGGTCAAGGTCTTCTCATTGGTCTATCTGATATTTGAAATGTTCCTCAATTGTTTTCTTGCAAGATGGATGTAGATTTAAGCAATTATTATGATTTTAGGATTGAATGTGCACCTGTCAGGCTGGTTGTAATACTACTATCTGAGAATGCAGGGGTTGGTTTAAAAAAGCTTTTTGATGGTTATGGTTGGAATTTTTGTTTCAAAATTACACATTTGGAATTCAATTTTAAACACCACTTGGGAATGGAGAATCAAACTCTAAAGACTTCTTTGGTGGTTGTATTGGAGGGACAAATGGTGGCAGGCTAATAGATGGAAAAACCATGAAAAAACAATGATAACCTCATTACAAGTGACATGACAGGGAAAAAAGGGCTCCTTTTTACTCAGGTGTGTCACATTTAATCAAGTGATCATTGTTTTTTCATGTTTAAAGGGGTGCATAATAGTTAGTGTAACCCTGTAGGCAAGACCAATATGATGGTTGGTTTTTTTAATTCATGGAATTGATCTCTCAACACAGGAGTTTATCAAATTCAATGACAGCTTTTTGAATTCTTGTTCAATATTATCCAAGCTTTTTTTTTCAATTGAAACTTTAATTTCTCCAGCTTTTCCATAGTTGAACTTTATGTGGCATGAAGCTCCTCTTGGAAAATTTTAGTGGCCGCTTCAGCGTTGCATTTAATGGCTTCAGTTTGATGAATTAAGTTGGGTGGTTGTTGCTAGTTTTGATTGTGAAAAAAAGTGGCGGAGTGTAGGTTGAAATCTGTGATTTTTCTTCATCAGCAATTCTTGAAACTAGAATAGAAATTTTCTGAAAATAGCAAAGCTTTTTAATGACCTGCATAACAACAATGAAGCAGATCATGTTGCACCAGGCCAGGTCAATAAATAATTGTGATTTAGCCTTTTATTTCAAAAATAGAATGTTTTTTCTGAGGCCTAATATCATGATTTGAACTTTGACAGATGGAAAAGGATGATTTCAGGGTGTTACAAGAAGCAATTTGTCAATGTGGTGCCATAGCATGCTGAAAGAAATCTTGAAAAATAATTTAGTGGGAACCGATGAATACATGAGTCTGCTGAGTGTGCAAGGGAAGTCTGGAATTTTGAGCAGTTGAAATGGCCTTTATTTATTTTTCCTTGAAATTTGATTTCAAGAGACTAGTAAGGATGCTGGTAGGTCAAGGTAAGAAGTACAGATCACTGGAGTTTGACATGCAAGTGGGGGCAGGGACAGGATTTGACAAGTTATCTGGATGCACAAAAAATCAGCAAAATAATTGGGCCCCTGGTTGTGTGACAAATTAAATAAATACAAACTTGAGAAAACAGTTTTGGTCCAACCAGAAATCCAATAAAAATGAGAGAAATGTTTATTGGGGGTAGCACCTTTGCCTAGAGCTTGATTGGTTTCAACAGTACTGAAAAAGGGAATTGGAGGTGCAAATTATACTGGAGTGGGCTTTGAAGCTGGGTCCCCATCAGCTTCAAGGGTAACAAAGGGCAAAACCATGGGTAGGTGTGGTATTGGGAAATCATTGGGGATGAATCTTGACCATAATATTTCATGGTATTCAAGGTTTCTATTGGCAAGTCAAAGATGCCAGAAGGCTTTGAGTTAGGACCTTCAGCAGCTTCAAGGTGTTCCAAAGGAGTATGTTTGGCTTTCAAGGTGTTGGAAGCTTGTATCTGGTGGTGGATTCTAGGAGTACAGGGATGGAATAAGGGCAATGTTGATACTACCAAGGAGGTGGAAGAACCCAGTGGCATGATATTGGAGATTGATTGCAGTGAATGCATATCTGTGACTGCTCTGGGATCTGAAAAAATATTTAAATCAGCAAGCTGTTTTGGAGCTTAAGGATGAATGACTCAATCAAAGTGAACATTCCCTCCCTTTGGGAATTGTTCAGTACACTTGGGGGGGGGGGGGGTTGGAGATTGATGAGGTGATTTTTCCACACATTTCAAGCATGAGTGAAAAATCATTGGCTTGTTTAATTTTTGCATTTTCATGAGCTGATGGATGTGATTTGAAACTATACACCATTGTTGACTGAAGTGTAGGAGTTGACTTGTGTCTTTGAGATGGAACATTTTTGGGAAGGGGGGAAGACTTGGCAGAGCAGTAAGCAGTACTTGGATTGTTTCAGAGGAGCATATTGATGTCTACTTTGTCTACCTAAAACTTGAAGGTTGAACTGTTAATGTCATGGAAAAAGGTTGCTTTGTTTTTGCTAGGTTAATTGTTGTTTTGGGAGGTCAATCAAGGGTGGAAAGATCAATCAAATCTGGATGAAAACTTTGGCTTGGATCACAGGAGGACTGAGCTAAATCCTTTGAGGGTTTTATTTCTACAAACAAAATTAAGCTTTGAGACATCAGGTTTATGTCTACAAAAATAATTGAGCTTTGAGAAATCTATCTCTATAAAAAGATTTATTTCTCAAGGGTTGGAAAATACCAATATTGGTCTCCTTGGGAGACCTCCCTCAAAAACCATTTAGTAGCTGGCATTGGTATCTGCAAACTGGATGCGGGCCGTGCATCTTCAGTCAAGATTTTGCACCGGGAATAGCTCACACTGCACTGGGAAAATGCCATGCCTCCCCAAATTTTTGGGGCATATACTAGTTAGTAAATAAAAAAATGCATTTTCTTATCACAGCAAGATCCACCTGACTTGTCAAGGCCAGAAGTAGTGTTATTTTTAATTTAAGGCTTTTTCTGCATTGGTCTCTTTTCTAAATTGAATTCCACTTCCTAAAATTCAGTTGATATTTTTTTGATAAGTGTAATCATCTTTTGGGTTGATAAAATTGTCCCTCTAAATAGTAGAAATTATGTTGGACTGATGCAACCAAGCTGGCACAGTTGATTGCTGGAGATACAGTAAACCCATGTCATCCTTGGATTTTTTCAAGGTTTGTAGTGGAGAGTCTTCATCTTTGTCAATCTGGGAACTTCAAACTAATTGAGCCTGATGAACAATGATCTACAGTAGAATGAAGCACAAGATCATGCTTATTTTTGTTGATTTTTTAAGGAGTGACTGGGGGTTGGGTTGCACTTTTTTTTGGATTTGGATTATTATGATGGCAAAAAATTGGATTTTCTGGATGAAGAGGCCAAATTGGTACCTGCGCATTGGGCTTCTTGAAAATAAGAAAGATCCATTAGTTTGCATTAGGTTCATAAAAGCTCTGTCAAATCATCAGAATCAGATTTGAAATCTCTGTCAAATAATCAGACTTGGATTTATTGCCATTGTATTTCCCAGTTGGCAAATTGCAAGGCAAGGCCTAGTTTGTCAGCTGGGGCTAATAATTAGAGTTACGGAGTGTTGAAGTCAGATATTCTCCAGATGATCAGAGAATAATGGTCTGGATTGAGAGGAGGGTGAACTTGCTTTGGTACCCAGAGCAAAAGTCACATGGGCTGGGTGTGATGTTGAGTGGGAAAAGGCATATTTGTTGGCTGGTTGCAATGTTCAGCAAGAGCATGAGCAATTAGCAGCTGTTGGGAATGAATTATCTGACTTCCCATGTGGATTAGAGGACAAGGAATGTTGCATCTTAGGGCAGGTAAGTCCTTGAGTTCTTGAAGTGAGTTCATCACTTAGAATATATTTTACAGAATTCTAGCCATGGAGCTTTTTGATAGTAAAAGGCCCAAAAAGAGCTGGTCTAAGTTTCCTATCCCCAGCTAAATTATTGAAATTGGTGGTAGAAACTAAGACTTGATCACCAATCTTGAAATAAGGTTCTTTGTGAGTTTTATCCCATCTCTTTTTGTTGCATTTTTCAGCATCTTGAACACATTTAGCAGCATGCTTATTGGCTAGGTCTATCATGTTCTTGATATCAAGTGATGTTGTGTGAATATTGGCTAACTGCTTGTTGAGGTTATCCTTGGTTAACTTAGGAATCCATCATCTTTCCAGTATATAGGGTGCTTCTTTATTATTAGAATTCTTGCTACTTTTATAAGCCATTTCTAAGGCTTGTAAAAGGCTAACCAAATTGTGGCAGTATCAATCAGAATTCTTGTATTCTAAACCAAAGAAACAGAATTTTCTGAGCATATCTTCTAGAGTTTGGATCATTTTTTTAACTAATCCATCTTTCTGGGGTTGATAAGGTGTTGAGAAAGCTAAGTTATTTCCTAAGATATCATGGAGATTCCTTCAGAATTCAGAAGTGAAATTGGGTTTCTGGTTTCCTATCACTGATAATAATTTTGGGGACTCCTACATCTGCATGGAGCCTGTTCCAGAAGAGTAATGCTACTTCCATATCTGTGTCTTCTTTATGGTTAGGTAGGAACTTAGCTTTCTTGGAAAAACTATCTATCATAACTAGGACTGAGTTGTAGGAATAAGCTCCTCCAGGGGGTTATCCTGTGACAAATTCCATGTTGATGATTTCCCATCTTTTCTTGGGTTTGGCTATCTTTTGAAGGAGGCAAAATCTTTTCCAGTGGTCCTGTTAGATTTCTGGAAGGTTTCACAGCTAGAAACATAATTCATAGTTGATTCTCTCCAATTAATTCACCAGGAAGTTTTTTTGACCTTATCTAGGGTCCTGTCAGTAAATAGATGACCAGCTTAACAGTTATCATGACACTAAGTTAGGACATGCTTGATATGTTCTTCCTTGGTCAGGACTATGACACTTGAGTGTTGATACCTGTGTCATAATAAACCATCCCATATTGTGAACCTTCCAGCTTTATAAGGTTTCAGAAGAGGTTTAGATAAACTGTACATAATATCAGATGGAGGTGAAGCACTTTCCATTATGTTGGTAAAAGTTTTCATATCAGAGTTATAAGCCTCCTTGATTGAGTTGAAAAAAGATTCATCTATTTCTAAAATGGGAATTCCTAAAATGGGAACTTCAATGTTGAAAAGTTTGATGTTCATTATGGGAAATATATAATGGTCTTCTGGATCATGAGCTGGATTTCTGGGGTCATTTGGTAAATCATTCAGGCTTAGGCTGTCAGCATTTTGATGTTTAGCTCCAGCTTGGTGGACTATAGTCATTTGGCCTCTATAATGTTGTATGGCTATCTGCCACCTTAACATGTACCTTCTGGGAGTCTTCATATTGATGAGAGTCCTGACAGCATTACAGTCATTGATTACCACAAAATTATTACCTTCCAAATAATAGTGGGGTTTCTCTAATTCCCAAAATACAGCAAGATATTCCATTTGGCTAGCACCATACCTCTTTTCAGTATCCTTCACTTGTCTGGATATAAAGAGTATTGGCTTTTCTACTTGTTTATCATCTTCTACTACTTCCTGGTGCAAAGCAGCTCCTAGACCTTCCATATTGGCATCTATGTACAGTTTGAAGGGTTTAGTATAATCAGGTGGAATCAACATGGGTGCAGTAGTTATAGCTATCTTTAGTTCCTCATAGTTATTCAACCTTTCATGAGTCATAGAATTCACAACCAAATCAAACTTCAAGAACTCAAGGAAATTCTTATGTTTGGATTATTTTCATACAGGTAATCCTTTAAATCAACCTTGTGCACATGGGGAGCATAAGGGTCAAAAATTTATGCAACAGATTGAGGTTGGTCCAAACTGGTTGAAGGGCCCTTAACAGAGGTTGCTATAGTGGTTGATTGTAGTCCTTGGACACACAACCTACAACACAGAGGTTGTAGTTGCAGTGGATGAGTTTGGCTTGGCCTTGGATGCCAATGAGCGCATATCTTAGGGTGTGTTTGGCTTTCACGTGTAACTGTACCTGTGATTTAAAGTTTGGGTACTGGCTGCCAAACTGTCCTTGGTTTTGTAACTGTGACCGGTGACACTGAGGAAAGTTACAACAATCATGTTTGGCAACCGCTGCAGCCAGGATGTAACTTTACAGCAGTTTTCAATGCTCATTGTCCACAAGCCCTGGGCAATGGCAAGACCCACCCTTCCCAAAGGCAAAAAAAGGAGGGGGCTCCCCCCCAATTTACTTCCCCCTTCCCCACCATCTCCAATCTGCTTGGCCACTTCAATTTTTTTTTTTTAAAAAAAAAAACAAAATTTTTTTGATGCCCTCTTATTTTTTTTTGAAAAAAATCAGAAATTATCTGATTTTTTCTGCCAAATAAAATCAAATTAAATTAAAAAATCCATTTTATATTGGATTAAAAATATTTTTATTGCTACAAATCCCATATTGGATTGAAAAGATTTTTATTACAACAACCAAATCCTTTATTGGTAATTTTGTGGTTGAATCTCAAACTTTTTTTGTGAGACTTTGGTCATTGGTTTTACTTATTATTTTTTAAATTTGGTTTAAATAATTTTTTTTTTACCTTTGGGACAATTTAAAAATAGGTTGATGTTAAATTCACGGCTCCAGTTGTGTGGGAGCCATGTGGGAGCCTTGTAGGGCCCCACACAGCCTGTGGGAGTTGTGTAGGGCCCCTCAAAGAGTGGGGGCCCATACACTACTCCATATAATTTATAATTTATAATTTATAATTTATTATTTATTATTTATTATTTATTATTTATTATTTATTATTTATTATTGATTATTTATTATTTATTATTGATTATTTATTATTTATTATTGATTATTTATTATTTACTATTTATTATTTATTATTTATTATTTATTATTTATTATTTATTATTTATTATTTATTATTTATTATTTATTATTTATTATTTATTATTTATTATTTATTATTTATTATTTATTATTTATTATTTATTATTTATTATTTATTATTTATTATTTATTATTCATTATTCATTATTTATTATTTATTATTTATTATTTATTATTTATTATTTATTATTTATTATTTATTATTTATTATTTATTATTTATTATTTATTATTTATTATTTATTATTTATTATTTATTATTTATTATTTATTATTTATTATTTATTATTTATTATTTATTATTTATTATTTATTATTCATTATTTATTATTTATTATTATTTATTATTATTATTTATTTATTATTATTTATTATTTATTATTTTTTATTTTTTATTTATTATATATAATTTATTATTTATTATTTATTATTATTTATTATTTATTACTTATCAATTATCATTTATTATTTATTATATGTAATGTATCATTTATAATTTATCATTTATAATTTATAATTTATTATTTATTATTCATTATTCATTATTTACTATTTAGTGGAGGCTACACAACTTGATTTTAGTTGTTTAGCATTCTGTAAAACTCAAATAGGACGTGTAGCATGCCACACAGCTCATTTGAGGCGTGTAGCATGCCACATGGCCCATTGAGCTGTGAATTTAACATTACCCTTAAAAATAATTTGATTGCTGAATCCAAATTCTTCCTTTAATGGTAAGTTTATGATTGAATCTTTATATTCTTTTTGAGACTTTGTCATAAATTTACTGATTATTTTTTTTCCTTTGCAACCAAAAAGGGCTATCACCAAATCATCCTCAGATTCATTGAAAGGACCAAATAATCCTCAGATTTATTGAAAGGCTTGTACCTCAGATTTATTAAAAGGCTACAAGCATCTGCTGCTACACTTTATATTCAAGTAATTGTCTGATTAATTGATTTATTTTTTCATTTTTTTTTTGGATACTTGATTAAACTTGATTAAATATTTTTCATTATTTGCTTTTCAGGAATTAGTTAGCCTGAAATCTTTCCCCTCAGGAAAACCTTACCTTATTTAAACAATGTCTAACCAACAATCAAACAACCCAAAAAATTAATCTTCCTTTTACTACCCTGAAGATAGTGATGCACAAGGTTCCAATCAAGATAGTTCCAAAAGGGCTTTAATTTCTATTCAAGGCTTGCAACCAATTCATACGGCCTATGAATACTGCTCAATCAATGTCAGAAGTCCACCAATCCCTAAGCACACATTGATACTCTCTGGTGAATTATGGATGGAAGAAATGATTGGCAATAGGAATCACACAACTTTTTATGAAAATATGGGGATGAATGTTTCCACATTCTTCAAGCTCAAAGAAGTTTTGAAACTTCATGGTTTCCTCTATCCTGGAAGATGGATCACCTCCCATGAAAAACTGGAGATTTTTCTATACTTCTTGGTTACTGGTAACTCCAACATGATCATTCAACCAAGATTTCAAATTTCCTCTGATAATATATCAAGTTAAGCTTTCCATTAATTTGATTTTTTTGGTTTCACACTTTATCATCAAATTTTGTATTTTTTTTATATGGTGACCAAAAGGGTGGTCACAGATTTGATCAATAAAATTTCATCCAACCTGGAATTAATCAATAAACTTATTTCATTTCCCACTGGAAATCCTCCAAATCCTCAAGAGATCTCCTCCAATTCAAATTGTTTCCCATATTTCAAGGACTGCATTGGTGCTGTTGATGGCACTCATTTAATTGTACATGTCAATGATCAGGATAAAGCCAGATAAATTAATAGGAAGTGTTAAAATTCTCAAAATATTTTGGCTATATGTGATTTCAATTTGAAATTTAAATTTATTATGCCTGGGTGTGAAAAAAGCTGTGCTGATGCTAGACTATGGGATCAAGCTAGGCAGAGGTTTGTCAGGATGCCACAGAGTAAATTCTTGTTAGGGGATGAAGGATTTGCATTGAATGACTCCTGCTTGATACCATATAGGAATACCAGTTATCACCTGAAGGATTAGGAAACTCATGCTGATTTAAGGAATTCATTTAGATTCAATTTTAAAACATCCAAAATAATACTAAATTTGATTTTTTTATTATGTGATATTGGTTCCCAAGACAAAGAATTACCAAGAACTATTTAATCTGAGGCATTTCAGTGCCAGGAATGTTATAGGGAGAATATTTAGAGTAGTTAAAAGAAGTTTTGCAGTGTTTTCCAGGGGATGTATGTATCCTATCCAGACTCAGGTAAAGGTTGTTGTGGTGATGGCCCTCATCCACAACTTAATCAGAAAGGAAGAACCCAGCAAACTTGATGTTCAAAGTGATCCAAATGATCAAAATGATGATGAGTTGTATGAAAACTTATAAACACCATCCCAATCCTCATTGCATGCCACAGGCAGAAGTTGAAAAGGATCATCAAGAGCTTCCCAACTCAGGGATCAAATTGCCAAACAAATGTGATCTGACTATATGAAGCTGATGAGGCATAGACAAAGGCATATTTATTCATTGAATGAACCATATTAAATTAAATATATTTAGTTCACATTTTATATTTTATTACACAGTTCAGTACTTCATTAAAAGAGTGTTCAATTAAACAAAAAATTACATATTAATTTTAATCAAGTGAATATTTTGGGAAACAGTTAAAAAAAATAACTACATAAAAAATTGTTCAATTATTTCAAAAAAAGACAAGCAATTCAAACAAATTATATATCATGAAAATCTTATCAGTTTCAAATGAAATAATGGTTTTTGTTTAGTTTTATATTCAACCACTAATCATGTTGAACTTCTGGATCAAAAACTTGCAAATTCAAAATATAACTTCCCATGGTGAAAGCTTGATCTTGAACACTATTTTGTTAATATTTTTTAAATTAAATGGATTAATATTTCAATAATCTTATGGATTAATATTTTAATTATCAGATGTTAATCATTTTGATTAATATTCTATCAATCAAATGGATTCATATTCTTTTTAAATATCATTTCATAAATACTTGGATAGTGTTACAAATTTTATATTTTATTACACAGAATAATTTTTCTAAAAAAATATTTTTGATACTCATAATTTTGACCAAAGTCCACCTAATCTCAACTTCCTCTCAACACCACCAGATCTCAACTTCCTCTCAACTCAGCAATTATCACTCCAGCGGAGCAATTAAAAATCCAAAGTGAAAAAATAAATTTCCATTTAAAAAATCAAAAAGAAAATACTCATGAAGTACATACAGGAATCAAAATTACACACAGATGGGGATCAGATCAAAAAAAAAATCAACAACAAAGATCCAAAAAAAAGAGATGTGAAAAAAACAAGAAAAAAATTAAAAAGAATGTAGCAATTAACCACCAGAATGGGGTTCAAAGCATTTGATCTATGTTTGGAATGGATGAAAGATTGAGAGGCAGTTCCAAGACCTCTCCATCTCCATTCTCAACCACACATTGAGCCACTCTGGGGTTAGAGAGACATATATCTCTGCAGATTTGGCAGATTGTAAGATCCCAATGGCCTGATACACTCCATTGTCCGTCAGATTGCCTTGCTCTTGAAGGAGGGTGATTGCCCACGTGCAGAAAGTCAGAATAAGCTGAGGGGGGGGGAGGATGGGCAAGTGTCTGGACTATTTGATCAGAAATTTCTGCTAATTGGCTGATAAGCTTGGGGTTTTGGCCTTGCAATTGTTGCCGTTTGCGCTTCCTGGTTGGAGGAGGGCTTGGAATCCACTCAAAAAGCCTTTCCAATGCTTTGCTTGCGGACGTGGCAGTTGTGACTTGTAAATTGGTTGGGAGGGGGATTGGCTTGGAAGGAGAAGTTGAAATGGCCATCTCACCATTGACCATGCAGCCCTCCATCAGGTTGGCAAGCTCTTCATAGAGTGGGAATGTGTGATTCTTCCAGCACAACAATTCCTTGCCATTCTTGCTGGGGTTGGTTGCCAGCTCATTCCAGACCACCTTGGGGAGTACAATTTGTTTAAGGGGTTTGTTCCAGCCAGCACCCAATAGATCCATAAGATGCCTTACCTGAGAATATTGCTTTTTAAGCTATGATTAAGAGCCCAAAATTAGTTTATACATATATTTTTTTTTTAACAAAAAAAGAAAAAAAAACTTACTGCATTGAACCAACTGCAACAGGGGGTTGCATCCTTTGGCTTGGAGCCATTGCTAATCTTGGAACCCATGAGTGCTTCTGCAGAGGCAGTCCAAGCCATCACCTTGAAGCCATTGAGGGTGCTAGGAGCCACCTGTTGCTTCTCCTTGAGGATTTTGATCAATACATGGTCATTGGCTTTGGACCAGGTTGAAACTTGTGCGCAAAATGGGGTTCAGGAGTCAAATCAAGGGTTGAGATGAGGGATTGGGGGGCTGTATTGGATGGTGAGAGGGTCATGTTTGTGGACATAAGCATTGGGATGGTGGTGGATGAAGGGGGGGGGCTGGGGGGGCTTGTTGTGGTCATGGTGGGATTGGGTGGGGGATTGCATGGTGGTGGAGGTGGAGGTGGAAGTGGATTTTGAGTGTAGAGATGAGTCCAAATGTGAAATTGGACAGATTTTTGTGAAAATTGGGAAAGGGTTCCAAAAGTGGACTTGGACAAATTTCTTTGAAAATACAGAAAGGTACAGTCAAAACCTTGTAGCTTGCTGAGCCAAGGTCTTGGTGGGGGTGTAACTTCCTCAAAGTTACACTCCATGGAGTTATGGGGGTTTACACTTGTTGCCAAACACCACATTTTTGTATGTGGAACTCTAACCCCTGTCAGCTTGCTACTATTGCAGAGAAAGCTTCAAAAGTAACAGAAATAACATAAAAATAATAATAATAAAATTGACCTAAGAAGGAGTAGGAAAAAAGAAAATATTATTGCAAAAATGGATTCTCCACCCAAAATTAGGTAGGGTCACTCACTCACCCCACCCTTGAAATCCAACTCCTTACATTTTTAAATAATTAAGGAAAGAAAGACAAAAATACCACGGCACCACTATTGAACTTTTTGGCCAATTAATTATTTCACATGTATTTTCATGTATAGGTTTCACACCTAAAATTCAGTCAGAATTGAGGTGTTGTGTATATTTTAGGAGTTACAGAGGGAAATGTGTTCTGTCACAATTCCTGCACGCAGCCGTGGAAGCCAATGCACCCGCGCGCGGCTGAGCTACAGATCTGTCACTCTGTCACAGTCATGTACGCAGCCCTGGGCCTCTGACAAGTACGCACCTTCAGGACTATGGGTTGACAAAGTGACAGGCGGCCTGAGAAACTTAGGTACCACGTAAAAATGCTACAAACCACACAGGAACATTCTACATATGTAATAAATTTTCCCGTGGATAGTAGATAGTCTAAAGGTACATAAAATTATATAAAAATACTTAAATAAACTTTATACATATTTTTTATTAAATATAATTCAAAGTACCAAAAATTTCAAAAATAAGACAATGACTACTTCTAAAAATATATATAAATACTTTAATATACTATTATGAGAATTTCTAGACATCGAAATTTTTGTGACGTACTAAGAAAACTTATGATGTAAAAATATTACATGAATACCCATGACTTACATTTTTAAGTAATTATTTTAGTAAATCAACCAAAACTCAAAAATAAGGAGTAAAATCAATATGATGACTTTACTCCAATTATTTAATACATAATGAGAACTAACCTGAAATCATAATATCTGTAGGAATGTCAGTTAAAATAATTATTAACTTACTTGGAACATTTACTAAGGATAGTTAATTAAATAATAAATAAAAAGGACAGATTAGTGTTATTCACACGTCCAAACATTGATTATAAAGTAGAATAATTCCCATACCCTGTGGAATTAGATGCTACCTGTGTTACAGCACCAAGAACAGGTGACAGGATACCATGGGTTACCCTGCTAGCCTCAGTGTCCGTCCCTTTGAGCCCCTGTACCCCTCAGAAGGACAATAATGGGACTCCAAAAGCTATAAATAAAGAGCTCTTTTGAGGATATTGATACCCAGAGACCCAGTTATATTTATATCAAGACACTGTTCCAAGGTAATAAAATACTTATAAGAGATAAGTAAGTGATTTATTTCTTAGTCTGATTAATACTATCCGTCCTCAACCCTCTTTTTATCAATTTAAACTGCTGAACAACCTTATAACCCCAGTATACAGGTTTAACCCATCAGCGCACATCCCAAACAGATGCCCAAAGGACATAATAATATATCAGTGAGTCTTATTATCCTTTCTCTGTTGTGGAAGCTTGGTTACAAAGCCCTGCCACTCCACCGTGTATTTTATATACATATTATCTTTGGGAAAAATATCCTTTAAACTAAAGGGCCCAAAGTAACCAGGCCTATGTGTTTTCATACTGAATTCCCTGAAGAGAGGTGTTAAAGATCCCCAATATAATTGTGGCCCCTCTATAAAAATATTTAATAATCAATTTATCTATATTGATTTATTACAATAAACCATAACCAAACCAATTAACCTTGCAATAAGCTTTATCCAAATATTTTACAGATTTTTGCTGCATTTATTAAATAATATATTTATTATTTATTCTATCACCTCTTGTAGCTAAAGGATAGCAAGGGTCTTGGCATCCAGGAGGCTGAAAAACCCCCTGTAACTCCCTGTAAATTCAATTTGGCGGGTGGGGGGGAGTTACAGTTACAAATACACCTGGCAGCCAAATGGTACCTTATGCCTTTGGCCGATGGTTTGACCTGCAGATGGGCTTGTAGAAGTTTCTGATTGGAATGGTGTTCATGAGGTGGAGGGGGAAAAGGACAGACAATGATGGAATTACTGGGGCTGCAGACTAAAGAAGTGATTTTTTTTTCAGACTCCTACATAGTGTCACAGGATCAAGAACTTGAACTGCACAAACACAACTGTGGTCCAGTCCCCAAGTTCCAATTCTTTCCCCCTTGAGACTTTGGAACTGATTCTGCCCAGTGATCTGTAGTTAGATTGATAGACTTGATGGTGAATTATGATGAACATGTAGTCAAGGATTTTAGAAGTAGAGGAGCTTGGATTAGGACTTGTTGATCATGATCATCATCATTCACTCAAACCTCATTGCTCAACCAACCACCATAACATACATGCTTGAAATCAAACAAATAAAATCAAAACCTCAACCCAAGCAGGAGTTTGTTCAATGAACTATCACCATTACACCAACCAACCAATCCCTCAAAGCAGACAATGTCCCATTCCTGGTCTCCAAGCAAACCAGGTGATGAAAATGAGCTATATTATTTGAGAACCAAACCAGTCACGTGGAGATAGCTGAGAAGATAGTAGACAATAGAGATAGAGGAGAGGACCGCAGAGGGACAGTTAATGATGACGGACTGAGTAGTCCCATAGGTTAGTGATTTATAAAAGAAAAAGTATGAGAAAAGTTCAAGAATAAGATAGCAATCTCACCAAATAAAAGAGAAGTCTTGATCTGATCAGAGTGTAGTTGAAGGATGACAAGAGAAGAAATGAAACACAAAAGAAAGAGAACTCAAGAGACAAGGACAGAGCCAGATAACTTGGTAGTGTGACATGAAAGTGAAATGAGAAAGCAAAATGAGACATGAGAGAGGAGACCGCCTGGATCAATACCTAAGTTCCCTACATAATTCCAACACCCCAGGTTATTTGGTGAGAGAGAGTATTTTTCCCTCATAGAGGGCGGAATTGAGCATGCAAATAGAGGAGAGTGGTGAGCTCTTTGAGAGAAATTCTGCTAGCATTTTAGAGGATGGAATCAATTCAACAGCTATGTTGCCTTTGGAGTGGAGTTGTCTTATGAATTTCATTTTGATGTTGAGGTGTTTAGTCTTTGAGTTAGAGCCAAAGTTCAAGATCTTGTCTTTCAGGCCTTTTTTGTCAATTTTGAAGATAGTTGGAGAAGGTTTGGTCTTCCAGAATTCTTTGACTGGATGCTCAAGCCAGAGGCTCTCTTGGATACCGTCTGACAAGGCATTAAGCTCTGATTTGGTTGATGAGAGAGTGATGTTATGCTTCTTTTTACTACCCCATACTACTGGAAAATTCTTCCACAGGTCTAAATATCCCAATTACAACAATTGGTCGGACCCATCATTACCCCAGGTGGGGTCGGTGTAGAAGGTGAGGTGATCAGGTTGAGCATTTGAAGAAGGGTTCAGTAATAGTTTGCAGTGGATAGTCCCCTTCAGATACTTCCAGCAGTGTAATACCTCCTTCCAGTGAGAGAGTCTGGGAGCATGGTTGAATCTGGAGAGCAGAGAGACGGAGGCTGATAGATTGGGACATGTGCGGCACGCTAAATAGTTTAAAATCCCAGTGTAGGTTTGATAGTTTATGTTCAGCTTTGAAAACTCCAGTATGTCATTTTTGGAGGCTTCTTTCAACTGAATGCCTGGAGTCATCGGGGTACACACAGGTCAACTGTTGGTCAGATGAAGTAGATCCAGTCCCTTGGTGATGAGACGTTCTTGAGATAGCAGGCACTGTAAATTTTTCAAGCTGACCACCATTCCAAGAAGGGTATTGGGTTCATGAGAGGAGGAATTGGGAAAGCAAGCAAGAAAATCTGATTGAAACTTATCTACATCCCCTATTACAATCAGATCATCTACATGAAAAAAAGATGAAGGAAGTGTGATCCTGACTGTAGAACAGACAAGCATTGGAATCAGACTGCTGATAGTCAAGCAATTCCAACCATTGAGTGAATGTACAATTCCAGTTGTGAGGAGACTGTTTGAGTCCGTATAGGGATTTCTTTAACTTGAGATAGGGAGCCGTGCAATGAGATTCTTTAGGCTTTTTGATATATATGTCCTTGTCAAGGGGGGCAAATAGAAACGCGCTTTTAACATTGAATTGTCTAATAGGGATTTGTTTCTTGAGGCTAATATTATCATGACGAGAAGGGAAGAGAACTTTCCAGTAGGTGCAAAGGTCTTGCTGAAGTCAAGACCAGGAATCTGAAGGAACCCTTGAATGCAGAGGCGGGCTTTAGTTTTGGCAGGAGAAGAGGCAGTTCCATGTTTTTCCTTCACAGCCCACATGGTGTGCAGTGATCTATCAGGTTTTTTCCAGTGGTCTTCCCATACCTTGTGTTCCTCAATTTTTGCTAAGTCATCTAATTTGGCATTGATGACAGACTCACAAGACTCGGAGAGGTAGAAATACTTGATTGGCTTGACTGCTAGAGTTCTCTCTCGTAGTGAGCAAGCATTGGGTACAAGCTTGGCTGAGACAGTTTCATCATCTAAACTTGAGTCATCACATTCAGATTTGGTGGGAAGAATAGCAGATGCTGATGTGCCAGGAAGGTCATCTGATTTGGAAAATTCAGGAGGGATATCAGCAGAGGTAGTTTTGAGTTCCTTAGGCTGATAGGAATTCTCAACATATAAGTCATTGGATCCAGATGATTTGGATGGTAGCGGTTCATAGTCAAGAAAAAGGATGTTTTTGGATTCTACAATCTGATTGTCTTGAACTAGTATTTGATAGGAGAGTAGTTTGGGATTGAAGCCTATCAGTCTCCCTAAGGCACCAGGAGGATTGAGTTTTGAGTGACTGGGTTTTGGAAGATTGAGGAACACCATGGGATTCCCTATTGGTTTAAATTAGGACAGAGGTAGCATTGAGCCTTTGAATAGCGAATAGGGAGAGGGTTTGGACTTATGCGCCGGAACTTGATTTAGGGTGAGAGTGGATGCCTTGGCAATTACATGCCACCAGCCAGTGGGGAGATTGGAGTCCTTTAGTATGGTGCAAATTGAGTCCAGTATGGTACGGTTGAATTGCTTGGCCCATCCGTTCTGTTGAGGGGTGTATGGGTCTGAGGTGCAATGAAGAATGAGATTATCCTTGCAGAACTTGTTCAAGGTTGAGTTCACAAACTCCATCCCTCAATCAGAATGAATAATAGAGGGAAAATAATCAAATTGTTTGGCTTTTTATGATATGGATTTGATCAAGAGAGGGGCAATTTCATCCTTGGAGCGCACAGGGATGGAAGAGCAGTATTGAGAGAAGGAATCAACAAGAACCACTAGGTAGCGGTGTCCTTTATTAGAGGTAGGTAGGGGTCCTATAGTGTCCAGATGTATCTCTTCAAAAGGTTTCAAAGCAGCTGAGGATCTGGACTTGAATTTGGCACACGTGATTTTAGACAGGGAGCAGGCAATGCACTCCTTAGGTTTCTTTACAGGAAGATTGAGCTTATGTTGTAGGCAATGATAGCTTACATTTCCTAAGGACTTATGGACGCGTTCTGATTCAGTCAAATTCCAGGTGGTGGAGATAGGAGACAACTGGATATAAGGGATGTGATTCCTACAGTAGCCAGATAATTTATGACCGTCACTGCTAGTGATTACAACGTGATTTGATTGAAAGACAACGTGATAGTTCATGAGAAGAAGCCGCCGTAATGATAGAAGATTGGAGGATATATCAGGCACATACAGTGCGTCTTCAAGGAGAATAGGCCCAGAGTCAGTCAGTAGTTGAACGGTTCCTCTGCCTTCAAACTTCAGTCTAGCTGGTCCGCAGCTGGTGTTGATCAGTCCTTTTTGGGATTTGTCTAATGAGTTGAAGAAGGTCTTATCAGATATCATATGATCTGAGGACCTGGAGTCTAAGACAAACATAGGAAGGTCAGAAGAGGCAGTGTTAGAATGAAAGCTGACATGATCCTCCCATTTGGAGTTGTTTTTTTTAGGACGTAAGTGAGGATACATCATCCAACATTGATGCTGGGGATGGTTGGCCAAGGAATTATGTCTACCGGGTTTGCATTTTCCTGAGGCATTGGTGAAGAGGGAGGTAACGTTTTCTAGAGAGGCAGTTGACATTCTTTGCTCGTTCATATGGATGCAAAGATGATCAAGAACCGCATTGGGGTTGATTTCAGATTCCACATTGGAGTGGGTGATCTGTTGTTTTATATTTCTCAGAGATTTGGGTAGTTTTCTGAGTATCATGTAGGTGAGTATATCAGGTGTTAGATTGATGCCAATTTCATGAATTCTGTTGACGCGGGTCTTGATCTTGGTAATAAAAGTTTGGATGTTGGCCTCATTGAAGATTATCAAAGAAAAATTGCTGTAGACCCTTTCCTAATTTGCTGGTTGAGACAACAAGAAATGTTTGACAATTGACTTCCAGATTAGCTTAGCATCCTCTTTGTTGGTAGAGTTGATAATGTTGGTATGGATTCTGGGAGATATTTTAGAGATCAATATAGAGGTCAAGATGGTGTTATACGAGTCTCCTAGTTTTTGATCCAAGTTAATAGCTTCCTTTAGATTTGCTAGTTTGAGTAATGATAGTAGAAAGAGTAACTCCTCTCATTCATAATCATGCTGTGCCCAATAGCTCTTCCCCAGTTCTTTCTTCCCAATCACTGGATTTCGATGATAGGATGATAAAAGGTGGGGTAATGTTAAATTCACGGCTCATTGAGCCGTGAACACAGTTCAAAAAGGGCTGTGTGGCACTCCACATGGTCCAATCCAAGCCGTGTACAACCCCCCATGGCTCAAAGAGTTGTGCAGCCAACCCAGCATGGTCCACTGGTGTGTTGGATTCCACACAACTACATTTTAGCCGTGTGGAGTTGTACACGGCTCAAATGTAGTTGTGTGGCATGACACAGGCCACCGGACTGTGGTGAGCCAAAGAAAAAATGGAATGAAAGGGCACTAACATAACACATGAATCAAATAGAACTTCCAAAAAACAAGAATCAACCAAAAAATCAAAGAAATCAAAAAATGTTGATTTTTTGGTTAAAAAAACAAAATAAATAAATAAATAAAAACCAAAAAAAACTGGAACTATCCAATGGACTAGCCCTAAAGTAAAAAGACCCAAAAAAAACACAAGTAACTGGACTAGCCCTAAACTAAAAACACCAAAAAAAGACAAGTAACTTGACAAGCCCTAAAGTAAAAATATCAAAAAAAAAGACAAGTAACTTGACACACCCTAAAGTAAAAACACCAAAAAAAAATACAAGTAACTTGAAAAGCCCTAAATTATTTTCAACTTGACTAGCCCTAAAGTAAAAGGGCCCAAAAATCAAAGAAGTCTTTTGACCAGCCATAAAGTAAAAGTGCCAAAAAAAAACAAGGTCAACTTGTGTTAAGCTGATCCCATCCCAAGCTAAGCATAATTTAAGCTTGTGATGGAATCAGCCCAACACGTTTTGAACTGACTTACCATTAAACTCTCATTCAAAACACTCAATATGATGATTTTAACTCAAGACACTCAACATAATGATTTTCAAAATGTGATAACCCTTTATACTAATAGAACTTGTTGGTTGCATTAGAATTAAAACTTATATGAAACTCAATGATGAAATGAAGTCAAATTCTATAATCTCTATAATCTAGAATACATTTTCAGTTGATCTTTGAGATGATCAACCCAACCAGAGGCTTTTTTAGAAATCAAGGAAAGCGGTTTTGCTACAATGGGCAGGGATTGGAATCATTTCTTCCTGAATCAAAAATAGAACTCAGTGGTTATTTTTTAAAAAGGAAATGAAAATTTGATCAGATTGATCAGTAACACCATTTTTTATTGGAGTATAAGTATCACATGAATTCAATGAAATGAATCATATAGGTCTGGAATATGTTTCTGCTATGATTTGACCCATATCTAATTTAGCCAGCCATTTTGAGGAGGGAATCTTTTCATTGATGTTGTCAAATTCAAGTCTTTTTTCAATCTTTTCAACCTCATTTGCACCACCAAGCATCTTAATGTAGCATGATTTATGCTTCTCTACTGTTTCAATGATTTCCTTCCTAACTTTAAACCAACCATGTTCTTCATAACCAAGAGATTTAGCAATAAATCTAAATCCGCAATTCCCATCTCCAATTCAATCCCAAACCTCACCCAAGAACTTATGGAATTTCTTGGGTATTTGATTGAGGTATTTCACGTTTGGTTCCTATCATTAAAACTAACTTAGTATTCATTTCTTGAATCAGATCAATTTAAAGAATACTCACCAAAGATGAGTTTCTGGTTGAGCTTTGCTGCATTTTCTCTTCCTCTGAAGAGGATTCTGATTCCAAATTAAGTGATCCTGATTCACTTTCAATCTCTTCCTCTGAACTATGAAATTCAGATTCAGATTCTGCTGACTTTGACTAAAAATTCATCTTTAGGTAGTAACTAAGTTCATTAAATCAAAAAGATGAACATATCCCAAAAGAAAAGACTTAGAATCTTTCATCTTTCCTTGTTTGGAGCCCTTCTAGTCCTTTTTTCCCCCTTGAGTTTTTTTTCAACATGCTCAAAACAAGATGGTTCCTGCCGCATATCTGTCAATTTTGGCCTGCCCCTACTTGATTGTAAGTTTTAGGTTCAAGTCTTGGCTTTGATTGATATTTTTTAATCTTCTGGATGATATACTTCAATATGCCACTTTGCTCATTATCTGGTAATTCCAAGATCATTGCATTCACTTTTTCATGTAATTGAGGAATGTTTAGAATCTCATCAACATCACACTTGAAAAATTCAAAAGGATCAACCATTAGTGAATTAGGATTCATTAATAAAAAAGCATTAATCACATAATGATTTGAAAGATCCAACTTAAGCCAACTTACAGAACAAGAACTGCAAGGGTCATAGTCCAACCGCCACTGAGGATAAAAATCTTTGGGTACCATGTATCACCTGAATGCTAGACAGTCACCTATTTGGTGGGAACAGGGCAAACCCATAGTCTTGAAATATGACTTGGTGCAGACTTTTCCATCATGATCATGTTTTAATTTCTCAAATTTTTCCCTAATAAGATGAATTGCCTTTAAAGCCAATTTATAACCCAATGGTAACAGTTCAGGCTGAAGAACTGTCCCCAACTTAATTTGAGAGCTATAAAGTGACGCATGAACCAATTTAATTTGATTGGAAACTTTTCTGTCAAGGCTTTTCCAAATATCCAACAGGTTTCCCAAGAGTTTTAAAGGAATCTTTTGGAGTTACATGGGGCCCTTCAACCCAAGACGTTGTTTTGTTCTCAAAATCTGGGTTTATACAATTCCACACTGTTAAAAAAGTCCCTTTGATAGGGAAAATGTTATTTTCCATATAATCAAGTACATCCTCATAGTCTTTCAAGAAAAACTATACAAGTCAAAAGGTCAGAACCCAAAACTAGGAAGAATAAGAAGCAGTGATTTGGACCTACTCTGAGGTCCACATCATTCACCTCTGCCTCCTCCTTGGTCTTTGAGGCCCCATACTTTGCCCACAGAGTCATAAAGCTTTTCCATCCTTCAACTGCATTAAAAAAGTTCACTTTACAGTTTGCTTGTATGTTTTTAGACAAGTGCCAAGTGCAACATTGTCTTCATGACTCTGGGAAACTAGTTTCAATTGCACAAATTAGAGATTTTTCATGGTCTGTCACAAAGACTTTTGGAAGTCTCTCAGGATCATAATCCAACTCCTTTAATGCATTTACAGAACAACTGCAGAACTCAAACGTTTCTTTTGCTATAAAACAAGAGCTTTTGTGAAAGCTTTCTAATTGGCTGTCATTCCTACAACATGCAATAGTGTGGTTTTTTACTTATTTGTTTTATAAGTACAATCCAACATAGCAATATGATGGAATTGTTTTGAAAGCTTTACTGCCTCTGGATGTGCTAAATACAGGGCCTCAAAGTGACCCTCTCCACTGAACTTTGACCAATGAATCCAACTTTTTTCTTCAAGCTGTTCATAGAGTACCTCCATAAAACTTTTACCCTTTAGTTCTGCAAGCGTTACCTTCCGCTTAGTGTTATATATTGTTTGCTCATCAACATAATCCTGCCCATCAATCTTGCTCAATTTTCTCTTAAGTTTTAACATATTGAGCCCAACTTTCTTGCCTTCCTTAAGTAGATCCAAGGCTTGCCCAGAGATTCTCCTCAGTTGAGGATGCACAGAGGGATTTTCAGATGGTTGATGGTTATGCTGGGTTTCTTTATAGGAGATTTGCCACAAGGGGTCTACCTTTGTGCAACTTTCATGGATTAAAAACTTGCACCCAACCTTCCTTGTGTGAGTTTTTGTAGACCGTGTGGTAAGAAGTTGTCCTGAATAGGAACCATGGAAATCACAGGCCAAATCCACATATTTATCTTTTCTTGAGTTAAAAACTGTCAGAGCGTAACCATGCTTCATAGCCCATGTTTGAAAATAGTTTTGTGCCTCTTCCCTAGTAGGAAAAGCTCTCACAGGAGGTGAGTCAAGTGGATCTGGCACCAATTCAATGGTTAGGTTTTTTAGTTTCATAGTTACATGCACCCATTAGTTTTAATCAAATTAAATCCAGAAAAGGCCTCAGTAACATATAATGTTACTCAAAACCAGAGGTCAAATCCAACTGTGAAACATTTTGTTCCTCAATTGTCACCCTTGATGAGGATGCAATTGGGGCTTTCAATGTTTCATTAACCAAATCCTTTTTTTCTTTTTCCAAAGCTTTGTTGATGGCACTATCAATGTAGAACTTCCATGCAGTCATGTCAGAAGAAGGAGGGCTTTCCACTGTTCCCATGCAAAAAACTGAAATGGTATACTTCAGTATTCAATCCAAATTTCAATTGAACAAACAAAGTTTGCTCACTTTTGAGTTGAGAAAGAATTGTTCACAGATTTTTATATGATTCCAATTTTCACTTTACTTACACTTTAAATTCACTTTGGTTTCACTTTAAAGTCACTATGGAATCACTCAAAAGCTTAAAATATGAGACGCTCCATCTCTAAAAGAGAGGGATAAATGGGATAAAGGTTCATCAAAAAAAAAACCCCCCTAACCACTTTATGCAATCATAATTCTTGAAAATATTTCAATCAAAAGTATGCCAGATTAGATGCTGAAAGTGGCCCAAACTCAGATGGGTCCCAGCAGGGGGCCCACTGGTAGAAGCCATCCATCCTCCAAATCATTTTTTTTCTCTGTTTGTTATGTATTAATGATCATTGATATTTGATTCATTCCAGAGAAGGGGAAGAAGAGAGAATGATGATGGTACTGTTTATACCACATCTTTTCACTTCAACATGTTTAAAAATCATCATCCAATTTGATCCCATCTTTATCTATCTTCATTCAAATCCAAATCAGTCATTGTCACTTCAAACCAGGAATCCTTCTCTTATTGATTTACACAAAAAAAATAAAGAAAAAAAAAATACTCCCATCTATTCATGGATCCTTATTCTCTGGATTCAAAAGTTTTTTTTCAAAAAAAAAAAAATCATGACCTGAAAACATGCATAAATAGAAGAAGGATTGGTAACTGGGGTATGAAGATTGGGTCTACCCACTACACCTACCCACATCCAAATAATCTAACCCAGCTTTTGAAGACAGGCACAGGAAGGTTTGAGTGCACGATTAGCTGTCTGTCTCCCTCAAGTCTGACAAGTCTCTTTCTTTCCGATTGATGCCCAACAACCGCATTGAGACTGGGACGCAGTGATTAGTGTTAGTCGTAGGGATATCTGACGTGTTTGGAGACCATCAGCCTTCCCACCTTCCTCGTAGAGGTACCTGATGGCGTATGCATACACCCTCCTTCCCCCTCATCTGTTCAGCTCAAGGATGTGTTATTCTAGATACATCCCTAACTTGTTTGTGAGGAATAGTCATGCAAGTCCTACTTTCATGATCACCCCTCAGACTGAGTAGACATTTTGGGCGAGGTGTGAATATAGACCCTGGGTGATCAGATCAGGTAGGTGGACTTGAGGTTCAATCCTGCAAACAAGCTTCATGATGACGCTTCTCTCAAAAGTTGCTTGGCTTTTGCAACCCCAAATTTGTCGTATCGTCTCAAAACAATGCATGGGTTCCCAATCATGGATTGAGACTTGAAAGCTTCAATATTGACAAAGATACACATTCGTTTTGCAGGAGGATGTATAAACAGCACGCATCAAGACAGCCCTTGCAGTTTTTTTCATCGTCTTTTTTTTTTTTTTTAAATACACGAACTAACCTTCGTCTGGGCAACAATCATGAGAACGGTAAATTGCACATCGTTGTTCTCTTTCGAAAGAATAAAGTACAATAAAAGGTTAACGATACAGGTTACTCCCAAGAAAATTGACCTTCTGACCAACGATTGGCCACCCAAGCCCGTTTGTGATACTTCGTCCTCTCGTCTCTGAACTCCTTGATGAATTGATCCTCCTCTAACAAACCCTTGTTCACGAATTGATCACTTAAGCTTTCGGTCAACCTATCCGATTCGTGTAATGCTGTCAACAATCTCGATCTCGATGCTGATCCTTCAAAAGGCTGTAGAGGATTTTTTTTGCGCGTATTCGAAAGGATGGATGAAATCATATCAACGTCACCGCCTTGTTACTCTGAGATCTCACTATGCCTGCATACTACGGTGACTACCGGTAGATCTAACGGTTTATAAATATCGAAAGAAAGAAAAGGGCGTCTTGGCTGATCCTTGAATCGCACCTGCGGAGACTGCGGGATTACTGGTGGAGAAGTAGCAAAGAGGTGGTGAGACTAACTTGATACAGGTCCGCTTGTCGTTTGAGTAGTTCGTGGGATCGGGATATCAACTGTTGGGTTTGATTGAACGAAGTAGTCACCTGGTCTCGTAAATTTTCTAGTTTGGGTTGCAACGATAGATTCTTATCTAAAAGGGTCTCACCACCAACCCCAAAAGGGAGAGAGGGAAGCATAGATTAGTGAGTAGCCGAGCGAACGATTCGATAGTTTTCCAGACACTAGATTCACCATCTCCTCCCACAAGGAGTTTTTTGGAGATGTTGAGGTGTAGGATGGTCCGAATGGGAAATATTATCGATCTGGTTGTGAGGACAGGACCGACCAGCTAACGTTTGATTTCGATCGATGGCAACCTGATGGTGCTCGATCAAGCTTCTCACTTGGGGTAATCGGATGAACATGGCGTTAAAGTAGTCGGGATCGTTGAACAAGTCTTTTAAGTCTTCTTTGCTATACAGCCGGTGGCAAGTCGAAGAGTAGCGTTTTGATCGTCGAAGGGGTAGAAGAAGAAGAGGAGGAGGAGGAGAGATCGGAGTCAGAGATTGTTTTTGAATCGTCGATTGGAGGTGGTGGGTCTGTGGGGGCTTGAAGGAAGAGGAAGGACTGACGATAAGTTTCCGATCTCAGGGAACACTCGACTGAGTTCGTCATCGATCGATGGTTCTACGATCGTCTTAGTGTGATCGGGTTGGGTGGGTGATGTGAGCATGTTGGAGGCGTGATGCAGTGATGTGGGTGGCTCCCTCTCCTCTCGGTCGGTGGCTGGGTGGGTGAGCGCTGAAGGTGAATGTGACCCGGGGGCGGGTGCGGGGGCGGGGGCCCAGTCAAGCTGCAAGCTGCACCCACCCCGTCGAGCCGAGGAAGCCAACTGATTATCCTCACCACCACCACCACCACCACCACCACCACCACCACCACCACCACACATCTCAATCGAGTTCGAGAAAGAGTCAGAGTCAGAGTCAGAGTCAGAGAGAAGGATTAACGAATGAACGCTCGTTGACCGAACCGACTCACTTCTTCCTTCGACACCTCGAAGGGCTTCTGGGGAGGGCGATCAAACGATCGAACTGAAAAACGCAGTACTGGTTGTCCCCCCCCCCCCCATCGGAGCATGTCGGTCAGCCAACCTACTCCATCGGACCAGCAGCCCATCCCATCCTCGTCATCGACCCAAGCCATTCGAGAGGATCATCGAGTCGAGGATCCATCGCTTCAAGATCCCGAGACGTTAGGACTCCGTCTAGGTGGCCATCGAGCCTCGCATTGGAGTCGATTCAAGCATGCTCTCGGTCTCGAAAACTTCAACGGTTCCTCTTCCACGATCTGGTTTTGTCCGGCCTATGTTATCGATTGGGGCGTAGGACTCGCTGCCGTGATTGTATCCAAGGTCAGCAGCCAGCCGCCTCTCACCCTTGGGTCATCCGTAGCTCCATACCCCACCATGGCTCGATTCACTGATCTCCTCACCTCTCGACCCACCAAGTAGTTATACCTAGAGACTGCTTCGCCCTACGAGCGCGATCTATCGGTCTACTTCAAGTCTAGCGAATATCATTGGTCACTTCGCTCGGAGCAGTCAGTCATCATCACTTCCTACAAATCACTCGAGTTTCATGAGAAATCCCAAGAGAATCTTAACCCACCCTCCGAGTTGCTGGCTAATCACCTTCGGGCTTTCTCCCTAGGATCACTGATGAACTGCTTCACCACCTTTCGGTCACCTTACCACTAGTGCTTCTGATCATCCTCACTCTAATCGCATACCCGCGCGGTGGCATCCATCTAGTCCCCATGCTACATCACTCCTTACTCGGGCTCCTAACAGCTCACGCCTTATCCATCGTACCTACCGATCTACTAAAGGTTTGGATCGGTGAACTCCGACCCGATTTCTTCTCACGCTGCGCCTACTCCGAGGATTCCGAGATCTGTAAACCTTTCTTCCATAACCCCAGACTCATGGAGGACGGTCGGAAAAGTTTCCCGAGTGGTCATAGTAGCACCTCATTTGCCGGCTTAGGCTTCCTATCGCTTTGGATAGCCGGTCGAAATGGCGCGTACGCCATCGGGGGAGATGGTCTACGGGCTGCTGGTCCATTACAAAGTAGACTTCTCAGGTGTGCTGTGGCCTCGGTTTGGCTATTTGTCGCTCTATGGGGTTCGTCCAACTTTCTCAATCTCCGAAAACATTCGATCGACAACTCTGGGCTGAATACCTCCTATTCGGGCTCGATCGATTAACTTTGCCCAAACCTTCTACTCCCTTTTCTCACTCTTATTTTTTTTTTTCCAATTTTTATGACAGTGGCCATTTCAAGAATAGAAGATCACAGGCATCATCCCCGGGATGTGATTGCAGGTGGCTTGATCGGATTCGTTTCTGCGGTGGTAGCCTACTTATTTTATTTTCCATCTCCCTTTAACGGTTCGTTACTTGGTCTCACGATGGGAAAACCACGATTGGTGTATGACCACGACACTTCACCTCGGAAAGAGGCCATTCGAGATCTCTCTCGATCAAGAATCGAAGATTGTGTACCAGTCGAAGAAGTTGTGTAACGATAATCTGCTTGTTTTAGCATCGGTCTAGTTAGGCCAGAATGTTAATGCCCTCTAGTTCATTCTCATCGGAAGTGTATTTTTTGCTTGCTTGTAATCTTTCATCTATACGATTTCACCGTCTCTTGATCATCAGGGCCGTTGTTTCGGGTCTCATCATCAGCTAATGCCTGACTATCTCATCGATATGAATGTCGATGCCATCATTGGGAGCCGAAAGAAGGGCCAGAAGAACCTACGTTTGGCGAGATCCAAGCTTGAGGGTGCAACTGGCTCAAACACTGGTTTCTCCAGCGTCATGTAAAAACCTTTCAAGCCTCCCTTGTTTCGAAGCCTCAAAACATTCAGGTCTGAGCTGCCCCATGACTTAGGCATTCTTTTTCAAGTCCCCACATTGATAAAATCGATACAGTCTTGAGATTGCTGGAAATTTGTCTCTGTGGGCAGCTTTCCTTGGCTTTGGTGGTGGTTTTTTTTTTTTTTTTTTTTTTTTTTTTTTTTTTTTTTTTTTTTTTTTTTTTTTTTTTTTTTTTTTTTTTTTTTTTTGGTAAATTGGAGAACCAGCAGGCTTAAGGCCACTGGTCTGACCCCTGCTCCCCCCTTGGTGACGGGCACCTAGCTCCTTCAAAAAATAAAGTTGCCCAAGCACCCAAGATGAAGGAAGGGTGGGGGGTTGGGACTTGTTTATTTATTTTATTTATTTTTTTGAAAACTTTCTTTAATGTGAGCTTTTGTGGGTGAAGTGGGGTTTTTTTCTTAGAGGGGTAGGACCTATGATTACAGGCAGGTAAGCTGATGAGCTGAAGGCCTTAAGTTTAGATACATACACACTGCAAAACTGTTTTGATCCCTCAAACTGAACAAAGCTCTTCAAACCCCGCCCCCCCAAAAAAAAGCAGAAAAGAGATTGGTACTGTATGTGATTCTCTTTACTAGTCTGTTAGAATACCTTTGAGAACACCACCAAGGGTTAGATTCTTACAGGACCAGACAAGGGAGGAGGAGTGAGGCACGGAAATCACCATTGAGAACACCACCAAGGGTTAGATTCTTAGAGGACCGGACAAGGGAGGAGGGAGAGAAGTGGACAAGGAGTGAGGGGCCAAAACCACCTGAGGGTGAGCTAGTTTAGAGACCAGAAATAGATGAGGAAAAAGAAAAGGAGAGGAACAGAATGAGGAACTATTGGCAGCTATTTGTTAAGAATACTATGAATAGATTCACTACTAGCTTCCTCCTACTTCAAACTCTCAAGCATGCGGCGCGCGCTCTCCCCAAGGACAAGTGTGCACACTCAGCTCTGGGAAATAACTCACCTCCCCCGGGGGGAAGAGGCTCTTGACTCCTTGCCAAGTTCTCTCTCTCTGGTCATCGGGCATCTTTTCTTCCTCCTCACTTTTTACAATCATTATTTCTTATTCTATTCTGTTTTCTATTTTTTTTTCCTGTTTCCATTTATTCTTATTTTTATTCTGTTTCTATCCACACCATCTCACCCACTCAAACTCAACCTCCACCCTCCAATCACCAAACTTGTCTTGACTCAAACTCTCAGCCTCCTCAAGACTTCAATCTGATCTCACTCCACTAGAATCGTTGCCTGGTAAGAGTCTCCTCCTCAAGACCATACAACTTTGACAAAGTCTGATCCCCTCAGAATCTTGGATGTAGTCTTCTCTCTGCATCATTTTGGCTCATCTGTTCTCCATCTTCCCTTCCATTCTCATCTGTCCTGAAGATAGTCAGACCGTTGGTATTCTTCTCTCATTTCTTCTTTCTTTTCTATTTTTCTTACCTTAAACTTGTTCTTCATTTCTCTGATGCTTTAACCATTAGTCTGCTGGTTTTAGTCATAAGAAATTAAAACTTTAACTCAACACGGTTAAAAGCCAAAAGACAACTCTACCTATACAAAAATGAATGAACCAGCAGGGGCCAATGACTACTTCCATCAAGTTGCTCTTAAAGCTTTGGTAAATGCCATTCCTCCCCTAAAAAACAATAACTATTCTATCTGGAGAGACAAGATGATGATGATTTTTGACCTCAAGGATATTAAAGATTTCATAACTAGAAACTCAGGACAACTACCAATCAAGCAAGACCGGGAAATACGTGCAATCATCTTGTCCAAGCTCAATAGTATTGTTAAAAATTCAGCAGAATGCTCCGGTCAGATTTGAGTGAGAGGATGAGGAGGAGGAATCTTGTGTTGCCAAGAGGAGCGGATCGGAGAGTCAAGGGGGGCACTCAAGTTCAAGGTGAGTAAGAACGGATGATGATATTTCAGTTGAAGTTGGCAGGATTTAAATAGTAAATACAAGCCATAATCAACATGATCAAAATGTGGTTTTAACAATAACAAGTATAATGAATAATGAATGAGAAGCAACCAAAGAACTGTCAAATAATCAGTGAAAGACAGTATGCAACAAGGCAGAGACACAACAGGCCATAAGCCAGGACATAAAAGCTATCAAAAGAAGAGTGACAAGTACAATACAACTGAGGCGTTAATTCAAGCTGATTTGGTGATTCAACAAACATTAAAATTAAGAAAGATCAAGATAAGAAAGGAGGTTCTTAGAGATAAGAAGTCCATTAAAAGAACTAGTGACTCAGGGTTCTATGACTACAAGAGTTTGATCAGCAATGGAAAATCAGACTACTTGAACTAGCATTCTTTCAGACTTAATCATGACTTAACCTAGAAATATTCAACAGTAGGAGGGACAACTGATTAGAGACATGACAGACAATTTGATCATAACAAGCTACTTTTATGATGCCCATAATACTGGAGAACAGTCTTATATTTTTTTATGGTATTTTATTTAATAATTTATTTTATATTTAAATCAAGAGGAGAATGAGGACACTTAGTTGCCATAATTCCAACACCCCTCCCCAACTAGTGACCAAAAGAACTCTTGATCCAGCTGACAATGGTGTAGTGAGCGGTCGCTAAGTGATTGCGCAATTGGAGACTGACAATTGTGACCGGGAGATGGCGCGCGGTCAAAATCAAGGTTTGGAACTTGATGGGTCGTCCGAATGGAGCAAGGCGGGCGATTTGGGTGAATGTTGGAGAGGAAGCGGCAGAACAGAGATGGGTGTGAGCGAGCTGAGGTGAGCAAACAATTGCAAGATTGATCAGTCACTTGAGGTATCAGAAGTATTGGACCCCTTCAAATTTGACATTGTCCAGGGAGTAGAGCTTTCCATCTGGAGTACGGAAGTATTTGAATTTTCCGTTATTGTTCTGTTCTTCCTGGTCGCTTGCTTGTGTTAGGTGGGCCACAGGAGAGGGCGCGTTTTTTGGGGCTTTGCCTGGGAACTTGCCCCAGCAATTGGCGGATTGATGACCGGGTTTTTTACAATGGACGCAGACAGGAATGGTTCTGGACGCTCAAGGTGTAAGGAGACGGTGATGGATGCTGAGAGCGGGGTGAATGACAAGAGCTGGATCAATCAAGCGAGCGAGAATGTGGGGGCACGGAGATCAATTGATTGAACAAGCCAGGAGAATTTGAAAGGGAGGATGGACCAAGAGCAATTGCAAAGGGCAAGATTGATTGAATGAGCACGATGGAGGCAAAAGAAGAAGAAGGAGCAGGATCAAATTTGCAGGTTGATCAAAGTAGAAGGAAACAATCATAATGGTAAGGGATAATGATGGCAGTATTGATCAACCTGAGTGCGAGATTGATAAGATGGCGAGTGGTTGAAGGCAATCAAGCTAATGCAATCAAAATCAAGAAAGATGAAAACAGTATGACCAAAAGAGTGCACGGTCATGAAGGGGATCACAAGAGCAGATAAAGGAGATGGCGCAATGGAGGGGAGTTTCAACTGTTAATTGTGTTAAAAATTCAGCAGAATGCTCCAGTCAGATTTGAGTGAGAGGATGAGGAGGAGGAATCTTGTGTTGCCAAGAGGAGCGGATTGGAGAGTCAAGAGGGGCACTCAAGTTCAAGGTGAGTAAGAAAGGATGATGATATTTCAGTTGAAGTTGGCAGGATTTAAATAGTAAATACAAGCCATAATCAACATGATCAAAATGTGGTTTTAACAATAACAAGTATAATGAATAATGAATGAGAAGCAACCAAAGAACTGTCAAATAATCAGTGAAAGACAGTATGCAACAAGGCAGAGACACAACAGGCCATAAGCCAGGACATAAAAGCTATCAAAAGAAGAGTGACAAGTACAATACAACTGAGGCGTTAATTCAAGCTGATTTGGTGATTCAACAAACATTAAAATTAAGAAAGATCAAGATAAGAAAGGAGGTTCTTAGAGATAAGAAGTCCATTAAAAGAACTAGTTACTCAGGGTTCTATGACTACAAGAGTTTGATCAGTAATGGAAAATCAGACTACTTGAACTAGCATTCTTTCAGACTTAATCATGACTTAACCTAGAAATATTCAACAGTAGGAGGGACAACTGATTAGAGACATGAGAGACAATTTGATCATAACAAGCTACTTTTATGATGCCCATAATACCGGAGAACAGGCTTATATTTTTTTATAGTATTTTATTTAATAATTTATTTTATATTTAAATCAAGAGGAGAATGAGGACACTTAGTTGCCATAATTCCAACACCCCTCCCCAAATAGTGACCAAAAGAACTCTTGATCCAGCTGACAATGGTGTAGTGAGCGGTCGCTAAGTGATTGCGCAATTGGAGACTGACAATTGTGACCGGGAGATGGCGCGCGGTCAAAATCAAGGTTTGGAACTTGATGGGTCATACAAATGGAGCAAGGCGGGCGATTTGGGTGAATGTTGGAGAGGAAGCGGCAGAACAGAGATGGGTGTGAGCGAGCTGAGGTGAGCAAACAATTGCAAGATTGATCAGTCACTTGAGGTATCAGAAGTATTGGACCCCTTCAAATTTGACATTGTCCAGGGAGTAGAGCTTTCCATCTGGAGTACGGAAGTATTTGAATTTGCCGTTATTGTTCTGTTCTTCCTGGTCGCTTGCTTGTGTTAGGTGGGCCACAGGAGAGGGCTCGTTTTTTGGGGCTTTGCCTGGGAACTTGCTCCAGCAATTGGCGGATTGATGACCGGGTTTTTTACAATGGACGCAGACAGGAATGGTTCTGGACGCTCAAGGTGTAAGGAGACGGTGATGGATGCTGAGAGCGGGGTGAATGACAAGAGCTGGATCAATCAAGCGAGTGAGAATGTGGGGGCACGGAGATCAATTGATTGAACAAGCCAGGAGAATTTGAAAGGGAGGATGGACCAAGAGCAATTGCAAAGGGCAAGATTGATTGAATGAGCACGATGGAGGCAAAAGAAGAAGAAGGAGCAGGATCAAATTTGCAGGTTGATCAAAGTAGAAGGAAACAATCATAATGGTAAGGGATAATGATGGCAGTATTGATCAACCTGAGTGCGAGATTGATAAGATGGCGAGTGGTTGAAGGCAATCAAGCTAATGCAATCAAAATCAAGAAAGATGAAAACAGTATGACCAAAAGAGTGCACGGTCATGAAGGGGATCACAAGAGCAGATAAAGGAGATGGCGCAATGGAGGGGAGTTTCAACTGTTAATTGTGTTAAAAATTCAGCAGAATGCTCCAGTCAGATTTGAGTGAGAGGATGAGGAGGAGGAATCTTGTGTTGCCAAGAGGAGCGGATTGGAGAGTCAAGGGGGGCACTCAAGTTCAAGGTGAGTAAGAAAGGATGATGATATTTCAGTTGAAGTTGGCAGGATTTAAATAGTAAATACAAGCCATAATCAACATGATCAAAATGTGGTTTTAACAATAACAAGTATAATGAATAATGAATGAGAAGCAACCAAAGAACTGTCAAATAATCAGTGAAAGACAGTATGCAACAAGGCAGAGACACAACAGGCCATAAGCCAGGACATAAAAGCTATCAAAAGAAGAGTGACAAGTACAATACAACTGAGGCGTTAATTCAAGCTGATTTGGTGATTCAACAAACATTAAAATTAAGAAAGATCAAGATAAGAAAGGAGGTTCTTAGAGATAAGAAGTCCATTAAAAGAACTAGTTACTCAGGGTTCTATGACTACAAGAGTTTGATCAGTAATGGAAAATCAGACTACTTGAACTAGCATTCTTTCAGACTTAATCATGACTTAACCTAGAAATATTCAACAGTAGGAGGGACAACTGATTAGAGACATGAGAGACAATTTGATCATAACAAGCTACTTTTATGATGCCCATAATACTGGAGAACAGTCTTATATTTTTTTATAGTATTTTATTTAATAATTTATTTTATATTTAAATCAAGAGGAGAATGAGGACACTTAGTTGCCATAATTCCAACAAGTATCACTCACGCAAATGTGGTCAATGCTACAAATATCTTGTCTTCTAAGCTGCTCTGGGCAGAAATTACTCGCCAATTTGCCTCATTGCAAACGGCAAATAGGGCTCAAATCTTCAACCAATTCCTCCATGCTCCCTTCAATGAACAAACTATAGAAGGATTTATAACTGAAACCCGGAAAACCCTTACTCGTATGGCTGACGTTGGGATTGAGTTGCCAAAGGATATCTTAGCATACCTAGTATTATTCAAGTTTCCCCCTATCCTAGAGAACCTCAAACAACAAATAATGCACGTAGAAAAATCCTTGATAGTAGATGTAGTTTTCAACCACCTAACTCAATACAATAACAAACAAAAAGCACAGTTGAAAATAGTCAAAATCACTCCAGAAGTCACTCTACTGACAACAAAGAGAAGAACAGAAAAAGACAACAAAAAGATCCAAATGCAATGTAAGGAAGGCTATCACAACCCAAACGCACCTCATCCAGAATCCTCTTGTTTCCACCTCCATCCTCAAATCGCGCCAGGATGGTGGGTCAAATAGCAAAATGAATGGAAGAACAGAATCAAGAAAGGACCAACAATAAATTATCACTCTCTCCTCACTCTCTGGATCAATGCCAACAATACTCCACATCTTCTCTTGGATTCCGGCGTGAATATCCATATATTTAATGATCTTAAATACTTTTCCTCAATTAACCTTCAAGACAAGCCAGAAGAAATTAAGACAGGCAAACTCAATGCAAACCTCAAAATATGAGGAATGGGTACGGTTCGGCTTGAATGGAACAAATCCGTTATAACTCTTGAGGACTGTATGTATGTACCCGATATAGTTGTTAATCTGATCAGCCCTGGACGTCTGGCGGAAAAAGGATTCAGCCTTTATCAAGAGCAAGATTGGTTCTCTATCACTCAAGATAGCAAAACAGTTCTGAAGGGTCTGATATGGGACAACTTATTTGTTATAGAGAAACCTCAAATTGCAGGCAACAACCTCTCTGTTAATCTGATGAATCAATCGAACAACTTGACCCTCACCAAAATGAGTTTGCTATCTGACTTTCATAAGATGTACAGACACACGTCAATATCTACTCTCAAGCCCATCCTGAAAGGCCGCTTCCCAAAGGAAGAATTGGATAGATTCCAATGTGAGAGCTGCGTTAAGAGCAAGATCACCAAGTCACCTTTCTTGTCCACATCAACTCTAGCCTTGAAACCTCTCAAAAGGATCCATCTCAACCTAATCGGGCCAATCACCCCTCAATCTAAGGAAGGCCATTGCTATGTCTTAACTCTAATTGACAACTTCACCGGATATCTTGCTGCATTCCCTCTGCTATCAAAAGAGGAAACCCCGGACGTCATCATCAATGTTCTTGGGATTGAGTATAAAAGGTTGGGTTACTACCCAACAGAGATTTTCTCAGACAAAGGGACTGAATTTACCAACAAGACGTTGAAAAACTTTGCAAGCTCAAAACACATCAAACTACTAACATCTGAGCCCTACCACTCTCAAAACAACGGTCGAGCCGAACGGGCCAACCAAACTATCATCAAATCAGCTCGAGCCACATTCTCATCCACGCGATTGCTCAAATATTACTGGCATATTGTAATTCAAAGCTGCTGCTTCATGTTGAATCAAATTCCCAGGGAAGGTAATAACCGATCCCCTTGGGAGCTTATGTTCAAAAAGGAACTCCCTGCTAACTGTTTGAAACCTTTAGGATCATCCTTTATCTATCTAAGAAACTGTATGCAAAGAGGGAGAAAGTTTTATGAAAAAGGGCTGGAAGGAATCTTAGTTGGGTTCAATCCCACTTTCCATTCTTATCTTATTTTAAGCTCATCTGGTACTATTTGTGAAACCAAACATGCTCAGTTCCTCAAGAATCATCTTTCCAAATTTCCCCTCCTTGAGACACCGGGCCTCAATATATTCTCCCAAGAAAGCTCAGAAGCAAAGGAATCCAACTTCTCCTTGACAGACAAACAATACAAATTTCGAGACTCTCATAACAACCTTACCAAATCCAATACAGAATCAGAACATGAAGAAGTTGATCGCATAAGCTCACCATCTCCAACTCAATTGATGTCTCCCAAACCTGTCGTTCAATCCACATCTCAAAGACCTAAACGCGAGATTAGAAAGCCTCAGCGATACGGTTTCCATCATTACTATGAGCCGCCATCCTAAAAAGCCGCACAAAAATTCCCTGAATGGCCAAAGTGGAAAAAGGCCTCGGAGGATGAACTGGAATCTATAGAATTACAAGAAGTATGGGAAGAATATTACGGAACACCCAATAACATCTTGAACACTACGTGGGTCTTTAAAGTTAAGGAGAACTGCCATGGCGAGCCAGTCAAGTACAAAGCCCAACTTTGCGTCCAAGGTTTCGATCAAGTTCAAGGAGTCAACTATAACAAAACTTGGGCGCCAACTGGGAAGATCAGCTGGCTTCAATTGGCTCTTCTATATGGCTTAAAGTAAAAGATGAAATTTACTCAATTCGATGTTAAGGGTGCATTCTTACATGCACCCCTAGACAAAACTGTCATCATCAAAACTCCTGAAGGATCTAATCAAAAATCTCCGTATCTGAAGTTGAAGAAATCACTATATGGCTTAAAGCAATCCCCCAAGAATTGGTACAAGACTTTAACAGCCTGGATCAAATCTCAAGACTTTCAAGAGTCAACCCGTGACCCATGTCTTTACATTAAAAGCAAAACAAAGGAGATCATTTAATTCCACATAGACAATCTGATACACATGGGTCATTCCAATGTCTTCAAATCTAACTTTCTGGATCAATTCAAGAACTTGTCCTGTCATCCGCCCAACAAAATACTCGGAATGCTCAAGGAGGTCGAAGATGACAGAATTCTCTTAAGTCAACCCAACCATATAACCCATGGTCTCAAAGAATTAGGCCTACTATTGTGTAAAGAAGTACAATCCCCACTAACTCAAAATCTTCACCTCAAGCCCGCCTTGGACGATTATCACGCTCAGTTCTGCCAATTAAATATCAATTACCAGTCTGCTATAGGACTGCTCAATCATCTATTGCAGTATACTTGGCCAGACATCTCGTTCGCGGTCTCAAGCCTGACTAGATTCAATGCTAAACCCAGCATGAACCACTGGAGGGAGGTTTGAAAGGTATGGAAGTATCTCAAGACGACTGAAAATTTCAAGCTCGCTATTAAATACAACCCAAATCAAGATGCACTCTCAAGCTTTAGCAACGCTACATGGGGAGATGATCCTACTTTCTGCCAGTCTCAAACGGGGTATATAATCTTCCACTACGGAAGCCCAGTCATCTGGGACTCTACTAGGCAGCAAAATATCACTTATTCTTTAATGGAATCTGAATTAAATGCGTTACTCAACTGCTACTTGGAACTCAAATGGGTGAAAAATCTTGTAGGCGAAATCACGCACGCTGCAGAATTGAAACCTTCACTATATATTGACAATAAGGGACTCAACAATAAAATCAAGAAATTTGGGTCCCATTCCAAATCAAGACACATAGATATAAAAACAAAAGGACTGCAAGAGGATTTTGCAAATCAGGAGTTTGACCTTGCCCTCATTCCCAGCCAAAATATGATTGCAGACTCACTCACGAAGGCCTTGTCTCTGAGTTCTTTAGAATCCCTCCAGAAGATGGTATTCTCCACTCCAAATGATCTTTTGGATTAGCCGCCTTACCAGTCACGCGGGGTGTTAAGAATACTAAGAATAGATTCACTACTAGCTTCCTCCTACTTCAAACTCTCAAGCATGCGGCGCGCGCTCTCCTCAAGGACAAGTGTGCACACTCCGCTCTGGGAAATAACTCACCTCCCCCGGGGGGAAGAGGCTCTTGACTCCTTGCCAAGTTCTCTCTCTCTGGTCGTTGGGCATCTTTTCTTCCTCCTCACTTTTTACAATCATTATTTCTTATTCTATTCTGTTTTCTATTTTTTTTCCTGTTTCCATTTATTCTTATTTTTATTCTGTTTCTATCCACACCATCTCACCCACTCAAACTCAACCTCCACCCTCCAATCACCAAACTCATCTCAAATCAAACTCTCAGCCTCCTCAAGACTTCAATCTGATCTCACTCCACTAGAATTGTTGCCTGGTAAGAGTCTCCTCCTCAACACCATACAAGTTTGACAAAGTCTGATCCCCTCAGAATCTTGGATGTAGTCTTCTCTCTGCATTGTTGTGCCTCATCTGTTCTCCATCTGCTCTTCCATTCTCATCTGTCCTGAAGATAGTCAGACCGTTGGTATTCTTCTCTCATTTATTCTTTCTTTTCTATTTTTCTTACCTTAAACTTGTTCTTCATGTATCTGATGCTTTAACCCTTAGTCTGCTGGTTTTAGTCATAAGAAATTAAACCTTTAACTCAACACTATTTAAGTACAACTTGCAATTCATCCCATATGCATATGCATTGTTTCCTTCTCCCTCACTTTCCAGCCTGGTTTCCGCAGCCCTTGTGGGTCTGTATCATCACATAGTCTTGCATTTGTGCTTCTTTTTATGGGAAAATAAAATGAGAGTTGGAGGGTGTGGGTGAAGTCATGGAAACCAGCCAAAAGTGATTCTTTTTCTGGCAGGGGGAGTGATGCAATGCCTTTTTCTGGGGGGTGATTTGATGAAAATATTTTCCCAATGGGCATTTTAACTCTCTTGAAGCACTTCTTTCAAAGGAAAAAAAAATCAAGAAGAGAACAAAAGAAAAAATAAAAACAGGAAAAAAAAAATCAGAAAAAAAAAGGAAAAAGGAAAAAAGGAAAAAAAGGGGGGGAAGGGAAAAAAAGGGAGGAGGGGAAAGGGAAAAAAAGAAGGGGAAGGAGATATGGAAAAATGGAACAACAGAAAAATGGGAAAATGGGAAATAGAAAAAAAAAAACAGAAAAATGGAAAAACAGAAAAAAGTAAAAATTAAACAAGTAAAAGAAAGGAAAGAAGGAAAGAAAGGGGAAAAAATGAAATAAGGAGTAAAGAAAAAATAGAAAAAAACAGAAAGAAGTGAGAAAGGAGGAAAGGAAAAAAAAAGGAAAACCAAAAAATGAAAAAATGAAAATAGAAAAGAAGCAAAAAAGAACAGAACAAAGGAACAAAGAAATAGGGGAAGAAGAAATAAAGAAGGAAGAAGAAAGAAGAAAGAAGAAAGAAGAAAGAAGAAAGAAGAAAGAAGAAAGAAGAAAGAAGAAAGAAGAAAGAAGAAAGAAGAAAGAAGAAAGAAGAAGAAGAAGAAGAAGAAGAAAGAAGAAAGAAGAAAGAAGAAAGAAGAAAGAAGAAAGAAGAAAGAAGAAAAGAAGAGAAGAAGAAAGAAGAAAGAAGAAAGAAGAAAGAAGAAAGAAGAAAGAAGAAAGAAGAAAGAAGAAAGAAGAAAGAAGAAAGAAGAAAGAAGGGAATGATGATGAATGAATGAATGAATGGATGGATGATTAGTTGTTTAACACCTTCAACAATCAATCTGAAAATTAAAAAAAATCAATAAACAACCCATTTCATATCCTCATTCTTCAACCACTGATCAACCAAATTTTCTCAATTTTTTTTTTTCAAATTTCAATTGGAATTATTTCATCAAGAACACCAAAGAGCCTTGAGAAAATCTTTGGGGTTCTTGATGTCTCCCCCCCCCCCCAAAAAAAAAAAAAATTGATCTGAGTCAAAGAAATCACCAAAAATTAACACATTTCTGTTGAATGTTTTGTTACATTATCCTTCAATTTTATTTGGCATTTATTACGCTTCAGAAATTTTAACAGCCTTCCATACCAACCCAGAGAATTTTTTTTTTACCTTTTTTGATTGTTTACATGCCATCTATATACCCCAAAAAAATTCCAAAAGCAGAAAATGAGATGATAAAAATTTTTTTTGAGGTCAATTTGGGAAACTGTTTTGAAAATTGTTTGAAAAATGTATTGGATGATTTATAACCAATAGAGGGTATCAGATTTCAAGATCTTAAAACTTTCAATGGCTCATTTTTGGAAAAACATTCATTTATATACAGGGCATTGTTTTTCTAATGGGCACAATCCCTTAAATCACAGTCATTCTACATCTGTGGGCCATCACTTCCACATAGAAAAATACTTTATTTCATGGTTGTTTCAAAAATTCATTTTTAATTTGAAATTCTAAATGTGCCAGTCTGGTTTCTGGGTCTCTTGAAACCTTAAACTAAATCTTTGATAATTTTGGAAGCAATAGAACCCCTTCAAAAATTTGATCAAAAAAATCAAAAAAAAAAAAAAATTCATTGGTCATCTAATTCATTCTTTTTTTTTATTCCCAGATCTCAGAAAGCCAAAAAAACCATCAAACAGATTTCTAATAATTTTCAAGATTTTTTGGATGTGTTCTTTTACCTTAAAAAATTCATTCAAAAAAAAAAATCATTGGACTTTTTGAGCCTTTTATTTGCCTTTCAAATTGAATTCTTTTGGTTGTTTGAGCTCTCAAAAATTTAAAAAACAATGGAAGGGATTTTCATTATTTTTTTGCGGGTCCAACATAAAAACACTTCAAATTAACACATGCAACTCAATGCCTTTTTATTTTATTTTTTTACATCTGGCATCAAAATGTTGCTTAATTACTTTTGAGAGAACTTTAGAATGGAATCCATAGACCCACTTAAAAAATAATTTTGGCTGGCTTTTCACATTTTTAACCATCAAATTATATATTAAAAGAAAAATAATCCAAAAGAAAGGGGTGGTCCCATATATTTCATTCTCCTTTTTGTTATATTTTTAATACATAAAAAATAACAAATTTGGATAAAAATATTAAAATTTTAGGGAAATGTTAAATTTGAAAAAAATAAACAAAACTTTCAAAACTCAAAATGGGCTGTGTGGCGCAGTTTGCAACCCATCTGGGCTGTGAACGGCTTTTTGCAACCCATACTACTATTTTTGAGAAAACTGTCCAGAGTTTTTGTTGCGCATGTCTGGCCAGAAAAAAATTGCAAAAACTCTGGACAGCCCAGGGCAAAAACTGGACGGGGTGGGGGTGATTTTTGGTTTGGGATTTTTTGTGCAACAGGGAACTCATGTTACATTTCCTTTTGGGGTTTTTCTCAAATGCACAGGAGGCCAAGGCGCCTTCACCCACCACAATTCAACCACTCCACCACCTCCACTCTGTAAGCCATTTCCTTTTTTTTCCTCATTTCATCATCTCTTTCAGACCAAACATACCTAATCAGTAATTTTTTTTTGTGTTTTTGATTAAGTAGTTTGGGTCAAAGTCACCATGGAACCTCTTGAAGGACCTTCAACAAACAAAGATAACATCCCTGAGAAACTACAAAAATGAGCCAAAAGGTATCAGAACAAGATTGAAGAACACTCAGAAGCCATCCAAGAGGCTCACCACAAGTTACTTTCAAACCAACATCTATTGCTGGCATTCAAAAATCTCAAGAAAAGCTAAGAAACCCTAAATAAAGCAAAGTCCCTGAAATAGCCGGCCTTGAAAATCTCATCAACCAATCAGTGGTGAAATTAAGAGTCTCATAGAAAAGCAAGTCCTTAAAAAAAGGAAGACCCAGGTTGAAGTGGCCAAAAACTTTGGAATCTCAAATTGTCAAGTGCAAAGGATTATTGGCAAAGCTTGAGAGGGAAAAATTGATTGATCAAATGCTTCATGAGGCCCCAAATCAAAGATGTTGGACAAGATTATTGAATCAACCTTGATAAATCTTGAAGATAACCCTTTTTCAGGCCTCAAGGACCTTGTCAATCCCATCAAAACCAAATTTGACATCACCATCTCAGTCCCTTCTGTTCAAAAACTACTCCACAGCCTTGATATCACCTGGAAAATGGTCACTCTGGTCCCCTGTAAGTGGGAAAAGGCTTTGTTCCTACATCAAAAAAAACAATTTTGTTTTGAATTGTGTCACTGATGTGGGAAGGAACCTCATCTTCATTGATGAGTCCGGATTTAACTCCCAAACTCAGACCACTCATGGGTTTTCAATTTCTGGTAAGAGCTTTTGCTTTTCTTTCTTCTTTTTGTTTTTGTTTTTCTTTGAATCTTTTGAGTACTTAATTTTCATTCTTTTTCCTTTATTTCATTCATTCCATAGGCCAGCCAGCTTCCCTTGTATCCAATGAAAGGGGAAGAATGATCCATTTGGTAGGGGCTCTTGCAAACTCAAGGATGATCTACTTCAAGCTACTCAATGAGGATGGTAAGAAGAAAGGTTGGACGGTCTCCCTGGATATTGCGGATTTCCTCTTACAACTACATGAAAAATGCCCCCCCCCATTCTCTCATCATCATGGACAACCCCCCCCATTCATTGTGGCAAAGATTTTGATTGGGTTGTTCAGATAATGAAGGATTCAAACAGAAAAATCAATATCAAATTTCTTCCCAAGTACTATCCAATGCTCAATCCAATCAAATTAGTTTTCAAAATCATCAAGATCAAAGTTAAGCATCAAGATATTTGAAGCCCAAAGGACTTTCTGAAGCAATTTGCCAGGTAATTGAGGAGCAAATCACCGCTGAGGGAGCACAAAAGTGTTTTATACACTGTCAAAAATTTAACAAAGCATGTGGAGAGATGCAACCTATGAATGGGACCATTATTAAGGATCTCAGTTCTTATCTCAACTGCAACTAGTTTTTTTTTTGTACTGATATGATTTTTCAATTTTTTTTGTTTCCCCACTCTTTTTTTTAAGCTCTCTGTCCTTATCCACAAACCCCACCATTCTTTTGTTTGAAGGTATGGATTTGTTATTAGTCTAAGTGATTGTAATAGGTGTTTTGTTGCAATAAAAATACTGTCTGCTAAAATTAAAAAGCGGAAAGATTTTAGTGAAAATGAGGAAAAAAACTAGAGAACCGTGCACAGTGAATTTTGTAAGACTGGACATAATTATTTTACCACCGGACAAAAAAAGGACAATTGAGGACAAAAACAAAAAAACAGAGGGCAATAAAAATACATAGGTCAAATACTCTGAACAACAGGACAACAATTACAAAAAAGGTGGAAAGTTTTCTTGAAACTGATAGTATGAGGTGTGAACAGCCATTCACAACCCAAATGGGTTGCAAAACCGTTCCATCCAACCCATTTTGAGTTGTGAAAGGGTTTTTTAGGGTGCCAAATTGCACATTGATTGATTATTCATTTTTTTTATTTATATATATTATTTATTTATTTATTTATTTGTTTAATTTTTGTTTATATTTTTATTTATTTATTCATTTGTTTATTTTATTTTTTCATTTATTTATTCATTCATTTATTTATTATTTTGAATTTAATTGATTACTTACTTACTTATTTATTTTTTATTTTATTTATTTGTTTATTTTATTTATTTGTTTATTTTTACTTTACTTATTTATTTATTTTATTTATTTTTCATTTTTTTATTTTTTTGCACAACTCATACGGCGCACTCTGATATGTG